>CM067341.1:20940000-22140000 GCA_034376525.1 Nicotiana benthamiana
TTTCCCAAATCATAGGTAAATGAATTTTAACTCTTTTCTTCAATGTATTTCATCTTTTTATAAGATTTCACTTCAAAATCTAGGATGGGAAATTGGGTGTTTTTTGGTTAGGAATTAGTATTTTAAAATTTTAGGGAATTGAACCTCAATTTGAGGTCGGATTTCAAAACCAATTGCATATTTGAGTTTCGGGGTGAATGGGTATCGGGATGTGGTTCAAATTTTGAGTTTTGGCCAAGCGGGCCCGGGGTCAGTTTTTGACTTTTTGGGGAAAATATTGGAAAATCTATATTCATGCATAGAATTGGTTTATTTAGCATATATTAAGGTTACTATGTAAATTATGACTAGATACAAGCGGATTGGAAGGGGAATCAAGAGGTAAAGTGATAATTGAGGCTTGATTTTGTCCTTGGAATTAAGGTAAGTGTTTGGTCTAAACTTAGCTTGAGCGAATAGGATTTGGTCTTAATTTCTATGTGTTAGTGTTGAGTTCGACATATAGGTGTAGTGGAAAGTATTTATGCATTGGTGTCAAGCATGCCCGCGAGTCTTATACCATGATTGTTGTGACTCTATTGTGTATTTTCCATGCTTAGGTTGATAATTATCAATGTTTAACATGATTCATGATATTATCTTGGTTGTTTACCATTGTAGAGTATTGGCTCAAGTTAAGATTTGTTTTGTGAAGTAACCGTTGGAACAATATAGGTTATAGTTGATTCATTTGTTGGGATGTTATTGCTTATATTGTTGACTCCCTTGCCGAGACGTATCGTTTATGTTCTTTGTGTGAGGAAGAGTGTAAATCACGAAGGGTAATGCCGTGCATGATATTGTGTGTGCGTGCTAAAGCATGAAGGGTTATGTCATGCCATGATTTGAGAGTTAAAGCACGAAGAGTGATGTCATGCCGATATTGTGAGAGTTAATGCACAAAGAATGATGTCGTGCCGATATTTTGAGAGTTAATGCACAAAGGGTGATATCGTGCATAATTATGAGAGTTAATGCATGAAGAGTGATGTCGTGCCGGATATCTTGGTTCTTATGGTGAGGACGAGAGTAAAAGCACGAAAGTGATGTCGTGCACGCGTTACTATTTTCCTTATTCTTATTGTTATAACTGTGGTGTTCTTTGTGCTTCTCTACTGAAATTCTGCTAGTATTTGATATTTCTTGTGGCATGATCTCCTTCCCATCTTTATCTACCATTTCCCGTTATTACTTTCTATTGTATATTATTTAACTGCAAAGTATTTTAAGATTGTCGTGTCCTAGCCTCGTCACTACTTCGCCAAAGTTAGGCTCGACAGTTACTAGTTCATAGGGTCGGTTGTACTCATACTGCACTATGTACCTTTTTATGCAAATTTCAGTGTCGGACCTAGTGAGTACCTTGAGATAGATGCCTTCAGTCCGGGGAGACCAAGATAGATCTGTTGGCGTCCGCAGATCATGAAGTCCCCCTTTCCCCACTTTAGCATTTTGTTATCTCTTTTCATTTCGAGAAAAGTTATACTTTTCCTTCTAAACCTGTGTTTGTAGAAATTCGTAGACGTTTATCAAATTGTGACACCATATTCCTGTGTAGACATGTATTGGATTATTTGAATTCTTTATAACCCATCCACACTTTATATTTGCTTAGTTTTAGTTACTGCTTATATTTGTTTGCGTTGATTGCTAATGTGTTAAAATCATAGTCGTTGGCTTGCCTAGCTTTAACGTATAGGCACCATCACCATCCTGACGGTGGAAAATTTGGGCCGTCACAAGGTCGTATCATAGCTCTTGGTTGTTAGATCTCACAATTCACAGACAAGCTTAGTTGAGCCTAAGGGATCGGTACGGAGACGTCGGTATTTATACCAGAGGCTACAGAGTTATAAACAATTTCACTTTTATTTATCTCTGCCATGCGGTTTGATATTTCAATACTAATTGAACTTCTACTTTATTTTTTCGCAGTTAGAGAGAACACGTACAACTTCATCAGGTGATCAGCAGCTCGAGCCCCTAGCGGCATCTCCTATGAGGGGCAGAAGATGATGCTGAGGTCGTGCTAGAGGCTGAGGCAGGGGCAGAACTCATCCCAGAGCAGCAACACCAGCGGCAGAGCCTCAGGTAGAGTTTGATGATGAGGTTCCGTCTCAGAAAAATTCTAGCAGGGCCAGCTCAGCTCCTAGAGGGGTTTATCGCCACCGTGGTACTTCAGAATGCTCTGGTCCATCTAGTGGGCCTCATGGAAAGCATTACTCAAGCAGGCATATTCCATGTTGCACCAGCTATCTCTCAAGCTGGAGGAATAGCCTAGACTCCCACTACTCGCACTCCGGAGTAAATGGATCCCTAGTTTTAGACTTCAGCAGCTCAGCCAATTGGGGTACTTCACCCGGGTGTTGTAGCATAGACTGATGATAGAGTAGCTATGTCTACTAATGACTTGTGGAGACCGGAAATGTTCACCAAGACTTTTACTACCACATATGGCGGTACATCTTCAGAGGATCCCCAGTAATATTCAGACAACTGTTACGAGGTTCTACGGAACATGGGGATAGTGGTGATTAACAGGGTGGACTTTGCTACTTTTCGCCAGTCGGGTTCTGCCAAGAGTTTGTGGACGGATTATTGTTTGGATAGACCAGCTGGGTCACCGGCTTTGACTTGGGATCACTTCTCTCAGCTATTTCTAGAGAAGTTTCTTCCTATCATTCAGAGGGAGGACTATCAGAGGTAGCTTGAGTGTCTTCAATAGGGTTCTATGATAGTCACTCAGTACAAAACAAGATTTATTAACTTAGAACGTCATGATCTTCTTATACTTCCCACCGAGAGAGAGAGATAGAGAGAGATAGAGAGAGAGAGAGAGAGAGAGAGAGAGATGAGGTTTACTGAGGGACTCTTGCAGCCTAGTTGATTGCAGAGGTTCTGGAGACAAGGAACAGGATTTCTTTTCAGGATATGGTTAATGTGGCCATGAGAATTGATGGTTCTAGGTCAGGGGTCTGACAAGAGGCCTCGTCATTCTGGAGGTTCAGTGGTGCCTCCTTTGGAGGTAAGGATTCTTTTGGTAGCGGCGATCCTCCCAGGAAGTTTCATTGAGCATTACAAGATTCTCACAGTGCTCCAGGTGGTCGTGGTTCTCATATACAATATTCAGATCAGCTTTCTTACAGTGCATCACCAGCTCTTATTAGTGTACCTCCGCTCCAGAATTTTTAGAGTGGTCACCTAAGCCATCAAGTTCAGTTTCAGGGTCAACAGTCCTAGCAGCCAATGACGTGTTATACTTGTGGCGATCCTAGGCACACTGCTAGATTTTTCCCTCGAGCCTCGAGTAGTTATCAACATCAGGGTTCTCGTCCTATGGATCAGGCACCGGGTGTTCAACTGCTTGCTCGGCCAGCTAGAGGTAGGTGATACGCATCTAGAGGTGGAGTTCGAGGAGTTATAGGTGGAGGCCAAGCCCCTAGAGGTGGAGGCTAGCTAGTAGGAGGTCGTCCTAGTGATGTAGTACAGAGTGATGGGGCCAGGCCCCAATGTTATGTTTTTCCTGCCATGCCTGATGTTGAGTTATCCGATGTCATTATCACATGAATAGTTTCAGTTTGCAGTAGATATGCATCTATTCTATTTGATCTAGGGTCTACATACTCCTATGTGTCATCTTATTTTGTTACGTATTTGGTTGTGACTCGTGTTTCTTTGAGTACTCCTATATGTGTGCACTTCGGTGAGTAATACTATTGTAGTAGATCGTGTCTATCCTTCGTGTGTGGTTATTATTGGGGTTATTGAAACCTGTGTAGATCTCTTACTTCTGGATATGGTAAATTTTGATTTCATATTAGGTGGTTGGTTGTTACCTTATCATGCCATATTAGACTGTCACGCCAAGCCTGTAACTTTAGCTTTGCTGGGGTTGCCTCGATTCGAGTGAAGAGGGACTCCTGGTCATTTTACCAGTAGGGTCATTTCTTATTTAAAGGCTCGACGTAAGGTCGAGAACGGGTGTTTGGCTTACTTGGCATAGGTTCGTGATTCTAGTGTTTAGGTTCCTTCTATGGAATCCGTGCCAGTTGTTCGTGAGATTCCTGAAACTTTTCCTACAGACTTTTTGGGTATGCCACCTGACAGGGTTATTGACTTCTGCATAGATTTGGCTTTAGGCACTCATCCCATATCTATCTCGCCGTATCTTATGGCCACGCCATAATTGAAGGAATTGAAAGAGCAACTGCAATACTTGCTTGGTAAGGGCTTTATTAAACCTAGTGTCTCACATTGGGGTGTACCGTTGTTGTTTGTTAAGAAGAAGGATGGGTCGATGAGGATGTGTATTGATTATTGGCAATTGAACAAGGTCACCATCAAGAATAATTAACAATTGGATTGTTGACTTGTTTGATCAGCTTCAACGCGCAAGTGTTATTAAAGATTGGTTTGAGATCTAGCTACGATCAGTTGAGGATTAGGGAATTTGATGTCCCTAAGACAACTTTCCGCAATCTATATGGGCATTATGAGTTCTTAGTGATGTCATTTGGGTAACAAATTCCCCAACAACTTTTAAGGTGTTGATGACCCGGGTGTTCAAGCGTACTTAGATTTGTTTGTAATTTTCTTCATTGATGATATTTTGATCTACTCTCGCAGCCGAGAGAAGCATGAGCAACAAATTTGAGTTGTTCTTCAGACCTTGAGGGACAGTCAACTGTATGCTAAGTTTTTGAAGTGTTACTTTTGATTGAGTTCTGTTGCCTTCTTGGGTCATATTGTATCAGCAGAGGATATCTAGGTGGATCTTAAAAAGATAGAGGCAATCAAGGACTGGCCTAGACCCAAATCAGTTAGAAAGTTCCAGAATTTCTTGGCTTCCGCAGGTTATTACTGTCGATTTATGGAGGGGTTTTGATCTATAGCAGTCCCGATGACTAGGTTGATCCAGAAAAGTGCACAGTTTAGGTGATCAGACGAGGCGAGCTTTCAGAAGCTCAAGACAGTTTTGACTACGACACCGATATTGGTTTAACCCAATGGTTCAAGGCTATATACCGTATTCTATGATGCATCTCGTATTGCACTTGGTTTAATGTTGGTGCAGAATGGTAAGGTTATTGCATATGTTTAACTATAGTTGAAGATTCACAAGAAGAATTATCCAATTCATGATTTGGAGCTAGCAGTCATTGTTCATGCGTTGAAGATCTAGAGGCATTATTTATATGGCGTGTAATGTGAGGTGTTCCACGACATTATATGAAGATGTCCATATTTATCAAGAATGAAAATTTCAAGGTGCGGAATATTTATTCAAATCAATATGGCTGATTTATTTATCAAATCGCTACCAAAGATCATTTTGAAGATGGTGCACAAGATTGGAATGCAAATACTCAAGGATGTGAATTGATGCTCTTTCAGGGGGAGTTAATGCGCGTTGCACTCTTTTTTCCTTACAAGGTTTTGTCCCACTGGGTTTTCCTTGCAAGGTTTTTAACGAGGCAACCAATAGGCGTATATTCAAACATGTATACTCTTTTTCCTTTTCTATAATTTTTTTCCCATTGGGTTTTGTTTTAGTTAAGGTTTTAACGAGGCACATTATTGAATAGACATTCAAGGGGGAGTGTTATAAATAGAACTCTATTTAAGGTGAATGTCTAAATTTAGAGAGATTCTAGGGTTTACTACTTGGGGGCTAAGCCACCACCTCCCGATAAATAAAGGAGTTCTCTCCCATTGTAAACCATCCCAAAGTATCAATAAGAATACTCCTCTCTCTAATTTTCTCTCTATTGTTCTTGTTCATATAATATTTCATAACACCTTATTTTTTCTTCTCTTTTTCACTCTCGTTTTTCTCTTTCTCTCTCATTCTCTTCGTAACAAAACCTCCATTCATATCCAAGAAGCTTTAACTCTTGTAAAATCAATAGGTAAGTGACACAACTCTCTCTCTCTCTCGCTCTCCCCCTCCTCCCCCCTCCCCCCAACACACACACACCTTCTTTCTCCCTTTTCTGATTTTACCCTAAATGCCTAAAAACCTAGGGTTGCCTGAAAACCTAGCTTTTGTGTGTAGTTGGGTTCTTGCGTCGTGAGTTCATAAATCCATTTGAATTTTTCTTCTCCTTTCAATTTAATTTTAGGGGATAATTATTAGATTTTGAACTCTATTTAAATTTATGAAGCCTGAAAAAGAATAACCACCTGCACCTCTTGGTCCGCATGTGCCTCCACCTACATGTCCGTCTTCAGCTGCACCTCCCTTATACTCTATGCCACACCTAGGTATACTGCTTCGTCCTCGACTCCTTACTATAATCATATATTCCCAAGACATAAATGAGATATTTTCATCTAAACCTACTTACTCATCTATGCCTACACCTAGACCCCGTAGACCCCCTTCATCTACTCTAGTCATTCCATCTCATGGCATTCAATCGTCATCTTCTCCTGCTATTCCATCATCATCTCCCCCTGCATATCCTCTTATTCTTCTTCTAGCATGCCCACATCTTCTAGTAAGATTGCAAAGCACTCTTCTGCTTTATTTGAATCTACTCTATTTTCATCTCCTAGCATTTCTAGGATGTGTGTTAGAGCTAATAACCCTCTAACATCCCCTCATTGATAGTGATACAGTTACCAACCTCATATATATGCTCGGGATCCTCAAATGTTGGAAGATTAGATAATTTTGGGAGGTTGATTATCGTTACCGATAGAGCTGAGTAATTTGTTTAATTTCTAATTAATTATGAAATCTTATTTCTACCATGTTTAATTTTATGCATATTTCATCCTTGTACTCAAGCTACGAAAGCTGAGGTTGAATCAATGTGTTCTTTTATCATGGAACTTGGATGTTCTGGTCAGATGTTCCATGGAGCATTAGGGACATGATGTTCGATGAATTTATCGAAAAATAAATTATTTTATAGTTCAACTCACTATTAATTAATCGAACAAATTAATTATTTGCATATGAAGGGTGCTTGGCAAATGGTTCAACCTGAGGCATAGGTACGAGGCGTCTTCTTTAACAAATGTGTTGATAGGTTGTTTGATATGCTTTGAGAAGCTCGAGATAAGAAAGAGATGTCAGTTTGGATTACTGAGGATATATGGACTAAACTGAGTATTGGGCCTCTACAGAATTTCAAAGGAAAAGTGAATTGGCAAAGGCAACCCGTTTGTCCGACAAAAGTGGTTCCTTGCACACGGGGGTTCAATAAGTAGGGGGCTCATCAAAGAAGATTGGTATGTGTTTATTATACTAGTCTAAAACTAAATGTTAGATAATCAGATATCTAAAGATTTAATATATAAATACCAATGAAATATAGGTTCAAAATCAATTGGAGATCCTATTTTACTAATTAACCAATACAACATCAATTGGTACTAATCATGAGGATAACGACTAAGTTTGCTTATATCCTTTTAAAGTTAACTGATCATTGTGAAGTTTCATACAATAACACTTTAATTTTGCTTTTTTCCTAAGTTGTTTATATCATAAGAACAATTAATTTTTCTTTGTTTCAGTATAATTTCAAAGTTTCATAGACATAGAACTTTAATTTGAAAACAGTTAATTGATCTTTTTGAAGTTTCATGGACATAGCACTTTAATTTTGCTTTTTCATGTGTTGTTTATATCCTATGCAGCAACCAAGAAAGGAAATTTGAAAACCCTTTGGAAATCCCTTGGTCATTAAATGGGGAAGATATTCCCATCAAATTGATGATCTTATGATGATGGTCAATGAAGCCCAGGAATTTTATTCATCAGGAGATTCTGAAGATTACTCCTAGAGTTATTTGATAGGAGATACGGAAGGTGAGATGTGCAGTCAGATATGGATCATCTAGACTTTATGTGGTCAGAATACTTCATCAAATACTCTCACACCTTAGATGATCTATTGCAAAGAATCTAAAGAAGAATTGTGGCAACTAGTGGGATGTCATTTGCCAGCAAATTTGTGCACTCGTTCCTACTGTTGAAATTGCTATTGTTAGATGGATTAAACCAGTTGTAAATTCGTTTAAGCTTAACACAGATGGTAGTAGAGATGGAGAAGGGAATATGGAATCATGGGGCATCATTAGAAATTCTAGAGGTATTTTGATTAGGGTAAATTGTGATACTAATTTTTTTATATAGGATCGGATTGCGCGCCATAATATATTCTTATTTGTTTATTATTGTAATATTATTATGGTGGAATAAGGGATGTTGTACAGTGGGATCAGTCGCGCGATGCAACAACCTATATGCTTCTATTTCTTTGTACTGTGTTGGTTCTCGGTATTTTCATATATAACTCTATGGATTGGTAATTCTGTTTGGTATTGATTTCCCTTTAGGAATTAGATATTTTCTTCGGTTAATAGCTTATATTTCAACTTGTATTTCTTTCTCCCATTTTTGTTATATACTGTGTACAGGTTATCGTGTAAGTGACCTGCCTAAGCCTCGTCACTACTTCATCAATCTTAGGCTCGTCACTTACAGAGTATATGGGGTCGACTGTACTCATACTACACTCTAAACTTCTTGTGCAAATTTTGAAGTCAGTCCCAGCGGCAGTTATTAGCGTGTATGGATTGGCCAACTTGTGGAGACTTGACACAGGGCCGCTCAACACCCACAATGTGATGACCCAAAGGGTCATCTCTTATTTTAGAAGTCAAATATGTGTTTCAAGGCTTTAAAAATTTCCTTTTGTCTGACCTAAATTTACGTGCACAGTCTAGGCATGTTTTGAGAAAGCTTTTATATGAAATTTAAGAAAAAGATTGATGTTGACCTTTAAAATTGATAAAGTTAACTTCGGTCAAGATTTTTGATAAATGGATCCGGACCCGTGATTTGACAGTCCCCTAGAGTCCATAAAAAAATGTGGGACTTGGGCGTATGCCTGGGATCAAATTCCGAGGTCCCTAGTCCAAGAAAAGAATTTTAAAAAAATATTATTTGCTGGAAAATATAAAGATTTTTAGAAATAAAATGATGTGTGGCTAGATGGTATCAGACTTGTATTTTAGTTTTGGAGCCTGGTAAACGTATAAAATAAGCTTTAACTCCAACCTATGAAATTTTGTAAGAATCTAAGTTGATTTGAAGTAAATTGGACCCTAGGTTGAGAAAATAAAAAAAATTAATCTATATTATGAATTCCATGAATTTGAGGTCAAATTCGTAGTTGTTGATGTTATTTTGATAATTTATTCGCACAAGCAAGTCCGTACGATATTATTAGATTTCCGTGCATGTTTGATTTGGAGCCCCGAGGGCTGCGATGAATTTTGAATAGGCCACGGAATGAGTTTCGACTTAGAGAATTTCTGTTGTAGCTGGTATTTTTGTTGCAGACTCTGATC
This sequence comes from Nicotiana benthamiana, assembly GCA_034376525.1. Lineage (NCBI taxonomy): Eukaryota > Viridiplantae > Streptophyta > Magnoliopsida > Solanales > Solanaceae > Nicotiana > Nicotiana benthamiana. Next base: position 20,949,409 of record CM067341.1, read on the forward strand.
TCGTAATTGCGAGGTCAAACTTCACAATTACGAGTCTCTTAGGCTTGGAAATTTTAAAGAGTTGGTCGCAATTGCGAAGAAAGCCCACGCCAGCACTTGTTCGCATTTGCGAACACCCCTTCTCAAATGCGAAGTCAACTAGGAGGGTCAAGGATCACAATTGCAACAACTTGTTCGCAATTGCGAGTGGAGAAGACCTGTAGAGGGTTTGCAATTTGTGAAGCATGTATCGCATTTGCAAGCTTTGCAATTGCGAAGTTTTTGTTGCAATTATGACATCTGCACCTGAATTTTAACTCTTAAACTCCTAAAGGAGATTTTTCTAGTGCAAGTTCTTTCCCAAATTATAGTTAGATGACTTTTAACCCTTTTCTTTAATCTATTTCATCTTTTTACAAGATTTCATGTAATGACTCGACTGGTCGTTTTAAGCTCTAGCACGTCGTTCGGCAGTTTGAGGCCATGAAAAGCTTCATTTCAGGTACTATGACTTGTACACGTGGTCGAAATCAATTTCCGGGAAGTTTAGAGTTGATTTGGAAAGAGAATTATCATTTCGGAAGACTAAAGTTGAAAGAATTAACCAAGATTGAAATTTTGAGTAAACGACCTCAGAATTGGGATCTGAAGGTTCCAGGAGGTTTGTATGATGATTTTGGACTTGGGTGTATGCCAGGATCGGGTTTTGGACAACTCGGGAGCGTTTTGGCGCGTATTGTGGAAAGTAGCAATTTGAAAGAAATTTCATAAGTTTGGGTTGAAGTTCATTTCAGTGATATCGATGTCAGTTCGGGATTCCGAGTCTGGGAGCATCTCCATATTGTGATTCTAGAGTTGGGAGCATGATCGGAAGCGAATTTGGAGGTCCACAATTCATTTTGGAGACATTTGGCTAAAGATAGAAATTTGAAGGTTTTTTAGAAGTTGACCGGGAGTGGACTTTTTGATATAAGGATCGGAATTTGATTCCGAAAATGAGAGTAGGTCTGTAGTGTCGAATATGACTTGTGTGCAAAATTTGATGTTAATCGGATGTGATTTAATAGATTTAAGCATCGAAAGTAAATGTTGGAAGTTCTAAAGTTTATAAAGCTTGGATTGGGGGTTGATTCATGTTTTTAGCATTGTTTGATATGATTTGAGACCTCGAGCGAGTCCGTGTTATATTTTTGGACATGTGCGGGTGTTTTGTTTGAAGCCCCGGGGGCTCGGGTGAGATTCGGGATATCTTCGGAGTGATTTGCTAAGGATTATAGGTGTTGGTAATGGTATGATCACAATTGCGATGCATGGGTCGCAAATGTGACCTCGTATTTGTGAGTTCCTTCTCGCATTTGCGAGCCTGGGCTTTAGGGAGAAAGTTCGAAATTGTGATGTGTTGGTCTCAAATGCGACATCGCATTTGCGAGGTCTTGTTCGCATTTGCGAACCTGGGCGGCTGAGGGATCATTCGCATTCGTGACACTTTCGGTTGCTTTTGCGAGGCATGAAGGGTTCGCAATTCCAATACCCTTATCACATTTACGAAGTTGGCCAGTTTGGTCGGGGGTCACATGTGTGATGAAATCTTCGCTTTTGCGAAGTCGCATTTGTGGTCTCCTGTGGCAAATGCGACATCTGAGGACTGTATCCAGTTATTAAATTCGAAACTTAGCCCATTTCCCTAATTTCCCACTTGGCTTTGTGAGCAAGTGAGTTTTGTATCGCTCAAATATTCCTATAAGATTCTTAAAATTTGGAATTTTCTTTTATTATTTGAATTTTAGGAAATTAATTGCATGATGTAGAGTTTTTTTTCACCTTTTGTGTTCATTTTTAGTTGTCATAAAAAATAAAAACATTTTTTACAAAATAGCACATTTGCATTTAAAATTCGATTCTATGATTTAGTTTTATTATGTAATTAATATTACCAAAAAAATAAGAGAAAAAAATAACAAAAATAGTCTTTTTTACATATTTTAGCTTTCTTTTTAAACTAGGATTTAGTTTATTTTATAATTTAATTAGTTTTAATTTTATGGTTTAAATCAGGACTTGTCTATTTTAATTTTGTACTTGATAAAATCTGAGGAAAAAAAATTAAAATTAAATGAATAAAGGAAGAAAGAAGAAAACAAATAAAGAAATTCACAAGGGGATTTTTAAAAATTAATAGGCTATAATTTGGGCCAAAATTTCGAATCCCAAACCCCCAAACCACTTCAAATCAGCCTTGGTCCATACCCACCCAGTCCACCCCTTGTGAATCCAAAACGATGTCGTTTTGGTGTTCGTCGTTTTTGTCACGTTAGATGCTGACCATCGAGGATCTTTGATCCAACAGTCAGGAACTAGGGTAGATTTAATATAAAACGGTAGGATCTTTACCCTTCCCCCTCTACTCTATCATCTCAAATTAACCCTAATATCAACAGCGTCCTCCACTGTCTGCCGCCGGCGGGAAATAGCCGCCGCCAGCGACAAGTGTCTGGTAGCCCTCAAAATTAAACAACCCACCTCCTCGACTCTCTCTTCCCAGATCTGCCATTGGTATCATTCGAATTGCAGCGAAACGCGTCGAATATTCGTTTGAAGCAGAGGCTGCTTAGCCGTGAGCGGTGGCGCCACCGCCAAACCCCACCAAAACAACACCTCTGACCTTCTTTATCTCCCTTTTCCCAAATTCCTAATTAGTTTCCTTCGAACATCAGCTGAGGTGCTCGAATTTTAAGTCAAAGACAAGCAGAACCCTGGAAGGTTCGAAACTAGAGAACTTTTCCTCGCGTTTTCGAAGCAAAGCTCAAAAACTATTCCAAGCCCCACATAGATAAGTTCTTCTCTAATTTTATTTTATTTTGAATCTCTTTATTTTTTTAAAATGAGTTTAAATCTGGTATCCTTTAAATCAGTTCAATCATGCGTTGTTTTAGGGTCACTAATTTTGTTTAAGTTTACAATTTGATTTCATATTGATTAATTTAGTTCGATAGGATAGTATTTCTACCTGTGTATGGATTTTTGGTCTTAAATTAATTTTCCTTCGTACGCATTAGTTTTCTGATTTTTGTTTGATCTTTTTATCTAAGTATTTCATTTTTTAGGATTGATTTAGGGTTTGTTTGGCTTTATTTTTGTCATTTTTGATTTGACTGCAACCGTATAATTCTTGTTTTAACTACTAGGGTCGATTAATTAATACTTCTGCCCATGTGGGTTTTTGCATTTGATTGAATTCTTCTCATACTAATGTTGTTTTAATGTTGATCATTCCTTAATTTCTTTTGATAGTAGTTTGCAATCTGAAAATCAGTAGTTAGTTAGTGTTAAGATTTGTGTTAGAATTTGTTTGCTGATTAATTTTTAGAATTATTAGATTAACCACAAAGAGTTAGAGAGGCTAGGATAGTTAGCATAAATTGGTAATTTTAGAAATAATTCAAGGGTAATTTGGGTAGTTCAGCAGGGAATCTTTGGTAACTGATTTATGAAGCTTCTTGTGGGGGGTTCTTATTGAATGATAAAAGTATGATAGGTAAAACTTGAGTAACAAGTCAGAAAATAAGGGACTAATTGGGTAGAATTAAAAAATAAAAGAATGGACTAGGGGTGTAAAGCTGAAAATATGAGAGAATCCTTAAGTTTGCCGATAAAAGGCATGCATTCTGCCATCATTCAAAGTTTTGGGGGAACAGCTGGAAAATTCCAAAAAAAAATTCAACATCAAAATCCCTTCCCTAAAAAGTTTATACAAGTTTTACAGGTTAAAAATTTGAATTTCAAATCGAACAAACAAGATCTGGAATTTTAAAGTCCCTTTAAATCTTAGATCTTCCAAAATCAAAAAATATATAATAGAAAACCCCAAAAATACCGTTACATGGAATTTCCTTAAATCAATTTCAAGCTCTAGCTATTAACTCAAGTTTATAGCCTGGTTATTTATCTGTCTGGTGGCTCTATGCTTCTGTGATCTATTCATGGGATGTTTTGAGCTTATTCTGGGTTTGAGATTGATTTTGGTGCCGCTGTTGTATTCCAAATGTTGTTGATTGTTGTCCGCACTGCGGACTCCTTATTCTTTTACTTTTCTTCATTTCCAGGTACTTACTTAATCTCCAATGGCCACAAGTTAAGGAAACACGTAACTGAAGTTTTAATTTGATATCAAAGGCTAATTTAAGTGCTCAAATTGTTTAGATTATTGTTCGTTCATATATATATATTTTATATGACAGATTGCTCATGTTAATTTCATGTTTAGCTTGTTGATGTACACGTTAGTTTATATGTTAGGCCATGTAGTAGAAAAATTTGAAACTTGGTAGATTAGGACTTTTTATTATCTGTATAACTGGACTGTTCTTTCCTTAATGTACTAGTTTATTTTCAGTTATAGTATTTTGACTAGTTGGAATTACAGTGTTAGTGCATTCTGCTAATCGAGTGACTAGTCATGTATTTAATTAAGCTTGAAAATTTAATAGCTCCACATGATTTGCTTTCAGTAGTGTATTTCAGGCCGAGTAGTTATTAGCATGTGAAATTATCTCAACAATCTTCAATTTCAATTTATGCATTGTGTAAATTAGAGTTTGAGTCCTGTCATTAGCTCATCCATTGCAGCATTACGCATTCTAACATTAGCTAGCATAGAATTACAAATTTCATCTTAGTTCAAAATAATACCTGGACTGCCCGGGCCATAATTTTGGGCCTAAATTAGCCCAGGAGCTGCCCAGAACGTCACATAGCCCATCTCATGTTGTTTGATTCCATTAGGGTGGAGGCTGGTCCATATACGGGCTTAAAGCCCAGATTAATTGCAATAAATATGAAGCATAAATTTGGGCCTTTGCGTTAGGTAGCGAATTCAAATTAAGAGGTTTTCTCCTCTTGTTTGAGTCTGGACTTGAACTTGAAGCCCGAATTTTATAATGCTAATCAATTAATTCTTTTAAAAACAAATTCAATTGAAAATAATAGTTTGCTCTAGGTTGGCCTTTTTAAAAATAAAACGAGGTGCGCCGTGCCAAATAAAACTCACAAAATATTTGGCAATCTTTAAATATTTATATTAAAATACTTAGAATTCGGGATGTACCGTTTAGCGAATTTTCACAGCCTCCCGCAAAGTTGATACCACGCTAGTCGCTTTAGGCGTGATTTTTAATAATCTACCTTCCTAAATACGGGTACGCATTTCATGTGACCCAAATCTAAATCCCAAAATGTTGGATGAAATGTGTCGAGGATCCAGGTGCATTTCATGTGACGTGACCCAAAAAACATGTTTTAAATGACGTTCAATTTTCTACGAATTATTAATTTAAAGCAGTAAATATTCTAAAATTGCATTATAGGATGGCATGTATTAAAATCATATTTTAGCCAATTATAAGAGTTTAAGCGACCATGCTAGAACCATGGGATCCGGGGGTGCATAACTCCTTCCCTCAGGTCAACAGAATTCCTTACTCAAGAATTTCTGGTTCGCAGGCTCCATTTGGGAAGTCGAATATTTCCTCGATTTGGGATTCATATCAAATTGGTGACTTGGAAACCAGAAGCCAAACCTATCCCAAGTGGCGACTCTGAAATAAAATAATTTCATTTCAAATAATGTCACTTAAATTAGAAAAACTCCCTTATAAATTAATCCTATGGGGTGGTGTGTAAAAAGGAGGTGTAACAGCTCTGGCGACTCTGCTGGGGATCAAACCCAGAATCTCTGGTTCAGGGTTCAAGAATTTGAGCATAGAATAGCTGTTATGATCGGCTTTATCTGATTTTCCTACATGTTTTGTAAACAAGGAGATGTGACAGCTCAGGCGACTCTGCTGGGGATCGAACCCAGAATCACTGGTTCAGGGATCAAGAATTCGAGCTTAGAATAACTGTTATGATCGGCCTTGATTTTCTTAAATGCTTCGCTCCTTTGAGATTCAGTGAATTGTATATATCAAACTGCTGCGGAACCCTTCCTCCCTCTGAGTCTTCTAAAAATAGTGCATACGTTCGCATAGCCCACGTTTTCTGTAGAAATTATACCAAATAAGACGGGGCTGGGCAAGCAACAAGGCCGAGCAGACTTTCGTGCTCCCGGTACGTCGGCCCCTCCTCGGCCCCAGTTGTCCACTCGGGTACCACAGGTCTAGAACAATCAATCTAGGTTTGAAACCTAGGATAACTCGACCTCATACCGGATCCCTAGTAGGAACTTTTATTTACATCACGTGCATTTGACTTAGGGGACTCAACACATGGGTTGGGTCCGTCTAGGATAGGTGTACCCAAATTAAAAGACCATCCTGATGCATCTTACGTGCTACTTCCGCATTTATTTTCTCAACATTGAATGTTGACTGGCTTGTAAATAATGGGAGAAATTTGAAAAGAAAAAGAGAAAAAAAACAGAAAAAAGAAAGAGAGAGAGAGAGAGAGAGAGAGAGAGAGAGAGAGAGAGAGAGAGAGAGAGAGGAATAATAGTATTATGGTTGAGCGAGTTAGTCACCAATTTTGAAAACCCAATCCCAAATGATACCGAAACTATGCCAAAATTTTAGAAAATCAAAGAAAGGAAAAAGGTTTTTTTTTAAAAAAAATTAGTTTGGTTCTGCCCAATCTTCCGACGCGGGTCTGATTCTTACCAGATGTGAGATATGTAGGCAAACTTCATCGGTTCCGACCCCAAATTTTTAATAAATTCAAAATACGTTTTTGCCTTTACTTCTTTTTTTAGAAAGTCTTTCTCTTCAATCCAAAATAAAATCCAAAACTTAAAAAAATCAAAAAACCCTTAGAAAATTCAAAACAAAATGGTTGTTAAAACTCTAAAATTGTTTCCTTCTTTCTAATGTCTTTCATACAATTAAAGAAAAATTAATAAAAATCAAGATCCAAAAATACAGGTTTCCTTCATTTCGAAATATTGCTTTTTCAAAATAAAAAAAAAACAAAAAAGGAAAAATCAAGAAGAAAAATCAGAGACAAAAATCCAAAAAAAAAACATACTTCTTAGATGTCTTTTTTTAGTAAATGTTCATAAAAATGTTAAAAATTGAAGTCCAAAAACAAAAAAACAAAAATAAAAAATATTTTGCTTTTCGTTAGAAGTGCTTTTGTAAATAAACAAAAACTTATAAATCCAAATCATTTTCTCAAAGTTCCTTTTTCGAAAATTAAGAGGCAACATCCAAAGCATAATAAAAAAATATTTTTCTTTCTTCTTTAGAAAACGAGAAAAGAATTGAAAACTAACAGAAAAACAAAAACAATACAGAAAAAAATCTTTGTTTCCTATTAAAAGAAAAGGAAATTTTAGAAGTCTTTCTTTCAAAATAAAAAAAAAAAAATCAAAGATCCGAAGAAAAATTCTCTTTCTTCATTTAAAAGAATGTTTTTATAATAGAAAAGTCCAAAAATCAAATAAAACAAGAGGAGAGATGTTTTCTTTAACCCAAAGTTTTAATGGTCTCAATTTTATAAAAAACAAAAAACAAAACAAAAAAAAACAAAAGGGCTGATTTATACTCGATTCCTAATCTTTTCGGTCTCTGCAAGATCTGATTTATTCAGGGACATGATACATAGGAAAATACCATGGGATCCGATCATAGCCATAAATAAATTGACTGAAAAATAAACTCGAAAAAAAATAGAGAAAGAAAAATTGAGTGAGAAAAAAAAAGTGAAGACAAAAAAAAGAAACAAAAGTGACAAGGAAAAAGTGAATGTCAAAGTAAAAGAGCAGCAAAAATAAAATGAGAAAATCAAGAGTGATTAGTTAAGGCTGGGATGAAACATGCAACCGTTCAAACACATGGTAGAAATATTTAACTGCTTAGGTGCATTGCATCCAAACATGCGATTTCTTATCTGTTAAGCGTCTCAAAACTAATAAGGTTGTTGCATGGGAAAAAGGCCAGGCTCTGGTGGTTGGTTTTGTTAGTAATCTAGCCTCTCCTACTTCAAAAGATCCAAAGGCACAGATGCCCAGCCACAACGTTATACACAAAATCGAGCTCTACCTCCTAGAAATGTCCAACCTTGCCAAGCTCCATATAATCCTCAAACAAATAATCCCCAATATAATCCTCGCCCAAGAGAGCCTTTCAGAAAAACTTACTTCACCCCTATTGGTGAATTGTATTCAAACTTGTTCCAAGTGTTAATCAAGCTAAATCTATTGCACCCAGTGGCCCTCAACCGTCAAAACCATGAGTTCCCCTCGCACCGAGCTGATGCTATAGGTAAATACGATTTTGGAGTAGTGGGACACAATAAAGAGGTCTGTTGGACCCTCAAAAGGGCAGTTGAAGATTTGATTGAAGCTGAAAGAATCATTTTTCGGGATGAAGATGCTCCTGATATAATGAACAACCCGTTGCCTGCCCACAACAACGGGCCAACAATCGGAATGATTTGTGAAAATGAGGAATTTGATCCGGCTCTCAAGGCCATTGTATCCATTGTCAAGACATAAGGAAAGCCACAAAGTGGTTGCCAAGCATTAAAGCACCCCACCAAACAAGAGCCTCGGTAGCAGGTATTGCTATCCTTTTTGCGTCCAGATTATCTCACGGTGTGATCTGGATGTTTTACTTTATTGTCATACATTTCCGATGTAAAGCCTTTTATCTTCAACAACAAAAAAAACAAAATCAGAAGAAAAAAAATCCAAAATCAACAAAAAATCAAAGGAAATTAAAATTTCATTGTCCAGGAATGTCTCTTTTATTAATCTTGTCATTTTTCCTATTCTCTTATGTTAAATGCATATTTGAATGACATGAAATGCTTGCAGACTTCATGCCCAAGTCCCAAAACGCTGTCAGACTTCGAAATAATGAATCAAGAGTCGAAATGCAAAGAAGATAAGTTTGAGGAAATAAAGCAAAGAGTTTGAACAACTAAAAGACAATTGATTCTAGAATTTGAAAGGTCCATACATTACAATGGGAGTACTACCGCAAGAGTGTGTTGTACTTGGTTCATTGAAGGAAATGTCCATGAAACAACTGTCAATGAAAATGTAGTGAAAAGGGTATTATGTTAGATCCTCCATATAGTTCTAATATTCTTCGGTTGGGATGAAGAAGGCTTTCATTCTCGCTACCCAAACACTATCAACCCTGTGCAAACCCTTTGAGATGGCTCCCATTTTTTGAGTACCCTCTTTGGAATCTAAAAGTGATATTGAAAAAGAAAATGGAAAAAGAAAAAAGAAACAACAAAAAAAAAAGAAGAAAAATAAAACAAAAAAGACACAAAAAAAAACAACAAAAAGAAAAAAGAAAAAGAGAAAGAAAATAGTTAAGGAACACTCCTGAACTGCGTCTGACTTGATTCTGAAAGGATATGTATGTAGTCTCTCTCTGGGGTTCAGTAACACCAAACTAAAAATTCCATGTCTCCCAAAAACATGAAACTGGGGCAGATGATGTATTGGCTCGGCGGTGAGCCCACCAGAAGGTTCCAAAGTTGTAATTGAATCCAAAGCCCTTTTTACCCAAACCCTATTCAAGTCCTTCCGATCAATTGGTGAGAATTCTCAAGGATAAGAGGTTACAACTAGTTGGATCCGATGTAATCCAAATTAAGAAAAAAAAATGATAGAGTCTTATTGGTGAAAACCCACATAGGCACCGTAAGGCGATGGTACGCAGAGAAAAATTAAAATGAGAGAGTCTTATTGGTGAAAACCCACACGGGCACTGTAAGGCGATGGTAAGAAGAGAAAAATCAAAATAAGAGAGTATCATTAGTGAAAATCCACACGGACACTATGAAGAGAGGGTGAGAAGAAAAACGAGGAAGGTCAGCTAGTGGAAACCTGCAAATAGCCCTATTGATCGAAAAGAAGATCCTCGCAGCCATCGGCATTAACAAAGTCCTAGCAAGGTTTCTCGAATTTTGAAGCAAAAGTAGTGATGCATTTCTGTGAGTCGGATGCTTTATAGAGATCGGACATCCAGTTCAATGGGCATGTCATGTTCATTGAAGTCCGTGTGTACTCTAGATAAGTCCCTCTTTCCTTTCCGCGAAAGAGACACTTATTGTTTTGAAACTCATTCCCCATTCCATTGTTGGTTTTCTTTGAATCCCTTTCGGTCTAACACAATTCCAAAACTAAGACATAGAAGGGATAGCAAGACTGATTTACAGGGCCCTTGTTTGACGCGAGCTAATTTGAAAAAGGCACCCATTCTTGCCAGGGGCATCAAATTATCCCAGACTAGCCATGGTGGCCGATACTTCAAAATCAAACTCTTGGAAGGAGAAAATCAATTGGTAGTGCCTATGAAGGCAAATGAAATTAAAAAGGTTGAGTCCCACGCGGCTAACCATCTCGGCAAAGGCTATAAAAGTCAAGGTGCCCCAAATGCTCTGAAATTGAAGTTGGAATAAAGAGGTCATAAATGAAAGGCCTGCGAAGGCGAAAAAAAGATGGAAAAGGTTAAGTCCCACGCGACTAGCCGTTGCGGCAAAGTTTGTGGAGACAAAAGTTTCCCAATGTTCTGAAGAAAAGAAAGAGAATAATAAAAGGAGAACCAAAAAGTAAAGGCCTACGAAGGCGAAATAAATCTGAAGGTTGAGTTCCACGGAAAAACCATTAAGGCAAAGACTGAAAAATCAAACGTTCTCAATTGAAGTAGGGCCAAGATTAAACAATCAAGACTACAAAACCAACAACCATTTCAAACTAACCATTGTTCTTTGTTTGCAAATTGAAACAGGTGCAATTCGAGCAATCGGGCAAAAGCAGGTGTAGCCCCAAAAGAAATGCTCAGGAACTAGGAACAGCCTCAACGCAACAATCAGCACAAAATGGAAGTTTCCTTCAAATCCTTTCCCGCAGTTTTTATAAAAGAAAGAAGAAAAGGAGAATAACAAAAGTCATGGTAGCATCGAGCCCCCAATCCTTAACTCCATCCTGCTAAACCTAGGACCACATCCCCTAGTTGTCCCCAGCATAACTTGTGGACCTCCCCAGCATAACCCGAGGATCATCTTTCTTTCTCCCCAGCATAACCTGAGGACCGTTTGCTTTCATTCCCAGGCATAACCCGAGGGTCATTTTCCTTTTATCCCCAGCATAACTTGAGGGTCTTTTTCTTTTTAACCCCGGCGTAACTCGAGGGTCATTTTCCTTCTCTCCCTAGAAGACCCCATTTTTTTCCTCCTATCACGGCATAACCCATGGATCCCCCTACCATAAACCAAGAACCATTTTCTTCCTATCCCGCCATCTCCCGTGGATCCCCTGGCACAACCTATGAGCTTTTCTTCCTAACCCGGCATGACCTGTGGATCCCCTGGAATAACCCAGGAGCCTTTTTCTTCCTATTCCGGCATAACCCACGGATCCCTCTAGCATCACCAGGAGCCTTTTTCTTCGTATCCAGACATAACCTGCGGATCTCCCTAGCATTACCTAATGATATTTTTTTTTCAAATTCCGGCATAACCAGTGGATCTCCCTGGCATAACCAAAGAAGCTTTTTTCTTTCCAAATCCCGGCATAACCCAAGGATCTCCCTGGCATAACCCAGGAGCCTTTTCTTTCCTATCCCGGCATAACCCGAGGACCCCCCCTGCATAACCCCGAAGCCTTTTTCTTCTTATCCCGACATAACCCGTGGATTCCCCTGGCATAACCCCAATGCCTTTTTCTTCCTATCCCGGCATAACCCCCGAATCCTCCTAGCATAACCCATGAGCCTTTTTCTTCCTATCCCGGCATCATCCGTGGATCCCATGGCATAACCCAGCAGATTTTTTGTTCCTATCCTGGCATAACCCATGGATCCCCCTAGCATAACCCAGGAGCCTTTTTCTTCCTATCCCGGCATAACCCGTGGATTCCTCCGCATAACTCAAGAGCCTTTTCTTTCCTATCCCGGCATAACCCGTGGATCCCTCTGGCATAACCCAAGAGACTTTATCTTCCTATCCCGGCATAACCCGCGGATTCCCCTAGCATAACGCAAGAGCCTTTTCTTCCTATCCCGGCACAAATCGTGAGCTATTTTACTCTTATCCCGACATAACCCGTGGATCCCCCTGGCATAACCCATGAGACTTTTTGTTCCTATCCCGGTATAACCCGTGGATCCCCCTGGCATAACCTAGGAGCCTTTTTCTTCCTATCCCAGCATAACCCGTGGATCTCCTTAGCATGACCCAGGAGCCTTTTTCTTTCTATCTCGGTATAGCCCGCGGATCCCCATGGCATAACCTAGTAGCCTTTTTCTTCCCATCTAGGCATAACCCGTGGATCTCCTTGGCATAACCCAGGAACCTTTTTTATTCATCCCGGTATAAACCGCGGATCTCCCTAGCATAACCCAAGAATCATTTTCATTTCATCCCGGCATAACCCGTGGATTTTCCCTTTCATCGCTAGCAGGGGCCTGTTATTCCTATCTCGGCATAACTAGTGGATCCTCCTCCTATCCCGAGCAGGGACCATTTTCCTTTCCCGGCATAATCCGGCCATCTGCTAGCATAACCTGAGATTCTTTCCAAATGATACACAATCCAAGCTTTTACTGTTTTTAATAAAGAAATAGCATAAACTCACTTTGCAAATAACTCACGAAGTTCTCCCCGTGAAAACTAGGGCAGAAATTTCATTTGTTTGTTTTTAGTGTTTAGATAGGTCTTTAACTCAAGACGTAGGATTCGAGGGGACCAAAAGAATGAGTCTCAATCCGGAAGAAAAAAAAAGAAAATAAAGAGAAACAAATCCAAAGTGGTTGAAGAAGAAAGATGCAGACTGCTTAAATTTTATTCAAAATCACAAGTTCCGCATGGCGCGCTTCGCTAAAACGCTGAAGTAAGAACTGACAACTACAGCTTACGAGCATCAAGATTCAGATCAAATCCAAAGCAAATTCAGCTGAGACTGATAGGTATAGCGAGCTTGGCTTTTGATTTTCCTTTTGGTGTAATAAAGAGGTCAGCAAGTAGTAGCAGTATCATCAGCAGTGAAATCATAGCTTCGGTAGTCCCAGCTACCAAACACTCCTAAAATAAACGGACCTGATTCCTTTTTAGCCAAGGATATGCAGGCAACATTTGAAGCAGGGTTCAGTCAAATAATTTTCAAAATGCTTCTCATGTAGTGCCGAGCAGGCAAAAATCTCTCGTAGTTGCCCATTTATCTTTGCCCGAAAATCTTTCATGTCTCCGAGCAAAGAGTGGCAGCTGTGACCATGCGATTTTTGCCTCACTCAAATATTCCTATAATATTCTTAAAATTGCGATTTTTCCTTTATTATTTGAATTTTAGGGAATTAATTGCATGATGTAGTGTTTTTGTTCGCCTTTTGTGTGCATTTTTAGTTGTCATAAAAATAAATTTATTACAAAATCGCACATTTGAATTTAGAATTCAATTCTATTTTTTAGTTTTCTTTGTTAATTAATATTACCATAAAAATAAGACAAAAAAATAACAAGAATACTCATTTTTACATTTTTGTTTAGCTTTCTTTTTAAACTAGTATATAGTTTATTTTTGAAATTAATTAGTTTTAATTTTAGAGATTAACTCAGGTCTTGTCTATTTAATTTTGTACTTGATAAAATCAAAGAAAAAAATTAAAATTAAATGAATAATGGAAGAAAAGAAGAAAAAAATAAAGAAATTCACAATGGGATTTTTAACAATTAACAGGTTGTAATTTGGGCCAAAATTTTAGAGCCCAAACCCCCAAACCCACTTTAAATCAGCCCAGGTCCATACCCACTTTGTCCACCCCTTGTGAATCCAAATCGACGTCGTTTTGGTCATGTTAGTTCCTGACTGTCGAGGATCTTTAATCTAACGGTCAGGAACTAGGGTAGATTTAACATAAAACGGTCGGATCCATACGCCCCTCTCATCTATCGTCTCAAATTAACCATAATATTGTTGGACAATACGCTTTACGCTAGAGGGGGGGGGGGGGTGAATAGCGTTTTAAAAATATTAAGCGTTTTAGTGCGGAATTTAAAAACTTTGCAGAAATTAAAACAAGTGCAGTAGAATAAACTTACACAATGATGTATCCTGGTTGGCCACAAACGTGGTTAGTCCAGTCCCCGAGAGACTCTCTCGAGATTTCCACTAAACTTGTCAAGCTTACGGGTGCTTAACAAACCGTTACAGCTGAGGACACAAGCCTCACCCAGGTGCTCGGGGATCACAATCCCAAAGACTTCAATTGCTCGGGGATACCAATCCCAAAGACTTCAATTGCTCGGGGATAACAATCCCAAAGACTTCAACTGCTCGGGGATAACAATCCCAAAGACTTCAACTGCTCGGGGATAACAATCCCAAAGACTTCAACTGCTCGGGGATAACAATCCCAAAGACTTCAACTGCTCGGGGATAACAATCCCAAAGACTTCAACCGAGGAATCACAAGTTCCTCAACAAACGAGAATCGCAATTCTCTTACAAACACAAAACACACTCACTTTACAAAGCACTCCTTAATGAGTAGATATGAGTAGAAATAGTACGCTCAAGATCACAACAACTTAGCTCAATAGAATGGCTCTTCAAAAAGCTTTATGGATGAATGGAAAATGATGATCAATGTAAGAAAGCTTTTAGCAATGAAAATACTCAAAGTGTATATGTTGTTGTTGTGAAAACACTGAGTTGAAGCTGTATTTATAGGTGAAAGACTCAGTCTTACCGTTGTCTAATTGCCAATTAAGGATTGCTGAAATTACTCAGTGACAATCGATTGTCAAGACTAAACAATCGATTGTTTGCCTATCAGATTAAAAATTCAATCCCAGATTTTACGTCAACAATCGATTACTTCAAATCAATAATCGATTATTTATAACGTTAAGAAATCCTTTCCAATTTTTGGCATAAAACATCGATTGTCCGGAAATCAACAATCGATTATTTTAACAACGTTCAGAAAATCTTTTCCAGATTTTAAGCAAAACATCGATTGTTAAATATCAACAATCGATTACCTGAAGGTAATTGAAAATATATGACAACGGTCAGCTTCAACAATCGATTATCAAATGGAATAATCGATTATTAATTAATTTCAAAACTCTCTGTCTCATATATAATCGATTATCAAAAGCCACAATCGATTATCATTTTATTTAAAATCACTGGGAGACATTTTTCTCATTCTAATCGATTATCATTAGTTCATAATCGATTTTTATGAGTTTTGAAAACTTTGCCTCAGTTAACAATCGATTATCATAAGTACACAATCGATTGTTATGCAGTTTGCAAAAACCTGATGTTAACTGACTTACTCACAATCGATTATCATTAATTCACAATCGATTGTCATGCAGTCTTGGCTTAGAGATACTCGATTATCATAAGTACATAATCGATTATCTTAGCCCAGATTTTTGAGGCATGCTTGGAAAACATTTTAACAAATGTAACTATGCATAGTTTAAAATCATGTGACACTTAATTTAAATATGCATGATTTTGGAAAAATAATTTTAGTAGAGAAGCCATGTTATGAGCCAAGTTGAGGAATCAAGATCACAATTAATATTGACTCAATTATAACATTTCTAAACTTTGTCTTGAGCTTCTTGTAATGCATCCATTTTGTGCTTGTCCTTGAGTACTGCTATATATCGCTTTTTGCTTTGTTTGACATTCATCAAAACCTACAAAAGAACACACGTTTAGTATATTGCATTTGAAACGTGTTTCCAACAAATATCACCACCGCTCTCCGTCGTTCGCCACCGGCCAAAACTCGCCGCCACCACCGGCAAGTCTCCGATGGCCATCAAAATTACACCACGCCACCTCCGTGACGCCCTCTTCCTGTATCTGCCATTGGTATCCTTCGAATAGCAGCCAAACGCGTAGAATATTCATTTGAAGCAGAGGTTGCTCCGCCGTTAGTGGCGGCGCCGCCGCCAAACCCCACCAAAATATTGTATGATATTGTGTTTGTTCACATTTTTGTGCATTTTAAAATGATATAATTCATAATATTAAAAAATACCACATTTGCATTCAGGACTAAATTTTAATTTTTCTTAGATTTATTAGTATTTGACATTATAAAAATAAGAGAAAAAAGTAAAAATAACAAAAAATAGTCATTTTTACACTTGTTTAGTTTTCTTTTTAAAAATTAGGATTTAGGTTATTTTAGAAATTAATTAGTTTTAATAATAGAGTTTAAAATTGGTCTTGTATTTTTATTTTGTATTTTATAAAACCTAATAAATGAAAACAAATAAAAAAGTGAATTAATAAAATAAAAAAGAGAAAAAGAAGAAATCAATTAAATTTAAAGGAAAAGAAATTATACCCATTTTGGGTCAGTATTTTTTTTTTAAATCCCCAGCCTAAAGTGTCTTTTCCCAAACAAGGCCAAACACCCCATACCCGGTCCAACCTCGACACCTTTCCAAAATGACCCCGTTTCCTCAAGATTAATTACATACATTGATTCTTCTGCATCCAACGGGCGAGAACTAGCGAGGTTATTGGTATATAAATGTCGGATAGAACACCCTACCCATCGTTCACCTCTCAAAACACCCATGATATCGCCGGCGTAACGCCACCGCCAAACATTGTCCCTCCGCCTTACAATGCCGCCAGAAAATGCCTCACGGCGTCTGCCGGTCTCCGATCAACCCCAAAAATACACCCTTGGATCCCCTCCTCCCCCTCTTTCCAATGCCTCAATTACCAACTATTCGTCTCGAATCTTCAATTAAAACGGAGGTTGTTCCGGTGTCCACGACGGCGTCGGTCTCAAAATAGCCCCAAGCTCCGTCCATTAAATCTCAGTAGAAATTCTCAAATATTGATTTGAAAATCTGTCCAAAATACCACAACTTCCAAACTTGGCCAAATTAACACCACATGATCTCCTTACACACCTCATTTAAAATCTACAATCATTAACCTTCTAATCATCCCCGTTTGGTTCGAATCTCAGATAAAATTTTGGCCAAAAACCGTAATTTCTTAATGTTTGGAGATTTATCGATTTTGGGCTATAATAGACTTTAATCATGTGTTTTCTCATGAAAACACATGATTAAAGTTATAATCCATATGATGCCAAGAAAGCGCCTTTGTTCAAGTTTGATTTAGTGAATTTCGAGGTATTTCGTGCTTACCTTCTTCTCTATTTCATCCATGATTTTTATTTTCATTTTATTCTGTTTACTCGGAATTTCTTTTATTTTGGTGTTGAGTTTAGCGCTTCGGCTTAGAGTTCTGATTTCTTTTCATAATCATATAGTTTGATTTTATTTTGTTGTTAGTAATTTGATCGTTGATTTAATTTTGATAATAGGATTTCATGTTTAGGAATTACTTTGCATTTTCTTTTTTTTGTTAGATTCAGCTTTGTTTGTTTGAATTTAAATAACTAGTTTATTGTTGTATTAGTTTAATGGTGCATCTACTCTTACATTTCCATTATTTATAGTTAAATATCCGTTTGATTAGCTAGATTTGTTAGTTCATATTTTAATCGTTGTTTGGTTATAGCAGATTAGTTTCTAGTCTTGTAGTTAATCAACCATGGTTAGTTTTTCCAGAGTAAAAGGGAGCGGGGCTTTGGTTTGGCTATGGTGGTAATTCAGAATCCAATATAAGGATAGTTTAGATATTTTACCTAAAGAATCTCTTAGTTTGAACACTCTGGACTCTTCGAGAAGAGGGTTGAAGTTATAATTCTAAGACTCTAATGCAATAACTTGGCCAGCAAGTCAGGATCTAAAGGAATAACTAACAAAATCTGATAATAAGGGAGGGACTAATAGGTAAAACAAAATAGAAAGGGTTGCCCTAAGTTAATCCTATAAAGGGGCACACTGTTGCCTTCTTCAAAAAGATTTTAAAATCAATGAGAATCCCCAAAAGTTTTGGACCCCTGAAAGATTTCAAAAGGGTTTGAATATGATAAATTCCCAGGAGATTTGGAACTCTGAAAAATCCCCTAAAAAGTTCAGAAAAACCCTAAAAATTCCCAAAATTTCCAGTTTTGGTTTCTGCAAGTTCTATTAGCAAAATTCGAATTTCAAATTCAAAGAAGGCAAAAAATCTGAACACTTAGTATTGAAATACAATCACATTGAAGTGTCTATGGTAATTTTGAATTCTAGTTATTGATTCTCATCCCCTGGCTCGACCTATAGCTTTTGAAACTTCAGAAGTTGCTTGGGTTCCACTTTGAGTCATTTTTGGGTGAATTTGAACTGCTTTTTGGTTGTTTGTTGGTTGAAATTAGTTTTGGGTGGTTGATACTGCTTAGCTGAGTCGATGAGCTTGCTGTGCTACACTGTTGCTAAACTACTGCTGACTTCTTTCTTCTCCTTTGTTTCAATATAATTCCAGGTATTCTTCAACTTAAATATGTGAAGGACCAAATCCATAGTTGTGTTTGAATTTCTGAATAAATGACCCATTCCTCATGTTGATTTCAACCTTAATTTCTTTCCATATCTGTAGTTCACATGTTGGATTGTATAGTAATAGAAATTGATGTTAATTGCATATAATGGGGACTATTCAAGCATATTGTATAATTGGACTGTATGGATGATTATTTTTGGATCTCTTTGAGCATTGCGAGTAGGATGCTAGCTGTAGGTAATTTCATTTTATATTTTTAGAATAGGTCGTAGATTGGATCCAGGTTGTTGCCTTAATGATATTAGCCTTATATGTCCCTAAAATTGATGTAGGAACCAGTTATTATTTCCAGCATTAAATCTCTATCTCGAGTCTATAATGCTACATGCCCGTGAATTAAGTCTAAATAACTATCAGCATTTCAATTACGTATTTATTCCTTATTAGAGTTTTAATGGACATGTAAATAAAGATTACATAGGTTTAACGTTAAAATGCATGAGTTTGGTAAATCAGGAACTATTAAACTTTTGGGTACGTTGGTATCAATTTCAATTGGGCCATGACATTTGGGCTATGAAATTAGACCCATCTCCTTGCCTGTTTGCCTAGCAGGCAGTTTGGGATTCTGTTAGTCCCAGGATTAAAATATGCAATGATGGGCTGATATTGAAGCCAAATCTCAAAAAATGGATGCATTTTGGGGCTGATTTCGAAGCCCAAGTTGCTAAAAACCTTAGCCTAACTGATCAAGTGGTTAAGTTAATGTTAAAAAATGTTTGTATAAATTTGGGCTTTCAAGTTAGGTAGTTGGTTCAAATTAAGAGGTTCTTCCCTTTTGTTATAACCCGGACTTGAACTTGAGGCCCGAGTTTTACAATATTAGTTAATTAGGCTCTTAGAAACAAATTCGATAGAAAATTCTACTTTGCTCTATATTGGCCTTTAAATAATAAAATTAGGTGCGTTGCGCCAGATAAAACCCATAAATTGCATGGCCCTCTTTGAATGCTTATGTTAAAATTCTTAGAAATTCAGGACATGTCGTTTAGCGAACTTCACGGCTTTTCGTAAAGATAATAATACATTAGTCGCTTTAGGCGTGTCTTTTAATAATTTACCTTCATAAATACGGGTGTGCATTTCATTTGATCGAAAGACAAATACCAAAACGTTGGATAAAATGTGTTTCGGATCCGGGTGCATTTCATGTGACGCGATCCAAAGACATTTTTATACAATGTTCACATTCCTAAAAATTCCTTACATAGAATTTCGGGTTCGCAGACTCTATTTAGGGAGTCAAAAATTTCCTCGATTTGGGATTCAAAACAAACTGGTAACTTAGGACACCAAAAGCAAATCCTATCCCAAGTGGAGACTCTAAATAAATAAATCCCATTTCGAATAATGTCACTTTAAATGGAAAAACACTCTTATACATTTATCCTTCGGGATAGCCGTGTAAAAAGGAGGTGTGACAGCTTTGGTGACTCTGCTGGGGATCGAACTCCGAGTCACTGGTTTAGGGTTAAAGAATTCGAGCTTAGAATAATTGTCATATTTGGATTTATTTGATTTTATTACATGTTACATGCTATACGTGCTAAATGATTTACCGCTTTGATATTGGATGAATTGTATATATAAACAGTTACGAATCCCTTCCTTTCTTTATGTCTTCTACATCCTGGAGAAGCGTGCACTTCGTGTAGCTTCTCTTCTATTTAAAGTCTTTTCCCATTTAGAACGAGGTTTGGATAAGTTTCTAAGCGGACAGAGCTTCAATACCCACGGTACGCTGGCCCCCCCACCCTTCCCGGCTCGAGTTGTCCGCTCGGGTAAGTCAGGTCTAGAACAATAAACCCACGGTTTAAACCTAGTATAACAAAACCTCGTGCGGATTCCTAGTAGGAACATTCATTTCTGTCATGTGCATTTGACTTAGGGGACTCAGCACAAGGGTTGGGTCTGTCTAGGACAAGTGACCTAAAATGAAAAGACCATCCTGATGCATCTTACGTGCTACTTTTGCATTTATTTGCTTTTGATTTGCATGTTGACCGGCCTGCAAATAATGAGAGAAAGTTGAGAAGTTAGCAGTGTTAAGGCTAAAGGAGAGTACCCACTTGTTCCGAAAAATCAATGTTCAAATAGCACAGAAATGCTGCCGGATTTTTAAAAAAAACATGAAAGAAAAAGAAAAGAACAAAGAGACCTTTTTTTATTTTGGCAAAATATTTTCTGCGAACTACTCAGGTTTGATTCTCACCAGGTATGAGATATATAGGCAACCCTTCATCGGGTCCAACCTCACTATTGCAAAAGATGGCCAGAAAAAATGGCAAAGTTTTAATTGTCGTCCTAAATAAATCGGGTGATGTCGTTCTTGTTAAAACAAGCCGTCCCCAAAAGGACGCGAGAAGGATCTTTTTGCGAGAACAACTGCCCTGACTCATTTTTAAATGGTTTGCGGGCACATCCTTAAAATCTTTCTTTCAGAAGTTCTGAAAGGCCGTATTGGCAAAACCAAATCCTTGTTTTCCTAAATAAAGAATTTTTTGCAAAAGTAGCCTACTTTTCTCTTTTAGGTTAAAATATATCAATAAATCCCCTTTAAATTAATTTGTAGGATGAATACTGCTGACATCGAACCCTTCTTAGTCCTGAGTGAGATCCTTTTGCAGCTCCACGTGTGGTGGAATGACCTAGGAAAAGGTAGCAAAGAAACCGTGGTCAAGATTTTGAGTGGTCTCGTCGGATTGTTAAACATCAAACCAAGAACAAATATTATTGAATCACTGATAACATTTTGGGATCCAACCCGTAATGTATTCCAATTCTCAGACTTTAAGCTTACACCCACACTAGAGGATATTGCAAGATATGCGGGTCTTAATGGGAACCTCAAGAGTAGATATACATTGGCACCGAGACCGGTAACCATCCACAGATTCTTGGACTTGTTGAGCATTCATCGGGACATTCAAGAGAAGCATCTATCAAAAAGGTGTTGCACACTTCATTTTATACCACCGATATGGTAACCCGAAAGGGTTTGAGGAGCCCAATACCGGTTTGACACATGCTGGAAACAAAGATAAATGGGAGGCGCAGCGGTGATTGACATTCATGGTAGCTTTCCTAGGAATCGTGGTTTGTCAAAGAAAAGACGATCATATAGCCATTGGCCTTGTAGGAATGCTGGATGTCGCCATAAAGAAGCCTACTAGCACAGTGGTTTCTTTGATCGTGGCGGAAATGTGTGGAGCTTTAACCATGTGACGAGAGGGCATGAAATTCTTTCAAGGTTGCATTCTGTTGCTACTATTGTGGATCCAAGAGCAATTTTGCCACCGAGTGGGGTACATAAACTATGGTCTGACTGGTTTGAGTTGCATTGAAGAATTTGAGACCCGGGTTACAGGTATTGAGTTCCCCGAGGGCACTGAAGCTTGGTTGTCATGCTTGAGATCTCTGACAACGAATAAAATTGAATGGACTTTCGGATGGCTTCCCGCTAATAAGGTTGTGTACACATCAGCAGAAGTGCCTTATATTGTTTTAATGGCTGTTCAGAGCATCCAACCCTGCGCTCCTTATCGATTCCTGCGGCAACTACGAAGTTTCCAAACTGTCCATGGTGACGACGATCTGAGTAAACAAGTCATCAAATTGGGCCCTAAAGATGGCTTCCTAGAAGGAAAGATTCGCCAAATATGGAATGAATGCAGGTACCTTGAGCCTAAAACCATAGTGCAGGATCGCGATAAGGGCGAAGAAGATCCCAAATACTTGGTTTGGTTTGGTAAAAGATTTCAAATTCCTGGGAGGCCCGCCAAGAAACTGCATGTTCAACACTTCATTGATGAAGAGCAGGTGCAATGGGAATGGTTAGCTAAGGAGAGGGAGTACAGGGCCTGAATAGGAGCATTAGAAAAACAGCTTTCTGGATCTGTGGTTTGAAAACAGATTGCAAGCCGCGGCCGAAAAAGGTGACAAAAAGAAGTTGAACCAAGAGAATGAAGCCCTCAAGGAAATCCAAAAAATGAGAATAGACGCTAAAAACCAATAAAGAAACCGGTCTGATGAGAGACTGATAAAAGGATTGAAGAAGCAAATGATAGAATGCCGGGAAGAATTGCAGAAATCTGAAGGGAACATGGCAGAACTTTGGGCACAATTGGAAAAGAAGATAGAGGAAAGAGCCCAATTTTTACAACAAATGAAAAGGAATTATGAGGGAATCATTTCTAGTATAAAGAGAAAAGTCAACGCCTTTGAGAACAAAGCAGCCCAACAAGATAAAGAATTTCAGGCTGAGAGGGAACAATGCTATGGGCTAATCACAGAAATGGAGTAGGAAATAAAACTATTGCGGGACCATCACTTCCATGACTCCGAGGTACTAGAAGCCCGTAACAAACAGATAAGCCGGCTACTTAAATAAAAGGGTCGGATCAGGGAAAGAATCGGAGACGTTGCAGATTATATTATATGAAATGTTAGACTAGTGAACGAATGGGTCGTAATACTATCTTTACTACAATAATGATATTTGTTTGTCAGGTTATGAATGATTTGGAGCAGTGAAAAAGGGTCCTTAGACGTAGGCCCGCGGCTATGCCGAATGACGCCCCACGGGCCCTAGGATTTTAAGCTTTAATGTACTCCTGACCTAGTTTTAGCCATCGAGTCTGTATTTTGTCATTTCGAGTCTGTTTTGTAATTGTCCTTTTAAGAACAACAAATAGTTTAGCATGTTTCTAATCAGAGTTTTATTAATGAAAAATTGAAAATCCAAAAATTATTTACTTATTTGTTGCATACATTTGCATGAACTACGGTCGGTCTAATACATGTGGAGGCATGATATGTAGGCAATTTTCCTAGGATTCAACCGTAAACCTAAAAAATGAAAAACCCATCAAAAAGAGGAAAATGGGATGAGAGAAAAAGAAAAGAAGAGAAAGTCCTCAAAGAAAAACAAAAAGAGGGAAGAAAATAAAAGAAGAACCAGAGGGAAGAAGAAACAAAGAGAGAGAAAGGAATAAAAAAAGAGTGGAAATCAAAGGAAATGGAATAAAAGCCAGGACGACACATGTATCCATTGCAAACAGGTAGACATTTGTTTAACTGTATAGGTGAATCACACCCTAATGTGCAATTCATCTATATGTTATCTGTCTCAAACTAACTGTTTGTTGTCACCTTAAATCTAGCTTAGGTTTTAGAAATAGTGGTTGGTTTTTGGTAAGCTGGCATCACATCGATATTCCACCAGATCAAAAGGAAATAGAGAAATGTCGTCTGAAATGACCTTACTGGCAATGCTCATTTCAGAAGATAGTCCAATGAGAGGCATCCCGGCCCCAGAGTCTGCAGCATCCGAGGAAAATAGGATCCTGTGCCGTAGGGTCATGGAGATGTGGGATGCATGGACGAATAGAAAAGAGCCTCCGAGCACCATCCCTAGATTCCCTGAGCTCTTCCGTAGATAAAGGGGAACCTCCACTATTCCTATTAGTCATCAAACATCCTATTGGGACAGCCCACCATTGTTGGAGCATCTTCTGAAGCCCTCCCTCAAGTGTTCACATCCGGAACAGTCCCAAATATCTTTACGGCTCCCCCATGTGCGGCCACCACACAACCCGCCTTGCCTAGACCAACATTTGATCCATCGACCTTCACATTCAAAACACCTACTTTCAAAACTAAGCCTCCTCCATGCCCCACCTACACTTATCATCAACCACCATACGAGCTTACACCAGTGCAAGATAAAACTTATAATGTTCCTGAACAAGATAAGATGGCAAGAAGATATAGGAGCTTCGAGCATATCTTAAAGAATATGCAAGGGTTGAGTGGGCAAAAGAGTGTTTCTTATAGAGATATGTGCATTTTCCCTCACGTACACCTTCCGATGGGATTTAAAATGCCAAAGTTCAAAAAGTATGATTGTCATGGAGATCCCATTGCTCACTTAAAGAAGTGTTGCAACCAATTACGCGGAGCAGGCAGAAAGTAGAGTTGTTGATGGCGTACTTCGGAGAAATATTAGTAGGCATTGCCTTAGAGTGGTATATGGACCAAGATGTCTCACAATGGCACATTTTTGGACGATATTTCCAGGGATTTTCTAAGGCAATTTCAATACAACATCGACATTGTGCAAGACAATAATTCTGGTAGAAAATGGTTTGAAGACGGGAAAAATTTTGAGTCATTCGGTCATCAGAGCAACCTCCCAAGCAATCCAAGGAGGGGCAGGAGGAGTAATAAGGAATAAAAAGAAAGAAAAAACCTCGATGGCAGCATACGGTATGATAAGGCATCGTGCTCCTAGGCCTATGTTCTCAGGAAAAACCCCTCAACACTATTATCCTCACCAAGTCATGCCTTATGCTCCCCGGCCTTATGCGGTTATGAACGCTCAACCATTTTCATGACCGCAGCAGTAGGCCAACAGGAACCAAGCTCCAAAAAACCAGCCTCCCATCAAAACCACTATAATTCCTGCCCTCCTATAAATAACTTTCGTCCTCGAGAGCCACCCAAAAGGAAAAACTTTATGCCAATCGCGGAGTCCTATTCTAGCATATTCCCAATACTTTTCCAGTTGGTTCTATTGCATCCTGTGCCTCCGAATAAGCAAAACCCTGAATCGCCTTCCGACCAACGAGGTGTCCAGTGTGTTTGTCATTCGGGGGCTGAAGGGTACGACACAGAGAATTGTTGGACTCTGAAGCGGGCTATGGACGACTTAATAGAGCGAAGGAAAATAGTGTTGAGGGATGAAGATGGCCTTAATGTGACTAACAACCAATTTCCGTTCCACAACAACTGATCGGTAATCGGGATGATCTGTGAGGACAATGACTTCGACCCCGCTTTGAAAGCCATAATTGCTACTACTGACGTGGATAAAAAACCAAGAGCTGCCTCCAAGAAACCTGAATAGGAAAAGAAGAACAAGACCACACACCCTGAAATTGAAAAGAAGGTTGAGGTTAAATCTGAGGCGACAGCTATCAAAGACATTGTCCTTTATGTCCCACGGGGTCATCGGGAAAAGCAGTTGACTCTGAGTCCCACAAAGAGATTTTAGTTGAACAGGAATTCCTATATACCCAAACGAACCTATGTGGTGCGAGGGACAACTAATCCGCCAAGGCTGAGTGAGCCCATGGTGGTTGGTCGCGCACCACAAAGGCTTATGACAGACCCTTCTGCAATCCCTTGGAACTATCAGGAAACGGTGGTGACATATAAAGGCAAAGAAATCACTAGAGAAACTCAATAAAGCTACCCTGTGAAGAATTACACTGACTTGGAAGAAGTGAACAGTGTCGCCAAGAAGTGATTCCCACCCAAGAAGCCAGTGAGCCCCGAAGAGGTGGAAGCTTTCTTTCGAAAGATGAAAACAGCTAACTATGAAGTAGTGGACCAGCTTTGGAAGTCCCCTGAACAAGTCTCCTTATTATCCTTGCTGATGGAATCTCCTGAGCTCCAGAAGGTACTAGCCAAAACTCTCAATAAGTCCTACGTGCCAGCTAAAAACCCTGTGGAACAATTGGAAAGGATGGAGGAAAGATTCTTCGCTGTCAATCAGATCACATTTAGTAAAAAGGATTTGCCCCAAGAATGAGCCGTTCACAACAAAGCCCTGCATCTAGCTGTCAAATGCGAAGGTTATTATGTCAAAAGTGTAATGGTAGATGGAGGTTTGGGAGTAGACATATGCCCGCTTTCAACATTACAGCAAATAGAAATCGGGATGGAGAGGATTCTTCCCAACAATGTATGTGTCCGAGCCTTCGATGGAATTAAAAGGGACATAATCAAAGAGATTGATCTAGTCTTGACCATTGACCCAATTGATTTTGAGGTAAACTTTCAAGTGTTAGATACAAACATGTCTTACAATTACCTCTTGGGAAGGCCATGGATTCATGCAACGAGAGTTGTGCCTTCCACTCTACACCAGATGTTAAAATTTGAACACGGGAACCAAGAAATTATGGTCCATTGCGAAGATGAGCAGTCAATTTACCGCGATCCCTTTGTCCCCAACCTCAAAGCTAAAGAAGGTAGTGAGCACATAGTCTATCAGGATTTCGAAATTGTGGTGACTGATCAGCATGGAGAGGGCAAACCCTGTCCCAAACCTTTTCTCTCCAATGCCTAAATCTTGGTGGCTAGAGAGATGATATGATAAGGATTCAAACTAGGGAAGGGACTCGGAAGGTCTTTACAAGGGATAGCTGAGCCGATTGCTTTGCCCACTACGGAGAAGTTTTTTTGTTTAGGCTTCCACCCGATGCCAGAAGATATAACATGGCGGAACCGTAGGAAGCGTGATGTATGGGCTCTACCTCGACCATTTCCACACTTGTATGAAACATTTGTAAGGTCGAAATATAGTGATGAGGACGAAGATAAGGCGTTCAAAGGCTAAGAAATCAAGGAAATATGTGGAGCAATGAGAAAACTATTATATGAAACCTACATGGTTTAGTTGGGAGAAGGCCCCGGCACCGCTGAGGTGCTATACATAGGACCAGACGCCAAGTTGCAAAATTGGAAGGCTACCCCATTTTCAATTAGGCGGGAGGCTCGATAGCCCTATCTTGCCATCTTTTGTGCATCACGAGTTATCTCAGGGTGTAACTCGGGTGTTTTTCCTTTAGTGTTTGGTCCTTTTAATTTTTTACAAATGTAAACCATGTTATCTTACAATTCCAAAGAAATGAAATCAATATTTCATTGTCTATGTTCTTGTATTCTTTCTGATTCTTGCTGTTTTCTTTTTATTCATTTTTCATTTCTAATAATCCGGCTTTAGATAACATTACATGATCGCGGACTTCATGCGCCTATCCAAACATGTCGCTTAATTGTGAAATAATAAACCAAGAACCTGAGTACGACGAAGAAGAGGCTTTTAGGGAAATCAATCGAGAAGTGGAATATTTCGAAAATAAACCTAAGCCAAATCTAAATGAGAACGAACCGGTTAACTTGGGTGGTCCCGGCGAAATGAGGGAAACCAAAATAAGCATCCATGCAAACAAGAAAATTCAGGACGTACTGATCCAACTCTTGTTTGAATTCAATGACGTGTTTTCTTTGTCATACGATGATATGCCAGGGTTGAGTGTTGATATGGTGGTTCATCAGTTGTCTACTTACGCCTAATGCCCTCCGGTCCAACAAAAATAGGGAAAGTTCAAGCTTGATATCAGCGATAAGATCAAAGAAGAGATCACAAAACAGTTAGGGGCGGGAGTAATCCGAGTGGTCCCATACACCACATGGCTGGCCAATTTAGTCCCGATGCCAAAGAAAGATTGAAAAACCCGAGTGTGTGTAGACTACAGATATTTGAAAAGGCAAGTCCTAATGAAAATTTCCCTTTGCCCAATATCCATATCCTTGTTGATAATTGCGCCAAACACGAGATACAGTCTTTCATGGACTGCTACGCAAGATATCACCAGGTGTTGATGAATGAGGAAGATGCCGAGAAAAATGCCTTCACCACACCTTGGGGTACTTATTGCAGCAATGTTATGCCTTTCGGGTTGAAGAACGTCGGGGTAACATATATGAGGGCCATGACCACTATCTTCCATGACATGATGCATCCAGAGATGGAAGTGTATGTGGACAGCGTGATTATCAAGTCCAAGATTCAAGGTGATCATGTGTGGGACGTAAGAGAGTTCTTTGAAAGGCTGCGCAAGTATGACTTGAAATTAAACGCAGCCAAATGTGCATTCAGGGTCCCGTCGGGCAAAGTCCTGGGGTTCATAGTCAGCCGGAGGGGTATTAAGTTGGATCTAACAAATATAAAATCCATTCGAGATCTACCTCCAAAGAAAACTAAGAAGGATATGATGAGCTTGCTGGGAGACTAAATTACATTAGTCGATTCATCGCCCAGTTAACTTCCACATGCCAGCCTATATTCAAGTTGCTAAAAAGGATGCATCAATCAAGTGGATGGACGAGTGTCAAGAGGCTTTTGACAAGATTAAGGATTACTTGTCCAATCCACCAGTCTCGGTCCCGCCAGAGCTTGGAAGGCCATTATTTCTATATCTAATAGTCTTGGAAAACTCTTTTGGATGCATTCTCGGGCAGCATGATATCACTGGGAAGAAAGAACATGCCATCTACTACCTGAGCAAGAAGTTTACCAGTTGTGAGGCCAAATACACCCTACTAAAAAGAACCTGTTGGGCCTTAACTTGGGTGGCTCAAAAGCTGAGACATTACCTACAAGCCCACACCACCTACCTCACAACTAGGCTGGATCCTCTGAAGTGCATATTTCAAAAACCGATGCCTATAGGGAGATTGGTAAAATGGCAAATCCTGCTCACCAAGTTCGACATAGTCTATGTCACTCACACAGCAATGACGGCCCAAGCGTTAGTAGATCATTTAGTCAAGAACCCGGTTGATTATTAATGCCAACCCCTGAATACCTACTTCCCAGATTAAGAGGAGAATTCGGTGGAGGTAACGTCTGAGGACACCACTGCTTGGAAAATGTTCTTCGATAGAGCTGTAAATGCAAAGGGTATGGGAATTGGAGCAATCTTAATTTCACCTACAGGTCAACACTACCTAGCCACGCTCGGCTTTGGTTTTTCTGCACAAACAACAAAGCCGAATATGAAGCTTGCATCATGGGCATGAATATGGCTATCGACCAAGATGTCAAGGAACTATTGATCATGGGAGATTCAGATCTAATCATTCGGTAAGCTCAAGAGGAGTGGGAAACTTGAGATGTCAAACACATCCCATATCGGTAGCATGTGGAGGATCTCAGTAAACAGTTCAAGTTGATACAGTTCAGGTACATTTCTCGTTGTCACAATGAGTTAGCCGATGCACTCGCTACTTTGTCCTTGATGTTGCCTTACCACGAAAATACCTACATCAATCCATTGGAAAACCAAATCAGGAAAAGGCATGGGTACTTTAATGCGACCGAGGCAAAATCCAGCACTCAACCATGGTATTATGATTTCAAGAGATTTCTGAAAACACAAAAATATCCCGAGCAGGCCATTGGAGATCAAAAGAAAACCATTAGGCGGCGTGCGAGTAGTTTCTTCCTGAGTAGTGATGTCTTGTACAAAAGGACCCCGGATCTAAATTTGCTAAGATGTGTTGATAACAAGGAAGCCGGAAGGATTATGCATGAATTACACGTGGAGTGTGCGGGCCCCATATGAACAGGTATGTGTTGGTGAAGAAAATACTTCGGGCAGGGTCTTTTTGGATAACCATGGCGAAGGAGTGCTTCAGCTTCATTCGGAAATGTCATCAATGTAAAGTGCACGGTGATTTGGTTCATGCACCACCAACTGAACTACATCCTATGTCAACACCTTGGCCATTCATTGCTTGGGCCATGGACGTCATTGGACGAATCGAGCCAAAAGACTCGAATGGACATAGATATATGTTGGTTGCAATTGACTACTTTACGAAGTGGGTTGAAGCCATCACACTTAAGTCAGTCACAAAGAAAGCCGTGGTGGACTTTGTGCACTTTAATCTAATTTGTTGTTTTGGCATACCACCACCATAATCACATATAATGTTGCAAATTTGAATAGCCGATTGATGGGGTAGGTATGCGAACAATTCAAGATAACACATAGAAACTCCACTCCTTACCGGCCCGAAGCCATTGGTGCCGTCGAAGTAGCTAACAAGAAGATTCTCAGAAAAATGATTCAAAGCTCTAGGCAATGGCATGAAAAGCTGCCGTTTGCATTACTTGGATATCGCACAACAGTGCGCATGTCGGTAGGAGCAACCCCATATCTATTGGTCTATGGAACTGAAGTTGTTATACCCGCGGAGGTAGAAATCCCTTCACTCCGGGTAATCGTTGAAGCAGAAATTGAGGATAGTGAGTGGGTGACGACTCGGTTGGAAAATTTGTCATTAATTGATGAAAAAAGAATGGCCGCAGTTTGTCACGGGAAGTTGTACCAACAAAGAATGGCCCACACTTATAATAAGAAAGTGCGCCCCAGGAACTTTGAGGTTGGAAAGCTTGTATTGAGGCTCAGTCTCCCTCACCATCAGGAAGCTAAAGGAAAATTTGTTCCTAACTGGAAAGGCCCATACATTATCAGAAAGATATTGCCCAAAGGATCATTATACCTTGGTGACATCGAAGGGGACGATCCCAAGGCAATAGTGAATTCAAATGCAGTAAAAAGGTACTACACCTAGACTCCTTGTAGTAATGATTCAGTCCGGTTGAGATGACGAAGGCTTTTCCTTCCTGCTACCCCAAACACTATCTATATTTCGCAAACCCTTTGAGCCGGCTACGTTTATTTGACGACCCCTTTTGGAACCCGGAAGTGCTATTAAAAAAAGAAGGAAAAAAATAAAAAAAACAACAAAAAAGGAGAAAAATTAATGAAAAAAAACAAAAATTAGTATAGGAAACACATCCTCAACTACGTTTGACTTTATTCTGAAAGGATACGTAGACAACCTCCCGCTGAGGTTCAATCACACCAAAACAAAAATCCCAATTCCCAAAAAATTGAAAACTGGGGCAGATGATAATGCTTCGGCCATAAACCCGCCAAAATGGTTCCAAAGTTGGAGTTCCACCCAAAATACTTTTACCAAAAATATTGTCCATGTCTTTCTGATCGATTGGAGAAGGCAGGGAAGCAAAAAACCTCGTTGTTGGGATCTGATACAATTCAAATTGAGAAAAATAAAATGAGAGAATCTTATAGGTGAAAACCTTTGGCCACCATAAGGCGAAGTTAAGTGGAGAAATTTAAAATGAGAGAGTCCACTTAGTGAAAACTTGTAATGAGCACTAGCGGGCAACGATGAGAAGAGAAATGAGAGAGGTCGATTGGCGAAAACCCGCAAAGGGCGTTATCGGCCGAAAAGAAGGTATCCCACCATCAAAAAGTCCGGGAAAGGTTCCCTTGTTTTGAAATGTTGAAATACGGTTCACGAGGAGCTGGAAATTTTGTACGAGTCGGTCATCCAGCCCGAGAAACATGTCATGTTCGTTAGAAGCCAGCATGCACCCCGAGATAAATCCTTCTTTTCCCCCGAAAGGAATGCTTCTTTTTAAACCCATATGATTGCATTTGTATAATGCTTCCTTGAATCCCTTTCAGTTTAACTTTGATTCCACGACTATTCCAAAACAAAAGATGGCAAGACTGGTTTCACAAGGCTCGTTTGGTAACGACCAAAAACAATACCTAGTCTAAGCGGGCAGATCTAGCCAATCCTGGCTGGCCATGATGGATGATGATTCGGAAGCAGAAAAGGTTTGAAAGAAGGAAAAATCAAAATCAAAATGCCCAAAAAGGCAAAACAAAGTAAAAAAGGCAGAGTCCCAGTGGGCTAATTGTCTCAACAAAGTTTCAAAAGACAAGATACCCAAAGGTTCCGAAATGGAAGTTGTGGCAATGTAATCACAAACAAAAGGCCTACGAAGGAGAAATAAATATGAAACCAACAGTTTTTTCTTCCTATCCCTGCACAACCCACGGATCCCCCTAGCATAACCCAAGAGCCTTTTTCTTCCTATCCCGGCATAACCTGTGGATTCCTACGCATAACCCAAGAGACTTTTGTTTCCTATCCCGGTATAACCCGTGGATCCCTCTAGCATAACCCAAGAGACTTTATCTTCCTATCCCGGCATAACCCGTGGATCCTCTAGCATAAACCAGGAGTCTTTTTCTTCCTGTCCCAGCGTAACCCGTGGATTCCCCTGGCATAACCCAGTAATCTTTTTCATTTCTTCCCGGCATAAGCCGTGGATCCCCATTGCATAACCCAGGAATCTTTTTCCTTCCTATCCCGGCATAACCCGTTGATCTCGCTGGCATAACCCTAGAGCCTTTTTCCTATCCCGGCATAACCCGCGGATCTCCCTGGCATAACCCAGGAACCTATTTTATTCCCATCCCGGCATAACCCGTGAGTCCCCTAGCATAAACCCAGGAGCATTTTCTTCCTATCCCGGTGTAACCCCTGGATCCCCTGGCATAACCCAAGAGTCTTTTCTTCCTATCCAGGCATAACCCGTGGATCCCCTTGGCATAACCGAGGAGTCTTTTTGTTCCTATCCCAGCATAACTCGTGGATCTCCGTGGCATAACCCAGGATGCTTTTCTTCCAATCCTAGCATAACCCGCGGATTTCCCTGGCATAGCCCAGGAGCCTTACTTCTCCTATCCTGGCATAACCTGCAGACTTCCCTGGCATAACCAAAGCATCTTAGTTATTTCATCCTGGCATAACCCATGGATTTTCCTTTTAACCCCAGCAGGGACTCTTTGTTCCATTCCCGGCATAACTCGTGGATCCTCCTCTTATTCCCGGCAGGGACCCGTTTTCTTTCCCGGCATAATCCGACCATCTGCCAGTATAACCTGAAAATCTTTACAAAAAATAAACAATCCTAACTTTCATTGTTTTCAATAAATAAATGGCTTAGATTTGTATTGCAAATGATTCACAAAATTTTTCTAGTGAACACTGGGGCAGAAAATTTTGTTCGTTTCTTTGTTTTGGTGTACGAATAGGCTTTACCTGAGGGCGCAAGATTCGAGATGACTGTAAAAGTGAATTTCAATCCAGAAAGAAAAGAACAAAAGAAGTGAGCTCAGAATGATTGAAAAAGAAAGATGCAGACTGCTCAAAGTTGATTTAAAATCACATGCCGAGCGAGTCCCCTTTGGTTTCAATGCTGAAGAAAGAACCGGCATTTACATCTCACGAGCATCAAGATTCAGATCAAGTCAATAGAAAATCCAGCTGAGACTCAACATCAAGTTTAAATAAATTTATATATAGGAATCTTGTAACTCATAGTTGATGGGCATAACTAGCTTATATTTTTATTTTACCTTCAGTTTAATAAGGAGGTCAGCAAGCAGTAGTAGTAGCATCAGCAGTGAAATCACAACTCCCGGTAGTCCCAATTATCAAAACTTCCAGAACTACAGTAACCTGATTACTTTTTAGCTAAGGAAATGTAGGCAACCATTGAAGCGGGGTTCGGTCAGACGTTTTTAAAAAATGCTTCTCATGGAATTCTAAGCATGCAAAAATCTCTCAGTTGCTCATTTATCTTTTCCTGAACACCCTTCGTGTCTTCAAGCGAAGAGGGACAGCTGTGAGCACGTGATTTTTTCCTCGCTTGAAATATTCCTATAGAATTCATTAAAATTAGGATTTTCTTGTATTATTTATATTTTTAAGAATTGCATGATTTTGTATTTGTTCGCATTTTTGGGCATTTTAAATTGATATAATTCATATAAATCTTAATATAGCACATTTGCATTTAGGACCGAATTTAATATTTTTCTTAGATTTATTAGTATTTGACATTGTAAAAATAAGAGAAAATAAAAAAAAGTAATAATAACAAAAATGGTCATTTTTACATTTGTTTAGTTTTCTTTCTAAAAATTAGGATTTAGGTTATTTTAGAAATTAATTAGATTAAATGGTAGATTTTAAATTTGGTCTTGTCTTTTTATTTTGTATTTGATAAAACCTGAAAAATGAAAACAAACAAAAAAGAGGATTTATTAAATAAAAAAGAGAAAAATGAGAAATCAATTAAGTAAAAAAGGAAATCAAATTACACCTATTTTGGGCGAGTGTTTTTTAAAATGCCCAACCTAAATTGTCATCTCCCAAACAAGCCCAAGTACCCCATACCTGGTCCAACCTCCACACCTTGCCAAAACGACCCGGTTTTCTCAAGATCAATCACACCCATTGATTCTTATGCATCCAACGGGCGAGAAATAACGAGGTTATTGCTATATGAATGTTGGATAGACCCTCCCCCACCCCTTGTTCACCTCTCAAAACATTTCTGATATCGCCGGCAATAACGCCACTGCCAAACACCGTCCCTCCGCCTTACGCCGCCAGAAATTGCCTCGCGGCGGCGGCTGGTCTTCGATCAACCCCAAAAATACACCCTTGAATCCCCTCCTCCTCCTCTTTCCAATGCCCTAAATCCCAACCTTGAAATACAAATCATTCATCTCGAATCTTCAATCAAAAAGGAGGCTGTTCCGCCGTCCACAGTGGCGCCTATATCTAAATAGCCCAAAATTTACACCACAATATCCTCTCACCCTCCTCTATCTAAATCCCGAAGCTCCATCCTTCAAATCTCAGTAGAAATTCTCAAATATTGATTTGAAAATCCGACCAAAACACCACCACTTCCAAACTTCACCAAATTAACATCACATGATCTCCTTACACCTCTCATCCCAATTCTACAATCCTTAGCCTTCGAATCATCCCCGTTCGATTCGAATCTCAGATCTAATTTTGGCCGAAACCCTAATTTCTTAATGTTTGGAGATTTGTCGATTTTGGGCTATAATAGCCTTTAATCATGTGTTTTCTCATGAAACACATGATTAAAGACGGTTTTAATCCAAATGATGCCAAGAAAGCCGCCTTTGTTCAAGTTTGAGTAAGTGAATTTCGAGGTATTTCATGCTTACCTTCTTATCTAATTCATCCATGATTTTTATTTTATTTTATTTTTTTATTCTATTTACTGAAAATTTCTTTTATTTTTGTGTTGAGTTAGGGTTTCGATTAAGGGTTCTGATTTATTTTCGTAATCGTATAGTTTGAGTTGGTTTTGTTGTTAGTAATTTGATTGTTGATTTGATTTTAACAATAGGATTTCATGTTTAGCTATTGCTTTGGATTTTCTATTTTTTGTTAGTTTCAACTTTGTTTGTTTGAATTTAATTAATTAGTTTACTGTTGTATTAGTTTAATTGTACATCTAATCTTAAAATTTCAATTATTTACATTTAAATTTCCATTTGATTAGCTAGATTGGTTAGTTCAGATTTTAATCGTTATTTGGTTATAGCTGATTAGTTTCTAGTCTTGTAGTTAATCAACCATGGTTAGTTTAGCCAGAGTAAAAGGGGGCTGGGGTTTTGCTTGGCTATGGTGGTAACTCAAAATCCAATTTAAGGATAGTTTAGGTGTTTTACCTAAAGAATCTGTTAGTTAGAACACCGTAGACTCTTCTAAAAGAGGGTTGAAGTTATAATTCTAAGACTCTAATGCAATAACTTGGCCAGCAAGTCAGGATCTAAAGGACTAACTTCCAAAATCTAAAACTAAGGAAGGGACTACCAGGTAAAACAAAATAGAAAGGGTTTCCCTAAGTTTAGCCTATAAAAGGGGCACACCATTGCCTTCTTCAAAAATGTTTTAAAATCCCTGAAAATCCCCAGAAGTTTTTGGACCCCTGAAAATTCCCAAAGGGTTTGAATTCTGAAAAATTCCCAGGAGATTTGAACTTTGAAAAATTCCCCAAAAAGTTCATAAAAACCCTAAAAATTCCCAAAATTACAAGTTTTGGTTTCTACAAGTTCTATTAGCCAAATTCTAATTTCAAATTCAAAGAAGGCAAAAAATCTGAACACTTAGTATTGAAATACTGTTACATTGAAGTGTCTATTGTAATTTTGAATTCTAGTCATTGATTCTCATCTCCTAGCTCGACCTATAGCTGCTGAAATTTCAGAAGTTTCTTGGGTTCCACTTTGAGTTTATTTTTGGGTGAATTTGAAATGGTTTTTTGTTGTTTGTTGGTTGAAAGTGATTTTGGGTGTTTGATACAGTTTTGCTGAGTCTGTGAGCTTGCTGTGCTACACTGTTGCTGAACTACTGCTTACTTCTTTCTTCTCCTTTGTTTCATTGTAATTTCAGGTATTCTTCTACTTTAAATATGTGAAGGACCAAATCCATAGTTGTGTTTGAATTGCTGAATAAAAGACACATTACTCATGTTGATTTCAAGTTTAATTTCTTTCCATATCTCTAGTTCACATGTTGGATTGTACAGTCTGAGCAAGTGATGTTAAATGCATATAATGGGGACTGTTCAAACAGATTTTATAACTGGACTGCACGGATGATAATTTTTGGATATTTTTTAGCATTACGAGTAGGATAGTAGTTGAGGTAATTTCATTTTAAACTGTTAGAATACGTCTTAGATTGGATCCAAGATGTTGGCTTAAGGATATTTGCCTTATTATGTCCATAAAATTGATATAGGAACCAGTTACAATTTCAAGCATTAAATCTCTATTTTGGGTATATAATGCTATAGTCCTGTGACTTAAGTCTGAATAACTATCAGGATTTCAAGTACGTATTAATTCCTTATTTCAGTTTGAATTAACATGTAAATAAAGATTAACTAGGTTTAATGTTAAAATGCGGATGAGTTTGGTAAGTCTGGAGGTATTAAACTTTTGGGTACATTGGTATCAATTTCAATTGGGCCCATGACATTTGGGCTATGAAATTAGACCCATCTCCTGGTCTCATTGCCTAGTAGGCAGTTTTGGATTTTATTAGTCCCAGGATTAATATATGCATTGTTGGGCTGACATTGAAGTCCAGTCTCGGAAATGGATGCATATTGGGGCTGATTTCGAACCCCAAGTTGCTGAAAACCTTACCCTCGCCGGTCAAGCTGTTAAGTTAAAGTTCAAAAATATTTGTTTAAATTTCAGCTTTCAAGTTAGGTAGTGAGTTCAAATTAAGAGGTTCTTCCCTTTAGTTTGAACCCAGACTTGAACTTGAGGCTGTAGTTTCACAATATTAATTAATTAGGCTCTTAGAAACAAATTCGATAGAAAATTCTAGTTTGCTCTATATTGGCATTTAAATTATAAAACAAGGTGCATCCGCCAAATAAAACCCATAAATTACGTGGACCTCTTTAAAAGCTTATGTTAAAATGCTTAGAAATTTGGGACATGCCGTTTAGAGAACTTCACGGCTTCCCGCAAAGATAATATATGTTAGTCGCTTTAGGTGCGTCTTTAATAATTTTACCTTTCTAAATACGGGTGTGCATTTATGTGATGCAAATCCAAATCCCAAAATGTTGCATAAAATGTGTCTTGGATCTCGGTGCATTTTATGTGACGTAATCCATAGACATGTTTTAAACGACGTTCATTTTCCTAAATATTCAATTAAAAGCGGTAAATAATATAAAATTTCAGTATAGGTTGAACATGTTTAAAATCAGATTTTTGGCCAATGATAATATTTTAAGCGACCGTGCTAGAACCATGAGATTGAGGGTTCCTAACACCTTTCCTCGGGTCAACAGAATTCCTTACTTATAATTTCTAGTTCGTAGACTCCATTTGGGCAGTCAAAAATTTCCTCGAGTTGGAATTCAAAATAAACCGGTGACTTGGGACGCCAAAAGACAAGCATATTCCAAGTGGCGACTCTAAATAAGTAAATAATTTCATTTCGAATAATGTCACTTTAAATGGAAAAACTCCCTTATGCATTTATCCTTCGGGGTAGCCGTGTAAAAAGGAAGTGTGACAACCTCCCTCTACCCAAATGCCTGATTAGTTTCCTTCAAATATCACCTGAGGTGCTCGAATTTAAGTCAAAGACCGGCAGAACCCTAGAAGGTTCGAAATTGGAGAAGTTTTCCTTGAGGTTTCGAAGTAAAGCTCAAAACCTATTCCAAGACCCACATAGATAAGTTCTTCTCTTATTTTATTTCGTTTTCAATCTTTTCTTTTTTAATAAATGTGTTTAAATCTAGTCTCCTATAAATCAGTTCAATCACGC
Organism: Nicotiana benthamiana; assembly: GCA_034376525.1. NCBI lineage: Eukaryota > Viridiplantae > Streptophyta > Magnoliopsida > Solanales > Solanaceae > Nicotiana > Nicotiana benthamiana. The sequence continues at coordinate 20,987,495 of CM067341.1, forward strand.
GTTGTTTTATGGTCACTAATTTTGTTTAAGTTTTAAATTTTATTTCTTATTGATTAATTTAGTTCGATAGGATAGCATTTCTGCATGTGTATGGATTTCTGTTCTTAAATTAATTTTCCTTTGTACAACATTAGTTTTTTTATTTTTGTTTGATCTTGTTTATCTCAGTATTTCATTTCTTTTTAGGATTGATTTAATGTTTATTTGGTTTTATTTTTGTCATTTTTGATTTGACTGCAACTGTATAATTCCTATTTTAACTACCGTGGTCGATTAGTTAGTACTTCTGCCCATGTGGGTTTTTGCATTTGATTGAATTCTTCTCATAGTAATGTTGTTTTAATGTTGATCATTCCTTAATTTGTTTTGATAGTAGTTTGATCCTAAAATCAATAGTTAGTTAGTGTTAAGATTTGAGTTGGAATTTGTTAGCTGATTAATTTTTATAATTAGTAGATTAACCACAGTGAGTTAGAGAGGCTAGGATAATTAACATAAGTTGGTAATTTTAGGAATAATTCAAGGGTAATTTGGGTAATTCAGTAAGGAATCTTTGGTAACTGATTTAGGAAGCTTCTCGTGAGGGGTTCTTATTGAATGATAAAAGTATGATAGGTAAAAGTTGAGTAACAAGTCAGAAAATAAGGGACTAATTGGATAAAATTGAAAAATAAAAGAGGGACTAGGGGTGTAAAGCTGAAAATCTTAGAGAATCCTCAAGTTTGCCTATAAAAGGCATGCATTCTACCTTCATTCAAAGTTTTGGGGGAACACCTGAAAAATTCCAAAAAAGTTTTCAACATCAAAATCCCTTCCCTAAAAAGTTTCTACAAGTTTTACAGGCTAAAAATTTGAATTTCAAATCTAACAAACCGGATCTGAAATTCTAAAGCCCCTTTAGATCTTAGTTCTTCAAAAACAAAAAAAATATATATAAAAGAAAACCCCAAAAATACTATTACATGTAATTCCCTTAAATCAATTTTGAGTTCTAGCTATTAATTCAAGTTTCTAGCCTAGTTATTTTGCTGTCTGGTGGTTCTGTGCTTCTGTGATCAATTCTAGGGCTGTTTTGAGCTTATTCTAGGTTTGTGATTGATTTTGGTGCCGTTGTTCTATTCCAATTGTTGATGATTGTTTTCTGCACTGCTGACTCTGTATCCTTTTACTTATCTTCATTTCCAGGTACTTACTTAATCTCCAATGGCCACAAGTTAAGGAAACATGTAACTGAAGTTTTGATTTGAAATAAAGACTGATTTAAGTGCTCGAATTGATTAGATTACTCTTCGTTCATATGTATCTTTTATATGACAGATTGCTCATGTTAATTTAATGTTTAGCTTGCTGATGTACACGTTAGTTTTTATGTTAGGCCATGTAGTAGCAGCATTTGAAACTTGGTGGATTAGGACTTCTGACGATTTGTATAACTGGAATGTTCTTTCCTTAATGTATTAGTTTGTTTTCCGTTATAGTATTTTGAGTAGATAGAACTTATAGGAACGCTAATTGGAATTACAGTGTTAGTACATTCAGTTGATAGAGTGACTAGTCATGTATTTCATTAATCTTGAGAATTTAATAGCTCCATATGTTTTGCTTTCAGCGGTGTATTTTAGGCCGAGTGGTTGTTATCATGTGAAATTATCTCAACAGTCTTCGATTTCAATTTTTGCATTGTATAAATTAGAGTTTGAGTCCGATCATTAGCTCATCAATTGCAGTATTACACGTTCTAAAATAAGCTAGCATAGCAATAAAAATTTCAACTTAGTTCAAAATAATACCTAGACTGCCCGGGCATAAATTGGCCCAGTCACGAGCTGCCCAGAAATCACATAGCCCATCTCAGGTTGTTTTATTCCATTAGGGTGGAGGCTGTTTCATATAAGAGCTTAAAGCCTAGATTAATTTCTTTATTTTGTATTGGGCTTGGTGAAGGTTTAATATACTCATTAAGGTTTTGGAAGTGTTGGTGGTAAATAAATTTGAAGCATAAATATGGGCTTTTACGTTAGGTAGCGTATTCAAATTAAGAGGTTTTCCCCTCTTGTGTGAGTCCAAAATTGAACTTGAAGCCCAAATTTTATAATGCTACTCAATTAAGTCCTTTAGAGACAAATTCAATAGAAAATAATAGTTTACTCTAGGTTGGCCTTTTTAAAAATAAAACGAGGCGCGTCGCTCGAAATAAAACTCACAAGTTGTATGGCCCTCTTTGAATGTTTATATTAAAATACCTAGAATTCGGGACGTGTCGTTTAGCGAATTTTCACAACCTCCCGCAAAGTTGATACCATGTTAGTCGCTTTAGGCGCACTTTTTCAAAATTTACCTTCCTAAATGCGGGTGCGCATTTCATGTGACCCAAGTCTAAATCCCAAAATGTTTGATAAAATGTGTCGATGATCCGGGTGCATTTTATGTGACGTGATCCAAAAAATATGTTTTAACAGACGTTCAATTTCCTAAAAATTATTAATTTAAAGTAGTAAATATTTCTAAAATTGCATTATAGGATGGCATGTATTAAAATCAGGTTTAGCTAATTATAAGAGTTTAAGTGACTCTGCTAGAACCAGGGGATCCGGGGGGTGCCTAACACCTTCCCTCTGGTCAACGGAATTCCCTACTCAAAAGTTTCTGGTTCACAGACTCCATTGGGACGTAAAAAATTTTCTCGATTTGGGATTCATAACAAACCGGTGACTTGAGACACCAGAAGCCAAACCTATACCAAGTGGCTACTCTGAAATAAATAAATAATCCCATTTCGAATAAAGTCACTTAAATTGGAAAAACTCCCTTATACATTTATCCTTCGGGATGGTGTGTAAATAGGAGGTGTGACAGGCCTTAGGCAATTTTTTAGAGCATTTGACGAGGGATTCCGTCATTATCAAAGATATAAGTAATTTCCACACATCTTAAGTTAAATAAATAGATTATGGGTAGATTAACATGTAAAAATTAAAGAAAATCAAGGGGTTTAGATGAAAACCTAGAAAATTGATGTTCTTGGAATTTGACTATGATTTTGGGTATGAAATTAAGAGTAAATCATCAATTTGAGTTCATGATGTTATGGGTAAACTTATTCTTCAAAAAGTTTAGAAATCTGGGCACGTGGGCCCGAGGGCATTTTCGTCAACTTTTTGATTGGGGTTTGGAATTATTATAAATTGGATAACAATGAGTACCTTAGCATATATTAATGGATTTATATAATTATTGGCTAGTGTTCGAGCAGTTTTTCATCGATTTGAGTCTTCGAAAAGGCGTAGAATGCCGGTTATGGAACTTCAGAGCGAGGTGAGTCTCATTTCTAACCTTGTAAGAGGGAATTTTCCCCATAGGTAAATTAACTGGTTATATGCTCCTATATATGGGGGCTACATACGCACGAGGTGACGAATGTCCGTGCGTAGCTACGATTATGTTTATGTCCAGGTAGTCTAGGACCAAAAAGCATGTTATACTTGGAATATTTGTAATTTTATTGATAGCTCGAATTACTTTAACCACATAGAATTAATAAATACATTCACAAAAGGATTTACCTCTTTTCATAAATCGTTAAAAGAAAAATTGGCTTTTATTTGCATAATTATTCCCCGATAAATTCTTAATTTGCTATTTGAGCATGTATTTATACCTACCTACGTTGCATGTATGATTCGCGAGTAGGGTTATTGTTCATATTATGTGTACCTCGCATGTATGATTCGTGAGCAGGGTGATTGTTAATTTTATGTTGACCGCGTCGCATAGATAGCTCGCGAGCGGGGTAATAGATGCATCAATGGTTCGAGCCGTTCGACCCTCGGTAGTGCACAATTTACTTTTATGTTGGATCAGGCCGCACGTTCCACGGTGATTATTTGTGCATGATGGTACTATTTTCTTGAACTAATTAAAGTTGTTATTGGCTCTGCATGGCTTGAAAATATTTGGATAAATAATGGAAAGAATATTTTTTTTTGAAATATCCTATTAACGAATAAGTTGTTTACTCGTTTCCTTTTATTAGATTAAATCACGCTAATAGAAGTCCACGATTTAACGTATTATGGACATCATTATTGGATCACTAGTAAATGTCAAAGTCGACCATCTCGTCTCTACTTCTTCGAGATTAGACGGGATACTCATTGAGTACACGTTGTTTTCGTATTCATACTACAATTCTGTGCATTCTTGTTGCACAAATTTATGCATGGCTAGAGATTTATTGGCATAGTGTCATGGTTGTCACAGAGACTAGGTGAGATGTATTTCCTCTAGGCAACTCGTATAGTCTCTATCAGGATCCTGCTTACTTTTATGTCCAATTATATTACGGACAGTTGTTTTACTTTATTCATTTTCTTTTTATTTTATTCTTAGAAATTGCTCGTGTACTTGTGACACAAAGTTTTGGGATGTATTTGAATTTATTGAGAAATTTTAAATGTTTTTAAAATACTTCATTATTCATTCCGAGAAATATATTGATTATTTTTAATCATTTAAAAGAAGTGTTTTCAAAATTATTATAACAAGAACTTGATTAAGTATTTCAGTTAGCTTGCCTGACAACGGTGTCCGGCACTACCACGACCTTTAGTAGATTTCGAGTCGTGACAACGTGGTGTCAGAGCACTAGGTTCCAAGGGTCTCACGAGTTATGAGCAAGTCTAGTAGAGTCTCGCAGATCGATATGGAGATGTCTGTACTTATCCTCGGCAGGCTACAACTGTTAGGAGTACTTCCGTTCTTGATTCCTTATCGCGCTTGTTATAAATCGAAAATTGAAAAACAATAATGGTACTACATATGTGATATGGGATGCTTCTCCCGGTATAGCTGATATGATTATTCCCGTCACTTTATGGAAGAATATTTGATCATTTCAGCCTAGTAGCAGTACTTCTGAGGGCTCTGAGGCTAGTCACAAGTTTCCATGATACTTATGAATTATTGTTCCGCAGTATTGATATGATGGTAGGACATTTGCCTATGCGTCGGGGCAGTGAATGACTTGATGGGAAGTTTACTCAGTACATGATTTACAGATTTAGTATTTTATTCCTAGTGGGGAAGAGGCAATCAGGTTGAGAGTGTTCAGGTTAGGGTTGATGAGGTACGAGTCTTGGTTTTTGTGAGCATGGTGGATTTTTTCTTCCATGAGGAGGTGTCATTTTCCTTATTGAACGTACTAAACTCATCGGTGTTATGACCTTCTACTATTTACCTTTAGGTCAAGCTATTGCTAAATAGCATTGAAAATACAGTTGTCAGATATTGCAGGGTGGGATAGCTCAGGATTGAATCGGTGTTTCTAATGTCGACGGCTCGATAAACATGACCTTCAGAAATGTTTAAAATTAGTAGTGATGGTGGGTACAAGTGCTATGAAAATTAGATTTTGTTAAGCTAACAACTGAGTAGCAAAAGATAAGGAAAGATGTGCGGAAAGTGCCAGACGGTGGCTAAAATTCCTAGAAGGCCAAGTGTGTGAAGCAAAGGTCAAGTAGTTGATTAAAGGAGCGAGTTTGTCCAAAGTGGGATAGTGGCCGAGTTGCATATGGACTTCGTAGTACGATGAGCACATACCTTAAGGTGAGTTCGGAGGGATTTGAGAATATTAGTGTTTGATGATTGGGGTCTACGGATTTATTCTGAAGTATGGGCTATTATGCGGCATGAGACATGATATAATGGAAAGGAGATGGTTGAAATTAAGAAGGATATAACGTATCTTTGAATGGGAAGGATGATGCTGCAAATTTAATTGATGTCCATGAGGGATGAAAGGGCTCATGTAGCTAGAGGGATTATCTCGGACTCAGGATGTGTTATTGATGTCATGGTGATTGTACCCTATACAGCAGCATTGGAAGATGTCGGAAAGTGATTTCCATACGTAGGTTATTTCCTGTGAGCAGGTTAGCCGCCGCATACTTGGAGAGACCTCTGCGAAGAATTCTAATGGTTATACAGCAATGGGATCAGTTATGCAAATGTTGCTGATGATGCAGAGTACAAAAAAAGCATTTCTACAATAAGATATCGAAAATGTTGGTGGTTAATTGCACAAGATTATGTCAATATGAGATTAAGAATCCTGGGAAATTTAAGATTTGTGTAATAGTGGCTTCGAGCTAAGTGGGAGAGTCCCACCACCGTTGATGGGGTTGCATGGTTACTCGCGGGATTTTTGATTATTAGCATATTGATGGGTTATCTCAGCTACGGAAAAAGAACATAGGTGGTAAATTGAGCAAAGGAATTATTAAAGGTGGGGTATCGTTGTCCTTATTCGTCCATTTTCAGACTTGGGAAAGGATTTAGGATTTGTGCTTTCTAAGGATGCGGATTCAAAGGGAATGATTATGCCAGGTACTTCACCAATGGTGTATTCATGTCCTAGAAGATTTACGGAATTGATTATATTAGGGCCTAAGTCAGAGCGGGTCGCTCTTAACAATGTTCCGAGTGAAATCAAAAGATAAAGTGTGATGCCTAATGATTACGAGCCTATCGTCGCAGTTGAGAATCAAGCTTCCGCAGTAGCTTAGAGGTGGAGGCTCAGAAACGTTTTATGATTTTTTGACTTGTAGTGCAAATCTTGAGAAGATATTTTGGATTTGTAAAAGGATTAGCAGAATGGGCACATCAGCTGAGGTGTGAATGTTTGCATAAAGAAAGTATGAAATGGTTCATGCGATTTGGGACAGCATGGACTCGTTTCAAGGTCACTCGGGACGAGTGCAGATTGTGAGTATGTTATATATTTAATGGAGTTAGTATTATATCTAAGTCAATCAAGGATAAATTGGAAGAAGGTAGATTGATTAGCCATAGTTTAATTGGCATATTGGTGTAAGTGATCAGTTCCTTCAGCGCGATCAAGTTATGCAAGTGATTTGTGACGATACGTGTGAGGCCTATCCACCGTCGTAATCAATGTTATTCAGAATTATTCTACAATTGTGGCCTGTTATGTGGAAGTGGATCCTGGAAAGGGTTATAGTGAGGTAGACCACTACTTAGAGATTTATATATTTCCACGGCTTTAAGATTTTACCTGTACGTTGCTATGGTTCTCCTGAAGCAAGTTAAGTGAAAAGCTTTTGCATGATGAAGTGTTAGCCTAATAATGGTTCCGAAGCTATAATGAAAAGCGTGTTCTATCTTATGTTGGCATGTTAGGTGCAGTGAGTGATATGAAACTTGAATCAAGGTTGCAGTTCAGTGTTGACAAGGATGTCACGAGCTCGGGTGAGCAGGAAAAGAGTTTGATGTTTAAGGTAAGTTAGTATTTTCTTTAGCATCACCTGATATTGGTGTTTTGTAAGGAAGTCTTTGCATTTTCGTTAAGGAATTCTTGATCACTTTTCAGCGTTAGTGCGACCGGTGGTTTAGGTGTATGGACCTGTTATGTGTTTCGGAGGGTTGTGTGAGTGTGTCACATAGGAAGATTTTATAAGTGTGGCATGTAGTCACTTGATTGATTTAAGATTTAAACCAAGCATGAGGATTGTGGTAATATCATTAATTTTAGAATTTATGCCTGGAGGGCACTCGGTTTATAGGGTTATGAACTGTGGAGGTTTGCTCTGGTTATGATGGTAGTGCTTATGTGTTTTTGGAAAAGGGGGGGAGTATGGAAATTTGAAAGGTTATTGGCCAATCTTGATACGATCAGGATCGACTTGAGGTTGGTGAAAGGATTTAAATATGAAAATGAGCTCTATGTCAGGCTAGTTGTGTTCATTTCAGCAAAGCTCTCCTTAAGGAGGAGTAGTCAGGGTGGTATTTTGTATTCACCCATTCCAGGTAATGATGAATTGCATTGTATGAGGTTTGAGACGGCTTGGTAATTTCATATGTGTAAAGGTTCCGCGTGGCTATGATACTATATGAGCAGGATGGCTCTTGAGATTCAGATCATGTATCGCACCTCAGTTGTGCTTGAGTTTTGTAGCCGACAGTGTTGTATGTTTCCCTCAAGGATGGTATCATGCACCTAGCACGTTTTGACCAATATTCGTTATTTTATTGCAATGAGCAATGTAGCTTGTTGTATATCTCCTTATGAGAGTTCTATGTATAGATCGGGTGGCACGACGCCATGGGTATGTTGTTTGGATCGGGTTGCGCTCCGCAATAGCATGATGTTCAGTACAGTTCCTTATATCTAATTTTATGTGTTTCGTTTCCTATATTCTAAGGAAAGCTCATATTACTTGTGAGCCCGTGTCACATGTATGATTCGCGACCGGGTATCTGTTTAGTATGTCACCCGAGTTGCATGTATGATTCGCGAGCGGGGTAAATGGATCCCCTTTCCAGAGTTTGTTTTCCTTTTGTATTGCATTCTAATTGGTGGCCTATTTGCATGTGGTAGCATCATATGAGACTTTTGATCATGCCCGGGGTGGCTTATTGCTTGAGCAGTTCATACTGGGTGAGACGAGATTATTGGATTTAGGATCAGTGCAATCTGATTATATGAAGTATATTAAGGAGCTAAGACCATTAGATGGTCCAGGATGAGGCAATGATCTATATCAAGGGTATAGACCCAATGATTTGTTTTTAGCAGTTGATTATGAATTTCTGCACATTTCTTCCGTTGTGGCGGCATTCTAAGAGTTATAGTAAGACCTGTGTATGTGATGGGATGTAATGGGAGAATCAGATTCCTTGAATTTTTACTAAGTTGATCAGAAAATGTTATTGTGGTCCGGTGAGTAAAGTTATGCTAGGGTGAATTCAGCAAAGTTATGCAGCCACGTTTGGGTACAACGTGTAGTGATTGATATGGTGATCTTATGTTTGAAACAGGTCAGGCATAAAATTTCGGATGTTGGAATTGAGCTCTAAGGCTTAATTGCTTGAATAAAAGGTAATATCTTCATAAATGATCAAGCTGATATGCTCAACTAAGTTGTGGTAGCACGAGAAGGTGCATAAGGTGTTAAACAGTGATTTCAGACTACTTCAGCATAGTTCTTAGCACGTTCGAGGACGAACGTCTTTTAAGTGGGAGAGAATGTAACAACCCGACCGATTGTTTTGAGCTCTAGCACGTCGTTTTGCAGCCTGAGGCCTTGAAAAGCTTCATTTTAGGTATTATGACTTGTACGCATGGTCCTAATTACGTTGTAGGAAGTTTAGAGTTGATTTGGAAATAGAATTCTCATTTTGGAAGCCTAATGTTGAAAGATTTAACTAGGATTGGAATTTTGAGTAAACGACCTTGGAATCGGGATCTAAAGGTTCCAGCACGTTCATATGTTTTGAACTTGGGCGTATGCCCGACTCGAGTTTTTAACGACCTGGCAGTGTTTTGGCGCCTATTGTGGAAATTTGCAATTTGAAAGAAATTTCATAAGTTTTGGTTGAAGTTCATTTTAGTGATATCAATGTCCGTTTGGGATTTCGAGTCTGGGAGCAGCTCCATATTTTGATTCTGGAGTTGGGAGTACGATCGAAACTGCATTTGGAGGTCCACAATTCATTTTGGAGACATTTAGCTAAAGATAGAAATTTTAAGGTTTTTGAGAAGTTTGATCGGAAGTGGACTTTTTGATATCGGGGTCGGAATTCGATACCGAAAGTTGGAGTAGGTCCATAATGTCGAATATTACTTATGTGCAAAATCTGAGGTCAATCGGATGTGGTTTGATAGGTTTAAGCATCGAAAGTAGAAGTTGGATGTTCTAAAGTTCATAAAGCTTGGATTGGGGGTTGATTCATGACTTTAGCGTTGTTTGATCTGATTTGAGGCCTCGAGCGGGTCCGCGTTATGTTTTTGGATTTGTGCGGGTGTTTGGTTTGAAGCCCCGGGGGCTCGAGTGAGATTCAGAATAACTTCGTAGTGATTTTCTAAGGAATATGGGTATCGGTACTGGTATGATCGCAATTGCAATGCGTGGGTCGCAAATGCGACCTTGCATTTGCAAGTTCCTTCTCGTATTTGCGAGCCTGGGATCTAAGGGGAAAGTTCGCAATTGTGATATATTGGTCGCTAATGCGACATCTCATTTGCGAGGTCTTGTTCGCATTCGCGAATCTGGGCGGCTCAGGCATCGTTCGCATTCGCGACACTTTGGGTCGCTTTTGCGAGGCCTTAAGGGTTCGCAATTGCAAAACCCCTATCGCATTAGCGAAGTAGGTCAATTCAGTTGGGGGTCACATTTGCGATGAAATCTTCACTTTTGCAATGTCGTATTTTGCGGTTGCCTTGGCACAACTGCAACTTTTGAGGGCTGTGTCTAGTTATTAAATACGAAACTTAGCCCATTTCCCACTTGGCCTTAGGTGAATTTTGAGAGCATTTGAGGAGGGATTCCATCATCATCATAGAGATAAGTAATTCTACACATCTTAATTTAAATACATTGATTATGGATAGATTAATATGTGAAAATTAAGGAAATCCAGAGGGTTTAGATGAAAACCTAGAAAATTGATGTTCTTGGAATTTGACCATGATTTTGGGTATGATATTGAGTGTAAATCATATATTTGAGTTCGTGAGGTTATGGGTAAACTTATTCTTCAAAAATATTAGAAATCCGGGCGCGTGGGCCCGTGGGCATTTTTGTCAAATTTCCGATTGGGTTTGGGAATTGTTATAAATAGTATTATAATGAGTAACTTAGCATATATTAATGGATTTATATAATTATTGGCTAGTTTTGGAGCATTTTAGCATCAATTTGAGTCTTTGAAAGGGCGTGGAATGTCGGTTATAGAACTTCTAAGCGAGGTGAGTCTCCTTTCTAACCTTGTAAGAGGGAATTGTCCCCATGGGTGAATTAATTGGTTATGCGCTCCTATTTGTGGGGGCTACGTACGCACAAGGTGACGAGAGGCGGTGCATAGCTACTATTATGTTTAAGTTCGGGTAGTCTATGACCCAAAAGCATACTATACTTTTGTAATCTTAGTGATGACTCGAATTGCGTAAACCACATCGAATTATTAAATACATTCACAAAACGATTTGACCTCTTTTTTTAAATCGTTAAAAGAGAAAGTGAATTTTATTTGATTAATTATTCCCCGATAAATTCTTAGTTTGCTATTTGAGCATGTATTTTATGTGTACCTGCATCGTATGTATGATTCGCGAGTAGAGTGATTGTTTATTTAATGTTGACTGCGTCACATGTATAGTTCGCAAGCGGGGTAGAATATGCATCTATGGTTCATGCCGTTCGACCATCGGCAATGCACAGTTTACTTTTATGTTGGATCGGGCCGTACGTACCATGGTGGTTATTTGCGCATGCTGGTAATATTTTCCTGAACTTATTAAAGTTGTTATTGCCTCTTCGTGGATTGAAAATATTTGGATAAATAATGGAAAGAAAATTTTGTTGGGAAATATCCTAAATGAATTAATTATTTACTCGTTTCCTTTTATTGGATTAAAATCACGCTCATAGAAGTCCATGATTTAATGTATTATGGACATCATTATTGGACCAATAGTAAGTGTCCAAGTCGACCAACTCATCTCTACTTCTTCGAGATTAGACGGAATACTCATTGAGTACACGTTGTTTTCGTACTCATACTACACTTCTATGTATTTTTGTTGCACAAGTTTATGCGTGGCTAGAGATTTATTGGCATAGCGTCATGGTTGTCACAGAGACTAGGTGAGCTGTATTTCCTCGAGGTGACCCGTATCTATTATAGTCACTCTCAGGATCCTACTTACTTTTTGGTCCAATTGTATTCCGGAAATTTGTTGTACTTTAATAATTGTCTTTTTATTTTATTATTAGAAATTTCTCATGTACTTGTGACACTGGGTTTTGGGATGTATTTGAGTTAATTGGAAAATTTTAAAAGCTGTATAAATACTTCGTTATCCATTCGGAGGAATATATTGAGTATTGTTTTAATCGTATAAAAGAAGTTTTTTCAAAATTATTAGAACAAGAACTTGATTAAGTATTTTAGTTGGCTCGCCTGACAGCGGTGTTCGGCGCCACCACGACCCTTAGTAGATTTTGGGTCGTGACATTTCACTTCAAAATCTAGGGTTTTCATGGGAAATTGGATGTTTTTGGGTAGAAATTAGGATTTTTAAATTTTAGGGAATTGGACCTCAATTTGAGGTCGAATTTCAAAATCAATTGCATATTTGAGTTTGTATGTTAATGTGTAGTCGGATTTTTGTTCAAACTTTGAGTTTTGGACAAGAAGGAACGGGGTTAGTTTTTGACTTTTTGGGGAAAACATTGGGAAATCAGTATTCATGCATTAGAATTTGTTTATTTGGCATATATTGATGTTATTAGTAAATTATGACTAGATAAGAGCGGATTGGAAGTGGAACCGAGAGGTATGTGGTAATTAAGGCTTTATTTTGTCCGTGGAATTGAGGTATGTGATTGTTCTAACCTTAGCTTGAGGGAATAAGAGTTTTGGTCTTAATTGCTATGTGTTAATGTTGAGTACGATGAATAGGTGCGGTGGCGCATATTTATACGTTGGTGTCAAGCATGCCCGTGAGTCTTATACCATGATTGTTGTGACTCTATTGCGTATTTCCATGCTTAGGTTGTTGATTGTCAATGATTAACATGATTCACGATAATATATTGGTAGTTGACCATTGTTGAGTATTGGCTCAAGTTGAGATTTGTTTTGTGAAGTAACCGTTGGAACGATATTGGTTATAGTTGATTCCCTTGCTGGGATGTTATTGTTTATATTGTTGAGTCCCTTTTCGGGATGTATTGTTTCTATTTTTTTAGTGAGGAAGAGTGTAAAGTACGAAGTGTGATTCCATGCATGATATTGTGAGTGAGTGCCAAAGCAAGAAAGGCTATGTCGTACCATGATTTGAGAGTTAAAACACAAAGGATGATGTCATGCCGATATTGTGAGAGTTAATGAACGAAGAGTGATGTCGTGTTGATATTGTGAGAGTTAATGCACAAAGGGTGATGTCGTACCATGATTACGAGAGTTAATGCATGAAGGGTCATGTCGTGCTGAATCTATTAGTTCTTATGGTGATGATGAGAGTAGATGCACGAAGGGTGATGTCGTGCACGTATTACTGTTTTCCTTATTCATGTTGTTATAATTGTGGTGTTCTTTATGCTTCTCTACTGAAATTCTGCTAGTATTTGATATTTCCTATAGCATGTTCCCATTCACATCTTTATCTGTCACTTTCCGTTGTTATCGTTCTATTGTATATGATTTAACTACAAATATTAATATAAGTGTTGTGTCCTAGCCACATCACTACTTCGCCAAAGTTAGTCTCGGCATTTACCATTACATAGGGTTAGTTGTATTGATACTGCGCTCTGCACTCTTTTGTGAAAATTTCTATGACGGACCTACTTGCTAGCTTGAGATAGTTGCCTTTAGTCCAGGGAGACCAAGATTTTCACGACCCATTTCCATAATAGGTTATGATGGTGCCCAACACTATTGTCGGGCAACCCAACGCGGAAATACTAAATAAGTTCTCGTTTACTTTTACCCAAAATAGTTGTAATGATTCCTTAAGTTGAAAGAAAATCAGAAATTATCAGTAAAGACAATAATAATCATACAATGCCAACATAATAGTCTACTAATGTGTGAGCCAAGACCTGGTTTCATATGCTATAGGAAACTAATAGAATATACAAAAGAATCATACTACCCTATTGTTCGAAATAGAATAGACAACAAAATACATAAAAAAGACTCCTCCAGGCTGCTGAATGGCATGAGAAGGGAAGCAACTTACCATGGAAGTCTCGAAATCCGCTCAGGGATATGCCCTGGGCTGATAGCACCTGCCTCAGAACCAATACATTTAACTACAGAAGTATAGTATGAGTACATATATAATATGTACCCAGTAAGTATCCCGGCTACTCTCGAAGAAGTGGAGATGAGAGATCAACTTGATACTTACAAGGGTCAAATAATATGTGAATGAAATTATATTAAGCACGGATAGCACTATTACTTAGCATTTTAAGGCAAAGAGAAACAGTCATTTATCCAGGTAAAATATAAGTAACCAATTACTTCTCAAGGCATGTACGGAGTTCAGCTCACAGGAATGCTAACTAAAACATGCGCAAGCAACACCGAGGGGCGTACGGCCCGATCCAACATTAAAGTAAATTTTGTAATACTGAAGATCAAACAGCACTAACCATAGATGTATTGATTACCCTGCTCGAGAATCACATGTGCAACGTGCTCAAATATAAGTAAACTTATCAACAAGCAGACAATAATGCACATCCGAGGAGTAGTTATTCACAGAAATATCCAAATTCTCTTTTACAAGGTCAAGAAAGCTAAGGTTCCTCTTACTAGTCTCATTTACCCTAATCAACATGATTTATACAAATTCGAATTTATCATCGAGTTACAAGAATATCACATAGAGCATGCTTTTGGGTCCTAGACTACCCCGATTTAACATAATAGTAGCTACGCACGAACTCTCGTCACCTAGTGCGTACGTAGCCCCCATATATAGTATCAATGAATTCAATTGTTACACCTATGGGGATAATTTCCATTTACAAGGTTAGAAAGGAGACTCGCCTCTCTCCAAGTATACTTCTGAATGCCAAGAATGAGCCCAAACTCTGAATTTGGAGCTGAACAATCCAAAACTAGTTAAATGAGGTAGGAACTAGTCAATGTAATCTCACAAGATCGTATTCTAGCAATTTATGAATTTTTCCAATCAAAATCCGACCCCGAGCATATGTGACTGGATTCTAAAAATTTTCAAAGAAAGTTGTTCTCTATAACCTAACGATCAATATTATATAATTTCTAATTCACTTCATAACAAATTTTGTGGCTAAACTTATCTTTTATTAAAACCAGTGATTTTGCTCTAACCCCTTGATTTAATCTAAGTTCTTGAGTTTAATCTACCTAAGACAAAATTATTAAACCAAGAATTAGCGGGAATAACTTACCTCAAGATGCTGGGTAGAAATCTTCTCTCAAAAGCTTCCAAAATCGCTAATGAAGGAGTGAAAAGTGATAAAAATGACTTAGAATATGTATTAAATAAAGCTCAATACTTTAGTGATTTCTGCATTTACAGTCAGGGGACCATATCTGGAAAAATTTGACAAGCGGGCTGCGACCGCTTCTGCGGTATTTGAGCCTCTTCTGCAGCTTGGAAGCCACTTATGTGGTTCCTAGCTTGGCCTGCCTTAGCCACTTCCGCAATAAGAGATCCACTTTGGTGGTCTTGCACATGCGGTCAACTAACCGCAGGTGCGGTTATGATAGAAGCAGATGCTTCATCATTTCTATAAAAATCCCACTTCACTCGAGCCTCGTTCGATTGATGCTCGGGGCTTCCGGTCCCTGCCCGAACATACTGACAAGTTTGAAATAATGAGACAAACCTACTCGAACCTTCTAAATGCCCGAAACTACGCTAAATCCAAGAATCACCCCTTAAAACCAAATGAACCAAACTTATAAACTTTAAGTTCTTAATTTTCGTCTAAGGAGCCAAAATGCACTTAAACTACTCAAATTGACACAAGAATTGCGGGCAATTCTTGAAGGTTATATGTGATTTGTACTGGCCTTTGGAACCAACATACGAGCCCAATACCAATGCGATCAATCATTAATTAATTTCTTTTAATCCTTAGAATTTCAGTTTTCCAATTTCTAATAAAAATTCATTACTCGGGCTAGGGACCTCAGAATTTGATTCTGGGCATACACTCAGGTCCCTTATTTTCCTGTGGACCCTTAATTGCTATCATTTTTCTAAAAGGACAGGGATTTAGATCTATTGCTTATGTCCGATTTAGAGACTGTCAAATCATGAACCGATTTCTGTTTCCTCAAAATATGACCAAAGTCAAACTTGACCTTTTAAGAAAATCCTAAGGAATCAAATGAGCATATTTTAAACCAAACTTCTTCCAAATCACGAATCAACTGTCCCCATAAGTTTTAAATTAGCTAAAATAAGTGCGGGAAGTTTTATTTAAGGGAACAGGGTTTGAAAGGTAAAATAACCTGTCGGTTCTTTACAAATATAGATTTGCTAATGTCTGCAGATTCTGAAGTCCCTCTTTCCCCACTTTAGCTTTGTTGTCTCTTCTCATTTAGAGAACAGTTCTACTTTTCCTTCAAACTAGAGTTTGTAGAAATTCGTAAATGTTTGTCTAATTGTGACACCGTATTCTTGGGTAGACATGTATTAGAGTATTTGAATTTGTTATAACCCTTTCGCATTTTATATCTGCTTAGTTCTAGTTACTATTTATATCAGTTTGGGTTTATTTCTAATGTGTTAATATCATAGTAGTTGGCTTGCCTAGCTTTCACTAGTAGGTGACATCACGATCTCAGCGATGGTAAATTCGCATCATGACAAGGTCGTATCAGAGATCTAGGTTACTTAGGTTTCCCCATTCATGGACAAGATTAGTAGAGCCTGAGGGATCAATATGGAGACGTTTGTGTTAATACCTAGTGGCTACAGGTTAGAAACATTTTCACTTGTGTTCATCTCTGTCGTGCAGTTTGATTTTTCAATACTAATTAAAGTTCTACTCTGTTATTTTGTAGATAGCGACAATAAGTATCGCTTTATCAAGTCATCAGTAGCCCAAGCCTCTAGCGGTAGCTCCTACGAGGGGTAGAGGATGAGTACAAGGACATGCTAGAGCTCGAGGCAGAGGAAAAGCCCAACCCAGAGCAGCAGCACAAGCGACAGAGTCTCCGGTAGAGTTTGATGATGAGGTTCCGGCCCAGACAGTTCCAGCAGGGCAAGCTCATGTTCCAGAGGGGTTCATCACCACGCCGTTACTCCAAGATGCTCTGGTCCGTCTAGTGCACCTTATAGAGAGTGTCACTCAGCCATGCATATTCCCTGTAACACGAGCTGTCTCTCAGGATGGAGGAGGAGCCTAGACTCCCACTACTCGCACACCGGAGTAGATGGATCCCCAATTTTAGACTCCAGTAGCTCAGCCAACTTGGATAGTTTAGCTGGGTGTTGTAGCACATACCAATGATAAAGCAGCTATGTCTGTTGATGACTTGTGGAGACTGGACATGTTCACTAAGCTTTTTACTACCACATATGGCAGTACATCTTTAGAGGATCCCCAGTACTATTTGGACAGTTGTCACTAGGTTCTATGGGACATGGGGCTAGTAGAGACCACTAGGAAGGACTTTTCTGCTTTTTGTCTTCCAGGTTTCGCCAAGACTTTGTGGAGGGATTATTATTTGGCTAGACGAGCTGGTTCACCGGCTTTGACTTGGGATCAGTTCTCTCAGCTATTTCTTGAGAAGTTTCTTCCTATCACTTAGAGGGAGGACTATCTTAGGTATCTTGAGCGTATTCAATAGGGTTCTATGATAGTTACTCATACTTCCCACCGAGAGAGAGAGAGAGAGATGTTAGATACTACGCTTAACGCTAGAGGGGTGGGTGAATAGCGTTATAATAAAAATTAGCGTAAACTTGCGGAATTTAAAAATTGCAGGAAATAAATAAGTGCGATAAGTAAATAAATTAGAACAAACGCACCGATGTATCCTGGTTCACCACAACCCGTGGCTAGTCCAGTCCCCGAGAGACTCTCTCGAGATTTCCACTAACTTGTTAAGCTTACGGGTGCTCAACAAACCGTTAAAACTTGAGGACACAAGCCTCAACAACCTTTGCTCGGAGATACAACACTCCAAGACTTCAACCAAGGAAATACAAATTCCTTCTTACAACACAAGGGACTAACACTTCCCTTCAAGTGTACAAAAACACTTAGCACTCAAACAAGACACTCCTTTAAGAGTAGATATGAGTAAAAAGAATACGCTCAAGATCGCAACAACTTTCGACAAGAATTTGGCTCTCAAAAGCTTATGTAATGAATATAAAATGATAAGCAATAAAGTATGCAAGCTTTAGCAATTGTATGATTAGTTGTTGTGTTTAGAAGACTGAATTGAAGCTGTATTTATAGTTGAATAACTTTGTATTACCGTTGCCTAATTGCCAATTAAGAATTGCTGATTTTACTCTGTGACAATCGATTGTCAAATTACCACAATCGATTGTTTGCCAGATCTTCCAATAATCAATCCCAGATTTTACGCATAACAATCGATTATCTAAGATCGATAATCGATTACTGGCAACGTTCAAAAAATCATTTCCAGATTTTACTTAAAACAATCGATTGTCAGAAATCTACAATCGATTACTCAGCAACGTTCAAAAAATCCTTTTCAGATTTTAATTAAAACAATCGATTATAGAAAATCAATAATCGATTACTCAGCAACGTTCAAAAAATCCTTTCAAGATTTTAATTAAAACAATCGATTATAGGAAATTAATAATCGATTACCTGACGGTATTTGAAAACATTTTGGCAACGGTCAGTTATACAATCGATTATATTAAGTTAACAATCGATTATATATCAGTCTTGAAAATTAAATTAGACACTGCCTCTTGACAATCGATTGTTATAGGTTCACAATCGATTATTTAATAACTTTGAAAAAGTCTGGAAGACACTGCCTCAACACAATCGATTGTCATAAGTTCACAATCGATTATTTTGTGACTTTGAAAAATCTGATGGACACTGTCTCTTCACAATCGATTGTCATTAGCTTCACAATCGATTATTTTGAGCTTTAAAAAACTTTGATGGACACTGCCTCATCACAATCGATTGTCATAAGGTTCACAAACGATTGTCATGCAGATTTGAAAAATCTGATGCTTACTGCCTTAACACAATCGATTGTCAAGCAGCTGACTTAAACATAATCGATTATCATAAGTACATAATCGATTATCTTAGTCCAGATTTTAGAGGCATGTTTAAAAATCATTTTGACTAAAGTAAATATGCATTATTTAAAATCATTTTGCTCTAAATTAAATATGCATGATTTGTTAAAAATATTTTTACGAGAGAAGCCAGGTCTTGAGTTTAAGTGGTCGGATCAAGATCACAATTAAATACCGACTCATATAAACTTAATCTCGATCTTTGTCTTGTGCTTGAATCTCGTTATATATCAATTTTGCGCTTGTGCTTGGACCTCGTCATATGTCAATTTGCGCATAGTTTGTCATTCATCAAAACCTACAAATATGAACACACGTTTAGTATAATGCCTTGAGAACGTGTTTCCAACAAGAGAGACAGAGAGACAGAGAGAGAGAGAGAGAGAGAGAGAGAGAGAGTAGGTTCATTGAGGGACTTCCGCAGCCTATTCGATTGCAGATGGCTAAGGAGACAAGGAGCGAGATTTTTTTTGAAAGATATGGCCAATGTATCCATGAGAGTTGAGATGGTTCTAGGTCAGAGGAGTGCTCAGGGACCTGACAAGAGGCCTCGTCATTCTGGCATGTTCAGTGGCGCCTCCTCTGGAGGTAGGGATACTTTTTTTAGAGGTCATTCTTCCAGGATGTTTTATTCAGCATTACAGTTTTCTCATAGTGCTCCAGGTGGCCGTGGTTCTCGTATACAATATTTAGATCAGCTACCTTACAATGCATCACCAACTCTTATCTGTGCACCTCCGCTCTATAGTTTTCAGGGTGGTCACTCAGGCCGTTAGGGGCAGTTTCAGGGTCAGTAATCCCAGTAGTCGATGACTTGTTATACTAGTGGCGATCCCAGGAAAATTGCTATATTAGCCCTCGAGCCTCGAGCAGTTCTCGACATTAGGGTCCTCGTTCAATAGTTCAGGCATCGGGTGATCCACCGCTCGCTCGGCCAGCTAGAGGTAAAGGTCAGGCAGCTAGAGGTGGAGGTCGAGGTGTAACAGGTTGAGGTTCGGTCGCTACAGGTGGAGGCCAGCCTGCAGGTAGCCATCCTAAGGATGTAGTTTAGAGTGGTTGGCCCAGCCCCGATGTTATGCTTTTCCAGCCCGGCCCGAGGCTGAGGCGTCCGATGTTATTATTATAGGTACGGTTTTAGTTTGCAGCAGATATGCATCTGTTGTATTTGATCCAGGGTCTATATACTCTTATGTATCATCTTATTTTACTACGTATTCTGTTCTGACTCGTGATTCCTTGAGTGCTCCTATATATATGTCCACACCGGTGAGTGATACTATTGTAGTAGATCGTGTCTATCACTCGTGTGTGGTTATTATTGGGGGTCTTAAGACCCGTGTAGATCTCTTACATCTGGATATGGTTGGCTTTGATGTCATATTAGGGATGGGTTGGTTATCACGTTATCATGCCATATTTGACTATCAATCCAAGACCGTGACCTTAGCTTTGCCAGGGTTTCCTCGATTAGAGTGGAGAGGGACTCCTGGTCATTCTACCAGTAGGGGCATTTCGTATATGAAGACTCAGCGTAAGGTTGAGAAGGGGTGTTTGGCTTACTTGGCATAGGTTCGTGATTCTAGCGTTGTGGTTCATTCTATGGACTCCGTGCCAGTTGTTAGTGAGATTCCAAATGTTTTTCTTGCAGACCTATAGGTGGATGCCACCCGATAGGAATATCGAATTCTGCATAGACTTGGCTCTGGGCAGTCAGCCCATTTCTATCCCGTGATATCTTATGGCCTCGCCAGAATTGAAGGAATTGAAAGGGCAACTGCAATACTTGCTTGATATTGGCTTTATTAAACCTAGTGTCTCGCCCTGATGTGCGTCGGTGTTGTTTTTAAGAAGAAAGATGGCTCGATGAGGATGTGTATTGATTATTGGAAGTTGAACAAGGTACTATAAAAAAATAAATATTCATTGGATTGATGACTTATTTGATCAACTTTAGGGTGCCAAAGTGTTTTCCAAATTTTATTTGAAATCTATCTACCACCAGTTGAGGATTAGGACATCTGATATCCCTAAGACATCTTTCTGTACTCGATACGGGCATTATGAATTCTTAGTGATGGCATTTGGGGTGACAAATACCCCAGCAACATTTATGGAGTTGATGAATCGGGTGTTAGAGCCTTACCTGGATTTCTTTGTGATTGTCTTCATTGATGATATTTTTATCTATTCCCGTAGGCGAGAGGAGCATGAGTAGCACCTTCGAGTTGTTCTTCAAACCTTGAGGTACAGTCTGCTATATGAAAAGTTTTTGAAGTGATAGTTTTGGTTGAGTTCAGTTGCCTTCTTGGGTCATGTAGTATCAGTAGAGGGTATTCAGCTGGATTCTAAGAAAACAGAGGCAGTCAAGGACTGGCCTAGACCCACGTCAGCTAGAGAGATCTAGAGTTTCTTGGGTTTGGCGGATTATTACAATCGATTTATGGAGGGGTTTTGATCTATAGCAGCTCCAATGACCAGGTTGATCCAGAAGGCTGCCCAATTCAGGTGGTTGGATGAGTGTGAGGTGAGCTTTGAGAAGCTCAAGACATTTTTTATTGCAGCGTGGTGTTGGTTTTACCTACAGTTTCGAGCCATATACCATATATTATGATGCATCTCGTGTTGGACTTGGTTCATTGTTGATGCAGAATGGGAAGGTTATTGCATATGCTTCATGACAGCTGAATATTCACGAGAAGAATTATCCAGTTCATGGATTTGGAGCTAGCAGTCATTGTTCACGCGTTGAAGATTTAGAGGCATTATTTATATGGCATGTCATGTGAGGTGAACACGGATCTCAAGAGTCTGCAATATTTGTTCAAGCAGAAAGAGAAGGTGGTTGGTGCTATTGAAAGACTGATATCACCATCTTGTATCATCCAAGGAAGGCCAATGTAGTGGCTGATGGTTTGAGTAAGAAGTCAGCAAGTATGGGTAGTGTTGCATATGTACCGGTCAGTGAGAGGCTGCTTGCTTTGGAATTTCAAGCTTTGGCCAATAAGTTCGTGAGGTTGAACGTTTTCTAGCCAAACCATGTTCTATCTTGCACAGTCGCTCGGTCTTCATTATTTGAGCATATCAAGGATCGGCGGTATGACGACCCTAATTTTCATGTCCTTAGGGGCACAGTGCAACATGATGGTGCCAAGCAGGTTACAGTTGGAGATGATGGAGTTTTGAGAATGTAGGGTCATGTTTTTAGCCTAATGTGGATGGACTTTGAGAGTTGATTCTAGAGGAGGCCCATAGTTCTTGATATTCTATTCATCCAGGCGCAGCTAAGATGTATCAGGACATGCGGCAACATTGTCTGTGGAGGAGGATGAAGAAGGATATTATTGCATATGTAACTCGGTGTTTGAACTATTAGCAGGTAAAGTACGAGCATCAGAGACCTGATGGTTTCCTTCAGAAGATTGAGAGTCCTGAGTGGCAGTGGGAGCGTATCACTATACACTTTATTGTTAGAGTCCCACGGACTCGGAGAAATTTTGATACGGTATGAGTTATGTTGATAGTCTTACCAAGTCAGCCCATTTCATTCCCGGGGCAGTCTCTTATTCATCCGAAAGGTTAGCTGAGATCTATATCTGGAAGATTGTTCGACTTTATAGTGTGCCACCGTCTATTATTTCTAACCATGTTACATAGTTTACCTCGTATTTCTGGAGGACAATTCAACGCGACTTGGGTACAAAGGCTGAGTTGAGCACAACATTTCATCCTCGAACGGACAAATAGTTCAACGTGAGTTGGGTACACAAGTCTAGTTAAAGCGCGAATGGTGATGTCATGTCATGAATTGAGAGTTAAAGAACGATGGGTGATGACGTGCCGATATTGTGAGAGCTAATGCACGAAGAGTGATGTTGTGCCGATATTGTGAGAATTTATGAATGAAGAGTGATATTGTGCCATGATTATGAGACTTAATGTACCAACGGTGATACCTTGTCGAATCTGTGGATTCTTATGGTGATGACGAGATTAAAAGCACGAAGGGTGATGCCCCGAACGTATGACGGTTTTACTTATTCCTGTTGTTATAATGGTGTTGTTCTTCATGCTTCTGTACTGAAATTCTGTTAGTATTTGATATTCTCTACAGCATGTTCCCATTCCCATCTTTATCTACCATTTCTGTTATTATTGTTCTGTTGTATATGATTTAACTGCACAGGTTTATATGGTTGTCGTGTCCAACCCACGTCACTACTTCGTCGAGGTTAGGCTCGACACTTACCAGTACATAGGGTCGGTTGTACTAATATTACACTTTGCACTCTTTGTTCAGATTTTGGTACTGGATCTGGTGAGTAGCTTGAGGTAGTTGCCTTCAGTCCAGGGAGACCAAGGTAGATCTGTTGCGTTCGCATAGCCTGAAGTCCCCCTTACCCGCTTTAGCTTTTGATTTCTCTTTTCATTTTAAGAAAGAACAGTTGTACTTTTAGTTCTAAACCATTGTTTGTATAAATTCGTAGATGTTCGTAAAATTGTGACGTCAGATTCTTAGGTAGACATATATTGTAGTATTTGAATTTGTTACAACTCTTCCGCACTTTATATCTGCTTTGTTTTAGTTACTGTTTATATCTCTAATTAGGTTGATTGCTAATGTGTTAAAATTATAGTAGTTGGCTTGCCTAGCTTTCACGTGTAGGCGCCAGTATGATCCCGACGGTGAGAAATCCGAGTCGTGACACGCAGCTCCTAGAGTCTCCTTCCCTTTAGTTAGCCGTGTATTTTCCCTTCAGACAGCTTTATATTTTATTCAGACCCTTGTTTGTACTATTTTAATAGCTCATGCGTTCCTGACACCGGGTCTAGGGTTGTATCAGATATTTTTGATATTTTAGCTTCCACATTTTTCTTTGGATTATTATTACAGTTGTTTCAATTCTTTCTCATTATTTAATCTAAACTTTTGAAAAATAAATAATTTATTCTAATATTGACCTTCCTAATAAGTGAAATATTAGGTTCCATTAATCTCGAAGGCGAAAATTTCGAATCGTGACAGTATACTTTCGTTCTTCGTCGTACAAAATTCCATTATAATAATTCATGCCATATGTACGAGGTCTAAGCATCAAGCTATTTTTTTAGATGTAAAGATAGCATTGTATCAAAACAAGATAATTTTTTGTATATTCTATATGTAAAACTAAAAAAAGAAAAAACGTTAATTTTTGGATTAGTTTTTGTCTATAACAACCATTTAAATATTTATGTACAATAAAAGACGAAAAATATAAAAAAAAATAAAATTGTTATAGAAAAATTGGAATGTACTGTATACACGTAATTTAATTCAATATTTAAATCTAACGCACATACGCGTGCACTAAACTTCGCTTGAACTGTAATTACATATGTCCCATGAATCATAAGTAACCAAGTATGAACATATTTATTAACAAGTAACATGAAGGATTTGCTACCAAAAAAATTAAGTATATTACTCAATTTTAGAGAACAAAATCTAGGCTTTTTAAATGAATTTAAATAAGAGTCAAACCCTGTTATCTTAGAAGTAATCTGATTTTGCAATTAAAACGGTAAAATCATTATATCTTCCCCCCTCTCTCTATATATATATATAAACTTAGTTAAATATATATATATGTGTAATAAAGCATTGTGCTTAATAAACTTAGTTATTCCCAGGTGAAATAAAAATGGAGAATGCAGATCTGCTCATATACAATGAAAAATGTGCAGCATGTATGCATCAAAGGAAAAAATGTGCTGCAAATTGCCAATTAGCTCCCTATTTTCCTTCCGATAGAAGTGAAGATTTTCAAAATGTTTATCAACTTTTCGGCGTAAGCAACATCATAAATATGCTTGATTCAGTTGATGATGAGCAAAAAGGACAAATGGCAGAAAGCTTAATTTTAGAGGCTAAGATTAGGAAAGTAAACCCTGTGTATGGTTGCCTTGCTATTGAAAGAAAACTGAGGTTAGCAATTGAAGAAACTGAGAAGGAACTTGAAATAGTACAGAAAACAAATGCTTTTTACAAAGAAATGGCCAAATCTCAAATGCAAAAATAGCAGTTGGAACAACAGCTCGTTAGATCTTCCTTAGACAAGGTAATATTCCCCTTTGTTTTCCTAGATATATAAAGTGAACATATAATTTGTTTTTCTTTTTTGTACTTTTTGATAGAAAACTCGCCCTGTTATCTCATGTCTCAACCAACTTTTTTTTTTCTTACTGAAAAATTTCCCTTTTGACTTTTGAAATTTCAATTTGTGACTGCTACTTATACGTACCAAAGAGATTTCAGTCCCTTACCCTTTCATGTATTCAGGTGCCTAGATTTGCTAGTTATGAACCTTCAATTCTTATAAACCTTTTTTTGTTAGTTTGAATTGCACCATTCAAGTAAGAATATAATTTTAGCAAGTTTACGCTATCTTTTTTGCTTAAATATGCCGTCCGCAACAACTAACTTTTATATTTATTTTTCTACATTGTAGGGTTAAATTCGAGGAGTATTAAATGGAACCTAGGAAGTAGTGGATTTACAATGAAGATGATGAAGATTGCGGTTGACGTTAATTATTTTGTAGAGTTTATTGATGCTCATACACTAGTGTTGAAAAAAAAAAGGAAAAAAAGAGTCACATCAAAAGTATATTTAAATTATTGTATTTTATTTTAATTTATGCATTGTAATGAAAAAACATGTGTACCGTAATTATTGTTAATTTGCTACTTCAAATTATATGAATCTATACAAGCATGAAGGCAAATTACGAAAATGGTTTTATAATTTTTGTTTGTCTATTACTATGACTACTTCTTAATAAGAGGGAATACAAGCACTTTCTGAAATTAAAAGTTTAGCCGAGGGTAGTTCTGCCAGGCCATTTCAGTAATATTCAGTCCATCCGCGTGAGGTTCTAATTTTAACGTGGGGCAACAACTGGTGGGTATCCCTTTTATCATTTCTTTAATTTATCTTTCTCTGTATTTCTATTGAAAATATCATTGGCTTTTGTTTTTTAGATGTTTGAGAAATTCTTCATTGAATTACCATTTCTATAGGGTTTCTTATATATTATATTTCTGTCTTCTCTATTGTTTAGGTATTTGAAAAAAATCTGGATTGACCAAATTTATTTTTTTCCTAAACTAGAGAGCGGATTTATTTTCATAGTACCACAGTTGTTTGCGTAGAGCAACGAACTTGATCATGAACTTGGCTGCTGCAACAAGAGAAGATGAAATTGCATCACTCTTCTATTATTGCCTGCAGCTTGCTCTGTTGTAATCTTCCATCAGTGGATTCTTTGCTTCTTTGGCCGTAACAGTTTAGGAGTTACAATAACCTGCCAAGAAATTTTGAACTTTGGAAAATAATACTGTCAGGTTATTCATTGTGCTCAGTTGAGTCTAAATTATTATAGGACTTCATTTTTGATTATTTTGTGCCTACTCAAGTGTCAGATGCTGCCATTGGCTTTAACCAATATACTTTTGAAGGCCATGAGAAAACTTAACTACCAGGAATCATAGTTCATTTTGGATAGTTTTGTCTTTTTTGCTAGACGAGCTTATGAATTCGTTGCACCCGAGATTTAGATAAGCTATGGTGTCCATGTATTGATATTTGATATTTGGAAGAAAAAAAGCCCAATTGTAATAGCCTGTTAACCGGGTGGTGAAAGAACAAAGTGTTGGAAAGAGATGATTGATGATTTAGAAACTTGATTGATCTTGAATGCTTTGCTTATTGCTTAATTATAAATGAGGGGTGATACGTCTATTTATACTACACAATGGAATAGTCTAGAACACTTCATCATCTACTAGTATCTAGATAATTCCTAATTATTCTCATGATAATTCTAGACTTATATATTTTACAAGATTATTCTACACACTTTGACAACTACATATTACAAGAAGTTTATAGATAATGGACTACAATCTTGATCTAATATACTTAGATACTTGCAAGCCCAAATCCAAAACATATAACCCAAAATCAAGTTTATTTTTCAACAGCCCCTTTTAAGCTTGATTTCATCACTCCGAACATATTCCGTAATCTCTGAAATGTCTCGTGTTTTAGAGGCTTTGTGAAAATATCAGCAACTTGGTCAAATGACTTCGCGTACTTTATCTGCACCTCTTTATTTGTAACACACTCCCTGACATAATGGTATTTCGTATCGATGTGCTTGCTTCGATTATGGAAGACTGGATTCTTTGCTAGAGCAATCGCAGACTTGTTATCCACATATATCTCTGTAGCTTCCTTTTGAGAAAACTAAAGCTCATTTAGTAACTTCCTGAGCCATACTGCATGACAAGTGCACGATGTTGCTGCTACATCCTCGGCTTCACACGTTGATAGAGTCACAATGGGTTACTTCTTCGAACTCCATGTAAACGCCGTATCTCCCATATAGAACACGAAACCACTCGTACTTTTACGATCATCTATGTCTCTAGCCCAATCACTATCACTGTATCCAACTAGCTTGAAGTGATCAGAAGGCGAAAAAAACAGACCATAGTCAATCGTACCTTTGATGTAGCGAAGTATCCTCTTTGCTGCCTTCAAGTGATTTATTGTAGGTGCTCCTATATATCGACTTACTAGTCCAACTCCGTAGAGAATATCTGGCCTCGTGCATGTTAGGTACCTCAGACTTCCAACCAAACTCTTGTATTGTGTTGGGTCCACCAAGTATCCTTCATCATCTTTTGATAACTTGAGATTGCAATCCACCGGTGTGTTCATCGACTTGCAGTCATTCATCTTAAACTTCTTCAGAACCTTCTTCGCATAACCTTATTGGGATATGAATATTCTTTCTTTCTTTTGTTTCACCTCGATCCCAAGATAGTAAGCCATAAGTCCAATGTCGGTCATCTCGAACTCCAGAACCATTGCTTTCTTGAACTCCTCGAACATTTTGGGATTACTACCGGTAAATATCAATTCATCCACGTATAGGCACACAAGCATAACATCTCCATCCTTGCTTACTTTGGTGTAGAGGGCATGCTCATGTAGGCATTTTGTAAAGTCATTCTGTTGGAAATACTTGTCTATCCTGCTATTCCATGCCCGAGGCGCTTGCTTCAACCCGTACAAGGCCTTTTTCAATTTCAACACCTTATTCTCTTGGCCTTCCATGATGTATCCCGAAGGTTGTTCAATATAGACTTCTTCTTCTAAGTGACCATTAAGGAACGCGGATTTGACATCCATTTGATAAATTTTCCAATTATGCTGAGCCGCAAGTGAGATCATCAATTTTATAGTTTCTAGACGAGCGACAGAGAAAATACCTCGTCATAGTCTATGCCGGCTCGTTGACTATATCCCTTCGCCACCAACCTTGCCTTGTATCTTTCAACTTCACCTTTGGAATTCTTCTTGGCCTTGTACACCCACTTTACACCACTAGCCTTATGCCCCTTTGGTAGAGTAGCGAGATCCCACGTATCATTCCTCTTGATTGCTTGAATCTCCTCGTCCATGGCATGTTTCCAATTCTCGCATTTTGCTACGTCTTCACAGCTTATTGGCTCACAATCGGCAAGAAGGCAGAACAATGTTAGATCCTCCATAGGCTGAGTTACCTCGTACAACTCCTCAATGCTCCTTGTGCGATGTTGTAGCCTAGTTGATTCTCCTCCTGATGTTGCTGTCGGTTCATTTGGGTGGTTAGAGTATGTGGAGAGTGCGGAGTTGGTGTACTAGAAGGTTCTTGAACCTCTAGATATTCTTCGTTCCTTATAGTACTCTCGAACGGATAAGGGAGAAAATCGTAGTTCTCCTCTTCAGGAACATTCCAATCCCATGTTGCTTCTTCATCGAACACCACGTCTCGACTTGAGATTACTTTACCGATCTTGGGACTGTATAGCTTGAAACCCTTCGAACTTGAGTCATAGCCCACGAATATGAGCTTCTCGCTTTTATCATTGAGCTTCGTCCTCTTCTGATCTGGCACATGAGCATATGCCACACTTCCGAACACTCGTAGGTGTGAGATGTCGGGCTTCCTTCCACTCCAAGCTTCAATGGGCGTTTTGCTCTTGACGGTTTTAGTGGGCGAGCGATTTGCTAGATAGATCACACAGTCCACTGCCTCGGCCCAAAACTCCTTAGGCATCCTTTTGCTCTTGAATATACTCCGGGCTATATCAAAGATGGTCCTATTCTTTCTTTCTGCAACAACATTTTGCTGAGGTGAATACGGAAGAGTTAGAGGACGTCGTAAGCCATTGTTGTCGCAAAATTCCTTGAATTCCTTGGATGTGAACTCTCATCCACGATCGGATTTCATCGCCTTTATGGTGAGACCACTTTGATTCTCCACAAACGCTTTGAACTTCTTAAACATTCCAAAGACTTCCGACTTCTCTTTTAGAAAATAGACCCATGTCTTTCGACTAAAATCATCAACGAATAGAAGAAATATATATTTTTAACAAAAGATGGTGGATGGATGGGTCCACACACATCCGTGTGAATAAGTTCTAGAGGTTTCTTCGCTCTACTAGAAGCCTCTACTGGAAAACTATTTCGAAAGTTCTTTCCTAGAAGGCATCCCTCACATATTTGATCTGGATGATTAATTGGAGGCAAACCCTTCACCATTCCTTTACTTGATAATAACTTTAAGCCTCCAAAATTTAAGTGCCCGTATCTCATGTTCCAAAGCCAAGAATTATCTTTGAAACATGCTTTTAAACATCTTGAAATGTCATGTTGAATATTTAGCAAAAACATCCTATTCGTTGACATTGGCACTTGAGCAATCAAACCTCCTCTTTGGTCTCTTATAGAAAGATTACGATTTATCATGTGAATATCATAGCCATTCTCTAAGAATTGTCCAACACTCACTATATTAGACTTCATATTGGGAACATAATACACGCTAGATATAAATTGATGCCTTCAATTTTTCAAGCGGATGAGGATCTTACCTTTGCCTTTAACCGGGACTTTAGAGGGATCTCCGAAGGTGATTTCCACTTATTGCCTCGTCTAACTCCACAAACATGCTTTTGTCACCACACATATGGTTGCTTGCACCCGTGTCGAGACACCAAAAATTCGATCCTCCGTTGTCTCCACCTTTGCATGCTAGTAACAAAGTGTTTTCCACGGCTTCGGTATCTTCTTGTGCAAAATTTGCTCTTTCTTGCACGTAACTGTTTGACTTCTCGCATTCCGAAGCATAGTGGCAAAATTTATGACATTTATAGCATTTAGTTTGAGAGTTGTCATACCTTGGCCTTCTACTTGTGTAGCCTCTCCGGCGACCTCTTGTCGAGTGAAAATCTTGGCTTCTTTCTTCATTTTTGTAAGAACTATAGCCTCCACATTTGATATATCCTCGCCCTCGTCCTCGGCCACGTACTTGACCACGACCTCGTTGACTCGTTTGATGATTCTTTTCACTACTCTCTTCCTTGAAAGAGAGTTTTGCTTGTAAAGCGTGCTCCAAAGGCTCCTTATTTTTCTTATTGAACCTCTCTTCATGGGCTTGTAGTGAACCCATGAGTTCATCGATAGTCATTGATTCTAGATCTTTAGATTCTTTGATGGCTACGACTATATAGTTGAATTTTGAATCTAATGATCTAAGAATTTTCTCAATGACTCTTACATCGCTTAGAGTTTCACCATTCCTCTTTAATTGATTGACAATCGCCAAGACTCTTGTAAAATAATCGGAAATTGATTCAAAGTCTTTCTTATTTAAGGATTCTAACTCACCTCGTAGGGTTTGTAGTCGAACCTTTTTCACCTTATCAACTCCCTTGTGAGAATTCTCTAAGATCTCCCATGCTTTCTTGGCGGTGGTTGCACTTGAAAATTTCTCAAAAGCTCTATTATCTACACTTTGTTGGATGATGGAAAGAGCCTTTGATCATTGATCTTGTCTCGCTTTTCTTCTTTCGTGAGTGAGCCCTTGTCTTTAGGCTCCTCATAACCTTGCTCCACAATCTCCTATAGGTCTTGTCACCTAGGAAGGTCTTCATTTAGATGCTCCATTGATCATAATTATACTTTTTGAGGTGAGGAAACGTGATGACATTGTTGGCCATCATCTTGTTAGACCAAGCTCTGATACCAATTTGTTGGAACTAGGAGGATATATAGATATATATATATATATATATATATATATATATATATATATATATATATATATATTATTTGTGGAAGAGAGGATTGATGATTTAGAAGCTTGATTGATCTTGAATGCTTTGCTTATTGCTTAATTACAAATGAGGGGTGATACCTCTATTTATACTACACAATGGAATAGTCTAGAATACTTCATCATCTACTAGTATCTAGATAATTTCTAAGTATTCTCATGATAATTCTAGACTTAAATATTTTACAAGATTATTCTACACACTTTGACTACTACATATTACAAGAAGTTTCTAGATAATGAACTACAATCTTGATCTAATATACTTGGATACTTGCAAGCCCAAATCCAAAACACATAACCCAAAATCAAATTTATTTTTCAACACAAAGTACCGTGAAACTCGTATGCTCTCTGGGAGTATTAAACTTTCAACAATATACATTTATTCCTCGTACACTCAAGCAACTCACAATCTTACTCGAAAAGACACAACTAATATATGCCTGCCTTACTCTATATTTTGTTTGAATTGTCTCTTCACAGGTCGCAAATATCTTCATCTTTATCGATATATTAGTAACACCAGGTAACCAAGTCAATCCTAAGCAAAGAAACCTCATCATATGAAAATCCACAATCATTAGCCAAAACACATGACTTCCTGAAGAATTTACAAAATCTTGAAAACTACCCTTTTCTTTTCCAATTAATCCTAGCACAATTTGGTTTACATAAAAATTTAGGCTATTTATAAAGACTCATGCTTTTTGTTCTTAGCAGCTGTGAAATAAAAAATATGGCAAAGTTTGAAACTTGGTTCTTGATTTGAATGGTTTGTGGGTTGTGGGTAATAGAAGCTAAGTATATGGTCTATTATCACAAGGCATGGTTCCTGGAAAACTTAATGTCCATTTAGTTCCTCATACTCGTGCTGATATTGTTTAGTTGAAAACTATCAATCAGTACTATGTTGGTTCCAACAATTCTATTCAGGTACCTCCTTTTTCATAGTAATGATAGATACACTGTCGATCAGTACTATGTTGTTTTACTATCATGTTTATTATTGCCAGTTACTAATTCTAAAATTTTAATAATCTTTTTTTGATTAATTTCTGGTAGTATTTTCATATTTTAGAACTTTCAACTGATGATTTTCTTTGATGCGTGCAAATTTAGTAAAGGGGAGTTTAGCTGCAGCGTTACAATATAACTCATCCAATTCTTTTGCAATTCGTCTGCGTTCGACTTCTTTTTTTATTCAGTTTATTTCTTCCTACAAGAGCGATGTGAATCGACTACCATGTGTTCTTGCCAGATAATAAAACAAGCATCATTTTTTTTTGTTGGTGGTTCTATTTATGTTATATGTTGAATGATTAGTACAAAAGCAGGTGTTTGAATTATGTACATGCCAAAAATTATATCAGAAGTAGTGTCGGCTCTAATGTGGTAATTAATAAGGCTTGTGCCTTAGGTCCTTAAATTTTGGAGGCCCCATAAATAATAGGTTTATAGATATTTTAAAAAAATATTTAGTGCTTTTACTATAATAGTAGACTTTCTCGTATTGAAGGAAAGAAACCTTTTTTAGGTATGTAAATAAAGTAACTATTTGACTTAAACACGTGTATTGAAATTGATTTAATAAGGAAAATAGCAAAAGTGAAAGATACTACTCTAATCGACATATTTAATTAAATAAAAAGACTTTTTAAAAAAATGGTAGTTTAGTATTCAGTTTTATTCAATAGAGTCTTAAATGAGAATGTGATAGCACTATATGTGATATTTTGTCGCCAGCAGGACTTGTGTGATATTCTTTCCGTTCATTACGTAATTATATTTTTTTTATGTACGTATTTAGTTCAAGCTCATACCACCATAATCAACTTCAGTTTTAATTAATATCTACCTTGTTGCTTCCTTCATCCTTAATTTTATTTCACATTTGTACTACTTATATTGTTTTCAAAGTATAGCGTACAACTGGTTAGTTAGTTTGTTCTTAGGCATAATATTTAACTACATATTGAAGTAACAAATCTATTCATACGCCAAATGTGCTTCATGATCTGTAAGCGTTTTCACCAAAAAACGCTTCCTTAAGTTATGTAAATGGCTAATTT
This sequence comes from Nicotiana benthamiana, assembly GCA_034376525.1. NCBI lineage: Eukaryota > Viridiplantae > Streptophyta > Magnoliopsida > Solanales > Solanaceae > Nicotiana > Nicotiana benthamiana. Next base: position 21,020,623 of record CM067341.1, read on the forward strand.
ATTTCACTATTGCTATAGTTTATTTTATTGTTTTCTATAATTTTGATGTTATGTGGTTTTTGGTTATCATGACATCTTGATCATTAACAAGCTTACTTATGTATTGATGGATTCACTTGCATTTTTGAAAGAAGAAACAAACACCGTATAGAAAAAATTCACCCCTTACCAAATCCAATGATAACTGCATACTAATATTAATATTACCTACACAAAGAATTTAGAAGAAAAAGAGAGGTACAAAGAAAATGAAAAGAAGATCAAGTTTAGGGATGTTTTATGGTATTTTACTTTAACAAAATATAAGGTGTCACAACGCAAAAAAAAAAAAAAACATACCTACAAAGATCTAGAACCATTTATTTCTAAAGCAATGTTTGAGAAACTTTCTTCAAATTCATTTATTTTATTTAAGATTTAGACGTCTGTTGAGTTGCATATGGGTCATTTTATTTGTCTGCTTTATTTATTTTATTATATATGTATTTAGTTAGGCTCGTTCTATAAATATTTGTACAGTCATATATTTTAGAATAATGAGAAAGTTTAGATATTTTCTATTCCATCTGTTGCATGTCTCACGCGCCATTCTTCTCTTTGTTTTCCATTTGTTTTGATTGCTGGAATTCACTAGATTCCGCTTCGGATTTATGATTTCGAACGTGGTATCAGAGCGGATCCTTTGATTAGCATCTCGTCTCGTTTTAGTTTTGTATCAAGGTGTTCTTTGAGAATTTTCAGAAACCCAAATTTTCGTTATAGTTTTTCTGATTTCGTTTTTTTTTAGATTTTTTTTCACATTTGAGAATTTTAGTTGTCTCTATAGCTTTGAGCTGTAACTTTTTACTTCATCAACAAGTTTAGAGGTTCGTTTGCGATTTTCGTGGTTTTGATGTTAACTTCATTGTTTTTCTTCCTTTAATTGTGCTAAATTCTCTCCTTTTCTGATCTTATTTGTGGTAGAGATGGGTGATAATTCAGTATCTTCTAGATCTTCTATTGTTTCTTCGTGTGACCCGTCAAATTTCAATAATCCAACTTATGAGCTCTATCTCAATCTTTTTGAAAATCCTAGCGTATTTCAATGGTATTGGTTTTGGGGCATGGAGTCGTGGTGTGTATATTGCTTTGGGGGAAAAGAAAAAAAACATGATTTTATCGATGGTTCTTGTGTCAAACTACCCACAAGTTTGCCTCTCCTCAAGCAAAGGGAACGTTGTAACCTAATGGTATCTAGTTGGTTGCTAAACTCTTTGGTTCAGGACATTTATGATAGTGTTATATATAGTAAGTATGCCTAGTGGATTTGGGAAGACTTAATGAGTGATTCAGTCAGTCAAATCGAGCACGAATTTATCAAGTACAGAAAGATCTTAATGCTTTAACTCGGGGATCTCTTGATATTTAGACTTATATACAAAAATTAAGAAGAAATGGGATGAATTAGATTCGCTAAACAGTGATTCAGGATGCACTTGTGAGTGTCGATGTGGAGGAAAAGGAAAATTACAGAAGGAGAAAGAAAGTCAGATGCTTAACCAATTCTTAATGGGAGTTAATGATAATTATAATGGAGCAAGGAGAAATACCACTATGATGAAACCTGTTTCTAATATCAGCAAAGCATATTCTATGCTTCTCCAAGATGAGACACAATCTAAAGAACAATCTATCTCTCATATTGTTCCTGAGTCTGCTGCTTTTGGTGGACAAAAATTTCCTCCTAAACTCAACTTGTCTGGCCAGAAGAACTCTAATGTGTCCTGTAAATACTATAAAAATTTTGGTCATACAATTGACAAATGTTATAGGTTGAATGGTTTTCCTTCAAACTTTAAGTTCAGCAAGAACAAGCATATAATAGTTTCTTCTGTTCAGACTGGGAGTTCACCTGGTAATGGTAATGCTGACCAGTATAGTGATTCTCCCCGACAAACTTCCTCTTCATTTAGTGGTACTTTCACACCACAACACTTTCAATAATTGTAAGATTTGGTCTCCAACTGCATCATACTCATGGTAATCCTGAAAAACAACTTATGTCTCTTCAGCCTTTGACTGCTTCTGCACATTTTGCTGGTAAAATACCTTCTACTTTTCATGCTAGTTGTGGTTCTTGCATTTTTCTTAATTCTAAACTTTATGCTGATTATTGGATTATAGATTTTGGGACAACAGATGACATGATCTCAAATCCATTCTTTCTAATCTACATGTTTTATCATTTCTATATCGCATTACTCTTTCTAATGGATATAAGTTTAAGGTTACCTATACAGGATCACTAGCTTTAACCTCATCTATCACTTTAACAAATGTCCTCTTTGTACCAAGCTACAAAACAACTTACTCTGTTGCATAAGTTGTGTTCTCACTTACAAGCGAATGTTCTTTTTACACCTGATGCATGCCTTCTGTTGCTGGCCTTTCTCAGAAGAGGCCATTGGCTCTTGGCAGTCTATTTGAAGGTCTCCATATGCTGGACCACTCTATGCTTGAAAATTCTACCATGCCTGATTTATCTTACTCATTTCAACTTCTCAGTCAGTTTATGCATTCACCTTGTGAGGGCCATTTCCAAGCTGCCTTGCATGTACTCTGTTTTGTTAAAGGGAGTGCCGGGCAAGGCCTCTTCATATCTACTAGTTCTAATATCAAGTTACAGGCTTTTTGTGACAACAATTGGGCTGCATGTCCTGAATCTCAAAGATCTATCACTGGCTTTATTGTGCTTCTTGGTTCTAGCTTGATCTATGGAAATCCAAGAAACAACCGTCTCCTAAAGTTTTGCGGAAACTGAATACCGTTCCATGCTTTGCATCGTGGCGAAATTGACATGGCTTTCTCGTTTGTTGGTTGAGTTAACTATTCCTTCTGTGGTACCAGTTCCTCTTCACTATGACAGCTAATCTGAAATTTACATGCAAGAACCCGTTTTTTCGTGAAAGAACAAAGCATATTGACTTAGATTTCCACTTTGTTCGTGAAAAACTCCATAAAGGTCTTACTTCCCTCTCTTTTTTCCCCACGAAGTTGCAGCTGGCAAACATGCTTACAAAGCCTTTATCTGGTACTCAGTTTCATACAATACTTGGCATGAGTTGGTCATCACCCACCATGTGACGATCCGACCGATCGTCTTAAGAAATAATGTCCCGTTCCCCTATTATTCGTTTCTCCCGAGTCTATTCTGTGCTATTTTGATTTACCAGGATGTTCATTTTCAAGCTTCGGAGAGTTTTGGAACACTCAATCCCTAAATGAAAGCTTAAGTGTTGGAAAGTTGACCGTGGTCGGAACAGTATGAAGACGACCTCGGAATGGAAATTTGATGGTCTCGTTAGCTTCGTTAGGTAATTTTGGGGTTAGGAGCATGATCGGAATGTGTTTTGGAGGTTCGTAGCGAATTTAGGTTTGAAATATCGAAAGTTGAACTTTTGAAGTTTCCGATCCGATATAGCGAGATTTTGATCCGAGGATTGGGATGAAATTCCAAGAGTTATAGTAGCTTCGTCATGTCATTTGGGGATGTGAGTCCGAAATGTCAGGTCATTCAGACGAGGTTGGATAGACTTTTTGATCGAAAGTGTGTTTTATCGAGTTTTTGAAAATTTGGGCTTGGATTTGATGAAAAATAGGTGTTTTGGTATTTTTTGTAGTTTTCTAATGGTTGGAGCAAGTTTGAATGATGTATTAGGTTATGTTGGTTCTTTTGGTTGAGGTCCCGAGGGCCTCGAGTGTATTTTCAGATGCTCAACGGATCATTTTTAGTTGTTAAATTATATATTTTTGTTCAGCTATTGCAGAGTAATTTTACCCTTCACGTTCCTGAGAGGACTCTAGCATTCGCGAAGAGTCAGTTGAGGAAGGTGAAGTTTAAGCCTTCATGTTTGCGAGAGGGGTACCGCATTTGCGAAGGTCTAAGGGTTTGTGCATCGCGTTCGCGTGGTTGTTGTCGCGTTCGCATAGAAGAAAATGAGCGATTGAGTTTTCATTCAATTTAATGCATCGCGTTCGCGATAGGAGGAGCGCGATCGGGGTGGCCTGCCTGTGCAAAGCATCCCGTTCGTGATGTAGAAGACGCGTTCGCGAAGAAGGAATAAATGATCAAGGTTATTTTCTGCTTTGCGAACGCGGGGCTTTGACCATGTTCACTAAGAAGGAAAAATCTAGGCAGAATGTTTAAGTTCAAAATCGAGGGTTTTGAGTTCCGATCAAAAAAATTGGCATTGGGATCTCGGTTGGAGGCGAATTTTTGAGAGATTTTCGAAGAGAGTTTGCACTTAATGATTCGTAACTCCTTTTCGCTTGTAACTCATTAATCTAAACATGAACTCATCCTTAGACCAAGATATTGGCTGTTGATAGGGAATTTGACATTGGATTTGGATAATTTTGGTATGGTTGGGGTCGTGAGAGTATGAGGTTTCTGAAAACGTAGATTTTGCCCGATTTCGAGAAATGGGCCTGAGGTGGATTTTGTTATTTTACCTAATTTCACGTATTAGCTTAGAATTTAATTATAGAATCAGTTACTTGAGGTTTTATTTACAATATACAATTGAATTGAATAGACTTAGGTCATTTGGAGTCGGATACTCATGGCAAAAGCGTGATGTTGGGTTGTTTTGAGCTTGTTCGAGGTAAGTGGCTTGCCTAACCTTGTGGGGGGACCTTGCCCTTAGGATATGATATTTAATAATTTAAATTCCTTGTACGTGAGGTGGCGAGCGCTTACTTGAGCTAATTGTTGAAAACCCGATTTTACTTTAAGTATTTAAACTGAGTTTCCTTTCTCTCCTATTTTATTCTACTTGTAATTTAGCCTGTTGTTAGTTAGAAAAGCATGTCTAGTTGACTTAATTGAAAAAATGTCTTATTTGGATTCTGTGCAACATGCTAGGCTAGAAACACATGCTTTACCTTGATATGGAATTTGAATTTAATTGTGTCTTCTTCGTGTTTTTGTTGAATGTTTACTTTAGGACTATAGGACAGTATCCCAGGAACTTCCCCTGCATATATATTTATCTGAACTATAGTGCGGGATACCAAGAGATCCTCGGCACATAAAGAAAAATTGGGATACTAAGAGATCCCAGGCATTTATTATGAGGATTCCAAGAGATCCTCGGGATATCAAGAGATCCCTGGCATTTATATTGAGGATACCAAGAGATCCTCGAGGTACCAAGAGATCCCTGACATTTACATTGAGGATACCAAGATATCATCGGGATACCAATAGATCCCTGACATTTATAATGAGGATACCAAGAGATCCCCGGGATACTAAGATATTCCTGACATTTATATCGAGGATACCAAGAGATCCTCGGGATACTAAGAGATCCCCGGTTATTATTATTCTTGTTGGGAGCTGTATTTCCTTTTGTTTTGCCTTTATTTTTATTTTTCGTTATTTTAATCTTGTTATCTATATAGACTACTACTGTAGATTTCTCAATTGTACTTTTTATCTTATCATGTCATTACTATTATTATTTTACCTCGGTAGGGCCCTGACCTTCCTCGTCACTACTTAATCAAGGTTAGGCTTGGCACTTACTAAGTACTGTTATGGTGTACTCATGTCCTTCCTACGCATGTTTTCATGCGCAGATCCAGGTACTTCTGCACAGGCTTACCATACTTGAGGCAGGGAGAGGCTATGGAGACTTCGAGGTACATTTGCCGCGTCTGCAGACCGAAGAGTCTCCATCCTTCTATTCCTACATTAGTACTTAGCCCTACTGTATTATCTGTTCTTGTTATACATTTTGGAGTTAGAGCTTTGTAGTATTTCTTAGCTTGTGATTCATGGGTTTTGCGGATTTTGGGATTACGTATTGGTTTTGAGAGGTTAGGTATTGTACATGCTGAGCGGAAATTTATATATCACTTATTTCGATTATTTATAGTTCTTGATTATTTCTTCCGCAAGTTTTGCATATGTTCTGCATTTTTAGGCTTACCTAGTCGTAGAGACTAGGTGCCATCACGACAGTTCACGGAGTGCGAACTGGGATCGTGAAAGTAGGTATCAAAGCTCTAGGTACATGGGAGTCATGGATAACAAGCCGGTTTATTAGAGTCCCGCTAATCAATACGGAGACATCTGTGCTTATCTACGAGAGGCTATATAACTGTTAGAAAAAATTTCACTTCTTTATTTCTTGAGGTTTATGCCCTTGTTTTCTTCCTACTCAATCTTACGCGACACAAACCGCTTGTTATAAATTGAGAATTGAAGAATTGTAATGGTACCGCAGATGTTGTGCGAGATGTTTCTACTCAGCGCACGATTCAGAGATATGATATCTCACTTCCGGCAGAGGAAAAAAAATTGACATATGAATGTCCAGATTTAGGGTGATGGAGTAAAGAGACTTGGTAATTTCGAGCATGGTGGAATTTTTATCTACGATGTAGTGTCGTCACCCTCGATTATATGTGTTGAGTTCGCCGGTGTTATGGTCTTCTGCAATGCGCCCTTGGGGCAGGATATTGTGAAATTATATTAGATAAATGACTATTGGGTATCGTGGGGTGCGGTGTTTTTACTGTCGACGGCTCGAGAAAGATGATCTCCGGGAAGGTTTACAGTTAATAGCGATTTGTGCGTGCAAGTTCTACAAAGATAGATTTTTTTTCTAGGCAACAACTTAGTAGCAAAGGATGAGGAAAGACATGTGGGGAGAGACAAGCGGTGGTTAAAATATCTAGAAGGACAGGTATAAGAAGAAGATGCCAAGTAGTCGATTAGAGGGGTGCGCTCCGCCAAAGTGGTAGAATGGTGGATTTGTATATGGGTTTTGTGCTAGGATGACTACAAACCTTAAGGAAAGTTTGGAGCGACTTTGGAATTTTGGTGATTGATGATTGAGGGTCTATGGATTAATTTGAAGTATGGACTATTATGCCGCCGGAGGTGGATATAACGAAAATAAGCTGCTTGAAATGAGGAAGGGTACTACCTAACTTTGAATTGGAAAGATGTTGCTGCACATTTAGTTGATGTCCACAAGGAGTGAATGGACTTGTGCCGCAAGGAGATCGTCCGTGCGAATGTCGTTGATGATTCAAAGTATGAAAGGGGTTTTACGTGATGATTCCAAGAATTTTACAGTCAATTGTGCATGGTTATGTAAATAAGAGATAAGGAATCCTGGTGAAATTCAGAGTCGTGTAATAGTTGCCTCAAACTAAGTGGGAGAGTCCGACCGCCTATGATTGGATCTTATGATTCTCTTCTTGTAAGGTTTTGGGTTATTGGCATATTGGTAAGTTATTTCAGCCGCGAAAAAGAGTGCAAATGTAAATTTGAGTAAGGAATTGCTAAAGGTATTCTATGGTTGGACTTATTGGCTCATGCTCAGACTTGGGGTGTTTCGTCGAGAGGGTATTCATGTGCTAGAAGATTCATGGAGTTGATTATATTCGGGGCCAAGTCAGAGCATGTGGCTCTTAACAATAGTCCTAGTGGATTCAAAAAAGGCAAAGCGTGGTGCCTAATGATTTTGAGCCTACGGTTAAGAATCAAACCTTGTAGTAGCTTATGAGAATAGGCACACAATGTTCTAGGATGTTTTGACTCGCAGTGTAGCATTTGGGAGGTACGAAATGGTTCGTGGGATTTGAGATAGCATGGTCTCGTGATTCAAGGCCACTTGCGATCGGTGCGGATGGAGTGTATTATGTGTTGAATGAAGTTATTATTATTTCTAAGGCAACCAAGATTTAATTTGTAAGATGGTAGATTGGTTAGCCATAGTTGAAGTGGCATATTAGTGGTAGTAATCATTTCCTTCAACGTGATCAAGCTATGCAAGTGATTTGCGAAGGCACGTATAAGGTTTGTCAATTGCCATAATTGATGTTATTCAAAAGCATTCCACTATTATTGTGACGATCTGTCCAGTCGTCTTAAGAATTAACGCCCCGATCCTTTATTAACTATTTTCCTAAGGTTATTTCTGCTTATTCTATTTGTCAGGATGTTCGTTTTTGAGTTTCGAAGAGAATTGGGATAGTTAATCCCTAATTGAGAGCTCAAGTGTTGGAACATTGTCCCTAGAATGAACAATATGAAGGTTGCCTCGGAATAGAAATATGATGGTTCATTTAGCTTCGTTAGGTAATGTTGGGGTTAGGAGCGTGTTCGGAATGTGTTTTGGAGGTCTGTAGCCAAGTTAGGCTTGAAATGTCGATGTTTGAAATTTGAAAGTTTCCAGTTGATAGGTGAGATTTTGATTCGAGGGTCGGAATGGAATTTCGTAAGTTGTAGTAGTTATGTAATGTCATTTGGGATGTGTGTGCAAAAGTTCAGGTCATTCGGACGTGTTTCGGTTAGGTTTTTTATCGAACGCGTGTTTTGAGAGAAATTGAAGTTCTTAGCTTGAATCATTGATTAATTTGAGTTTTCGGTGTTGTTTTAGGTCGTTTAAGGATTGGTACAAGTTTCAATGATTTTGGAGTTGGGAAAAGTTGTAGAAATCCTTCAGCAGTTGCAGGTCCCATTTCCTTCTTCTCGTTCGCGACGCTCCTCTTGTGTTCGCTAAGTTCTAACCTTCTTCTTCTACGCGTTCATGTCCTCCTCCACGCGTTGATGTAGAGTAATCCTGGAGGAGGACCAGTTTCTTCAACACGTTCGCGCATATTCCATCGCGTTCGTGAAGCTTCACGTCTTCCTCAATCGCGATCACGTCTAAGGCATCGCGTTTGCATATATTTATTTGACTCTAAGGGCTGATGCTTATTTTTGCTCAACGCATTCACATTACCTTGGTCGCGTTCGCGTAGATTCACCAGTCTAGGCCTTCACGTTCGCAGACTCTTCATCACGTTCAGGAAAAGCATTTTTTACAGCCTTCCTTTTTCCTTCTTCGCGAACGCGAGATTGCCTCTGCATTCGCATTTCTTTGAATACCTGGACAGATATAAATATATAAAAATCTCAGGGTTAGCCATTTTAATCAAAACACACGCTTGAGCTCGAATTTGGGAGATATTTTGAGGGATTTTTTAGAGCAACTACTGAGTAACGATTCTATACTCTCTTATGCTTAAAACCCACTAATCTAATCATGATTTCCTCCTAAATTTTAAGATTTTTGAATGAAAAATGGATAAAACTTCATAGACCAAATTATTGAGTTTTGAGTGGGTGTTTGACCTCCGATTTGAGTGATTTTTATATGGTTAGACTCGTGAGAGTACGAGGGTTCTGAAAATGTAAAAAAATTTCGATTCCAAGACGTTGTCCTGAGGGGTATTTTGGTCATTTTATCTAATTTTGCGCCTTAGCTTCGAATTAAATAGTAGAATCAGTTGCTCGAGATGTTATTTACAATATGTAATCAAATTTAATAGATTTGGGTCATTTTGAGTCGGATTCTTGTGGCAAATGTGTGATTTCGAGTTGATTTTGGAGCCGATTCGAGGTAAGTGGCTTGTCTAACCTTTTGTGGGGGACTTTTCCCCTTAGGATGTGATATTTGGTAATTAAATTCCTTGTACGTGAGGTGACGAGCGCGTACTTGAGATTTTTGTTAAACAAAAATTTTGTACTTGAAGTATTTAAGTTGAGGTTCTTAGTTATCTGTGTCTAATTGCAATTTTAGTCTATGTTAATTTGAAATAAAAAAGTTTAGTTGGCCTACTTGTCTTATTCTTTACACTGCCTTGTTTGTATTATGTAGAGCATGTTAGGTTAGAATTTACTAATACTTGTTATGAGCATAGCATTTATTTGATATTCTTGAGATGTTATTGTGTGTATTAAATTGGGACTACGGGATAGCATCTCGGGAGATCCCCCTGCACGTGCTATGACCTGGGCAGAGTGTGCGAGATACCAAGAGATCCCCGGAACGTATTTATATATATTGACGATACCAAGATATCCTTGGGATACTAACAGATCCATGGCACTTCTATTGAGGATTACCAAGAGATTCTCAGGATACCAAAAGATCCCTGGCCTTTATATTAAGGATACCAAGAGATCCTCGGGATACTAAAAGATTCCCGATTATTATCATTCTTGTTGGGAGCGTTATTTCGTTGTGTCTTCCTTTATTTCTGGTTTTCTGTTATTGTACTCTTGTTATCTATATAGACTATTGCTGTAGATTTCGCAATTATACTATTTATCTTATCCTGTCATTACTAATATTATTTTACCTCGATAGGGCCCTGATCTTCCTCGTCACTACTTAATCGAGGTTAGGCTTGGCACTTACTGAGTACCGATGTGGTGTACTCATGCCCTTCCTGCACATGTTTTTCATGTGCAGATCTAGGTACCTCCACTCAGGCTCATTATCTTCGAGACATGGAGAGCTACTGAGACTTTGAGGTACATCTGCCGCGTCCGCAGACCGAAGAGTCTCCTAATTTACTCTATCATGTAGTGTTTAGCCTTCTATCGTACTTTTGTTGTAGACATTCTGGAGATCATAGCACTTACTGTATTCTTCTAGCTTGTGTTTCCGTGAGTTTCTGGGTTTTGGGTTGATATTATAGACTTCAGCAGTATTGAGTTGTATGTGCCGAGTGGCATTTCACATTCCGCGTTTCATTTTGTTGCATTTGGGTTTTGAGTCATAATTTTTTGCAAATTATTTGTTTTGAGTTATAATTTTCGCATTATTAGGCTTACCTAGTTGAAGGGACTAGGTGCTCTCGCTACATGTTCACACAGGGCAAACTGCGATCGTGACAAATTGGTATCAGAGCTCTAGGTTCGTAGGAGTTTTGGAACACAGGCCGGTTTAATAGTCTCGGTGATAAGTACGGTGACGTCTGTACTTATCTACGAGAGGCTATCTAACTGTTAGGAAAATTTCACTTCATTTGATTTCCTTGTCGTGCGAGGTTTTTGATATCAAAATTAAAATTCTATCTTTCTATTATCTCACAGATGGTGAGGATACGTGCTACGCGAGATGATCAAGCACGCGCGCCCTATGCTGTAGCCTTCAGAGGTCGGGGTAGGGGTAGAGGCTGAGGACGCGCACATGGTGCAGCCAGAGCACTTATGCGATCTGCTACCGAGGTACCGCCAGCAGGTCTAGCCTGAGTCCAGGCACCTGACACGCCTACTGCTATAACTGCTACAACTGCTCCAACTCTTTAGGAGACTCTAGCACAGTTCATGAGCATGTACGCTACCTTGACTCAGGCAGGGTTGCTTCCCCTTGCTGCAGCCATATCTCAAGCCCTGGGAGGAGCACAGACTCTCGTCGCCCGCACTCTTGAGAAGCAAGCGCATGTTGAGCCGGCCCCAGAGGTTATGCCTACGCCGCCTGCAATACTAGATCAGCCCCGGGACAGAGCAGCAGCTTCTGAGGATGAGCAGTTGAGGCTTGAGAGGTTCAAAGTACAAGCCTCCTGTATTTAGCGCTCTAGCATCAGAGGATTCTTTGGGTTTTCTTGATAAGTGTTACCGTATTCTCCATACCATGGGTATATCAGGATCCAGCGGAGTTTCTTTCACCACCTTCCAGCTTCGAGGGGCCACCTTTGAGTGGTGGAACACCTATGAGTTAGAAAGTCCAGATGAGGCCGCTTCGCTGACTTAGGCTCAGTTTTTAGAGTTTTTCATGGGAGAGTATGTCCCTCAGAGCCTCAGGGACTCATGGGGCGTAGAGTTTGAGCATTTGCGCCAGGGTGCTACGACTGGTTTTGAGTATAATGTCCGTTTTATGAGCTTGGCTAGGCATGCACCGGCCGTGGTTGCTACTGTTCGCGAAAAGGTTCGCTGGTTTATTGAGGGGCTTAATCCTAGCATCAGATATAGCATGGCTCGTGAGTTGGAGATGGATGTTTCTTATCAGCAGGTGGTGAGCATTGCTAGGAGAATCGAGGGTATGCACGCTAGGGAGAAAGAGTAGAGGGAGGCAAAGAGGTCTCAAGAGTCAAGCCACTATTCTGCTGCTCGTACTGGTCATCATTGTAGGGCATGTATGGGCCGCCCTGTTAATTCAGCTCTTCCAGAAGCTAGCAATGCTCATGCTCCAGCTCCTCCCAGGCCATAGGAGCCTTACTATGCACCTCCGGTTTCTAATGCGCCTCCTGCGCAGGGTGCATTCAGAGGTCAATCCAGCCGGTCATAGCCAGTTACAGCCACTATTCCCCCCCCCCCCCCAGAGCTTGTTTTGAGTGTGGTGACACATGCCACTTGGTGAGAGATTGCTCTAGACTTGGGAAAAGTGCACCCCCATATATTTCCCAGCCGTAGAGTTCTCCGGCTATGGTTACAACTCCAGTTTCCGCCCCACCCGCTCAGCTAGCTAGAGGTGGAGGCCGAGGAGGTAGAGGTCACCCTCAAGGAGGAGGCCAGGCCAGATATTATGCCCTTCCAGCTCGTGCCGAGGCTGTTGCCTTTGATTCTGCTATCACAGGTATTATATTGGTTTGCCACAGAGATGCATCGGTTCTACTTGATCTAGGCTCTACTTACTCTTATGTGTCCTCTTATTTTGCTATGCATTTAGGTGTATCTTGGGATTCCTTGAGTTCCCTTGTTTATGTTTATACTCCCGTGGGAAATTCACTTGTTGTGGACCATGTTTATCGATCATGTTTGGTTACTATTGGTGGTTTTGAGACAAGACTTATTGCTTCTCAGCATGGTGATTTTGATATTATTTTGGGCATGGACTGGTTGTCGCTCCATTTTACTATTCTTGATTGTCACACCAAAACCATGATGCTGGCTATGCCGGGTGCGCCGCGTGTCGTGTGGAGTGGTACTTTAGATCACACTCCCAACAGAGTTATCTCTTTTCTTAAAGCTCATAGTATGGTTGAGAAGGGTGTGCCGCGTATTTTAGCTTATGTGAGAGATATCAGTGATGATACCCCTTTTATTGATTCAGTCCCAATGGTGCGGGATTATCCCGATGTATTTCCAGCTGATCTTCCAGGCAAGCCACCAGATAAAGATATTGATTTGGCATTGATTTGTTGCCGGGCACTCAGATCATTTCTATCCCTCCAAATCATATGGATTCTCCTAAGTTGAAAGACTTGAAGGATCAGTTGTAGGAATTGCTTGATAAGGGTTTTATTCGACCCAGTGTTACCTTCGGGTGCTCCTGTCATATTTATGAAGAAAAAGTATGGTTCTATGCATATGTGCATCGACTATCATCAGTTGAACAAGGTTACAATGTAGAACCATTATCTTTTTCCTCGTATTGATGATCTATTTGACCAGCTTCAGGGTGCACGAGTGTTCTCTAAGATTGACTTGCGCTCAGGTTACCATTAGTTGAAGATTCGGGAGCTACATATCCCGAAGACCCCTTTCAGGAGTAGGTATGGCCATTACAAGTTCCTTTTTATGTCATTTGGGCTGACCAATGCCCCCACAACTTTTATGCATTTGATGCACAGTGTGTTCAGGCCGTATATCGATTATTTAGTCATTGTCTCTATTGATGACATTCTGTTGTATTCTCGGAGTCGGGAAGATCATGAGCAGCATCTGAGGACAGTGCTTCAGACTCTGAGAGAGAAGACGTTATATGCGAAGTTCTCAAAATGTGAGTTTTGGTTGGATTTAGTGGCATTCTTAGGCCACATGGTATCGAGTGAGGGCATTCGAGAGGATTCGAAGAAGGTAGAGGTTGTGCAGTGGGTGTCCAGGCCGTCCTCGGTTATAGAGATTTGTAGTTTCCTTGGCTTGGTAGGCTACTACTGTATCGATTGCAGTCCCTATGACTATATTGACCTAGAAGGGTGCTCCATTTCAGTGGACCGAGGAGTGTAAGACGCGGTTTCAAAAGCTCAAGACAGCTTTGACTACAGTCCCAGTTTTGGTGTTGCCTATAGGTTCAGGGTCTTACCCCGTGTATTGTGATGCTTCGAGAGTTGTCTTTGGAGCAGTATTGATGCAGGACGGTAGGGTTATTGGCTACACGTCCAGAAAGTTGAAGATATACAAGAAGAATTATCATGTCCACGATGTTGAGTTAGGTGCCATTGTTCATGCCCTGAAGATTTGGCGCCATTACCTATACGGTGTGCCTTCTGAGATTTATAGTGATCATTGGAGTTTGCAGCATTTGTTCAAGCAGAAGGATCTAAATTTGCACAAGAGGAGGTGGTTAGAGTTACTAATGGATTATGACATCACTATATTATATTATCAGGGCAAGGCCAATGTAGTGGCTGATGCCTTGAGTCAACGAGTGGAGCGTTTGGGGAGTTTGGCATGTCTACCGATATTAGAGAGGCCTATGGTGATGGATGTTCTGGCCTTAGCCAGCCAGTTTGTGAGATTGGATCTTTTAGAGCCTAGTCGGGTCGTAGCTTGCATTGTTTCTCGATCTTCATTATTTGACCGTATCAGGGAGCGGCAGTATGATGACCCTCATTTGCTTGTCCTTAAGGACATGGTTCAGTATAGCGACACAATACGTGACCATCGGCGAGGATGGAGTATTGAGGATACATAGTTGGGTTTGTGTACATGGGCTACGAGAGCTGATTCTAGAATAGGCCCACAGTTTGCGATATTCCATCCATCCGTGTGCCGCGAAGATGTATCAGGACTTGAGGCAATACTATTTGTGGAGGCAGATGAAGAAGGATATAGTGGAATATGTAGCTAGATGCCTCAACTGGCAGTAGGTGAAGTACGAGCACCAGAGACCGGGTGGGTTGCTTCGGCAGATAGAGATTCCGGAGTTGAAGTGGGAGCGGATCACCATGGATTTTGTAGTTGGACTCCCATGGACCTTGAGTTTGATGCCATCTGGGTTATTTTTGATGGGTTGACCAAGTCTGCTCATTTCATTACTATTTTTACCACTTATTCTTCAGAGCGGTTGGCAGAGATTTATATTCGAGAGATTGTCCATCTGCATGGCATTCTAGTTTCTATTGTTTCAGACAGAGGTGCTAAGCTCACATCACGGTTCTGGAGGGTTGTTTAACAGGAGTTGGGTACTCAGATGGAGTTGAGCACAACATTTCACCCCCAGACGGACAGACAATCCGAGCACACTATTCAGATTCTTGAAGATATGCTCCACACGTGCGTGATTAAGTTTGAAGTGTCTTAAGATAAGTTCTTGCCATTGGTGGAGTTTTCTTACAACAACAGCTTCCAGTCCAACATTCAGATGGCACCGTGTGAGGCCTTGTATGGTAGGTGGTGTAGATCTTCGGTGGATTGGTAGGAGCCGGGCGAGGCCAGACTATTGGGCATAGATTTGGTTCAGGATGCTTTGGAGAAGGACAAGATAATTCAGGATTGACTCCATACAACATAGTCCAGACAGAAGAGCTATGCGGAATGGGTTCGTGATGTTTCGTTTATGGTTGGAGAGCAGGTTCTGCTTCGAATTTCGCCTATGAAGGGCGTCATGAGATTTGGGAAGAAAGGGAAGTTGAGTCCGAGGTTCATTGGCTCTTTTGAGATATTGAGGTGTTTTGGGGAGGTTGCTTTTGAGTTTGCCTTACCTCCTAGTCTGGAAGGGGTTCATCCAGTATTTTATGTTTCGATGCTCCGAAGGTATCATGGTGACCCATCGCATGTGTTGGATTTCAGATCAATCTAGTTGGACAATGATCTATATTAAGTGGAGGAGCCAGTTGGTATATTGGATAGGCGGATCCGAAAGCAAAGGTCAAAGAATATTGCTTCAGTAAAGGTTCAGTGGCGAGGTCAGCTGGCCGAGGAGGCGACCTGGGAGACCGAGTAGGATATGCGCAGTAGTTACCCTCACCTTTTCACTACTTCAGGTATGTCTTAATGCTCGTTCAAGGACGAATGAATGTTAAGTGTTGGAGGATGTGACGACCCAGCCGGTCATCATAAGAATTAACACCCCGATCCTCTATTAACTGCTTTTCCCAAGTTTATTTCTGCTTATTCGATTTGTCAGGACATTTGGTTTTGAGATTCTGAGAGTTTTTGGGACACTTAGTCCCTAATGAGAACTTAAGTATTGGAAATTTGTCTCTAGTTGGAACAGTGTGAAGGCTGTCTTAGAATGGAAATATAATGGTTCTCTTAGCTTCGTTTGGTGATTTCGGGGTTGGGAGCGTGTTCGGAATGTGTTTTGGAGGTCCGTAGCCAATTTAAGCTTGAAATGCTGAAGTTTGAATTTTGAAAGTTTCCGATTGATAGGTGTCATTTTGATCCGAGGGTCGGAATAGACTTATGAAAGTTGCAGTAGTTCTGTCATGTCATTTGGGATGTGTGAGCAAAATTTCAAGTCGTGGGTCGTGTTTTGGTTCGGTTTTTTATCAAAAGCGTATTTTGAGAGAATTTAAAGTTCTTATGCTTGAATCATTGATTAATTTGAGTTTCGGTTATGTGGTTTAAGGATTGGTACAAGTTTGAATGATGTTATGGGATAGGTCCATAGGTTTTAATAAGGTCTTGGGGGCCTCGAGTGCTTTTCGGATGCTCAACAGAGCATTTTGCAGTTAGGAAAAGTTGTAGAAATCCTTCAGCAGTTGTAGGTCCCATTTCCTTCTTCGCGTTCGCGACGCTCCTCTTGCGTTCGTGATGTTCTGACCTTCTTCTTATACACGTTTGTGTCCTCATTTATGCGTTCGCATAGAGTAACCTTGGAGGAGGACCAGTTTCCTCAACGCGTTCGCGCTTAGTCCATCGCATTCGCGAAGCTTCACGTCTTCCTCAATCGCGATCGCATCTAAGGCATCGCGTTGGCATATCTTTGTTTGACTCTGAGGGATGATGCTTATTTTTACTCAACGCGTTTGCATTACCTTGGTCTCATTCGCATAGCTTCACCAGCCTAGGCCTTCGCATTCACAGACTCTTCATCGCGTTCGCAAAGGGCATTTTTGACAGCCTTCCTTTTACCTTCTTCGCGAACACAAGATTGCCTCTGCGTTCGCAATGCTTTGAATACCTAGACAGATATAAACATATCAAAATCTGAGGGTTATCCATTTTCATCAAAACACACCCTTGGGAGCACGCATTTGGGAAAAATTTCGAGGGATTTTAGAGAGCAACTACTGGGTAACGATTCTCTACTCTCTTATGCTCAAAACCCACTAATCTAATCATTAGTTCCTCCTAAATTTTTGGATTTTTGAATGAAAATTTGGTAATACTTCTTAGACGAAATTATTGAGTTTTGAGTGGGTGTTTGACCTCCGATTTGAGAGATTTTTATATGGTTAGACTCGCGAAAGTATGAGGGTTCTGAAAATGTTACAATTTTCCGATTCCGAAACGTTGGCTTGAAAGGAATTTTGTCCATTTTACCTTATTGCATCCTTAGCTTCGAATTAAATAGTAGAATGAGTTGCTTGAGATGTTATTTCCGATATGCAATTGAATTTAATAGATTTGGGCCATTTAGAGTTGGATACTCGTAGAAAAAGTGTGATTTCGAATTGATTTTGGAGCCGATTCAAGGTAAGTGGCTTGTGTAACCTTGTGTGGAGGACCTTTCCCCTTGAGATATGATATTTGGTAGTTGAATGACTTGTACGTGAGGTAACGAGCGCGTACTTGAGCTAATTATTAAAAAATTTGATTTTACTTGAATTATTTAAATTGAGTTTCTTGTTTATCCGTGTTACTCTAGTTGCAAATTTAGCCCGTGTTAATTTGGAAAAAAACATGTTTAGTTAAACAACTCGTCTATTTCTTTAAACTGCCTTGTTTGTATTATGTGGATCATGTCAGGTTAGAATTTACTAATACTTATTATGAATTTAGCCTTTATTTTGATATTCTTGAGCACTTATTGTGTGTTTTAAATTGGGACTACAGGACGACATCCCCAGAGATCCCCCTGTACGTGTTATGACCTGGGCTGAAAGTGCGGGATACCAAAAGATCCCTGGCACATATATTTATATATTTTGAGGATACCCAGAGATACCCGGGATACCAAGAGATCCATGGCACTCTTATTGAGGATATCAAGAGATCCTCGGGATAGCAAGAGATCCCTGGCCTTTATATTAAGGATACCAAGAGATCCTCAGGATACTAAGAGATCCCTGATTTTTGTTATTCTTGTTGGGAGCAGTATTTCCTTGTCTTCAGCCTTTATTTCTTTTTTTCCGTTATTGTACTCTTGTTATCTGTATAGACTCTTGCTGTAGATTTTAAATTATATTATTATCTTATTCTATCCTTACTATTATTATATTTATCTCAATAGGGCCCTGACCTTCCTCGTCACTACCCAACCGAGGTTAGGCTTGGCACTTACTGTGTATGGTCGTGGTGTACTCATTCCCCTTCTGCGCATGTTTTTCATGTACAGATCCAGGTACCTCCACCCAGGCGCATTATCTTTGAGACAGGGAGAGCTACAAAGACTTTGAGGTATATCTGCCGTGTCCGCATACCAAAGAGTCTCATACTTTACTCTATCTTGTAGTGTTCATCCTTCTATCGTACTTTTGTTGTAGACATTCAGGAGATTAGAGCGCTTACTGTATTCTTCTAGCTTTTGTTCCCATGAGTTTCCGGGTTTTGGGGTGATATTGTAGACTTTCGGAGTATTGAGTTGTACGTGTCGAGTAGCATTTCACATTCTTCATTTCATTTTGATGTATTTGGGTTTTGAGTCATAATTTTTTCGCAGATTATTTTTTTTTAGTTATAATTTCTGCATTGTTAGGCTTACCTAGTTGTAGGGACTAGGTGCCACGATATGTTCATAGAGGGCGAATTAGGGTCGTGAAAGTTATGGCTGTCATGTATAGGCGGATCCTGAAAGAGGCTATGGTGGCTTAGACCACTAATTAGATATTTTCACATTCTGCGGTTATTGGAATTTACATGTGTGTTGCTATGGTTCTCCTAAAGTGATTTAATGAAACGTTTTATACGATGATGTGTTAATCTATTAGTGGTAACGAAGTCATGATAAAAAATCGTGTTCTATCGTATATTGGTGTGTTGGTGCAGTGTGCGGTATTGAATTTGAACTGAGGATCAAGGTTGCAATTTGGTGTTGACAGGGATTTCGCGATCTCAGATGTGCAATAAAGGAATTTCGACGTTTAATGTAAGTGGGTATCGTCTTTAGCATCACCTGAGGTTGGTGTTTTGTGAAAAAGACCTTGCATCCTGGTTATAGATTATTGAACGCTTCTCAGCGTTAGTGCGGCTAGTGGTATGGATACGTATATATTTGTTGTGTGTTATGGAAGGTCATGGGAGCGTGGCCCAAAAGAAGATTTTATAAGTATGGCATTCAGTCACTTGATTGATTGAAGATTTAAATCAAGTATGAAGACGGTGGAAATGTCATTAATTTGAGAATTTATGCTTGGGGGGCACTCGACTTATTGGGTTGTGGACCGTGGGGGATTTGCCAGGTTATGATGATATTTCTCGTATGTTATGAGACAAAGGGGGTTATAACGGACCTTCGAAAGGAGATTATCCTAGTTCAGTGTGATCAGAACCATCTTGAGATCTCTGGATGGATCTAAATGTGAATATAGGCTCTATATCAGGCCATATGTGTTCATTTCAGCAATGCGCTCCTTTCAACAAGTAGTCGGGGTACTATCTCGTCATCGGCTATTTCATGTAATGAGTTATTTGCGCTATATGAGTTGTGAGGCGACTTGATGAAATTCTTATGTGTTGAGGTCACGCGTAGATATGATGTAATAATGAGCAGCTTAGCTCGATATATATCTCCTTATGTGAGTTATATGTGTGGATTGGGTGGCATGCAGCCATGAGTATGTTATTTGGATCGAGTTGCATGCCGCAACTGTGTGATGTTGAGTATATTTTTCTATATACTATTTTTGTATGACTTGCTTCCTATTTTTTAAGGGGAGTTCATATTAGTGCGTGAGTTGAGTAATTCCTTCTAGAGTTCGTTTTCCTTTTGTCCATTCGAGTTCATAGTCTATCGCATCATATGAGACTTTTGATCATATTTTGGGGGTGGCTTATTTCCTGAGCGGTTCGTACAGGGTGAGATGAGATCATTGGATTTAGGATCAGTGCGATCTGATTATATGAAGATTATTAAGGAGCTACGACCATTATTTGGTTCAAAATGAGGTGATGGTTCTTAGCAGGAGTATAGACCCAATGATTTGTTGATTCAGCAGTTGGGTATGAATTTCTACACATCCTTCCGTCTTGGCGGTATTGTATGAGCTAGGGCAAGACTATGTGGGTCATGAGGTGCAAGGAGAGCACCAGATTCGTGGAATTTCGACTAATTTGATAAGAGAATGTTATTTTGGTCCTGTAAGTAAAGTGGTACAAGGTGTAAATTCAGCTAAGCTACGCAGTCTTGTGTTGGTGTTGCAGGTAGTTGTTCATACAATGAGCGTATGTTGGTACAGGCCTGGCAGAGAATTCTAGATGTAGGGATTGGGCTCCAAGGCATATTTGCTTAAGTGAAAAAGGATGTCTTCAGATTGATCAAGCTAGGGTACCCAGCTGAGTTGTGGTAGCATGGGTAGGTGCTCAAGGTATTTGTGAGCATGTAATTTTTGCCCTATATGAATTACTCCCATAGTTTCAAAACAAAATAAATTTCTTTTTATTATTTTCTATTTTGTGAATTTTTGTGGCTTTGTTTGTTAATTGCTGCATTTGTTTGTGCATTTTTAATTAATAGAAAATACAAAAAATATATGTTGTATGTGAATTTAGAAGTCAATTTTGCATTTTGGAATTAATTAGTGATTAGGCTATTTTTACAAAGCGAAAAATCACAAAAATAGTCATCTTGCACCTTTTAAATTTAATTTTTGGATGTTTGAGTGAGTTTTTTTATTATTAATTGTGGTAATTGTGTAAATTAAATTAGTATTTTATTAAGATAATCTAGGTTTTTTTTAATTTAATTCAGAATTCAGAATTTAAGGTTTAATAAGAAAAAATTAAAAAAACAAAGAAAATGTTTATCCAAATTTTAAACTCGAAATTGGGCCAAAAACTACCCCAAGCCCAGTCTTTCCCTTTAATACCCACCCCAACCGGCCTAAAACCCGCCCCAGGACCGGTCCAGGCCTCTCCCTACCAAACGACCCCGTTCCACCATCAGGCAATCCTAGTCGTTGAGGTCTCTATGATCTAACAATTCCTAAGCGGGGTCATAGGAATATTTAAATGTCCAAACTCCCCCTACCCCGTCTCTCGTCTCTCTCACCCCATTGAAGACCACTCCATCGCCACCATGTTCCATGGCCGAAAATCGCCTACGGAGGCGGCGAGTCTCCAAACCACCCCAAATCTTCACCATAGCTTCTTCTCCGCCTCCACATCCTCAATCCACCCCTCGTTTCCATCAAAACTCTCCCAAATAACTCAAATTTTGATTTGAAATCCTAAACCCTCGCAGCGTCATAATTTCTCTGGTGGCGGCGGCGCCTCTAGTCAATATCAAAATAACACGTGATGATTCCCTCGAATAACCCCAAAACTTCTCAAATCTAAAATCTAACCTAAACCTAAAAATCTGAAATTCTCCAATTAAAGTGTTAGTCAAGATTTTGGGATCACTTTGAGATTATTCGCATCTTCTTGATGAGAAAGCACATTGAAGCAAGATTTGAAGGTTCGAGGGCTCGAAGAGTGAAATGCAAGTTTGTATCAGTCAAGTTTTCTTTAGGTAATTTTGATTCTACTTTCATGCTTCTTGCATTTATTTCTTCCTTTCAATTAAGATGATTTTCATCTTTTGTTCTCTTCTATTTTTCTCGTATCTCTCTGCTTTGGTTATTTTATCCGTGCTTTATTTGCATGTGTTCCAATCAAAGATTAACTACCGTTCTTTAGTATAATTAGATTAGGTTAATTAGAGTTTAAGTCGATTGGTTAACTTTCTCTTTAATTAGAATTTACATAGTTTAGGCCCATAAGCCGCCTGCTCAGATAATTTTGATCATGAGACTCCTGATTTGTTTCCTTTTTGTTTTCTAAAAAACACTGAAATGGAATTGCAACTTGGGTCATTATGTGTAAATGGGCTTTAAGCACTCCCTTGACCCACTTCAAGAAGCCCTGGGTCAAATTGGACCCATATGGGTCTCCTGATGGTAAATGCTAAAAGGTTTAAAGGGTAATTTGGGTATCTCGACTTGAAGAATCTTGATAGTTGTTTAAAGAAGTCCCTGGAAGCTTCTAGCAGGGGTCTACGGTTAAATTCTCATTCTATGACTTGGTTAACAAGTCATAAAATGAGGGACCTAAGTGATAAATGAAATCCAAAGACTGCCCTAGTAACTTTCCATTAAACGCATGGTTACTTGGGGTTCATGGAGATTGGAGGAGCTAAAAAAACGCAAAAAACTAAACAAAAAAAACTTACAGTTCCATTAGAAGATTTTGAAATCCTTGATACCTCCACTTTTGAAACAATTCTTTAATCTGAAGGTTAATATGACTTGAATTTTAGTTGGCATTCAAGTGTTTCGGTTCAGGTGTTGGCTGTGTTCTGATTCTGAGTTTTATTTGATACTATTGTTTCTTCAAATCTTGTGTAAATTTGATTTTCTTTGGTCATTTCTTGGTGATATGGCTGCTGAATATTGTTCTTGCTACTGTCTATTGCTGAACTTCTCCTCCTCTCTTATTTTGTTTTGCCAGGTATTCGTCTCACCTTCCAATGTATGAGAATGGATGAATATGAAGATTGGTTCACTTGAATAGAGATTTGTACTAATGCAGTTGTTTATTCAATCTTTATGCACCTTCAAAGCTGCTTAGCTTAGCTTAAATTTCTTATATTTTTTTTTTGTTTGTCCTGAATATGGACTGCTGTAGTAGTATTAGCTTGGTAGTTCATTATGGGGTATCAATGGGCATGAACGGCTTTAATAAACGCTTTGTATTTTTTGAAATTTTTATGTGTCCATATGATTGGATAGTCAGTCCATTAAGTGATTAGTATGTAGGCCAGCTTCTATATTAGTATTGTTGAAAAGAGCATGTTTGAAGTCAAGTTATCAATGTGATTAATGTAGAATCCATGTTAAAAGGGGAGGTGTTTATAGGCTGATTTAAGTTATGTGCCAAAGCTGGAATGGTTCTTTGATTAGCATGGTATCTTTGAGGATTCAATTTCTTTCTAAAATAACAATCTATCTTTCAAAGTGATATTAGCAGTATTCAGTTTATTGGTAATCTGTTATGTTTTCATGTGTTTATTTCTAGTTAACAAACCTGATTTATAAGGCCATTGGTTATTCCTTGTGAATGTTGCTTCTGATTTCATATTGGGCCTGAGACAAGAGGCATGGCCTTCTTCAAGTGAAACAAACTAGACTCACTTGTAAGAGTCCGGTTGGGGCCTGCCTGATGGCTCTTATCCGGCTCATTGGTCAATGTTCTCACCCAACCATTCTATTTGGCTTGATTTTGGATCCTACATTGTGCCATGAAATCCACGCTTAGTTCTAATCAGAAATAAAGTTCTGTAGTATCAAACCTTCAGTGATCTCAAAATTTGGGAGATGAACAATTCTTGAACCTTGTAGTTTGCTTTAAATTGAATGAAATTCTTTTAAATAATTGAGGTAAGCCATATTATTGACACAAATAGTTGTGGCCCTCCGAATTTTAGATTTAATACCCTTAAAATGCAATCGAGGTGTGCCATTTCCATCACCCTCGCAAAGCCAAAACCGCATAGTCGCTTTAGGCGCGTATTTTAAATATTACATTCCTAAACTCGGGTGCGCATTTCATGTGACCCAAATCCAAATACTTACAACGTTACGGGTGCATTTCATGTGATGTGATCTAAAGACATATTTTAGACGACGTTAAATCTTCTTTAAAAATATATAGAAGAGGTCAAAAAAGTTAAGACTGCACATAGGCTAAATCATGTATTAAAATCAGATAACTAAGCCGAATTTAACAGTCAAGCGACCATGCTAGAACCACGGAACTCGGGAATACCTAACACCTTTTCCCGGGTTAATAGAATTCCTTACCTGGATTACTGATTCGCAGACTGTATTACAGAGTCAACCATTTACTCGACTTTGGATTTAAACTGGTGACATGGGACACCATTAATTATCCCAATTGGAAACTCTGAGATCTTTAAAGAAGTAAATCCAATTTAGATTTTCCTTTAAATTGGAAAAACCCCCTTAACTACACATTCGCGGGGATATAGAAAAAAGGAGGTGTGACAGCTCTGGCAACTCCACTGGTGATCGAACCCAGAATCTCTTGTTCAGGGTTCAAGAATTCGAGCTTAGATGAATTGTTACATTTGGCTTTATTTATTATCTAGTTTTATTCACATATTTGGGCCTATGTGCTAAATGTTGTCTTTTACAGCTTTGATATTTTGTGAACTGTATATAAATTGTTACGAATCCTTTCTCTCCCTGAGTCTTCTAAATCATGAAGGAGTGTACATTTGGTGCGACTTCTTTTTTGTTAGAGTCAATTTCCAAATATTGAAAGAGGTTCAGACAAGTTTCAAAACCAGCAAAGCTTCTGTATTTTTGGCACGCTGCCCCCCCCCCCCCCCACTCCTTCCCGACTCGAGTTGTCCGCTTGAGTAAGCTAGGTCTAGCACAATAAACCCAGGTTTTAAAATCTAGAATAACTCAGCCTCATGACGGATCCCTAGTAGGAGCGATTTATTGTATCACGTGCATTTGACTTAGGAGACTCAACATAGGGGTTGGGTCCGTCTAGGACAGGTGTACCCGAAATAACAGACCATCCTGATACATATTTTACGTGCTATTTGTTGTATTTATTTTCTTCAGGCTCGCATGCTGACCGGCTTTTGATTGATGAGGGTAAATTGGAAAATGGGAAATAAGAAAGAAAAACAAAAGAAAAAGAGAGAGAAAGGAAACTTAGTACTGTGAGATTTAAGTAAGTCTTGAATGGAAAATCCAATGTCCAAATCGTACTGAAACTCTGCCGGATTTTTTAAAAATGGAAAGAAAAAAAAAGAAGAAAAGGTTTTGTTTTTCAAAAATAGTTGGTCTGCTCGTACTATGCCAGTTTGATTCTCACATGGTGTGAGATACGTAAGCAACCCTTATCGAGTCCAGCTTCCTTTTTTTTGAAAAAAATAACCCAAATGAAAAAAAAATTATTTTAAATAATTAAATTTGATGCCATTCTTGTCAAAATAGCCAAACGTACCTCAAAAGGACGTCGGGAGACTGTTTTGCAAGAACAATCACCTTTAGTCATTTTTAAGGATTTTGCTGGTTAGTCAACACGGCCTTAAAATCTTTGTTTAGAAGTGCTGAAAGGCAGTAGGGGTAATGCATGATATTCTGAAAATTTTGAAAAATGGTCATTTCGTGACATAACAATAAAAATATAAAAATGATCATATTTTTCATTAATTAGAAATAAATAAAAATGGTCATTTTTTCATTAAAGTCATGATTTGCTTTTGAATAAAATCACCTTAATAATGTGCAGGATGAGCACAATTCAAAATGAACCATTCTCAGTTCGTGACGAGATCCTTTTGGAGCTACATATGTGGTGGCATAATTTGAGTGACGACAGCAGGAAGGTTGTGACAAAAGCTTTGGATGGTCTTACCGGGCTCTTGAAAGCTAAGCCGAAAAAGGACATAATTGAGGCACGGATACCATTCTGGGATCCAACACATAATGTATTCCACTTTGCTGACATCGGGTTAACTCCTACCCTGGAAGAGATAGCAGGCTGCGCCTGCCTCGAAGGGAATCTTAGAAACCAGTACACGGCAGCACCAAGGACAGTAATCCCCCCCACACACACAAATTTTTGGATTTGTTAAGCATCAGTCGGGACGTCCGAGATGGAAATTTAGCCAAGGGATTCTGTACCTTCTATTTCTGTATCGATGTTACGAAAATCCCCGTGGCTTCGAGATGCCAGATACCGGTCTTAATCACGCGGGATACCAAGACAAATGGGAAGCTCAGAGAGGATTGGCTTTTATGACAACATTCTTGGGTATTTTGGTCTGCCCTAGAAAAGACGGAAATATAGAGTTGGAACTGGTAGAGATAGCTGACTTCATGATGAAAAAGGCTAATGGGACCATAGTGTCGATGATCTTGGCAGAAATTTACCGACTCTCTAACCCATTGTCAAGAAGGAAGAGAGTTCTTTGAAGGGTGCAACATGCTGTTACAACTGTGGATAGAAGAACACCTTCTCCATCGCTCGGGAGATCTGAATGGTGGTATGGCTAGTCTCATATGCATCAAAAACATGAAAAGAGGGTAGAGGGTTACAATTTACCGAAGGGTGCATAGCCAGGGCATGCCCACTTAGATCATTGACTGCAAACAAAATCGAATGGACGTTTGGGTGGCTTTCGATTGGTAAGGTAATGTATATGTTGGTTGAAGAGTATTTCCTACAATTAATGGGTCTTCGGAATATCCAGCCTTATTCTCCACGCAGAGTCCTACATCAGTTAGGCCAGTATCAGACCATCCCATATGATGAGGATTTGAGTCAACAGCTCATTCAGATAGAACCAAAATCTGCCTTTCCTGAAGAAAGAGTGCGTCCCATTTGGCGTTAGTGTAGATTTTTAGAACCCAAAGCCCAAGTACGAGATCTATCTATAAGAGAGTTAGAGCCTGGTTACCTAGCTTGGTATGGTAAAAGATCCCAAATTTATTAGGAGCCCGAAGGACCCGCAAAGAAACCCCATGTCCACCAGTTCATCGACGAAGCACAAGTGCAGTGGGCCTGGTTGGCCAAGGAAAAGAAATACAGGGCAACAATAGGAAAGTTGTAAAAAACAAGTCAAAGACCTTCAATTCGAGAATGGTTTGCAATCCCCGACAGACGAGGGAGAAAAGAAAAGACTAGCCCAAGAAAATGAAGCCTTGCGAGCCCAAATTCAGAAAATGAAAATAGCGGGGAAAATCCCACCCAAAGTATAAGAGATGAAAAGATCACGGACAACCTGAGGCGGAAAGTAGGGGAGTACAGTTTCGACCTAAACAAAGCAGAGGGTGAGCTATCTAAGTCCCGAAAGTAGTTGGCAAAAAATGCAGAAGAACGAGCACGCATGATTGATCAGTTGAAAGAAAAGTACAACAGTTAGATGGCGGGGTTGAAGAAGAGGATCATCAAGGTTGAAAACAAGATGGTCAGGAAGGCAAAAGACTTCAAAGCTGAAATAGAGCACTGTTACATAGCCATAGCACAGCGAGAAAGAGATTTGCATCAATTTCATGAGCTGAGTCGGGTAGCCGAACAAACTTTGGAAGCCAAGGCTCAGCAGATTGAGCGATTGTTGCAAGAAAAGGGTGTTATAAGAGAGAGGGTCCGGATGATCACTGATTACATCACAGTAAAGTGTAGCAACTGTTAAGATATGACGAGATCTATGTTCTTTGCCACCGTAATGACCTTCGTTCGTCAAGTGATGGAAGACCTCCACTATCTCCAAAGTGATTTAGCACGCAGGCTTGCAGCGAGACCAAATGATGTCCTGCAGGCCCCGGGAGCATTAGAGGCCTTAATGTATTCATGATTTTCATTTGAGTTTGTTAGTCCGTAGTGAGTTGTCAAGTCTATTGTTTTCATCTTTCTGTCAGAGTCTGTTTTGAGTCGGAATCTGTTAATTTTTTTCTTGGGTCTGTTAGTTTGGTAGTTCTAATCAAATGTTTTACTTTATGAAAATTGAAATTCCCAAGATACTTTGTTTCTGTACTTATTTGCCAGAACTACACTTGGTCTGATTCATGCGGGGTCATGATACGTAGGCAATCTCTATAGGATTCGACCATAACCAAAATAAGGAAAAAGGGAAAAGAAAAGAGAGAAAACCATGAGAGAGAAACAATGGTAAAATAAGGGAGATAATAATAAAACGAAAGAGAGCAGGCATGCAAATTGAACAAAAGGAAAAGAGAGGAAAATATGAGAAAAACAAAAGAAGAGCATATGATAAAAGTCGGGATGACGCAAGCAGCCAATCTAGTGTATAATAGAAACTGGTAACTTCTTGGTGGCATTCTTCCCCCAATATATGGTTGCCTATATGTTGAAGCCTAACCGCTAATGAGTTTTGGTGTTGTTTATCCAATCCAAATAGGTGGTTAGTTTTGCGGCATTTTCGCAACTCACCCATATAACACTCGATCCAAAAGAAAGATGACTATGGCCAATTAAGAACCCGAAGCAAGTATCACTAATCCCTCAAAAGAGGTGGAAGAGTTTGATGTCAACACAATGAAAGAAGAGATGTACAAATTGAAGTAGTAGATGGCTGAAATGTATCAAGCATGGGTAAGAGGGCAACAACCACCAGCTTATCTTACCAACCCGACCTTTATCCCACTATTATCCCAGTCACATAACCACCCTACTACTGATCCACCCCCAGGCTTCCCCATCTACCAACAATGCCAAGGCACAACTTCCCAGACACCCCCAGCTCCGCCACCCAAAGTTGGTCCACACCCTCCTCTACCAGTTGCTCATATCTTTGTGGAATCTCCTCCCGCTACACTCCACAGATCATCCAGTGAATCTTTGTTCCAAACACATGATAACTAGTATTACCCACCAGAATCCACTTTCAAAACACTAAAATGCTACTCATATGCTTCCCATTTTGAAATCCCTATAGAGGCTGAAAACCAGCCAAAAATCCCGAGCAAGAACAGGTGCTCCGGAAAGTCAAAAGTCTAGAGCAATCATTCAGAGATATGCGAGCTTGGGAGGCCAAGTGAGTGTGGAGTACAAAGACCTATGTTTTTTCCTAGATGTACAATTGCCATCGGGCTTTAAGATGCCGAAGTTTGACTTATATGATGGGCATAGTGATCTAGTGGCACACCTGTGGTGTTTTGCAGCAAGATGAGAGGAGCAGGCAGGAGAGGTGAATTACTGATGGCATACTTCAGTCAAAGTTTAAGTGGTTCAGCTATAGAATGGTACACTCGACAATATCATGGTCGGTGGTACACATGGGACGATCTAGCCCAAGCGTTCCCCTGTCATTTTCAGTACAATCTTGAAATTATTCCAGATCGCTTGTCCATGACAAAACTGGAAAAGAAGCACAATGAGAGCTTTAGAGAGTATGGCTTACGTTAGAGGGAATAAGCAGAAAGGGTCGACCCACCAATGAAGGAAAGTGAAATAGTAGATTATTTCTTGCAAGCCTTGGAGCCTATGTATTTTGGTCACCTGGTATCGGTAGTGGGCAAATCCTTTAATGAGGTAGTAAAAATGGGGAGCATGGTATAAGAGGGACTAAAATCTAACAAGATTATAAGTTATTCATCAATCAAAGCAACCACCTAGGCTATCCAAAGCGAGACCAGGGGAGCAATCGGAAAAAAGAAGAAGAATGAGAAGGTAGCAACAATCGAATCGGGAACTTGGTTTCGGCTCCGGGGTCCACCACATTACAACCAGCCTCGACCTCATCACCAAACCTATCCACACACTCCATGTAGCCCACTACAACATTACTACCTACCTCCGAACCCCCGTTTTTCCGTCTATCATGCACAAACATATACTCAAACTCTCACCCATGCATAATGGCATACGTCAACCCCACAAAATAATGACCCAGCCCACAAAATACTCATCAACCTCGAAGAGCCTACCAACACCCCCATGAGACCAGCTTTCTAGTGTTAGGATTTATGCCCTTCACTAGAGGGGGGGGTGAATAGTGAGGCACGAGAATGTCGGTGAATTTTGCAGAATTAAAATTGCAGGAGTAAAGTAAGTGCAGAAAGTAAAAGTGTAAGGAGAGGACACACTGATATATACTGGTTCGCCACAACGTGTGGTTACGTCCAGTCTCTCGAGAGACTCTCGAGTTTCAACTAATTCCGTTAAGCTTACGGGTGCTCAACAAACCGTTACACTTGCTCGTAGATGTACGCTCTACAAGACTTCACCTTGCTCGCGGATACCGCACCATGACACTTCCGCTCAAGGATTCCTCACCTCAAGACTTCACACACTAAGATTGAGGGTACTTAGCAAACCCAATGCTCAATGAGAAGATATGGTGTTCTCAAGAACCTTTCTCTCTTACAACAAGAACTCTCTAGGAAGAGTAGATAAAGAGATACAATATAAGCTCTATGAACAACACAAAGTTGTCTCTCAAATGGCTCAACAAAAGCTCTAAATGTGATGCACAACTATTATCAATATGTTAATGAATAATGAGAGATGTTGTTCTTTTAAAATAAGCTCCAAAGACCTCTATTTATAGAGTGTGGAGGTTATATGTCCGTTGCTTAATAGTCAATCACTAATGCTGATTTAAAGGTAGCATAATCGATTATTTTAAGTACATAATCGATTATCTTTTTAACGGTCAAAAAACTAGTCGTTGGATGGCAACAGATAGTAGAATAATCGATTATCACAATAGCATAATCGATTATCTTACCTTTCTGGACTTCCAGTTTTAAGCTGGAATTAAAGATAACCGATTATCTAAATTTGATAATCGATTATGTGGCCATTCTGGAATTTCCAGTTTTGGCTGGAAACTCAAGAGAATCGATTATCACATTTAGATAATCGATTATGTGGCCATTCTGTCCAGAAGAGAAGACTTGCTTCAAAAACCATTTTGGTTAAAATGAAAACGTTAAAAATTATTTTGTTTGAAGTATATCAAAAATGTTTATGATATTTATGATTTGATAAAATGTTTTTATGCATATGAATGATGACCTATGTTGAGCCAAAAGACGAGATAACTTAAATGTTGCTCTTACATTGGTTCTACCTAACGACCTGGGTCTTCGGTCTTGAACTTTTAGCTCATCTTGGCTTGTCTATGCAATCCCTTCATCAATATGCTTCTTGGCATTCAATCAAGATGGTTGACAAATCAATGATGATCTATGTTGAGCCAAAAGATGAGATAACTTAAACGTTGCTCTTACATTGGTTCTACCTAACAACCTACGCCTTGGGTCTTCGCTCTTGAACTTTTAGCTCGTCTTGGCTTGTCTATGCAATCCCTTCATCATTATGCTTCTTGGCATTCAATCTTGATTGTTTGATTCATCATCATTGATTTGTCAACCATCTTGATTGTTTGCTAATGCATCTTCATTGTTTGTCATACAATATCATTGTTTGACAGTTGACTTCATTGTTTGTCATTCATCAAAACCTATACTTGGAAATCATGCTAATACAACCAAAGAACACATATCAAAGGTATCAATGATTTCCAACAATTTCCCCCTTTTTGATAATGACAAACAATAGGAGATATGCATATAGGATTCCCCCTAAATTCATACAAGTCATGCAAACTATTCCTCCTTAATGATAATTCCCCCTCAAATAAGGCATGCTAGAATGTAGAAACATTCCCCCTTATTTGATGCATATCGCCTGAGACCTTCCCCCTTTTGGCATTAGCAAAAAGAGTATACAAAGGCTACTTCCCCCTTTTGACACTTCCCCCTTTTGGTCATACGAATGTCAAAATAAAATAGGAAAGACATTGAGGAATATGCATGATGAAGATTGCCGAATAATTTTAAAACCATACCAATTGTTAGAAAAACGTAACAAACATATCAAATGTTATTTTTATCAGAAAGATACCAATTGTTGTTTTTAGCAAAACGTATTTCCATATCAACTGTTAATTTATCAAACCAAGAGTTGTATTCATCAAAACAAGAACAAAACCATACCAACTGTTAACATATATCAACTATCAGGTTTTTTTTTTTTAAAAAATGATAACTAACCGAACTTCCCCCTTGATGCAATAAGGTTTCGTGCTTGATGCATCTACTACAATATTGTAGTCTTCGAGCACACCTGCAAATGCACCTAAAAATAGTTTTTAGGTACCCAAACACTTTTGGGTCCTTGGGGGTTAGGCAAATAATAATCATAGCCAAAAGACAAATCCCTATGTTTTGTGAAACATACGGGTGCTATGTGTCCTACCCGGTTGCAATAATGACATACTACGTTCGGGTTGTGCATATGTCTCGGTTGAGCCAAAAATGTTCTAGGTGATCTAAAGTCATTTTTCCTAGAAGTGTTGAAATTCCTAGAGTCATTTCTAGGTGGTCTAAAATGATTAATTCTAGACTCATTAACAAAATTTCTAGAATTATTTCTAGGTTGTGCAACACCATTTCTATCATGATTCTTATTCTTTTTAGGCCTTTTACTTTTCCTGGGCTTTTTCTTCTTAATTTCTTCAACTGTTTTAGGTTCTTCTACACTACGTTTTTCTAGTGTGTTCCTAAGTTCTATGTTCTCTATTTTCAAAGAATCACAAGAAGAACAATTAAAGCTTTGATCAATTGAACAAGTTTCATTCATCTCCTTAATTTTATTCTTAAGATCAACATTGTCATTTTCCAAAAATTTATTTTCCTCTTCTAAAATTTTAATTTTAGCCTTGGCCTCTTTGGACATTTTTTGAAGTCTTTTTCAATTCACCATATAATTCTTGAAAAGCTTCTTGTAATTCTTCAAAAGAGTAAGAGTTAGAATTACTTACCTCTTCTTCCTCGTTGGCCATGAGGCATAGGGCGGCCGTTTCATCACCCGAGCTGTCCGAGTTCCATGTCACACGCTTTTGGTGTTTGTTCTTCTTCTTGTCCTTGGGTTTTGGACAATGTGACTTGGTGTGGCCAAGTTTTCCACAATTATGGCATGAAGGACTTGGTTCTTCCTTCTTAATTTCCTTCTTCATGAACTTATAAAATTTTTTGATCAAGTCATTGGAAAGAGTATCGTCATCGCTTTCTGAATCACTTACTTCTACTCTTTTAGAAGATGAGGCTTTGATGGCAATACCTGGACTTTTCTCATCTCCAAATGAAGGTTTAAGAATTGTGCTTTCATAAGTTTTGAGGTTACCTCTTAGTCCATCAATTGTGACGTCCGTGATTCCTATCGACTCTTGGATGGCATTGGCTTTGGAACGCCATTCGGGAGTGAGACTCCGCAGGATTTTTAGAACAAGATCTTTGTTCGAATATACTTTCCCAAGAGCATGGAGATCGTTAATGATCATTGAGAATCGATCAAACATATCATCGATGCTTTCAGGCTCCTTCATTCTAAAAAGTTCATATTCATGTGTTAGAAAATAAACTCTTGCTTCTCCGTCTTGAGGCGTACCTTCATAAGTGACCTCAAGCTTATCCCACATCTCCTTGGCGGTTGTGCAGCAAGAAATCTTCCGATAGTCATCCGGATTCACCACA
This sequence comes from Nicotiana benthamiana, assembly GCA_034376525.1. NCBI lineage: Eukaryota > Viridiplantae > Streptophyta > Magnoliopsida > Solanales > Solanaceae > Nicotiana > Nicotiana benthamiana. Next base: position 21,053,809 of record CM067341.1, read on the forward strand.
CAATACAACATATTGATGGCCTTTGCGTTATTTTCAACCTTCTTGATGTCCTCGGCATTATATTCATCTTCCTTCTTTGGAACCGTGGTTTCCCCAACTTTCTTTGTCGGCATTTGTTCACCGTTCTTGATGATTTGCCACAAGCGAAAGTTATTTGATTGGATGAAGATTCTCATCCGCTCTTTCCAATATGTGTAATTTGTTCCATCAAAAAGTGGAGGCCTAATGGTGGAGTGTCGTTCGCTCATTATTCCTGCGTTCAACATTCTCAACAAATATATGGAACGTTCTCTCAACCGGTTAAGGCTTTTAGAGAGTTAGGCTCTGATACCAATTGTTAGGATTTATGCCCTTCACTAGAGGGGGGGTGAATAGTGAGGCGCAAGAATGTCGGTAAATTTTGCGGAATTAAAATTGCAGGAGTAAAGTAAGTGCAGAAAGTAAAAGTGTAAGGAGAGGACACACCGATATATACTGGTTCTCCACAACGTGTGGTTACGTCCAGTCTCTCGAGAGACTCTCGAGTTTCAACTAATTCCGTTAAGCTTACGGGTGCTCAACAAACCGTTACACTTGCTCGTAGATGTACGCTCTACAAGACTTCACCTTGCTCGCGGATACCGCACCATGAGACTTCCGCTCAAGGATTCCTCACCTCAAGACTTCACACACTAAGATTGAGGGTACTTAGAAAACCCAATGCTCAATGAGAAGATATGGTCTTCTCAAGAACCTTTCCCTTTCAAAACAAGAAATCTCTAGGAAGAGTAGATAAAGAGATACAATATAAGCTCTATGAACAACAGAAAGTTGTCTCTCAAATGGCTCAACAAAAGCTCTAAATGTGATGCACAAAAATTATCAATATGTTAATGAATAATGAGAGATGTTGTTCTTTTAAAATAAGCTCCAAAGACCTCTATTTATAGGGTATGGAGGTTATATGTCCGTTGCTTAATAGTCAATCACTAATGCTGATTTTAAGGAAGCATAATCGATTATTTTAAGTACATAATCGATTATCTTTTTAACGGTCAAAAAACTAGTCGTTGGATGGCAACAGATAGTAGAATAATCGATTATCACAATAGCATAATCGATTATCTTACCTTTCTGGACTTCCAGTTTTAAGCTGGAATTAAATATAATCGATTATCTAAATTTGATAGTCGATTATGTGGCCATTCTGAAATTTCCAGATTTGGCTGGAAACTCAAGATAATCGATTATCACATTTAGATAATCGATTATGTGGCCATTCTGTCCAGAAGAGAAGACTTGCTTCAAAAACCATTTTGGTTAAAATGAAAACGTTAAAAATCATTTTGTTTGAAGTATATCAAAAATGTTTTTGATATTTATGATTTGATAAAATGATTTTATGCATATTAATGATGACCTATGTTGAGCCAAAAGACGAGATAACTTAAACGTTGCTCTTATATTGGTTCTACCTAACGACCTACGCCTTGGGTCTTCGGTCTTGAACTTTTAGCTCGTCTTGGCTTGTCTATGCAATCCCTTCATCAATATGCTTCTTGGCATTCAATCTTGATTGTTTGATTCATCATCATTGATTTGTCAACCATCTTGATTGTTTGCTAATGCATCTTCATTGTTTGTCATACAATATCATTGTTTGACAGTTGACTTCATTGTTTGTCATTCATCAAAACCTATACTTGGAAATCATGCTAATACAACCAAAGAACACATATCAAAGGTATCAACGATTTCCAATATCCGGCTAAATGCGAGATTCCAGAAGAAGAAAACTTTAACTCCATTGGGAGAATAATATACCAGCTTATTCCATAGGTTCAGACAGTTAGTATGTTGAGGCCGATTGAAGCAAAATTACCAAATCCTCCTCCGAGAAATCTGGACTATTTTGTCAGTTGTGAGTATTGTTCTAGTTCCCCAGGATATGACACAGAGAAATGTTGGCATCTGAAGAGTGATATTCAAGAGCTTATTAATTCACATTAGATTGAGGTTCAAGCTCCGGAAGCACCCAACATTAATCAGAACCTGCTGCCTACTCATTATGAGACGAATATGATTGAGATAGTGCACAAAGAGGGAGAGACCAAAAAGCCTTCGCAAACTGTCATGATGATCCGAGCCAGTGAGCGAAAGCCGGTTGAAAGTCTAACAAGCAAGATGTCTATGCTTAAATTGAGTGGAACAAGCAATGTGCCTTTCATTGTAGTCAAGCAGGGATCCCCGAGAGATGGGATAGTGAAACAAGAAAATGAAAAAGTTGTTGTACCAGGGGTGACAAGAAAGCATGTGGTTGTCGTGGAAGGTGCTCCCACAAAGCCCGTTGTGATCAACTCAGCTACCAATAATCAACAGCAAGGTCGTACCTTGGAATTATGACCGAGTAACAGTGACTTACAAAGGGAAAGAGGTTAGAGAAGAAGTTTGTGAGACCCACGGATTGACCCGATGGAGGAGGTGCTTTGCCCCGAGGAATTAAGAAAACCCAAACCGACCAAGGATAAGTCAGTGCTAGTGAAAAAAGCTATGAGTAAAGAGGAGGCAGAAGATTATTCTACTGTGGAACAATTGAGGAAGACGCCTGCTCAAATCTTGTTTTTATCGTTATTGATTCACTCGGACGAGCACCATTGGGTGTTGATGAAGATCCCAAACGAGGCCCACATTCCGGATAAAATCACGGTCAATCACTTGGAAAAGATAGCCAACAAGATTTTTGAGGTAAACACAGGGACTTTTACCGATGATGAATTGCCCATAGAAGGCACTGAGCATAATAGAATCCTCTATCTCACGGTAAAGCGCAAAGATTCTGTAGTTATATGAGTGTTTATTGACGATTGTTCAAGTGCAAATATTTGCCCTCTTTCCACATTGAACAAGTTGAAAGTGGATGATAAAAGAATCCACAAGAAAAATATTTATGTGTGGGGGTTTGACGGAGGGGGAAAGATCCGTTCGATGACATAGTGCTCGAATTGACAATCAGACCAGTTGATTTTACCATGGAATTCCAGGTGCTGGACATGGTTGTATCTTACAACCTTCTATTGGGGAGACCCTGGATTAATGCTGCTAAAGCAGTCCCCTCTACGTTACTTCAAATGGTGAAATTTGAATGGGACCGACAAGAAATAGTTGTGCATGGCGAGGACAATCTGTATGATCACAACGATGCTATTGTGCCACTCATTGAGGTGGATGATGACAAGGGATCTTGGGTGTACCAAGTTCATGACACGATACCAGTGAAGAAAGTTCCAAAAGGGGAGTGTGTTCCAATGCCGAATCTAGCTGCTGCATCAGGCATGGTGGCTGTTGAAATGTTGAGAAATGGGTTTGTTCCAGGAAAGGGCTTGGGAGCGTCACTTCAAGGTATCATACAACCAGTATTTCTCCCAAAAAATATGGACATCTTTGGCTTGTGGTTCATGCCCACGATTGCAGACATAAAAAGAGCCGGAAGAATGAAGCAGAAAGCATGGGTCCTCGCCAAGCCTGTGCCGCATCTCTTCAGATCATTTGTGAAGCCTGACACCACTAAGTGCCTGACAACAACAAGTCCCAGTCTTGTGGATGGTCCAAATAGGGGAATTGCTTGAAAGGTTCGAAAAGTTGTTCGAAGATGTGAATGTGGTAGAAGCAGGAGAGGGCTCTAATAAGGCAGATGTACAATTTGTGGGGCTTTGTGCGAAAGTCAACAATTAGGAAGCTACTCCTCTCCCGGCCAGGAAGGAGTTGTGGTAGTCTACTTTGATTTTTCTTTCAATTTCTCTGGATTATGCTAGGGTTGTAATTCAGAGTCTATATTCCATCCATTTGGATGTGTAAACCTTGTTATCTTTCAAATTTCAAAGAAATGCAATTCCCTTTTCGTCAGTGCTAATTAGTTGTATTTTCTTCACTTTTCTTTTCCTTCTTGTATAGTTATTTTTATGATGGCTCCAATGATATGACATGCATAAGGAATCTTCGTCCCAGTCTTGGAAGCCGGTCTAATTCAGAAGTAGTAATTCAAGAGATAGAATGTGAGGATGAACCAAAATATGATGAGGAAAGGGCGTTTGTGGAAATTAGCAAAGAATTAAGTCACTTTGAGGCAAAACCCAAACCAAACTTGAGCGATATAGTAGCAGTCAATCTAGGGGGCCTAGATAACATCAGAGAAACTAAAATAAGTGTCCATCTTAAGCCGCAACTTAGGGAAGAAATAATCGAAGCGTTGTTTGAATACAAAGATATTTTTGCATGGTCTTACGATGACATGCCAAGGTTGAGCACTGACTTGGTGGTTCACAAATTGCCCACTAACCTGTCCTGCCCTCCTAACAAACAAAACTTGAGGAAGTTTAAAACTGACACGAGCGTAAAGATCAAAGAGGAATACCAAGCAGTTTGAGGCAAAGGTCTTCCGAGCCACACGATATGCCACCTGGTTAGCCAATGTCGTGCTTGTGCTAAAGAAGGGTGGTAAAACTAGGGTGTGTGTCGATTATCGTGACCTCAACAAAGTGAGTCAGAAGGATAACTTCCCCTTACCGAACATCCTCATATTGATTGACAATTGTGCAAAATATGAGAATGGTTCTTTCGTGTATTGCTACGTAGGATATCACCAGATTTTGATGGATTAGGAGGATGTAGAGAAGATAGCATTCGTCATGCTGTGGGGATATACTGCTACAAGGTCATGCCCTTCGGTCTGAAGAATGTTGGGGCAACCTATATGAGGTAAATGACAACCATATTCCACGATATGATATATAAGGAGATTGAGTTCTATGTGGATGATGTAATTGTGAAATCCAGGAAATGGTCCAACCATGTCAGAGATCTGAGAAAATCCTTCCAGAGGCTCCGCAGGTACAACCTCAAGTTCAATCTTGTGAAATCCGTATTTGGTGTACCATTGGGGAAATTTCTAGGATTCACAGTCAACCGCCGAGGAATTGAGCTAGATCCATCAAAGATCAAAGCCATACAAGATTTGCCGCCTCCGAGGAACAAAACTGAGGTGATGAGTCTGTTGGAGAGATTGAGTTATATTAGAAGATTTGTTGCTCAGCTCACGACAACTTGTGAGCCTATCATTAAGCTATTGAAAAAGAATGTTGTGGTCAAGTAGATGGGTTAATTCCATGAGGCTTTTGATAAAATAAAGGGGTACTTATTAAACCCACCAGTATTGGTCCCACCGGAACCAGGGAGGCCTTTGATCCTATATCTGACAGTCTTGGAAAACTCATTCGGATGTGTGTTGGGTTAAGACGATATAATTAGAAGGAAAGAGCATGCCATATAATACCTTATCAAGAAATTCACAGCTTATGAGGTTAAGTATACTCATTTTAAGGGGATGTGTTGTGCCCTAACTTGGGTAGCACAAAAGTTGAAACATTACTTGTCATCTTATACTACTTACCTCATCTCGTGTCTAGACCCGCTAAAGTACATCTTTCAAAGGCATATGCCGTTGGGGAGGCCTGCAAAGTGGCAGATCCTGCACACCGAGTTCGACATTCTCCATGTGACTAGGACTACAATGAAAGTGTAGGCATTGGCTGATCATCTGGACGAGAATACGATGGATGAAGAATATGAACCTTTAAAGACATACTTCTCAAATGAGGAGGTGATGCATATTGATGAAGCAGAATAGGTCGAGAAGCCAGGATAGAAACTGTTATTTGATAGGGCTGCCAACATAAAAGGCGTTGGGATAGGAGCAGTACTTATTTCTGAAATGGGGCACTACTACCCCATTACAGCTCAACTCCGCTTCTATTGCACTAATAATATGGCAGAATATAAGGCATGCATTTAGGGTCTGAGGTTAGCTGCAGACATTGGTGTCCAGGATGTTTTGGTCTTGGGGGACTCGGACCTTCTGGTACACCAGATTCAAGAAGAATGGGAAACACGAGATTTGAAGCTCATACCATACCGGCAATGTCTGCGTGATATTTTTCAACAATTTCAGTCGGTAGAGATCAAGCATATCCCAAGAATCCACAACGAGGTTGCTGACACCTTGGCTACTTTGGAATCAATGTCACATTATCCAGATAAGGCTTATGTTGACCCGCTGCATATCCAAGTCCATGATCAACATGCTTACTGTAACATGGTGGAAGAGGAATTTGATGAAGAGCCTTGGTTTCATGACATCAAAGAATATATCAGGACGGGTGTGTACCTAGTACAAGCCACAAGTGATCAAAAAAGAACAATTTGTCGCTTATCAAGCAGGTTTTTCTACAATAGAGGGGTATTATACAAAAGAATGTTCTTGGATTGTTGTGATGCATAGAGTCTAGACAGGCCACAACCATCATGACTGAGGTACATTCCAGAGTTTGTGGACCTCATATAAGCGGATATTTTTTGGCGAAGAAGATTCTCCAGGTAGGTTATTATTGGCTCACCATGGAGCGAGATCGTATCAGTTTCGTGCGCAAATGTCATCAATGTCAGGTGCATGGAGATTTGATTAACTCCCTGCCATCTGAATTACATACAAAGTCTGCACCATGGCCCTTCGTTGCTTGGGGCATGGATGGCATCGAGCCCATCTCGCCAGAAGCATCTAATGGGCACAGGTTTATCCTGGTGGCTATAGATTATTTCACCAAGTAGGTCAAAGCTAAAACTTTCAAGTCAGTAACAAAGAGAGCCGTGGTCGACTTTATGCATTCAAATATCATCTGCTAGTTCGAACCTCGAAGGTAACCATCAGTGATAATGGAGAAAATATCAATAGTCATTTCATGAAAAAGGTATACCAGCATATTAAGATTACACATCACAATTCCACCCCATACCGCCCTAAGGCGAATAGAGCGGTTCAAGAAGCCAACAAGAACATAAAGAAAATACTTCATAAAATGGTGGAGGGTTCCAGGCAATGACATAAAAAGCTACCCTTTACATTGTTGGGCTATTGCACTACTGTTCGCACTTCATTAAGGGAAACTCTATATTTGTTGGTGCATGTCATAGAAGCAGTATTACCAGTAGAAATTGAAATCCTATCCCTTAGGATTGTCGCTAAGGCGAAAATTGATGATGACGAGTGGGTCAAAACCCGCCTGGAGCAGTTGAGTTTGATTGATGAGAAAAGAAGTAGCAGTATGTCACGGCCAGTTGTATCAATATAGAATGGCTAGAGCATATAACAAGAAGGTACGCCCAAGAAGGTTTGAAGTGGGTCAATTGGTACTAAAGTGTATCCTCCCTCATCAGGCGGAGGCAAAGGGCAAGTTCACCCCAAATTGGCAAGGGCCACTCATCGTGTCAATAGTGTTTTCCAACGGCGCATTCTATCTAACAGATTTAGGAGGTATGTGCGTAGAAATGGCCATCAAGTCCGATACAGCTAAGAGATACTATGTATAATTTTCTTTGGTTAGATCGTATTTTTTTGTACTTGGCATGTTTTGAAGATTGGAATGACAAAGACATTTTGTTCTGCTATCTAAATACTTTATGCTTTGTTACCCCTTTAAAGTTTAATTGTTTTATTCCACAATCCTCTTTCACAACCAATAGCAAAATCAGAAGCACAAGCGCGAGTGATGAGTAAAAGGGAGAGAAAACAAAAGGGAAGAAAAGAAGAAGGGAAAGGAGAAAAAAATAAGAAACAAAAAGACAAAAATAGACGAAAAAGAAATAAAAGCAGGAGAAGAAAAGAAAATAAAAGAAGAGAAAAAAACAAGAAAACAGCAAAGCAACAAAATAAAAGAAAAAAAGAAAATAAAAGAAGAAAATAAAAGAAGAAGATAAAGAAAGATCACGACAACAAAGAAATTTCATGTACTACGTTCGACCTAATTCCTTTTAAGGATACGTAGGCAGCCTCACCGTTCGGTCCCATCAAATTAAATATCCAATAGTACCCAAGCAAGAAACAAAGGCAGAAATTGTGGTTGTTGTAAGAAATTTGATTCCGAAAGTTGTAATTTTGGACCCATTTGAATTTTTTTGAGCCTTTAATACCATTTCTTTCTAACCCTATCCAAAAGCCTGCATTACGGTCCAAAAAAAACCTTCTGATAAGTCTTTAAGAAATTCCAAGTCAAGCACGAAAAGGTGATTCACATCAGGGGCAACACTCTAGTTTGAGCAAGAAAACTAAAAATGAGTGTCTTATTGGAGACAATCTTCCCGGGCACCGTAAGGCGACGGCAATTGAGAGAAAGTGAAAAATGAGATAGTCTTATTGGTGAAAACCCTCACGGGCACCTTATGGAAAAAGTAAGCCGAGAGGTGAACAAATGAAAGAGGTTCGCTGTTGAAAACCTGTCCAGGGCTAGGGTCAACGTTTAGTTAAAGAAATTGGGTAAGGAATGTCTCAACAAGAAAGCATGGAAATTGAAAGCTAATCGTTTGGACAGACTGGGCCGACTTAGTCAAAGTGCATGTCATGATCATTGGAACAAATTGTTCCCACAGATAAGTCACTTTTCTTTCCCCTTAAGTAGTCATAATTCTTTATTCTAAAAACAACTCTGCATCATTGAATTTCATTTTCTTTCGGGTTTCCATTCCTCTAAGATGATTCCAAGGTCAACTTTGTTTAAGCAAGTATGAGAGAAATTCTAAAGTTTACTACCAGCTCCCAAATGGTAGAGCATATTATGGCTAGAACATACCAAAGGCTGCATGAAGTTAAAATAGGATCTGAAGAATCACTGAAAGCTTCTTCAGTGAAATAATTCAGTAATTTCAGGAGAGATGCAAAGATTCTGACAAGAGGCTCAGGAATGTAACACAACGCTTGGGGTACAGAACATTCGGTTCATCTAAGGCCATAGGGTTCAAAGGTCAGCCAGCAAATCAGGTGGTTCATAGTCAGTTCAGGAAAGTTGGCAGCAACGGAGCATGACAGCAGGGAGGCCATTTGCAGCAAGAATGCCGCAAGTTAACCACCACATTACAAACTAACAAGATTTTCTTTGATTGAAACAGAGGCAGGAAATTCTAGGTGTTTCGGGGAAATCCTCCATAGGAAAAGCAAGCACCTAGCATGTATGACTGTGAACTTTAGGACCTCCTGAAAAATGTGGCCTAGTTAAAATTCAAAATAATCAAAAACAACAAAAGGGCATAAATGGACTTAAAGTTTTGCGTGTTGAAATAGGATTCAGCTAGGAATTGTCAGGACCCTCTTGAAAAATGGGACTTAGTTTAAAATTCAAAACAATCATGAGTAGCAAGATCTAGCACAAATGTACCCCAAAAGAATAGAAGTTAGTTTCAAAGTTTTTGATCTGGAGATAAAATTTAGTTAGGAGTTTTCAAGACCCTCCTGGAAAATAGGACCTGGTTTTAAAAATGAGTAGAAAAATATAGCATAAGTGTACACCAAAGGAAGATAAGCTGGTTTTAAAGTTGGCATGTTTAAGATAGGATTCAGTTAGGAGTTTTCAGGACCCTCATGAATAATGGGACTTAGCTTTAGAATTTCTATTAGATAATATTATTTAGCATAAGTTCTGTTATAGGGTAGTATAATTCAGTCGTAAGGAATTGTCATCTTAGGATGAAATTTGACTTTGGATTATCATGACCCTCATGGATAATTGAACGTGCTTTAAAGTCTACTTACATATAAGATATAGTGAAAGTTGTACCTTTAGAAGATATAGCTTAGTGTTAATATTATTGTTAGATAAGAGTTGTCATATCCCTTCTAGATAATGGGACGTAGCCTTAATATTTTCTTAGATAACAAGATGTGGTGAAAGTTGTACCTTTAGAAGATATAGCTTAGTGTTAAAATTGTCGTTAGTTAATAGTTGTCAGGACCCTCCTGGATAATGGGATGTAGCTTTAATACTTTCTTAGATAAAACGATATAGTGAAAGTAGTACCTCTAGAAGATATAACTTATATTTAAGATTGGCGTTTAATTAAGAGTTATCAGGACTCTCCTGAATAATGGGACTTAGCTTTAAGATTGCCATTAGAAAATAAGATTTTAGCGCAAGTTTTGTTGTAGGGAAGTATGATACACTTGATTTTGATTTTTCAAGGACCCTCATGTATAATGGGACGTAGTTTCAAGGTCTACCTAGATAAAAAGAGGTAGTGGAAGTCATACCTTTAGTAGATATAACTTAGGTTAAAATTGTCTTTTAACTAGGAGTCTTCAGGACCCTCTTGGATAATGAGACGTAGTTTTAAGGTCGGTTTAGATAACAAGATGTAGTGAAAGTTGTACCTTTATAAGATATAGCTCAGTGATAAAATTATCATTAGTTAAGTGTTTCCAGAACCCTCCTAGATAATGGGACGTAGCCTTAATATTTTTTTAGACAACAAGACATAGTGGAAATAATACCTTTAGAAGATATAGCTTAGTTTTAAAATTTTCTTTAGCTAAGAGTTGTCAGGACCCTCCTGGATAATGGGATCCAACTCTAATACTTTCTTAGATAACCAGATACCTTTAGAAAACATAATTCAACTTTTAAAACTGTCATTTAACTAGGAGTTGTCAGGACCCTCCTGGATAATGGGATCTAGCTTTAAAATTCTTAGAATATTGGCAACATGATTCAATTTAGCGGTCACATATGTACCCAGCCACCAAACTGGGGAAAAAAAATTTCTTTGTTTTGTCTATTTTGTTAAAATCAGCTACCCACCTGGAGAACTAGGGAATACAATTCAAGTTTTTGGCAATCAGGCGCCCACCCAGATAACAAGGGAATACTATTCAGTTTTTGGCAATCAGACGCCCACCTGGAGAACAAGGGAACACAATTCAAGTTTCAGCAATCAGGCGCCCAGCTGGAGAACAAGGGAATATAGTTTTGAGTTTTGGCAATCAGGTACTCACCTGGAGAACAAGGCATTACAGTTTCGAGTTTTGGCAATCAGGAGCCCACTTGGAGAACAAGGGAAGACCATTCGAGTTTTGGTAATCAGGCACCCACTTGGAGTACAAGGGAATACAGTTTCGAGTTTTGGCAATCAGGCACTCACCTAGAGAACAAGGGAATACAGTTAAAGTTTTGGCAATCAGGCGCCTACCTGGAGAACAAGGGAATACAGCTCAAGTTTTGGCAATCAGGTGCCTGCATGGAGAACAAGGGAACATAATTCAAATTCGGTAATCAGGCACCCATATGGAGAACAAGGAATATAGTTCAAGTTTTGGCAGCCAGGCCCCACCTGGAGAAAAAAGGGAAAACCATTCAAAGTTTCAACATCAGGAACTCACCTAAAAAACAGGGAACACAATTTGAGTTCAACGATCAGGCATCTACCTGGAGAAAAGGAAACATAGCAATGAGGCAACTAGGAGTTTCACAGGAAGAAATACAAGTCAATAAGGCAACAAAGATCAAAAGCAAGCTTGAAGACGTAGATAGGTTCTTTTGTAATCCATAGCTCGTAGTTTAATCTATTTTTTTTTATTTTGATATGGTGTAATAAGGGGATCTAGAAGCAGTAGCAGCAGCAACAACAGCAGTGAAATCTCAGCTTCATGGTAGTCCCAGCTACCGAACATTCCTAAACTACACTGATCGGATTCCTTTTTAGCCAAGGAGATGTAGGCAACATCCGAAGCAGTGTGCGGTAAAGCTTTTCAAAAATGCTTTCCCGTAGAGTATTCAAATGGGAAAAAATCGCCCGTATTCGCTCACTTATCTTTGCACAAAAACTCTTCGTGTTTCCGAGCAAAGAGGGGAAACTGTGAGCACGTGATTTTTTCCCTATATGAATTACTCCCATAGTTTCAAAACAAAATAAATTTCTTTGCATTATTTGCAATTTTGTGAATTTTCATGGCTTTGTTTGTTAATTGTTGCATTTGTTTGTGCATTTTTAATTAATGGAAAATACAAAAAATATATGTTGCATATGTATTTAGGAGTCAATTTTGCATTTCGGAATTAATTAGTGATTAGGCTATTTTTACAAAGCGGAAAATCACAAAAAATATCGTCTTGCACCTTTTAAATTTAATTTTTGGATTTTCGAGTTAGTTTATTTTTATTATTAATTGTGGTAATTGTATAAATTTAATTAGTACTTTTTTAAGGTAATCTGGGTTTTATTAATTTAAATAAGAATTTAGAATTTTAGGTTTAATAAGAAAAAATTAAAAAAAAAAAACAAAGAGATTGGTTATTCAAATTTTAAACCCGAATTCGGGCCAAATACCACCCCAAGCCAGTCTTTCCCTTTAATACCCACCCTAACCAGCCAAAACCCACCCCAGGACCGGTCCAGGCCTCCCGCTCATCAAACGACACCGATCCACCATTAGGCAATCCTAGCCATCGATGTCTCACTGATCTAACGGTTCCTGAGAGGGGTAATAGGAATATTTAACTGTCCAAACTTCCCCTACCCCGTCTCTTGTCTCTCTCACTACACAGAAGACCTCTCCATCACCGCCTCCTGCCACCGCCGGAAATCGCCTACGGAAGCGGGGAGTCTCCAAACCACCCTAAATCTTTACCATAGCTTCATGTCTGCCTCCACATCCTTATTCCACCCTCGTTTCCTTCTAAACTCGCCCAAAGCCCTCAAATTTTGATTTTATATCCTAAACCCTAGCGCTACCATAATTTCTCTGGTGGCGGCGTCGCTTCTGGTCGACCCCAAAATAACACTAGATTACCACCAATCCCTTCCTACCCCAAATATCATGTTGTTTTCCCTCGGATAACCCCAAAAGTCCTCAAATCTAAAATCTGGCCTAAACCTAAAAATCCGGAATTCTCCATAAAATATTAGTCAATATTCTGCGATCACTTTGAGATTATTCGCGTGTTATTTATGAGGAAGAACGTAATGAATTAGGATTTGAAGGTTCGAGGGCTCGAAGAGTGAACTGCAAGTTTGTGTCTGTCTAGTTTTCTTTACCTATTTTGAATCTATTTTCATGCTTCTTGCATTTATTTCTTCCTTTAAACTAAAATGATTTTCATGTTTAGTTCTCTTCTATTTTGCTCTTATCTCTCTACTTTGGTTACTTTATCCGTGCGTTATTTGCTTGTGTTCCAATCAAAGGTTAACTACCGTTCTTTAGTCTGATTAGATTAGGTCAATAGGGTTTGAGTCGATTGGTTAATTTAATTATAATTTACATAGTTTAGGCCCATAAGCCGCCTGTTCAGATAATTTTGAACATGAGACTCTGGATTTGTTTCCTTTTTCTTTTCTAAAAAACACTGAAATGGATTTCCAAATTAGGTCATTGCGTTTAATTGGACCTTATCATTGTGATTAATATAGAATCCATGTTAAAAGGGGAGGTGTTTATAAGCTGATTTAAGCCATGCCCCAAAGCTGGAATGGTTCTTTTATTAGCATGGTATCTTTGAGGATTCAATTTCTTTCTAAAATAACAATCTATTATTCAAAGTGATATTAGCAGTGTTCAGTTCATTGGTAATCTGCTGTGTTTTCATGTGTTTATTTCTAGATCACTAACCTAATTTATAAGGTTAACCCATTAGTTATTCCTTGTGAATGTTGCTTCTGATTTCATATTGGGTCTGACACAAGAGGCCTGGCCTTCTTCAAGTGAAACAAACTGGACTTACTTGTAAGAGTCCGGTTGGAACTTTCCATATGGCTCTTATCCGGCTCATTGGTCAATGTTCTCACCCGACCATTTTGTTTGGCTTGATTTTAGATCATACACTGTGCCATAAAATCCTTGCTTAGTTCTAATTGATTTTTCTAATTTTATATCATAGAATGAAAGCATCTGATAAAATAGTTACAATGATCTAAAATAAAGTTCTATAGTATCAAACCTTCAGTGATCTCAAAATTTAGGAGATGAACAATTCTTGAACCTTGTAGTTTCCTTTAAATTGAATGCAATTATTTTAAAATTAATTGAGGTAAGCCGTATTAGTGACACAAATAGTTGTGACCCTCCGAATTTTAGTTTAAATATCCTTAAAAACCTATCGAGGTATGCAATTTCCATGGCCCTTGCAAAGCTAAAACACATAGTCGCTTTAGGCGCATATTTTAAATATTACCTTCCTAAACTCGGGTACGCATTTCATGTGACCCAAATTCAAATCCTTACAACGTTGAATAAAATATGTTTCGGATTACGGGTGTATTTCGTGTGACATAATCTAAAGACATATTTTAGACAACGTTAAATCTTCTTTAAAAATAAATAAAAGACGTCAAAAAAGTTATAATTGTACATAGGCTAAAACATGTATTAAATTTAGATAATTAAGTCAAATTTAGCAGTCGAGTAATCGTGCTAGAACGACGGAACTCGAGAATTCCTAAAACCTTCACCCGAGTTAACAGAATTCCTTACCTGGATTTCTGATTCGCAGATTGTATTACGAAGTCAACCATTTCCTCGACTAGAGATTCAAACCGGTGACTTGGGACATCATTAATTATCTCAAGTGGCAACTTTGAAATCTTTAAATAAATAAATCTCATTTCGATTGTCCTTTAATTAAAAAAACTCCCTTAACTACACCTTCGCGGGGGTATAGTGAAAAAGAAGGTGTGACAGTATTAAACAGTGGTTTCGGACAACCCCAATACAATTATTAGCACGTTCGAGGATGAATGTATGTTTAAGTGGGAGAGGATGTAACGACTGGACAGGTCATTTTAAGCTCTAACACGTCGCTTCGTAGTTTGGGACGATGAGCAGCTTCATTTCAAGTATGTCTCAATGCTCGTTCGAGGACGAACGAATATTTAAGTGTAGAAGGATGTGACGACCCGGCCGATCATCTTAAAAATTAATGCCTCGATCCCCTGTTAGTCGTTTCCGCCCGAGTCTATTCTGTGCTATTTTGATTTGTGGGGATGTTAAGTTTTAAACTTCGGATACTTTTGGGATACTTAGTCCCTAAATGAGAGCTTAAGTGTTAGAAAGTTGACCGTGGTTGTAATAGTGATAAGACAATCTCAGAATGGAAATCCAATGGTCTTGTTAGCTCTGTTAGGTAATATTGGGGCTAGGAGCGTGATCTGAATGTGTTTTGGAGGTCCATAGCTAATTTAGGTTTGAAATGCCAAAAGTTGAATTTTGAAGTTTCTGATCCGATAGAGAGATTTTTATCTGAGGGCCGGAATGGAATTCTAAGAGTTGCAGTAGCTTCTTCATGTCCTTTGGGATGTGTGTGCGAAATTTCATGCCATTCGGACGATGTTTATTAGACTTTTTGATCGAAAGTGTGTTCTATAGAGTTTTTCAAAATTTAGGCTTGAATTCGATGAATAATAGGTGTTTTTTTGTTGTTTGTAGCGTTTCGAAGGTTGGAGCAAGTTTGAATGATGTTTTAGGTTATGTTGGTGCCTTTGGTTGAGGTCCCAAGGGCCTCGGGTGTGTTTTCAGATGCTCAATGGATCATTATTAGTTGTTAAAAGTTGTAGATTTTTGTTCAGCTGTTGCAGAATAATTTTACCCTTTGCGTTCACGAGAGGACTCTCGCATTTGCGAAGAATCTATTGAGGAAGGTGAAGTTTAAGCCTTCAAGTTCGCGAGAGGGGGACCACGTTCGCGAAGGGCTAAGGGTTTGAGCATCGCGTTAGCATAGGTGCTATCGCGTTCACATAGAAAAAAATGAGCGGCTGAGTTTTCATTTAATTTAATTCATCGCATTCGCGGTAGGAGGGAGGCGATTGCGGTGGCCTGCCTGTGCAAAGCATCACGTTCCCGATGTAAAGGACGCGTTTGCGAAGAAGGAAGAAACGGTCAAAGTTATTTTGTGCTTCACGAACGTGAGGCTTTGACCACGTTCGAGAAGAAGGAAAAATCTGGGCAGAATGTATAAGTTCAAATTGAGGGTTTTGAGTTCATATCACAAAAATTGGAATTCAAAAAAAAAAATTCGATAGGAGGCGAATTTTGGAGAGATTTTTGAAGAGAGATTGTGGGTAGTGATTCTTAAGTCTTTATTGCTTGTAACCCATTAATCTAAACATGAAAATTGGGAAAAAGTTCTTAGACCAAGATATTGAGTTTTGATCGGGAATTTGACGTTAGATTTGGATAATTTTGGTATGGTTGGACTCGTGAGAGTACGAAGTTTCTGAAAACGTAAATTTTGCCCGAATTTGGGACGTGGTCCTAGGGGCATTTTGGTTATTTTACCTAATTTCGTGTATTAGCTTAGAATTTAATTGTAGAATGGGTTACTTGGGGTGTTATTTACAATATGCAATTGAATTGAATAGATTTGGGCCATTTGGAGTTGAATACTCGTGTCAAAAGCGTGATGTCGGGTTGATTTAAGCTTGTTCGAGGTAAGTGGCTTGCCTAACCGTTTGTGGGGGACCTTCCCCTTAGAATATGATATTTGATAATTGAAATGCCTTGTATGTTAGGTGAGGAGCACGTACTTGAGCTACTTGTTGAAACCCCGATTTTACTTTAAGTACTTAAACCGAGTTTCCTTTCTCTCATGTTTTATTCTACTAGTAAATTTAGCCTGTGTTAGTTAGAATAGCATGCCTAGTTGACTTAATTGCCTATTTGAAGAAAAATGCCTTATTTGAATTATGTGCAATATGCTAGGCTAAAAATATATGCTTTACCTTGAAATGGAATTTGAATTTAACTGTGTGTTCTTCGTGTTGTTGTTGTATGTTTACTTTGATACTATCGGATGGTATCTCGGGAGATTCCCCTGTATATATATTTATCTGGACTACAGTGCGGGATACCAAGAGATCCTCGGCACATAAAAAAATCGAGATACCAAGAGATACCTGGCATTTATAATGAGGATACCAAGAGATCCTTGGCATTTATATTGATGATACCAAAAGATACTCGAGGTACCAAGAGATCCCTGACACTTATATTGAGGATACCAAGATATCCTCGGGATACCAAGAGATCCCTGGAATTTATATTGAGGATACCAAGAGATATTCGGGGTACCAAGTGATCCCTGGCATTTATATTAAGGATACCAAGAGATCCTTGGCATTTATAATGAGGATACTAAGAGATCCTCGGGATACCAAGAGATCCCTAGCCTTTATATCGAGGTTACGAAGAGATCCTCGGGATACTAAGAGATCCCCAATTATTATTATTCTTGTCGGGAGCGGTATTTCCTTGTGTTGTGCCTTTATTTTTGTTTTTCGTTATTGTACTCTTGTTATCTGTGTAGACTCTTGCTGTAGATTTCTCAATTATACTGTTTATCTTATCTTGTCATTACTATTATTATTTTACCTCGGTAGAGCCCTGACCTTCCTCGTCATTGCTCAATCGAGGTTAGGCTTGGCACTTACTGAGTACCGCTATGGTGTACTCATGCTCTTCCTGCGCATGTTTTTCATGTGCAGATCCAGGTACTTCTGCACATGCTTACCATCCTTGGGGCAGGGAGAGCTTTTGGAGACTTTTAGGTACATCTTCCGCGTCCGCAGATCGAAGAGTCTCCATTCTTCTATTCCTACATTAGTATTTAGCCCTTCTGTATTCTCTGTTCTTCTCAGACATTTAGAGCTTTGTAGTATTTCTTAGCTTGTGATTCATTGGTTTGGGGGTTTTTTAAATACATATTAGTTTTGAGAAGTTAGGTATTGTACATGCCGAGCGGCAATTCATATATCACTTATTTCGGTTATTTATGATTTTTGATTATTTCTTCAGCAAGTTTTGCTCATATTTCACATTATTAGGCTTACCTAGTACCGTCAAGGCAGTTCTTGGAGGGTGGACTTGGGTCGTGACACACCAACTTGAGGTGGGGAGTTGAATTGTATTTGGATCATTTATTTATCTACTTTGTTTCTTTTATTAGATATAGAATTAGTTAGACCCAATCTATAAATACTTGTACAGTCATACATTTTAGACTAATGAAAAAGTCTAGATATTTTCTATTCCATCTGTTGCATGCCTCACACATCATTCTTCTCTCTGTTTTGCATTTGTTTCGATCGCCGAAATTCACCATAGATTCCGGCTCGGATTTCAGATTTCCAACAACGTCTAGATCTGAATACACATCTTTATATCAAGATGTGCATTAAGATTAAAATATTTGAATCGAAATATACATTTAAATATTAAGATGTGTATTAAGATCTAAATACTAAATTATTAAGATTGTTTATCTTTTAACATCTGAACGTAAACATTTTCCTGAAAATTATTAAACATTAAATTCAAAGATAATACTAATTAAACCAATATTCTATCAATAAAATATATTATTTTCTAAAAATATAATAGTTAGTGGTAGTGAGGACTAACAATGGTGCTTGTGAATGCCGACTAGTAATGGTCGTGGTGGTGGTGGTGATAGTTTTGGTTGATGGTGATGGTTCTAGGTAATAGGTAATTAAAAGTATGATGACTATGATGGAGAATGTTGGTGGTAGGTGATAATAATTAATGGTTGTTGTAATTGAGGAAGGTGGTGATAGCTTATAATGGTGGGCTCCGCCGGCTTTAATTGTTGATGGCGATAGGGTTATTAATTGTGGTAGTTGAGGTGAATAAGTTTGTGGTTGTTGTTGAGAATAATGATGGTGGGGGAAGTGGGATTCTGGGTGATGCTAGGAGGTGGTGGTAGTGGTGGTGGTTGAGTATGGTGATGGTGGGTGGCATGGTAATAGCTGATAATGGTAGGCGATAGTGGCAATTAAATATGGAATGATGCCAAGCTCCCCATACTCAAGGCCTTTCAGCTCAAAGCATCGGCCACTACATTGGCCTTCCTCGGGTGAAACAGAATGGTGATATCATAATCCTTAAGTAACTCTAGCCACCTCCTTTGCCTCAAATTAAGATCCTTTTGATTGAACAAATGCTAAAGATTGCGATGATCAGTGAATACCTCACAAGATACTCCATGCAAGTAATGCTTCCAAATCTTCAAGGCATTAACTATAGCAGCTAGCTCCAAATCATGAACGAGGTAGTTTTGCTCATGGGGCTTCAACTGACAGGAAGCATAAGCAATAATTATACCCTCCTACATCAATATACAACCAATCCCAACTCGTGAATCATTGCAATTTACCATATAAGAACCTGAAGCTGACGACAAAACCAATACTAGAGTTGTGAAGCTGTCTTGAGCTTGTCAAAGCTCTCCTCTCACTCATCCGACCATACAAATGAGACACCCTTCTGAGTCAACTTGGTCAAGGGCGATGCAATAGAGGAAAAACCTTGAAAAAACCGGCGATAATAGCCTGCCAACCCAAGGAAACTAAGAATTTATGCGGCTGAGGACGGTCTAGGCCAACTCTGTACCGCCTCTATCTTCTTGGGGTCAACCTGAATCCCCTCGCTGGACACCACGTGCCCCAAGAAAGCCATTGACCTGAGCCAAAACTCACACTTGGAGAACTTTGCATAAAGTTTCTCCTCCCTCAATATTTGCAATATAAGTCACAAATGTTGTGCGTGCTCCTCCTGACTACGCGAGTACACAAGAATATCATCAGTGAACACTATGACAAATGAATCCAGATAAGGCTGAAATACACTGTTTATCAGATGCATGAATGTTGATGGGGCATTTGTCAGCCCGAAAGACATAACAAGAAACTCATAGTGACCATATCTAGTCATGAAAGCAGTCTTATGAATATTTGAATCCCTGATCTTCAACTGGTGATAACCCGAACGAAGATCAATCTTGGAACACGCCCTCGCTCCCAGAAGCTGATCAAACAAATTATCAATGCGAGGCAGGGGATACTTGTTCTTCAATATTACTTTGTTTAATTGCCTATAATCGATATATTACATTGAATTGTTAAAGTTATGTTAAAAAGTGGAAAACAGAGTGGGGAAACATGCTCTCGGCGCACTTTAACTGGGCAATAGAATAGTGAGAGGCGCACGTTAGCAATACAGTTTTGACGATGGAATGGCTCATCGCCGGCGACAAAATCCCCCCCCCCCTACTGATACGAAGCTAGTAACACCTGAGAATGGAGCAACTAAGGAGCTAAAACCGCTAATCTTTGGCAGTTTTTTGCCTCAAAAGCTTCAATCGATGACCCATGCAGAGACAAATTCATGCGAGATTTCAGTGATGGAGAATGATGCAGTATCACCTGTTGCTGTGAAGAGATTACAGTTCACAAATCTCGGTGCTGAGGAGGAATCAAAGGAGTTGCATTCGGAGGAAACTAAGCTTGTTGCTGAAGAGGTTTCAAAGGAGATGCATGTGGAGAAGCCAACAGTTGCGGATGTGGTGCGAGGTAATCGTGACACACAAATGGGCAAACAACTCTCATTTGTTCCTCCTATTGAGCGAGAAGGAAAAAAAGTAGTTCAGATTAGTGTCGAAGATCTGCAACCACAAGTGGATTATTGGCAAAATTCACTGATTGGATTTGTTATAGGAGATCGACCTAATGAGCAATCTATGGAAAATTTTGTAATCCATGTGTGGAACTTTGTTACTAAGCCTCAGGTGCTTATACATGCAGATGGCTACTGTATTTTTAGATTCAGTAGCTCTGAAGATAAGGAATTGATTATGCAATCAGGTCCGTATTCATTTAGAAATAGGCCACTGGTTCTTCGACCTTGGGAAATTGATTTCAATTTTCAGAGTGATGTGCTTAGTATTGTGCCTATTTGGATTTGATTTCCAGGTCTTCCTGTTGGTTATTGGTCTGCTAAAGTGCTAAGTAAATTGGCTAGTGCTATTTAGACCATTATATACAGACAAATTTACTGCATGCTTTGAGAAGATTTCATTTGCTAGGGTCCTTGTTGAAGTGGATGCTGCATATCCACTTCCTGGTGAATTGGAGATTGATACTCCTTATGGCTCTAAGATACAGACAATTGAATACGATTGGAAGCCTTCCTTTTGTAATCATTGTCTCAAATTTGGTCATGATGCATTTGAATGTTGGTATTATAAGGATGACAAAGTTGTGCAGAGCAAGGAAGGTCAGAACAAACCTACAAGACAAAGAGGAAGAGTGAATCAGCAAGGGAATCAGAAGGGGAAACATATCAGAACTGAATGGATTGCTAAGCAGACTGTTGTAGAGCAGCCTAGTACTGTGGCTCCTGCAGTAGAGGCTGCTGTTGAGCAATCTAGTACTGTGACTCCTGCAGTAGAGGATCAATTAATGCAGCACACTCATGGGGAGACTGATAGGCCACAGCAAACCATGCATACTGAAACTGATCCTTTAGTCAGTTCAGACAATGCATTCACTATTGCTGACTTTGGAAATTGTGAACATCAGGCAGATCATGCTAGAAATGGTAAGGCTGTCATGAATGAGACAGAAAGAAGTAGCTATTATGTAGACCCTGGACCATCTTACAGGGTAGAACCTCATTCTTAATGATTGTTGTAACTTGGAACATAAGGGGGCTTAATCAGCCTCATAAGCAAAAGGAGTTGAAAAACTTCTTAGCTAATAATAAAGTAGATGTCATGGGGATTCTTGAAACCACGGTAAAGGAGACTAAATCAAAGAAAATATTAGCGAAGATTGCAAGGAACTGGATGGTGCAGTGTAATTATTCAAATGCTACTAATGGGAGAATCTGGTTGATTTGGAAGTCTCATATTCAAATGCATGTATTAGCTATAACTGACCAGGTTATTCATTGTCGAGTGGAAGATATAAGAAATCAGATCAGTATCCACTTAAGTGTGGTATATGGTCATAACACTGCTTCACTTAGGAAACATCTTTGGAGTGCTCTCAGATCGTTCCAGGTTCCTAATCAGACTGCTTGGCTAATTAGTGGAGACTTTAATAATGTACTCAATTCTGATGACAGAATTGGATCTATTGTGACTGATGCTGAAGTGAAGGACTTCAAAGAGGTCATTTCTGACCTCCAGCTGATTGCTGTTAGATCAAAAGGCTGGCATTTCACCTGGTCTAATAAGCAAGTATATAGTAAGATTGATTGGGCACTAGGTAACTATCAGTGGTTGCAGCAGTTTGGACATTTGGAAGCAGATTACTTGAATCCTTCAATATCTGATCATTCACCTATTCTCATAAAGTTTGGAATGCAAAAACCTTTGCATCCCAAACCTTTTCGATTGTATAATGTTGTCATGGAACATCCTCAATTTTCTCACATTGTTCAGCAGGCATGGAAACAAGAATAGGTAGGCAATCCCATCCAGCAAATTTGGCAGAAACTGAGGAATCTAAAGAAGCAGCTGAAGGAGATTAACTTAAATATGGCAGCCTACCAGCAGAACATTAATCAGGATAGGGAACAACTTGACATCATCCAAACTCAGATGCAAAACAGCCCTTGCACACAGGAGCTCATTCATAAGGAGAAGAAGGCACTTGAGGAACTTGTGAAATGGAATAATATTGAAGAGAATGTGTTTAGATAGAAATCAAAAGCTACATGGATTGAATGTGGAGACTCAAATACAAAATACTTTCATGCTCAATGGAAGATTAGAACAGGACAGAACAATATTACTTCCATATACACCGAAGATGGAATAAAACTGACTGATCCTTTATTTGTTGAGCAGGAATTCTTGAAGGTTTTCCACTCTTTAATGGGAGAATATGCTGTTGAACTTCCTTGTGTGAATTCCCAGATCATGAAGGAAGGCAACTGTCTTAACTTGATCAACAAAGATTCCTCATTAGAGAGGTAACAATGGAGGAGGTTACTGCAGCAGTTAAGGATATGCCTTCAGATAAGGCACCAGGGGTTGATGGGTTTCCAGTAGAGTTTTTTACTAAAAACTGGGAATTGGTTAAGGAAGACATCTTTGCTGCTCTTAAGGGATTCTTATCTTCAAGTGAACTGCCTTATATGACCAACACAACAGCTATAGCACTTGTCCCAAAGATCAGATCACCAACTACTGTCAAAGATTACAGGCTAATTGCCTGTTGCACTACACTATACAAGATTATATCCAAGGTACTTACTAGAAGAATGAAAGAGGTCATTGGTGACTTAGTAGGGCCTGCACAGTCAACTTTTATTGAGGGGAGATGTATTATTGATAACATTCTGTTAAGTCATGAAGTGTTCAAGGGGTATTCTAGGAAAGGTATTTCACCTAGATGTGTCCTCAAAGTTGATCTGAGGAAGGCTTATGATACCTTAGAATGGTCTTTCTTGCAACAGATTCTCATTGATTTGGGCTTCCCTGCAAAGTTCACACATTGGATTATGGCATGTATCTCTTCTGTATCTTATTCCTTAGTAATGAATGGTGGGTTCACCAAACCATTCAAAGCTAAGAGGGGTATTCGACAAGGGGATCTATGTCACCTTATCTCTTTGTATTGGCCATGGAGTATTTAAACAGACTATTGCAGTAGCTGCATAAGGATGGAAATTTCAACTTCCATCCTAGGTGCAGGAAGCTTAACATTTCTCATGTATGTTTTGCAAATGATTTGCTCATGTTCTATCGTGCTGATGAAATGTCTATTCAGATATTACACAACACATTCCTTAAGTTCTCAGCAGCCTCTGGCCTTCATGCTAATATTAGCAAGAGTGATATTTACTTGACTGGGATCCAACAGCAGACTAAAGAGCAGCTGATTAGTCTCTTGGGATTTACTGAAGGACAATTGCCATTTAGATACTTAGGAATCCCTCTGGATTCCAAGAAGCTGGCCATTCGACACAACTTGCCTCTCATTGAAAGAATTACAGAAAAAATCACCTGTTGGTCAGCCAAATTCCTTTCTTATGCTGGAAGAAGCCAACTAATAAAGGCAGTGGTGTTTGGCATTCAGTCATATTGGGCTCAAATCTTTATTCTGCCTAAGAAGGTCCTCAAAACTATTGATGCTATGTGTAGAACATTTCTTTGGACTGGTAAGGCAAGTATCTCAAGAAGAGCATTGGTGGCTTGGGATAAAGTTTGCAAGCCAGTGTCTGCTGGAGGACTTAATATACTGGATTTATCTATGTGGAACAAGGCTGCCATATCAAAGCTATTGTGGGATTTGGCAAACAAAAAAGACTGTTTATGGGTGCGATGGGTTCATGCTTATTACATCAAGAAAGACACCATATCTTCTGTTAACATTCCTAACACAGCATCTTGGGTTATAAGGAAAATAATGGATTGTAGAAACTTCATTTTGGAATGTCCTCAGCTGCAGGGTGATATTATTGTTCGATTGCAAAGTGTATGCAAACTTAACAAGTTCAGCATACAAAAACTGTATACATCACTGCTGCCCAGTTTAACAAAAGTCACATGGAAAAATTTGTTGCTAATTGATAATGTGCTGCCTAGGCACAAGTTTACTGCCTGGCTTGCAGCTCATCACAGTCTTCCTACTGTGGATAGATTGCAGGTAACGGGCATTCATATCCCAATGGACTGTGTATTCTGCAAGTCTCAAGTGGAAGATTTTAATCATCTCTTCTTTGGTTGTGCAGGAACAAATAGTCTGTGGAAAAGAATTTGCAAATGGTTAGGATATTCTCGGAATGTAGGCTGCTGGGAGACTGAACTAAACTGGATATGCAGTTTAGCCAAGAGCAGGCAATGGCACAAAAGGATTACAGCTGCTGCATTCATTACTACTAGTGCACTCATCTGGAAAATGAGGAACCAAATGAGATTCGATGGTGTCACATATTTGGAGGATCTGTTATGCCGTGAGATTGTTCTGTTGATTCATATGCGAGGCATCAAACACAAGAAATGGCAATTAGGACTTAGCAAACTCAATTATTTTCCTTAGCCTTTGAGTTTACATACTATTCGATTGATTGTATATACATAGTTAGACTAGAGAATATGATTCTTGTATTAGTATAGTAGTTAGTCCAAAACTACTATCATGATCACTGATGTACATTACTTTCTTATCAATAAAAGCTAAATTTAAAAAAAAAATTGCCTATAATCGATGCACATTCTCGTTGTGCCATCCTTCTTCTTCACAAACAGAACTGGCGCACCCCAAGGTGACACACTAGGCCGAATGAATCCCTTATCTATGAGCTCCTGAAGCTACTCCTTCAATTCTTTCAAGTCCAATTGTGACATATGATATGGAAGAATAGAGATGGGCTGAGTGCCTGGCACCTAGCCAATACCAAAATCAATATCCCTATCTAGTGGCATGCTCGGTAGGTCTGCAGGAAATACATCGGGAAAGTCCCTCACAACTAGAACAGAATCAATGCTAGGAGTCTCAACTCCAATGCCAAATCGGAAAGGCAACCCTTCCCAACCATACGCTAAGCCTTCAAGAAAGAAATAACTCTACTAGGAATATAATCAATCACACCACGCCACTCGATCCGCGATACATTCGGAATAGCCAAAGTGAATGTCTTAGCATGACAGTCTAGAATAGCATGACACGGAGATAACCAATCCATGCCCAAGATAACGTCGAAGTCCACCATGCTCAATAGGAATAAGTCAACTCGGTCTCCAGACCCCCAATAATCACAACACATGACCAGTACACATGGTCCACAACAACAATATCGCGCACTGGGGTAGACATATGAACAGGTAAAGATAGAGACTCCCGGGGCATACCCAAGTAATGAGAAAAATATGAAGACACATATGAATAGGTGGAACCGGGTTCAAATAATACTGAGCTCTCTCTTTGGCAGCTGAAACAATACCTTTAATGATGCGTCTGAAGCAATGGCATCTATCCTGTTCAGCATAGCATAGAAACGAGCTTGGCCACCGCTTGATCGATCCCCACCTCTGGGGCCACCCCTGGCAGCCTGATCTCCACCCCTAGCTAGCTGGGCGGGTGATGAAGTAACTGGAGTAGAAGTCAAAGGCTGACCCCTTTGCTGATGTTGTCTGCCACGAAGTCGAGGACACTGCCTCCTCAAGTGACCAAACTCTACGCACTCATAACAGTTGCCCGGTGCTAGAGATGGGGACTGGAGGGAAACCCTCGCACCATAGTGACTAGCAGATGCACTCGGCATAGAAGAACCTTGAGCTGACAGGGCATGAGATGAACTCTGAGCTGGGAGGGGTCTAAGTGAAGACTAACCCTGTTGGGGCCCATGATGGCCACGGCCTGAAGATCCGCCTGATACTCTGGACGGGTCGACTGAGTAGGCCTGAAAGAACAACCTCTACCATGCTCGAACTGGCCCCTCGAAGGAGCACCACTTTAACTCCCTGATCCACGAGGCCTCTAGGCCTCTCTCTCCTCTCGCTCTCTACAGCAAACTAACTCAATCACATGAGCAATATCCACCTCCTCCTCAAACGTAGCACCCAGTACCCTCTCTTTAGTTATCAGAATATGGAGATGGTAGTTAAGGCCATCCAAAAATCTCCTAATCCTCCTAAGACTTTGACGGAACCATCCATATAGCATGACGGCCCAATTGTGAAAACCTCATCTCGTACTGGGTCACTATCAAATCCCCATGAGTCAACCACTAAAACTGCCTACGCAGCTCCTATCAGTGGGACTGAGGTACATACTTCTCACGGAAGAGAGCGGAGAACCGTCGCCAAGAAAGGGGTTTTGCCCCAACAAGTCTGCGCCTCTCAAAGTCCTCCCACCAAGTAAGAGGAGCCCCGGTAAACTGAATAGTGGTAAATGCCACACGACTTGACTCAAGGATCCCTGCCATCCGGAGCATACGCTGACACCTGTCAAGAAAACCCTGGGCATCCTCTCCCTCAGCACCATTGAATATCGGAGGCTAGAGCCTACCAAACCTCTTGAGACGACGCTGCTCATCGTCTGGCATAGCTGGAACCACGAAGCCCTGAACTGGTGCAACCTACTAAACTCCCTGCACCACCTGCTCAGGTGTGCAAACAGCAGGGTTCTGATTGCCTCCCTAGTCTGTGAAGTAGTTGCTGCTGTTGTGGTGGCTGAAACTGCCTGAGCCAGGCCAGTGCCGACTGATAATATCTATGCCAAGGTATCTTGAAGACCCAGAATCGTGATGGGCACAACTGGTGCCTGAACAGGTGTTGTTGGATTATCCCACATATGGAGCCTGATCTTAAGCTGGGGTAACTAGTGGATCAGCAGGTGCTGCCCCGGCTGCTCTACCCCTACCACGACCACAACCTTTGACGGCTCAATAGGTGGTCGTCCGCCACGTCCAGTAGCTCGTTTCCTCACCATCTGCGAGAGAATAGAATAATAGAAGTTTAGTTCTCATTTCAACAAAGCCGCACGACAAGAATTTCAAGGATGTGAAGTTTTCCTAAAGGTTCTGCAGCCTCTCGAGGATAAGTACAGACGTCTCCATACCGATCCACGAGACTCTACTAAACCGGCTCATGACTTGCAAGACCAAGTAACCTAGGCTTTGATACCAACTTGTCACGACCCCAACCTCGGTCGTGATGGCACCCGTCACACTGCTAGAGAAGCCCGACCAATTCAACAACCTCAAATATTTTAATACAGTTCATGAATTAATTAACACAGATAAATTACTAAGTCATCATACTAAAATTCTGAAATAGAGTTAAACATGCGGAAATACCAAATACCAATGCTACTACACAGCCCGAAGAATCCGGTGTCACAAGTCTGAGTCTCTAATACATGATTACCAACCTATTACATGTCGTTCTAAAGAAATGCGGAAATGAAATAATAAGATAGAAGGGATGATCAGGACTGCAGACGTCATGCAGCTACCTTGATACTCCCGGATAAGCTACTCGGAAGAGAAGTCCTCACTCAGCCTCAGATACACCTGGATCTGCACATAAGGTAAAGGGAGTAATATGAGTACTCCGACCAAATGAGTAATTAACATAAATAAAAGGCTGAAAATAAGAAATTTTGAATAGGCACAAGGTAATTCTATAAATGCAGCAATGTAAACCAAGTAGTATAAAGTCCGTAAACCAATGAAAAGAATTAAGGAAATACTTTAACAGATAAGTAAGTAAATGACGGTCAAATATGAAATGCAACACATAGTCCAGTACTCTCTAGTACCCACTGCGGCGTGCAGCACGCACCATTTACTTATCATCGATAGCGCTCACTGGGAGTGTGCAGACTCCGGAAGGGGCCCTTTATAACCTAAGCGCAATATAAGCCATCTCGTGGCATCAACTAGGACCTCAACCGCATATCAATATCAATATAATACTGCTGCTACGCAGCCCGATCCCATACTCAGTCAAGAATCGATAAGCCCCTCGGGCACAATAATATATAAATATTCAGTCCAAACTTTTAGGAATATTGTTTAAGTTTCAAGTTTGAGAAAAAAGTAGCTGAGTTTGAAAAATAGTATTAAATACTAGGAATAAGTTCAGTAATACGTAAATATGGTAAGAAGCCAGTAATAGCAACCCCTGAAGGATTCAATCAATTTGCACGAAGCCCAAATATAGCAATCAGCTCAAATTATAATGATAATAAGTGAATTTCAGTTAAATACGCAGTATATTCATTTACCGGGACGGACCATGTCACAATCCCCAACAGTGCTCTACCACACGCTCGTTATTCGGCATGCAAGTCACCTCAATATAGCACTATAATGTGAAAATCCGGGGTTTCAAAGCCTCAGGACATCATTTACATCCATTACTCACCTCAAGTTGGCTAAAATTCTAGCTCTCTATGCCCTTGCCTCTCAAATCGACCTCCTCGCGTGTCGAATCTGACCAAAACCACAACGAATACGTCACAATATGCCAATGGAACAATACTCAATCGAAAAATATCAAAAATCCCGAAATTAGCAAAACCTAAGCCCCGGGCCCACTTCTTGAAACGTAAAATTCTTACATCACCACGAGTCTATACATATAAAGAACACCAAAATCGGAGTCCAAATGACCCCTCAAATCCCAAATTTTTGCTCTTTTAAGTTCAATCCCTAAATCACCATTTTTTTCCATTAATGTTTCTTAAGTTTTCAGCCCTAATCCATGTATTTACAATATAAAATCATCTTTTAAGTCAAAGAATTCTTACCTTATCAAAGCTCCTTGAAAACCCTCTTCAAAATAGATCATAATACTCCAAGTCAGAAGTTAAAATGAGAAACCCCTTCAAAAATTCGCGAAGATGAACTTAAATATATCTGCCCCAGGCAAAACTGCATCTGCGGAAAAAATACCGCATCTGTAGCTTCCACATATGCGGTCAACACGTCCGCTTCTGCAAAATTCATTAAACTGGCATAAGCCGCATCTGCAATTCCGCAGATGCAATCCAATTAGCCGATTCTGCGGTCCAGTTCGTATATCCCCTTTTTCACTTCTCCTCGCATATGTGGCGCTGCATATGCGGTCCACCAACCGTAGATGCAAAAATACTAGAAGCACAAATTCTTCAGCTGCAACAAAATTCCAACTTCTCTGAATACCATCCGAAATCACCCCAAGGCTCCCTGGACCTCAACCAAAAGCATAAACACATCACAAAACATCATCCAAACTTGTTACAATTGTCAAAATACCTCAAACGACACCAAAACCATGAAATCACATCGAATTCAAGTCTAAGTTCTTCTAATACTTCCGAAACACGCATTCGATCAAAACCCCGACCAAACCACGTGTGAATAACTTGAAATTTTACACACACATCCCAGATCACTTAACGAAGCTACAACAACTCTCAGAATTCTATTCCAACCCTCGAATCAAAATCTCACCTAATCAACCGGAATTCGCCAAAATACTAACTTCGCCAATTCAAACCTAATTCTACACCGTACCTCCAAAATCTCTTCTGATCACACTTCTAAGTCACAAATCATTCCACCGAAGCTAACCGAATCATCGGAATCCATATCGGAGCCCTCTAATACATAGGTCAACATCCGGTTGACTTTTCCAAACTAAACCTTCCTTTAAGAGACAAAGTGTCTCATTTCCTTCTAAAATCAATCCAAATCAACTCGTTCATACAAGACACTCATAATGAAGCATAAAGAAGCAGAAAATGGTAGAAACGGAGCAGTAACTCACGTGACGACGGGTCGGGTCATCACAATAGCCAAATAATATTCATGTGAACAACTAATTTTAACCACACCCAAATTTTATACTATATCAGTGTAAATATTTTTTTTAGATCTAATCTTGATATTTAGACTTTTATCTTACTCTTAATAGATTTAAAAAAATTAATTAAATTAAAAACTACAAAAAAATATTAACATTTTAGAGTATAAGTTTTATTTTTATCTACACGAGAAAAGAAAATTTAAAAAAAATGTGTTTAGTTTCTTTTTAATAAGTAAGCTATAGTAATTTTTTCTTAGTATTATTTAAAGTACATATAAATATATATAGTTTTCCCGATATTATAAGAAAATATTGATTAATATTCTTATATTCATAATTCAATTTATCTTTTAAAATAAAAATAATAATAAAGTCATTGTTAAAAAAGATAATGTTTGGTATCACAAACTTTATCTCAAATATCTGATTTGAGATAACGTGATTTGAGTCACGTTAAGCTAACAACCCCAACTCTAACTTCCCCAACCCCCACGTCTCTCCTAACAATTACTCCATGTTACCCACTCTTCACAATTTGCACACATATACTTATTTATTTTCAAAATTAAAACAATTAAGAACAAAGCCCACGATCCCCTCTTCTGCTCTTCAAAAGGCACCAACGTTAATCTTGATATCGATTTTCATGGGGAGATAAAGGAAATCATCCAAAAAACTTTGCTATTTAATATTCAGTCTCACACATTAGAAAGGGCGAGAAAATTAAGCAACTAGCAAAAATAGCATTGCTTTTTTAATGTGAAAATTATTTGGAGATAAATTATTCGGCAGACTTATTAGCTTTAGAGTTAAAAATCAAAGTTCCTTTGTGATTTTAAATTCGTAAGTTCAACTCAACAGATTGTAGATATTTTCTTTGTTGTCTTACAAAAGGTAACATTCAATCCCATTTGTTCGTTTATTGTAACATATAACTGTACTATAATGTTAGTTTATTTAAACTCAATTATTCGTTTGCATTCCTTTGTATTTTAAATAGCGTCGGTTTCTTTTTGTTATTTAGTTTTAAATTAGTCTGAAATGTGTTTCTAACTTTATTAATATGAAATCTATTCCTAAATTTTAATATATTTTTATGCCATAATGCACGTGAAATTTCAAACCATAGACAGTTCATAAAATTATTTAAAGTTCTTTGTGAATAAATACTTCTTTGGTTAAATTCTATATAATGTCGGAGTTATCACTTTTGGTTTTAGCTATTAACGTTCTGGTGCAAATCCTTACAAGTATATTAGGTCCTTATTCTTTATTTGAGATCAAAACTTACTTTCTTTTAGTTATTGTTTTTTTCTTCCTCGAACTAGTATTCTGTCTAAATGAGTTTAGTGATAAATTTGGTATTAGTTAGTTTACTTACTTTAAATTGTTATTATTTTAATTTTTTCCAAATTTGTTCCGATAATATTATTATAGGATCTTATTAGTTTAAAAGAATAAAGTTAGTAAAGTTAGATTTCTTTTAATTGAGTTTCGACGTAAACACCATTTTGATTCATTTATTTTTAGTGGGGGTAGTTAAATAAATAACTCAAGTTCTGTCTAAAAATATTTGAAAGTTTAATTTGAAATAGTCTAATGACACTTAAGTTTAAATTGCTGTTAAGATTGTTAGTTTAGGTAGTTTTGAGTCTCTGTTTCACTAAATAATTTTATGAGTTTGGTTATATCATATGGTCAATTTTCTTTTACTCATGTCTATATTTTAATGTTTAAAATCACAATATTATATTTAATCAATATTTCCTTCTCTTTATAAACGAAATAATTGTTAGTGTGTATCTGGAACTTTGGCAAGAACGCATTGCTATCATTTAATTTTATATTCTATTAGAATAATATTATGAACTTCCAAAGGATTCGTACCTAACTAGACAGGAAGTAATAATATTGGGATCTTCAGTTTATTTATAAATTTGCTGAATATGATGTCATATATAACTTAATAGATAGAGTTTTATTTCATATTAATTTGATTGTATGTTGGAACTAATAAAAGGAATAGTAGGGCAAATAAGTTTGAGAATAAAAAAAAATCGAGCCTAAATACAACTTCGAACTTACATATGAGTTTTATAGTAAGATAAGGGTTGCGAATTAATTCAAAGCTTATTATAAAAATAAAAAGAGTGGTAAAAGAATTTATGAAGGAGCAAAATAAGCTAGGAACTAATTCAAGACTCCTTGTAATAAGTAAACAATATATATAA
The DNA here is from genome assembly GCA_034376525.1 of Nicotiana benthamiana. Taxonomy (NCBI): domain Eukaryota; kingdom Viridiplantae; phylum Streptophyta; class Magnoliopsida; order Solanales; family Solanaceae; genus Nicotiana; species Nicotiana benthamiana. The sequence goes on from CM067341.1 coordinate 21,085,982, forward strand.
ATAAATATCTCGGATAAAAAAGATAAACGAAATAATCCTAATAAGCTAGTAAGATTTAGGCACATGTTAACCAATAAGTTATCATGATTATGTATATGTTCGCATGACATAGTTATGATTTCCAAAATTAAAGGCAAAGTATGTGTTTGCGCAACTTTGACAAAACAATCTTAAAAAAAATAAATTGTTATTAATTATGTACACCTACGCATGACATGATTCCTGACTTACTAAGCAAAACGAATACACATACGCGTAATTCGTTTCAAGATAATTACTTACTTACAAATAATCAAGTAACTAAAAGCAGTTTAAGGCAAAAGTGCATAAATTTCTCTAGAACATAAAATATCCAGAATTAGTTAAGCCATGTATAATTAGAAAAGCGACCATGCTAGGACCATAGTACTCGGGAGTGCCTCACACCTTCTCCCGGGTTAACGGAATTCCTTACCCGACCTTCTGTATTTCGCATACTTAATCAGTGTCAATTTTCTGGGATTTTAAAATGGTGACTTGGGAAGCCGTAAATATTTATTCTAAGTGGCAACTCTTAAATACAAATGAATTAATCCCTTTTCAGATAATATCATTTAAATAGGAAAAACTCCTTTCCCTCTTATCTCCTCAGGGAAAAAGGAGGTGTGACAATCTTGGTCCGAAAACTGATACGGTCTATGACCCTACTGTCCAATCATCATTAGCAAACTCCACCACTTTGCTCGAAGCCATAGATCGCTTCATTGGCACCCCAATGTACTATATTTCACAGGTGTCTCACGATCCAAAATTCACTAACAGTCGCGATGGCGCCGGATACTGCTATCAGGCAAGCCAACCAAATTACTTGATATAGTTCTCATTTTTAACAACCTTGAAGACTATGATTTTCCTTCAATTTTTTTCATAAATAAAAAAGATAATTGCTTTAATTCAAATTAAATAATAAGCAATTAATACAAAATATTTCAAAACCATCCCAGAGCCCGGTGTCACAAGTGCATGAGCAATTTCTATAAAGTAATAAAGTACAACAACCATCCGGAGTACAATATTATACAGAAATAAATATAAAAAAATAAAAGAGACTCTGCTGGTTGTGGGTCATCTCGAAAAGTGTAGCTCACCTAAGTCTCTGTATCAACTATGCTGCTACTCCCAATAGGCCACTAGAGATACGGGTGCTTGTGCAACAAAAATGCACAGAAGTATAGTATGAGTACGAAAATAACATGTACCAATGAGTATCCCGTCTAATCTCGAAGAAGTAGAGACGAGATGGTCGGCTTCGACACATACTAGAGTCAAATAATGATATATTATTAATGCTATGATTCACAAATTTATTAATAACAGTAAATTCAGTAAAGTCATGAAACAGGTAAAAGTTCCTTTTTATTAAAAGCCTCCGGATTCGTAATCCATTACGCAACAATTATCTCAAGTAGGAGAGAGCAAATATCAATCTCAAATAATCTCAGGGCAAGCATTACAAGCATGCGCAAATAATTATCGTGGGACGTTCGGCCCAATCCAATATAAAAGTAAATTGTGGTTTGCCGAGGGTCAAATCTATTACCCCTCTCGCGAATCATCCTTACGACGCGGTCAAATATAAATAAACAACATGTCGCTCGCGATCATCTATGCGACGCAGGTACACATAGAAGCATGTATTCAAATAGTCAATCAAGACTTCATCAGGAAAAAATAATTACCCAATAAATTGCAATTCTCTTTAGCGGTCAAGAAAATGATGTTTAATCCTTTTTGAAATTCATTTACTGATTCGATGTGATTTAAGCAATTCAAGCCCTCAATAAGTTTACAAATGATCCAAGTAGAGCATGTTTTTGGGTCCTAGACTACCCAGACAATAGCATAATAGTAGCTACGTACGGGCTCTCATCACCGCGTGCATACGTAGCCCTCACAAATAGGAGCACATACCGATTAACTCGCCTATGGGGATAATTCCCTCTTACAAGGTTAGAAAGGAGATTCACCTTGCTCTAGAGTTCCAGAACCGACATTCCACGCCCTTTCGAAGACTCAAATCAATACAAAAATTCTTCAAAACTAGCCAATAATTATATAAACCCATTAATATATCTTCAATTCCTCATTATAGTCCAATTTTGTAACAATTCCTAACCCCGAACGAAAAATTGACAAAACTGCCCTCGGACCCACGTGCCCGGATTCCAAAATTTTCCGAAGAAAAAGTTTACCATGACCTTAAGAACTCAAATATATAATATTCTCAATTTTATGCCCAAAATCGTGATCAAAATAAAAAAAATCTCAATTTTTAAGTTTTTCTTCAAAACCCTAAATTTTCCTTTAGATTCTCATGAATGTTTATGTTAAATCTAAGGTATAATAAGAAAATATAATTACAAGTTAGTTAGAGGAACTTACCCAATGATTTGATACAAAAATCCACTCTTAAAATTGCCCACTCTCGGACCTAGGGTTCAAAATATGAATAAATGAAGCAAAACCTTGAGTTACACAGCTAAAATCTTTTTTTTTTTGGCAATCCACTATGCAAGCGCCTATGGCTAGTTTTCATTAATAATTGAAAAAGAAAATTACAATAATTAGGAAAAGTAAAAATAAGGGGGACAATAGCATCGGTATTGTTACCCATATAACACAACCGGCCTAAACCTTACCTTACTAATCCTACTGAGACAAATAAAAAGCCTCACCTACTAGCAAGCATGTAAAAAGAAAGAACTAGCAAGAACTAAGAATTCTATGATCATCACAGAGTTTATAACATACTCTGTTATGATATTACATATTATAATACTAATGTGATGGTAAAATAAAAAGATGAAGAAGCCACCATGGTGCTCCCTTTTCTCTAATTTTGTGAAAACTTCAATTTGTAGATTTTTGTCTTCGTCCACAATTTTTTTCAAAATATCTTCAAAATTCATGCTTTTTTCTTCGAGAGATTAGACTTTGTAGATATTGTTTGAGTGACATGTTTTTGTTTTGCATTTCTCATTGGGGGCCTCCTTATATTTTCGTCTTCAATCACCTGTCGTCCCAACTTCTATCCCTTGCACGAGACTTCTTACTTCTTTCACTATGCATTGGTGACAAATCACCTTTTCTTGAAGCCTCTGCCCAGCATTGCTTTAAGATATCATCTTCCTCCCCTTCTTCACATATATCTCTACCTACCAATATTGGATTTGGCATCTCTTGAAAATCGCCTTGTGTTGTCAATGTTTTTTCAGCTTGTACATTACCCATAATTGCCTTGTTTTTTTTTGTTTTTGCGATTTGTTCCTGCTCATGTTCCCACGACCAGTACTGGAATTAGCCTGATTTAAAGTGTTTAGTGGATCTGTACTTACCATCGCATCCAAGAGTTGTCTTTCCTCTAAAGAGATTACTGGAGCAGTTGTTACGATCTGGTGCTGCCCCACTGTGAAAATGCTACTATGTTGCAATCACCAGAAGGAGAGTTAGTTGGTGTAGTTGCATCCCTTTGTTGTTGTTGTACAGTATGACTCGTATCCAAAGATTGCCTCATTGCATCCAAAATTTTCCTCTCCTCCAAAGTAATGAGTGGCTCAGTTTTTACAGTCTGATTCTGCCTAGATTTTGGCAGCACTGTTGCGTTTCGATCACCAACTGATGTTTCGCCTGAGCATTGGTTTAGTTGTACATTATATCCTTGCATTTTGGTCGAACTTTGTTGTTGCTGCATTTGAAATAACTACTTTTGCAGTATTTCTTGGAACAAAAACTGGAGCAATATGGTTCAACTTGTTACACGACAAAAACTGGAGCAATTGCACGACAATTCAAATTGCTCGTTTGAGTTGCTACAGGTTTCCCTTGAAATTTTGGCTTGACTGGAGCATCAATGTCCTCTCCTGCACTATCCTGATCAACCTCTTGGTCGTCTTCTTCAGATGAAAAACCAGCAACTCCATCACCCCAGCCCTCCTCATCATCAAACTCTCGTGGGTCTTTCCACAGTGTCGAGTTAATGACCATATCCCTCATATTTTCTTGAATTATTTCTTTGTTATTGCCAGTGGAGATTGATGGTTGCCCATATTCACCCCCATGCTCGCCAATTGACTCACAAGATTGAGAAGGAATATCATATATCGACGTGTTCAATGTGACCAACGGTTTCTTGAACATAGGGTTGGCATCCGACGCCATTTTAATATGTGAATCTTTGATAATTTTCTCCACATGTGGACTGGAGAAATGAATCGTGGGAGCATTTGATCATTGGCCTGCATTTGCATATTCGGATCAGTAACAGGAGCTTTATTCAATGCCGCTGTAGTCGAAGAGCTATTTTGATAATTGACTCTCAACCATCTGCAAATTCTCTCCAGCCAACTTTCCATCATCATCATTCACATTGCCAAGTGCAACAATTGAGTGTGAATTTTTTTGGTAAACCTAGACTCTTTTCTGCGACCTGCAGTTTTTTTTTTGCTTTTTGGAGTTCTTTTTTGTTGGAAACCGATGTCCAATTATCCTTAGCAATATGTTGTCCAGCTTCCCTTGTGTGTTGTCTAGCATCAGTAGGTTTTGATCTCTCAAATTCATCCCCCTCTAAAGCAAACTCACCTTGAACTAAGGCAACATTAGAGACATCTGCAGCAGCTGTACCTATAGAAACAGTCACACTGCCTTGTTGTTGAACCATATCAGGCTGGTTAGAGGTATCTTCTCGAACTGACTTCAACGCAACATCAGCATCCGTAGGACTTGCTGTTCTTTGAAGAAGTTCAATCACAGCATCATGGTTATCACTCCCAGTTACAGCTCGATCAACAGGACATTGCAAAGCAAGAGTACAATCCAGCTTCAAAAATATGGAAACTGCAGCAGCTGCTTCAGTATCTACTGTCAGTTGGTACTCTTGTTATCCTTTGTAACAGATGCTGCAAACTCCAATTCCATAACATCACACTGATCATCCACCTCTTCATTTTGCCCAGTCCATTTAAAGCCATCCAATGCTATATTTGCCTTAAAATTTGGATCTACACTAGCTGGTACATTTACCTCCCCTGCTACTAGCTGCTGCACATTGTACTTGTAATGCTGTCCTTTGCATATTTCAGTTGTATTAGTAGGCTTAGTAGTAACCAGAGCAGATGCTTTATTCAATTCATTATCCTTGTTGTCCAGGAATTTTTGAAGCATCAAATAGATTTGCTATTGTTGACTTATCCACTGGCTCAACTGATACAACAGTTGGATCTCTAGTAGCTTTCAAAGTATCAGAAGCCTCCAAGTTTGTACCATTTCCCTAACCAAACAATGCACTTTTTTTATTCTTATTATTTTGCAACAATTGCTGCTGCTCAATGATTTTATCCTGCACATAAACGCCTATCAAAATCTGGTCAGTCCTTTTTTCATTGTCACCTGCTGCTACACCAGATGCACCAGTAGGTTTCAAATTTGACACCATCATAGCTGACTGTTTTTCACTTAAAACATTCAAAGGAACATTCAATGGAACAGTAGTTGGCCCTTTACAAAGCTGTGCAACATCACCATTTGGCCTTGAAAGAGCTTCAGCAGCTAGAACACTTGAACCAGAAACATGTTTTTGTCCTGCATCATCAATCACATTAGGTAGTACCCCTTCAATTCGTTGTCCTGCAAGATTAGCATTCAAGTACTCCCTGGCATCAACTACTAATTTAGCCAAACTGCCCCAGCCTTCAGATTCGTTAACGTGAACTGCTTCTTCATTAAATTCCTTTGTACTCCAACGACACGATTTTATATCATGACCTTGATGATTACAACACGTGCAGTATTTAGGTAAGGTATCAAACACGATCTGCTGGTCGTATTCAACTATTTTTCCAGATTTCATATCTACTATCTTGATCTTGATTTTCTTTGGATGTTTGTCTAGTAAATTAATCAAGACTTTAACTCGTGCCGTACTAGGTCGTGTTCGATCTTGAATAGCCTTATCTACTGCAAGAGGCTTTCCCACGGCAGATGCGATGGACATTAAGGATTTTTTTGCGAAGAATTTGCTGGCAGCTCAGGAAACGAAATCCAAGCCACAGCTTTTGACGTTTCTTCACGGAGGTTAAATCCCATTGTCCATGGGAATGTCCTAAAGAAGAACTCGTCTCCTTTTGCCTTAACATAACCAGTTGTTCTTGATAACACATGAGCAAAATATTCAAATAGATCGAATCTTACCAGAATATGCCGATCTTTTAGCTGTCCAATGTTGCAATTACCTTTGACGTCGAATTGTTTCGGCAAAATCTGACTTAGCTCCTGAAGCACAGGCATTCCGTACGAAAATTTAATTATAACTGCTTGTTGAAGACCTTCATCCCTGGTGAATGAATTCACTTCATCTATTGTGAATTCAATAGTAGGTATTCCATGCTCAAACGTAACCGGACAAAGTTCCAGTTCTGAGGTTTTTGCGGCAGATTGTTTCCCAGCAAGTTGCGTTGCATATGTTTGTTTGGTAACGTGACTTGTTTGATTTTCAGTATTGTTTTGAATAGCCTCGATGTCAAAAATTCCACTTCCGATCAAACTTCTCAAAAACCTTCAAATTTTTATCTTTAGCCAAATGACGTCAAAATGACCTACAGACCTGCGAATTCACTTCTGATCGCGCTCCTAACTCCAAAATCACCATGCGGAGCTATCATAGACTCAAAATCACAAAAGGACATCGATAACACTGAAATGCACTTCAAGCCAAACTTATGAAATTTCTTCCAAAATGCTAACTTCCACAATAGGTGCCAAAATTCCCCCGGGTCATCCAAGGCCCGATCCGGCCATTCTCCATAGTCCGAAATCATCATACGAACCTGCTAGAATCTTTAGATCTCGATTCCGAGGTCGTTTAATTAAAAATCCAATATTAGGTAATTCATTCAACATTAAGCTTCTAACATGAGAATTTTCTTTCCAAATCAACTTCGAACTTCCCGAAATCCTATTCTGGTCATGGGTACAAGTCATAGCACCTGAAATGAAGCTGCTCATGGCCTCAAACTGCTGAACGACGTGCTAAAGCTCAAAACGAATGGTTGGGTCTTTACATTTTCTCCCACTTAAACATGCTTTCGTCCTCAAACGTGCTGAGAACTACCCTGAAGGTGTCTAATGGGCCGGGTTGACCTGTAACTGGACCGACCCAGACTGGTTCAAATCGGAATTGGACTTGCCTGACACATAGGGGGCCGGTGGGGCTGGGTAGGAGGGGTAGAGGGGGTTGGTCCGTTTAAATTTTTGTACCGGTTAACCGGACCGATCAAACCGGATCCACATGAACAGTACCATGTACCGGTTAAACTGGCCTGGACCGGTCTGATACAACCTTTTTTTTAATTTTTGAATTAAATGGGGCCCACTAACCGTTGGCAACAGTCAGACCTTGCAAGAATTGCATTAATATCCTTTTTTCTTTAAAATTTAAATTTTTTTCAATTTACAAAATTAATCTTCTCTAAAACTATAAATCCCCCCCCCCCTTTCTTCACTCAACTCTCATTTCTCAATCTCAATTTCTCTCATTCTCTCATTCTCCAATTTTCAAGATTTCAAGTCTCAATCTCAAATTCTCAATTCAAGTTAAATCATGCCTCGTACTTCTAGAGTGCGCTCATATGTTTGGAAATATTTTGAGGTGGTAGAAGAAAATGAAGAAGGTCGGAAAGTAAAGTGCAAGAACTGTGGTCAAGTCTTAAATTTTCATTCAGAGTCTGGCAGAGGAAGTTTAAGGAGGTAGATAAAGTATCGTCTAGAGCGTCCTCCGGAAATTCGTATTTAAGATTTTAAGACAATTTGTGTTATTTTGAAATTATTAGACGTATTTATGCTTAATTTTTTAGTTTGTTTGATTAATTTGAAGTATTATTAATTTATTATGCATGAAATTTTATGTTTACTATTTTTTGTTAATTTACTTTTTAAATGCAAACTTTAATTTTGAATTTTGAAATAAATATAGCACTTGCAATTTATATTAATACAAAGTATTAATATAACTTATAACTTTTAAATTAATAGAAAGTATTAATATAACTTACAATAATTATACAAAATATGAGAAAATTAAAAAATACACTAAACTCAGCCCGACCCGTCCCCTTAACCCATAACCCTTACGGTTCAACTTTTACCAAGATGAACCCAAACACGTTAATCATGGTAAGCCCCAACCCGTAACTGGCTCGGATCATAACCTGTACGGGTAAAAAAAATAGCAACTCGTCCCGGCCCGGCCCGGCCCACCCGTTTAACACCTATACCCTAAAGTAGTCTGAAATCATTATTTAACACCTCATGCACCTTACCGTACTACCACAACTCAATTGAGCACATTGGCTCGATCAATTCTAAAAATATTCCCTTTTTATTCAAGAAAATAAGCGTAGAGCCCAATTCCAACATCCGAAATTCTCTGTCAGGTCTGCTTTCAATATATGAACACTGTATCAATAACTACACCCGGCACCAAAACATGATTGCATACCTTAGCTGATTTCACACCTTGCACTATTTTACTCATAGGCCCACAACAATATTCTCTTATCAATTTAGTCAAAATTCCACGAATCTGATGCTCCCATGGCACCGCATGACATACATGGGTCTCGTTCTAACTCTTACAGTACCGACACAACGGAAGAGATGTGTAGAAATTCATAACCAACTATTGAATCAATAATAATTGGTTCTATACCCCTGATAAGAACTATCACCCTTTTCTGAACCAAATAATGGTCTTAGCTCCTTAGTATACTTCATCTAATCATATTGCACTGATTCGATGATCGCATCTCACCCAGTACAAATTGCTCAGGCAATAAGCCATCGCAACATGACCAAAAGCCTCATATCATGCTACAATGTACCAATAGGCTACCATATCGAACACGATACAACGGAAAAAGAATTCTGGAAGGAACTATTCAACTCACGCACCACTATGGACTTTCCTTAGAAAATGGGAAACAAAGCATATCAAAATAGCATATAGAAAATTGTACTCACATCACACTGTTGCGATGTGCAAGCCGATCCAAATAACATACCCATGGTGGTATGCCATCCGATCCACACTTAGAATTCACATAAGGAGATATACAGCGAGCTAAATTCTCATTACAACAAAAAATACCGAGTATCAATCACAAGCACGCTAAGTGCATAATATCATCCCTGGGGGAACATATAGTGCCATAAGCTACAACACTCAAGCACATCTGAGGTGCGATAACGATCTGAATCTCAAAATCCATATTGCTCATACAAAATCATCTCTACGGGGAACCTCGACACATAATAAATTCACCAAGCCATCTCACAACTTGCACGGCGCAATACGTCATTACATGAAATAGCTGATGACAAAATAACACCCCGACTACTCTGCCATTAAGGAGCGTTGTGTTGAAATGAACACATATGGCCTGATATAAAGCCCATATTTACATTTAAAACCATCCACTGACATCAAGTCGACCCTGATCGTACCAAACTAGGCCAATGACCCTTCAAAGGTCCATACTAACTTCCTTTTTCTCATAACACATAAGAAAAACCATCACAATAGGAGTAATCCTCCGCAGTCCACAACCCAATAAACTGAGTTCCCTCCAAGAATATATTCTCAAATAAATGATATCATCACAACCTTCATACTTGGTTTAAGACTTTAATCAATTTAGTGACTACCTGCCACACTTATACAATCTTCATGTGGGACACACTCCCACAACCTACCATAACAAATAACTGGGTCGTACCTCCAACCCACCGGCCGCAGTAACGTTGAAAATTGATCAAGAATCATTAACCATGATGCAAATCCCTTTTTACAAAACACCGATCTTAGGTGACGCTGAATACAATACCAACTTACCTTAAACATCAAAACTACTTTCCTTGTCATCCAAGCTCGTGACATCCTTGTCGACACTGAACTGCTACCTTAATCTTCACTTCAAATTCCATACCACTCACTGCACCTAACATGCCAATATACGATAGAACTCATTTTTCATCATAGTTTCGGAACCACTGTTAGATTAATACTTCATCATATAAAACTTTCCACTTAACTCACTTCAGGAGGACCATAATAACACACAGGTGAATTCTCATGGCCGTAGAATATGCAAATCTCTAAGTAGTAATCTAAACCACAATAGCCCTTCCGGGATCTACCTCCACATAATTGGCCACAACGATAGAATACTTTCTGAATAACACTAACTACGGTGGCCGACAAGCCTTGCACGCACCATCACAATTCACTTGCATAACTTGATTACGCTGAAAGAACTAATCATTGCTAGCAACATGCCAATTTGGCTATGGCTAACCAATCTCTCTTCTTCCAATTTTCCCTTGATTGCTAGAAAAAATAATAACTCATTCACTTAACACACTCCATCCGCACTCTTCCCGAGTGACCCTGAATCACGAGACCATGCTGTCTGAAATCCCATGAACCATTTCGCACCTCCTAATTGCTACATCGCAAGTCAAAACATCATAGAGCATTCTATGCCTCTTCTCATAGGCTACTATCAAGCTTGATTCTTAACTGTATCCATAAGCTTGAAATCATTAGGCATCACTTTATCTTTTGAATTTACTTGGACCATTGTTGAGAGCCACCCGCTCTGACTTGGCCCCAAATATGATCAATTCTATAAATCTTCTAGCACATGAATACCCCATTGGTGAAGCACCTAACAGAATCATTCCCTTGGAATCCGCATCTTTATAAAGCACAATCCTGAATCATTCCCCAAGGCTGAACATGGGCCAATAAGGCCAACTATAGTTATCTTCTATAATTCCTTTGCTCAATTTACCACTTATGTTCTTTTTCCGTAGCTGAGATAACCCGTCAATATGCTAATAATCAGAAATCCTACGAGTAATTAACCATGTAACCCCGTCATAGGGGTGGGACTCTCCCACTTAGCTCGAAGCCACTGTTACACAACTCTGGAATTTACCAGAATTCTTAATCTCTTATTGACACAACCTAGGACAATTAACTGCCAAAATTCTCAAACTTTTTCTATAAAACCGCCTTTTTATATCCTGAATCATCAAACACATTTGCAAAATTGATCTCTTTGTTTTATAACCAATAGAATTCTTCACAGATGCTTCGCCAACCATGTGACTGCTAACCTGCATCACAAGGAATAACCCACTTGTGGAAATAACTTTCCGACATCTTCCAACACTACTGCATAGGGTACAACCACCATGACATCAATAACCTATCCTGGGTCCGAGCTAACCCTCTAGCTGCATAAGTCATTTCTGTTAGAAAATACGCTTAACGCTAGAGGGGGGGTGAATAGCGTTATAATAGAAATTAGCGTAAACTTGCGGAATTTAAAAATTGCAGGAAATAAATAAGTGCAATAAGTAAATAATTTAGAACAAACGCACCGATGTATCCTGGTTCACCACAACCCGTGGCTAGTCCAGTCCCCGAGAGACTCTCTCGAGATTTCCACTAACTTGTTAAGCTTACGGGTGCTCAACAAACCGTTACAACTTGAGGACACAAGCCTCAACAACCTTTGCTCGGAGATACAACACTCCAAGACTTCAACCAAGGAAACACAAGTTCCTTCTTACAACACAAGGGACTAACACTTCCCTTCAAGTGTACAAAAACACTTAGCACTCAAACAAGACACTCCTTTAAGAGTAGATATGAGTAAAAAGAATACGCTCAAGATCGCAACAACTTTCGACAAGAATTTGGCTCTCAAAAGCTTATGTAATGAATATAAAATGATAAGCAATAAAGTATGCAAGCTTTAGCAATTGTATGATCAGTTGTTGTGTGTTGTTGTTCTTAAAAGACTGATTTGAAGCTGTATTTATAGTTGAAAAACTTTGTATTACCGTTGCCTAATTACCAATTAAGAGTTGCTGATTTTACTCTGTGACAATCGATTGTCAAATTACCACAATCGATTGTTTGCCAGTTCTTCCAAAAATCAATCCCAGATTTTACGCATAACAATCGATTATCTAAGATCAATAATCGATTACTGGCAACGTTCAAAAAATTATTTCTAGATTTTACTTAAAACAATCGATTGTCAGAAATCTACAATCGATTACTCAGCAACGTTAAAAAAATCCTTTCCAGATTTTAATTAAAACAATCGATTATAAGAAATCAGTAATCGATTACTCAGCAACGTTCAGAAAATCCTTTCCAGATTTTAATTAAAACAATCGATTATAAGAAATCAATAATCGATTACCTGACGGTATTTGAAAACATTTTGGCAACGGTCAGTTATACAATCGATTATATTAAGTTAACAATCAATTATATATCAGACTTGAAAAATCAATATAGACACTGCCTCTTGACAATCGATTGTTATAGGTTCACAATCGATTATTTAATAACTTTGAAAAAGTCTGGAAGACACTGCCTCAACACAATCGTTTGTCATAAGTTCACAATCGATTATTTTGTGACTTTGAAAAATCTGATGGACACTGTCTCTTCACAATCGATTGTCATTAGCTTCACAATCGATTATTTTGAGCTTTGAAAAACTTTGATGGACACTGCCTCATCACAATCGATTGTCATAAGGTTCACAATCGATTGTCATGCAGATTTGAAAAATCTGATGCTCACTGCCTTAACACAATCGATTGTCATAAGTTCATAATCGATTGTCAAGCAGCTGACTTAAACATAATCGATTATCATAAGTACATAATCGATTATCTTAGTCCAGATTTTAGAGGCATGTTTAAAAATCATTTTGACTAAAGTAAATATGCATTATTTAAAATCATTTTGCTCTAAATTAAATATGCATGATTTGTTAAAAATATTTTTACGAGAGAAGCCAAGTCTTGAGTTTAAGTTGTCGGATCAAGATCACAATTAAATACCGACTCATATAAAACTTAATCTCGATCTTTGTCTTGTGCGTGAATCTCGTTATATATCAATTTTGCGCTTGTGCTTGGACCTCGTCATATGTCAATTTGCGCATAGTTTGTCATTCATCAAAACCTACAAATATGAACACACGTTTAGTATAATGCCTTGAGAACGTTTTCCAACAATTTACCCCTTTTTGATAATGGCAAACATTAAGCGGGATATGCATATTAGGCAATTCATAATGACGATTCAAGACAAGTAAAGATATGCAACAAGTATATAGATATGCAATTTGTTCCCCCTCAATATATGAATTCCCCCCTCAATTTATGCCGATAAGTATTGAGAGTGCATACCCGTTATCTTCCCCCTTTTGCCATTAGCAAAAAAATATAGAAAAAAAAACTTGTTTATTTATTAAAAAAACGGTTACATAACGGGAACAGTAAAAACATAGAACAATAAAATAGAAAAACAAATAAAGAAATTATTCATCATCATTTCCCGCCTCATCATCCGGCACTGTTTCATAGGGAACAAGACCGGCATATGGATAATTAACATGGTCAAAATATCCATGGATCTCATATGTCAATTGACCGACAGAGGTGGTCAATGAAGCAATTTGGTCGGAAATGGATTGAAGAGTAGGTTCTTGAGGCTGACGCGATCGACGAGTTGGAGGAGGAGCAGGAGCTACATGATCGCCGTCATGGGGAAAGGAGGATTCGGAAATTTCCCACTTCTTGGTGCTCTTTTTGAGAGGATTGATGGAAGTGTTGAACCCGGAAGCTTCAAGAAAATTCATAATAAGGAGGGCATAGGGAAGAGGTCTATCATCTTCTATGGTATCACGCAGGTGAATTTTGACGAACTTACACCAATTGATGTGAGCTCCGGTTATAATGGCATGCATGAGCTTAGCGTCCTCTTGGGAAAGAGTGGTATGATTATGCTTCCGAGGCTTGAGGACTCGGGTGATGAAATAAAAAATCAAACGATATTCGGGGAGCATTCCCGTAATGGTAGGACGTCGAGTAGATAGATTAGGATCATAAGCTCCAAGTCCTATTTGGTTTAGGAGAGTTTTCTCATCAAATAAGGCGCCGGCCTCTCTAATGTAGCGAGTAATGTTTTCGTCATTTCGAGGAAGATGGGTAATGGAATGCAAGTTTTCATTGGACAAAAGAATTTGAACACCATTAATATTTGACACAAGCTCACCATCGTCATCCTCATGAAGGTTTGAGTAAAACGCTTGAATCAATGGAGGATCAATATAAGGATAGTAAGATATAAGAAGTCAAGAAGTTGACATTCCTTATGCATGTTTGTAGCGGGGGCATATGATTCAAGATACTTGATTGTTGAAAAGCGAGGAGAAAGAATGTCACGCTTTTCGAATTTTGTCAAAAATCTAGTAAGCTGGGTTTCAGTATTGAATTGTAAAATAGACCCATCTTGATAAGGGAAATTTGGAGGTGGAGGAGCAGAAGAAGATGCACCTTGTCTACCTGAACGGGAACGTTTAGAGTGTCTGCCCGACATTTTCAAAAAGTAGTAATGAACTTTGTAAGAAACTTGGAAGATTTTTGAAGGTTTGGGAGCAAAGATTGATGCTTGAGTGAATAAAATTGAAGACTTGTGATGCCTATTTATAATGGGAAGAATGGTATTTCATTTATGATGAAAATCTGCAGAAATTTATGAGCCAAAACAGTCAGAAACGGTAAAAATAAATTGCACTGACCGTTAGACAATCGATTGTTGAAACGAAATAATCGATTGTTGAGCAAATTTTGACTTGAACTCGGAACTGACACAAAATCGATTGCAGGACCCAAACGGTAACAAATATTTGAATTACTGACAAAGAATAATCGATTGTTGAATTATGATAATCGATTGGTGTGATATAGTGAGCACGGTGATTTTCTGACTCGGAAAATAATCGATTATATTTATGAAACAATCGATTGTTTTAGGAAAGCAGTACTGAATGGCTGAGACGGTAATAAATTATACAGTTAAAAAATCGATTATTAAACACAAATGCATAATAAGCATCAGACATAAATAATCGATTAGTGATACTTGCTAATCGATAGTCCGCACAGTAAAATAATCGATTATTTGCTGTAACAATCGATTGTTCTATGCCATTTCTTTATAATTCCCCCTACCTTTAGGGCGATACCTGCAAAAGAGAATTAGACGTCTCGAACGCTCAAGTTAGTAATTTGTAACGAAATAATGCAATGAGAACGTGATCTCTTAATAAGTGTGTCCTAAGGTGTTCTTAAGAGAGTTTCGGGTACTTACCTTTTCTCCGACGTCGCCAATTACCTGTTCGAGAGGGTGATCTTTGATTGTCTCCACTCGTTAGGCATTTTCGTTTCTTTCTCCAATTGTGGCGTTTCCTCCGTTGATTGTTCCAAGATTTCATCTTGAATTTCCTTAGGAGTTTCCTCTTGTACTTTGTCTTTTAAACTATTTAAAATACCTGCAAGATCAGAACAAGAATCCTTTCTCGCCAAGCGAGCATTATTTTCGGAAAACATAATATGAGGGGATTCCTCCAAAGTTTGGGTTCTACTATTAAATACCCTATATGCTTTGCTACGTGAAGAATACCCAATAAAAATTCCCTCATCGGATTTGGCATCAAATTTTCCCAATAGATCTTTTCCATTGTTATGAATAAAAACTTTACAACCGAATACTCTAAAATGAGAGATATTTTGTTTCCTTCCCTTGTAGAGTTCTTAAGGGGTTTTCATGAGTATTGGCCTTATGACTACTCTATTTAAAACGTAGCATGCGGTACTCACGGCATCCGCCCAAAAATATTTGGGAATCTTAGCCTCTTCGAGCATGGTTCTAGCCATCTCTTCGAGACACCTATTTTTCCTTTCCACCACCCCATTTTGTTGTGGTGTTCGTGGAGCGGAAAAGGTATGCTCGATACCGAGTTCATCACAAAAGTCCGCTAAGAGATTGTGATCAAACTCTCCCCCATGATCACTTCTAATTGAAGTGATGGTTGTTTTCATTTTGAACACGTTTAAGAAAATATTTAAAATTCTGAAAGGCATCACTTTTATGGGCAAGAAATATAGTCCAAGTAAATCTGGAATAATCATCAACAATAACAATAGCATAACGATTTCTACCAAGACTTTCAATGCGAGATGGTCCAAACAAATCCATGTGAAGCAACTGCAATGGTCTAGTAGTTGAAACAATATTTTTCGATTTAAAAGATGCTTTTGTTTGCTTCCCTTTTTGACAAGAATCACAAATAGAGTCATTTTCAAATTTCAAATTTGGAAGACCAACAACTAAATTTTGTGAAACCAATTTGTTCAAAAGATGCATGTTGATGTGAGCTACTCTACGATGCCATAACCAAGAATCATCCTCTTTGCTCATTAAACAATTCACATATTCGGGTGAAGAATTTGCAAGATCAACCATATAAATGTTATCCATTCTAAAACCACGAAGGATAATTTTAAAATCGCTACGTCTAAAAACTAAGCATTCATCCGAATCAAATAAAACAAGATTTCCCTTGTCACATAATTGACTTATGCTCAAGAGATTATGTTTTAAACCTTTCACAAGTAATATATGCTTAATGGAAGAAATTTCATCCTTACCGACCGATCCGATGCCGATAATCTTTCCTTTGTTGTTATCACCAAAAATAACACTTCCCCCTTCCTTGTGTTCTAGTTGAAGGAATTTGGATTCGTCTCCCGTCATGTGCTTGGAGCATCCACTATCAAGGTACCATAGTACACTTGATCCCTTCAAACATACCTACAAAACAGATTAATGAGTTTTAGGTACCCATGCCATTTTGGGTCCTTGGGGGTTAGGCAAATCATAGTGATATGATTGAGTGTTATGTCTATGTCGAGTAAAACAAGCAGGAGCAATATGTCCAATTCGTCTACAATAATGACAAGTCACGTTAGGATTATGCATCCTTCTAGGTTGATAGTAATTGGACGGACGAAATTCATTTACTCTATTCTTGACAATATAACTATTGCGCAAAACATGAAAATCATTTCTCCTACCATTTGTTCTAGGATATGCATCATTTCTAGAATAGTTATTTCTAGGTTGGAAGTCATTTCTAGGTGTTCTAAAAGGTTCAAAATCCCTTCTAGTGTTTGGCCTAGAATGTGCATTATTTCTAGCATGATTATTTCTAGGTTGCGATTGATGAAAACCATTTCTAGGTTTGTTGTATCTAGGATGAACATTTGTTTTATGTATCCTAGGTTGAGCCTTAGGTGGTTGGGGCTTGGCTTCAACTTTCTCTTTAAGCTCGTTTCTAAAACCTATGCCATGCTTGGTCGACTTCAAATTAACAAGCACTTCATTCAAATTTTTATGAGATAAGTTAAACTTATCTAAGGTGCCCTTAAGCCTTTCTACTTCATTTTTGAGATGCATGCAAGAAGTACAATTTCTAGAACTCTCGGGCTTGTCGGCGCTTCTCCTGCCAAAAAAATTGTTTTCCTCTTTCAACTTCTCATTTTCTAAAATCAGTTTTTCCAATTCCTTTTCTTTAAAAGAGAGTTGTTTTTGAAAATCTTTTTCTTTTAAAGAAGCATTTTCTTTTATACTCTTAACAGTTTTTGAAGCTTTAATAAATTCGCTATACAACTCATCAAAAGCATTATGCATTTCTTCAAGGGAAAAGAAATTTTTGGAAGAAATTTGACATACCTCTTCTTTGTTGTCTTCTTGTGCCATAAGACAAAGATTTGCGGCTTCGTCTTCTTCTTCCTCACTTGACTCGTCACCGGAGTCGCCTCCCCAAGATATGTATGCTCGTTGCTTCTTGAAGGGTTTCTTCTCCTTTTTAGCATTTGGGCAATTTGATTTAATGTGCCCGGTTTCTCTGCACTCATAGCTCTTTATTTGATCTCCTTGCTTTTTGCCCTTTCGTTCATACTCTTTTCGCATGAACTTTTGTAATCTCTTGATAACGAGTCCGAACTCGTTGTCTCCGTCCTCATCATTTTGAGGTTGGCTTGTGCTTGCCTTAAGAGCGATTCTTTGCTTCCTTTGATCATCAACAAGAGGGTTAAGTATAGTAGATTCATAAGTTTTAAGATTACCTCTTAATGCGTCGATGGTGACATTTGAAATGCCAATGGATTCTTGAATCGCGTCGGCCTTGGATCGCCATTCCGGAGTGAGACTTCTGAGAATTTTTCGGACAAGTTCCTTATCCGTGAAGGTTTTCTTATGAGCATGTAAATCATTTACGATTTTTGAAAATCGTTCAAACATCTCATCGACCTTTTCGCCTTCCTTCATGTGAAACAATTCATATGCATGGGTTAGGAAATCAATTTTGGCTTCCCTTACCTGGTCCATACCTTCGTACGTAATTTCCAGCTTGTCCCACATTTGCTTCGCCGTTGTGCAACAAGATATCTTCCTGTAATCATCAGCATTTACAGCACAATATAATAAATTAATAGCCTTAGCATTATTTTGCACCTTTCGGATGTCATCCGCATCGTATTCATCTTCGGACTTTGGGACCCATTCATTTTCAACCTTCTTGGTTGGAATTTGTTCTCCATTCATTATGACCTTCCAAAGATGAAAACTATTTGATTGTACAAATATTCTCATCCTCTCCTTCCAGTATGTATAATTTGTACCATCGAATAGCGGTGGTCGGGTGGAGCATTGTCCTTCACCTATTCCTGCAAAAGAATCAAGAGTAGAAGCCATGGATGTTTCTCTCAAACGGTTAAGTCTTCAAAGAGTTGGGCTCTGATACCAATTGTTAGAAAATACGCTTAACGCTAGAGGGGGGGTGAATAGCGTTATAATAAAAATTAGCGTAAACTTGCGGAATTTAAAAATTGCAGGAAATAAATAAGTGTGATAAGTAAATAATTTAGAACAAACGCACCGATGTATCCTGGTTCACCACAACCTGTGGCTAGTCCAGTCCCCGAGAGACTCTCTCGAGATTTCCACTAACTTGTTAAGCTTACAGGTGCTCAACAAACCGTTACAACTTGAGGACACAAGCCTCAACAACCTTTGCTCGGAGATACAACACTCCAAGACTTCAACCAAGGAAACACAAGTTCCTTCTTACAACACAAGGGACTAACACTTCCCTTCAAGTGTACAAAAACACTTAGCACTCAAACAAGACACTCCTTTAAGAGTAGATATGAGTAAAAAGAATACGCTCAAGATCGCAACAACTTTCGACAAGAATTTGGCTCTCAAAAGCTTATGTAATGAATATAAAATGATAAGCAATAAAGTATGCAAGCTTTAGCAATTGTATGATCAGTTGTTGTGTGTTGTTGTTCTTAAAAGACTGATTTGAAGCTGTATTTATAGTTGAAAAACTTTCTATTACCGTTGCCAAATTGCCAAAAACTTTGTATTACCGTTGCCAAATTGCCAATTAAGAGTTGCTGATTTTACTCTGTGACAATCGATTGTCAAATTACCACAATCGATTGGTTGCCAGTTCTTCCAAAAATCAATCCCAGATTTTACGCATAACAATCGATTATCTAAGATCAATAATCGATTACTGGCAACGTTCAAAAAATCATTTCCAGATTTTACTTAAAACAATCGATTGTCAGAAATCTACAATCGATTACTCAGCAACGTTCAAAAAACCCTTTCCAGATTTTAATTAAAACAATCGATTATAAGAAATCAATAATCGATTACTCAGCAACGTTCAGAAAATCCTTTCCAGATTTTAATTAAAACAATCGATTATAAGAAATCAATAATCGATTACCTGACGGTATTTGAAAATATTTTGGCAACGGTCAGTTATACAATCGATTATATTAAGTTAACAATCGATTATATATCAGACTTGAAAAATCAATTTAGACACTGCCTCTTGACAATCGATTGTTATAGGTTCACAATCGATTATTTAATAACTTTGAAAAAGTCTGGAAGACACTGCCTCAAGACAATCGATTGTCATAAGTTCACAATCGATTATTTTGTGACTTTGAAAAATCTGATAGACACTGTCTCTTCACAATCGATTGTCATTAGCTTCACAATCGATTATTTTGAGCTTTGAAAAACTTTGATGGACACTGCCTCATCACAATCGATTGTCATAAGGTTCACAATCGATTGTCATGCAGATTTGAAAAATCTGATGCTCACTGCCTTAACACAATCGATTGTCATTAGTTCACAATCGATTGTCAAGCAGCTGACTTAAACATAATTGATTATCATAAGTACATAATCGATTATCTTAGTCCAGATTTTAGAGGCATGTTTAAAAATTGTGTTGACTAAAGTAAATATGCATTATTTAAAATCATTTTGCTCTAAATTAAATATGCATGATTTGTTAAAAATATTTTTACGAGAGAAGCCAAGTCTTGTGTTTAAGTTGTCGGATCAAGATCACAATTAAATACCGACTCATATAACACTTAATCTCGATCTTTGTCTTGTGCTTGAATCTCGTTATATATCAATTTTGCGCTTGTGCTTGGACCTCGTCATATGTCAATTTGCGCATAGTTTGTCATTCATCAAAACCTACAAATATGAACACACGTTTAGTATAATGCCTTGAGAACGTGTTTCCAACAATTTCACCGCTCGTGGGTATTAATTAAATATGCGGCAACATCCTTCCCATTTAATGTTATGTTTTATCCTTCTTATTTCCAAGCAACTCCATTCCATTATACCAAGTCTCCCTCCGCATAATAGCATATGCTTCCTTAATCAACTACTAGAACTTTGCTTCATATACCTGGCCTTTTAGAATTTTTGAACACTACCTGATACTTCCAACATGTCCTTCCTCGTCCTTTGTTGTTCAGTTATTGCCTCAAATAAAATTCTTCTTCATAGCTCTTGGACCCACAAACGCTACTGACTTGAACCTTTCTAGAGATCATCTTTCTCGAGCTGGACGTTAAAAACACCGATTCAATCCTGATCCACCGCGCCACGCGATCTCTGATAGTCGCTTCTTCAATACTATCTCACCATTTCCTGCTCCCAAGACGAATTGTAGAAGATTATAACACTAGCAAAATTAGTACATTTAATAGGAACAATGACACCTCATCATAGGAGAAACTCCACCACACTTGCAACACTAAGCCCCGCTACTCCATTAACAAAAATTTGGACATTAGTAGGCCAATTGATTTTCTCCTGCCGGGATTTACATACTGAATATCTAGATCATGCACTGAGTAAACCGCCCTTCAAGTCATTCACTGCCCCGATACGTAGGCAAACATCCCACCATCATATCAATACTACGGAACAATCGTTCATAAGCATCGTGGCAACTTGTGCCTAGCCTCAGAGCCCTCAAAAGTACCGCTATTGGGATAGAATATCCTTCAACAAAGCGACGATAATAAACCGATCAGCTATACCGAGAGAAACATCCCGCACCACATCTGCAGTACCATTTACAATTCTTCACTTCTCAATTTATAACAAGTGTTTTTCAACGCATAAGATTGAGTAGGAAGAAACAAAGGCATAAGCCTCGAGGAATCAAATCGCACGATAAGGAATCAAGAAGGGAAGTACTCCTAACTGTCCTGCAGCCTCCGGAGGATAAATACAGACGTCTCTGTACTGATCTATGAGACTCTACAAGACTTGCTCATGACTCGTGAGACCCTAGGAACCTAGTACTCTAATACCATGTTGTCACGACCCAAAATCCACTAAGGGTTGCAATGACGCCGGACACCGCTATCAGGCAAGCCAACCAAATTATTTGATGAAATTCTCATTTTTAGCAATCTTGAAAACTATGATTTTCCTTCAATTTTTTTTATCAATAAAAAGATAGCTGCTTCAATTCAATTTAAATAATAAGAAATTAATACAAAATATTTCAAAACCATCCTAGAAATCGGTGTCACAAGTGCATGAGCAATTTTTATGAAATAATAAAGTACAATAGCCGTCCGGAGTACAATATTGGACAGAAATAAATACAGAAAAATGAAAGAGACTCTGTTGGTTGTGGGTCGTCTCGAAAGGTGCAGCTCACCTAAGTCTTTGTATCAACTATGCTGCTACTCCTAGTAGGCCACTATAGATACAAGTGTTTGTGCAACAAAAATGCACAGAAGTATAGTATGAGTACGAAAATAACATGTACCCAGTGAGTATCCCGTCTAATCTCGAAGAAGTAAAGACAAGATGGTCGACTTCGACACATACTAGAGGTCAAATAATGATATATTATTAATGCTATAATTCACAGATTTATTAACAACGGTAAATTTTGATAAGTCATGAAACAAGTAAAAGTTCCTTTTTATTAAAAGCCTCCGGATTCGTAATCCGTTACGTGACAATTATCTCAAGTCAGGGAGAGCAAATAGCAATCTCAAATAATCTCAAGGTAAGCAATACAAGCATGCTCAAATAGTCACCGTGGGACGTACGGCCCCATCCAACATAAAAGTAAATTGTGCACTGCCGAGGGTCGAACGGCTCAAACCATAGGGCTCAAACCATAGATGCATTTATTACCTCGCTCGCAAATCATCCATGCGATGCGGTAAAATATAAAAAGACAACACCCCGCTCGCGAATAACCCATGTGACATGGTCAAATAGAAATAAACAAGCACCCTACTCGCAAATCATCCATGCGACTCTGGTACACATAGAAGCATGCATTCAAACAGTCAATTAATAATTCATCAGGGAAAAAATAATTACCCAAAGAAATAGCAATTCTCTTTAATGGTCAAGAAAATAATATTTAATCCCTTTTGAAATTTATTTACTGATTTGATGTGATTTAACCAATTCAAGATGTCAATAAGTTTACAAATGATCCAAGTACAGCATGTTTTTGGGTCCTAGACTACCCAGACAATAGCATAATAGTAGCTATGTACGGACTCTCGTCGCCTCGTGCGTATGTAGCCCCCACAAATAGGAGCACATAACTAATTAACTTACATATGGGGACAATTCCCTCTTACAAGGTTAGAAAGGAGACTCACCTTGCTATGAAATTCCATAACCGACATTCCACGCCCTTTCGAAGACCCAAATCGATGCAAAAATGCTCTAAAACTAGCCAATAATTATATAAATCAATTAATATATGTTCAATTACTCATTATAGTCCAATTTATAACAATTTCTAACCCCGAACGAAAAGTTGACAAAATTGCTCTAGGGCCCACGTGCTCGAATTCGAAAATTTTCCGAAGATAAAGTTTACCTGTGACCTTACGAACTCAAATATATAATTTATTCTCGATTACATGCCCAAAATCGTGATCAAAATCCAAAAATCTCAATTTCTAGGTTTTTCATTAAAACCCCAAATTTTCCTTTAGATTCTCGTGAATTTTGATGTTACATCTAAGGTATAATTACAAAATATAATTGAAAATTTGTTAGAGGAACTTAACCAATGATTTGATATGAAAATTCACTCTTAAAATTGCCTACTCTCGAGCCTAGGGTTCAAAACATGTTAAAGTGAAGCAAAAACTTGAGTAACACAACTAAAATCAGGCTGTAGATATGGCATTTGCGAATTGCGAACCCTCGCAAAAGCAAAGAAAGCCTTCGGAACTGCGAACTAAGAAGGGCTGGAAAAGATTACATTGTGACAAAAAGTTTGCAATTGCGAACTTGGCATCGCAATTGCGATGGATATGTTCGCAATTGCGACCATAACAAAAGCATCAGTTTTTTCCGACACAAAAATAAGCATAACTTTCCCATACGATGTCCAAATTCGATGATTCTTTTTGCTATAACTCCGTAATTACGATACGGATCTAATTGTTCAATAAAAACTGAATTTGGATATTATTTTCTTAATGTGGTACCCCTTTATTCCCCAAAAACGACATTGAAACATCGAAGAAGAGCGCAACACAACCCAAAACACACGCGAAGCCTTCGGGACCCCGTCCAATCACACCTCAGTCCCATAACATAACACGGACCTGCTTGAAGCCTCAAATCACGTCAAATAACGCTAAAATCATGAATCGCACTCCGATTCAAGCTTAATGAACTTTAAATTTTGAAACATCTATTTTCGATGTTTAAACCTATCAAATCACGTGCGATAGACTTCAAATTTTGCAGACAAGTCATATTTGACGTTACGGACCTACTGCCACTTTCAGAATCATATTTTGACCCCGATATCATAAAGCCCACTCCTGGTCAAACTTCTCAAAAACCTTCAAATTTTGATCTTTAGCCAAATGACTCCAAAATGACCTACGGACCTCCGAATTCACTTTCGATCGCGCTTCCAACTCCAGAATCACCATACGGAGCTATTCACATACTCGAAATACCAAACAGACATCGATAACACTGAAATACACTTCAAGGCAAACTTATGAAATTTCTTCCAAAATACTAACTTCCACAATATGCGCCAAAATACCCCGGGGTCATCCAAGACCCGATCCGGGAATACGCCCAAGTCCGAAATCGTCATGCGAACCTGATCGAACCTTCAGATCCCAATTCCGAGGTTGTTTACTTAAAAATTCAATCTTAGATAATTATTTCAACTTTAAGCTTCCGAAATGAGAATTCTCTTTCCAAATCAACTCCGAACCTCCGAAATTTAATTCCGACCACGCAAACAAGTCATAACACCTGAAATGAAGTTGTCCATGGCCTCATACTGCTGAATGGTGCGCTAGAGCTCAAAACGACCAGCCGGGTCATTACAGCTGGAACTTTTCGTATTGCAGCAAAATAGTGATTATTTTTCAATGACTTTGCAAACGCTGATTATTTTTGAATGATCAGTCCGAAAACTAGCTAGCTTGTACTATTTTTATATTTTAATAATGCAAACATATTTAGACTCATTAATTGATTATAAAGTAACCAAAAATAGTTTTATTATTAAAATTTCAAAAATTAAAATTCAAACTTTACAAATAAACGCGATTAATATTTAAAATCTGAATAAGTAAAATGCAATCTTCATTAAGTACAAATAAAGGAGGCCTAAAATATCAATATGAGTTAAGAGTGTCTTGAGCCGTAGAACCATGCGTATGAGTTATATCCCTAAAATAGAGAGAATAGCGGATAGTAATTCTTTGTTATATCATCAAATTCATGTTCGGGATTCGGTTTTAGATAATCCCATGTTCTCAATCATTGTAAATCTTAACAAGTTTCCAAAAATATTTTTTTGTTAAAATGCAAATATTATGGAAATCTTAAAACTGATATTCCTTACATTTGAACTTATTTTTTTTATAGTTTGTGCCCAAAAAAATGATTTTAGACTGATTCCTTATTATATTTAGAAACAATTTATATTTATGTAATAATTTATAATCATACAAAATAAATATGTTTATATTATACGTTCAAAAAATTTCTTTAATTTTCTAAACGCCATATTCAATTAAATAAGTACATATAAATCGAAATAATGGAAATATAACGTATAACGCACATATAAAAATTGGGAGATCTATGGGGCAATATGACTTAGAAATACATCTAGTGCTACAGCCCTCCTATTTTATAGAAAATACTGAACCGATCTTACCAAGGTGACTTACGCCCCACAATACTTTAGCTCTCCTCCTTGATGATTGCCTCGGAACTCGCTCAAAAAATGTCTTTTTGAGAACACTAATTTAAAATAACTGGAAACACCTTTCATTTCCAAACTAAACAGTTTCTTAAGTATATAAATTTTACAATTAGAAGTCTATTCCTAAACTAAAATTAGGAGAATGTCGATTTTTACAGTGTATATTCACTGTCATCCTATTTAGGGATCTCAATGGATATTCGAAAATCAATTAAATTGATCGAATCATATTGTATTAATTTTTTTTAAAGAAATTATAAATTTTTATATAAATTTATAACCGCATCAATAATTAGGATAAAAGTTTTATTTTATAAAAAATAAATCATAAAAATGCTTAGTTGTACCGAATAAAGTTTATATGTGAAAAATATATTTATCTAGTAAATTTTAAAATAATAATGCATTAAATTTTTCTTTGGGCCTTGGAATCATGCAAACTATTACTCCCTTTGGTTCAAAATAAATAATTTTTTAGATGTTTTCGTATAGATTAAGAAATCCACCTTTTAACATTAATTAGCAATGAAATTAACCATATTAATATTTACTACCTCATATAAACACTCTTAATACATACTCCAACACTATTTACTCCAAGGGCAATGTAAGGAAAAAATAATTACTTCATTCTTGAAATCTGGAAAAAAAAACACTTATTTGGACAATAAAAAAGCCAAAAAAATGACTTATTTTGGACCGGAGGGAGAACAAGCCAACAAGTAATTAAACTCAAAATATTGATTCCTAAAGCCTATTATGCTACGTCTACTTAAACTAAATTATTTCATGTATCTTTATCAGCAAGATACAATGTATTGTAGTGATTATGAGTAGCAAATATAATGTATTTGATATATTCCTCTCATAAAATTTAGATTTATATTTTTAAATATTTATCTTTATAAACTTTATTCTTGAGTCCAGGTTTGGTTAATATCTTTCCACTCGTGTGATTTATATTTTTTTGTTTTTGCTTAATTTCTTTTACATTGTTGTAGAATATTTAATGGATCTATACTTTAACCATCTTTCATTTTCTTAATTCAATCACCCATTAATTAGTAAAAATATCTAGACAGTTTTGCTAAATCATATAAAAGTACGTACGTTATTGCATTTTACTTTTACATGTGAATTTTACATGATCTTTTAAAAAATACTGAAAATTAACCAAACTATACCACCGAAAAAGAAATCGACATAATCAGGATAATTTCGAAAGTCTAATTTTAATTATACATAATAGAATAACCAAAAATTAATATAATACAAATTTTATAAAATAACCGACTGGAATAAAAGAGGATGGTCATTATAAAGAATACCTTAACAAATTGATCATCTGTCGGGACAAAAATATAAGTTCTTATTATTATCGGTGAGCCGCTTGTCACACTCCGCCTTTTGAATTATGACTAAGGCCATACAGAAAATAACTAGGGAGTTATCCGATCCGCAACACGCTATTCCTTATACTCTTCTTCCCATTTTTGGATCGCTCTCCTTATCTACTGTACCTCTAATCCTCCTTCATGCAAAGGCATCATAATATATATATCAAATCAAGATTGAATCGAATCATTTACACGCCTAATCCTATTCCTACTAAAGAATGCATGGAGTAATCTTCACATCTCGAATACCGCGAAAAGTAAAATATTACTCAGCTTAATTTATAGGGTTGACTTTCTTTCTAATCTTTACATCCCGAATTCCATGAAAAGCAAAATATTACTTTTATACTTCATCCGGTCCTTTCTTATTTGTAAAATATTCTAACAATCAATATAAAAATTCATTTAATAGCATTAGGTATAAGATATATCTGACTGCGTTACCCTTATCTCTTTCTTAAATGAGTAATTAGAGACCATATATTTAGGGCGGACGTTCATAGGTCGTTACGGTATAATATTTAAACATTTTAGTTGGATATTTAATTTTTTAAAATTTTATATTAATACCATATTTAATTAAATTTGGTTCAGTTTAACTTTTTTCCTTTTAATTTTGATTTATTCAATCTGCTAAATTCGATTTGTTCGACTCAAATATCAACTAATGCATAAAGATGTAAAATTTAATATTCTTATGTAAGATACTCACAATGTAAAAATAAAATATTATAATATAGTGGATTAAAAAGATGAAAATCAAATATGTTAAAACTAGACAGGAGAAGTATTAAAACCTAAGTAAGCAACCAAAGAAAAGGGAAAAGACAAATATAGTGAGAAAAAAAAGATAGTAAAGGCTAAATATTATTATAAAAATAACGGGACGTAAAATTTAAAACTTTAATATTTATTATATAATCAGTGGTATGTGAATTGTGTGACTTCAAATGTATTTCAGTACAATATTTACATTACGGTATTTGTTATAAATTATAAAAGAATAATAGTAATATTGTAGAGAAAGAAAGAGAGGGAATTCTTATTGAATTTTGGGATGACTTACAATGGAATAGAACCTTCTATTTATAGGGAGAGAGTGACTTAGCCATCAAGTAATAAATCCTAGAATCTCTCTAAATATAGATATTCACCATAAAAAAAATTTATTTATAACACTCCACATGAATGTCTATTCAACAGATAGTGTGCCTCATTAAAACCTTAACTACAATAAAATTCAATGGAAAAAATTCTAGAAAAGGAAAAAGAGTACAAATATCTAATAATATGCCTTTTGGTTACCTCGTTAGAAAGCTTACAAGGAAAATCCAGTGGGACAGAACTTTGTAAGGGAAAAAGAGTGCAACACGCAACCGTGATGGGTGCATCAATTCACATCCTTGAGCCTTCACATCTCAATCTTGTACACTAGCTTCTTGAAGGTTGACCTCGGTAGGGACTTGGTGAATAAATCAGCCATATTATCACTTGAACGAATTTGTTGCACATTAATATCACTATTCTTTTGAAGATCATGCGTAAAAAATAACTTTGGTAAAATGTCCTTTGTCTTATCTCTTTTTATGAATCCTCCATTCAATTGGGCTATGCATGTTGCATTGTGTTCTTACAAAATTGTGGTTAGTTTGTCACATTTCACACCACATTTGTCTCGAATAAGATGTATTATAGATCTCAACCACACATATTCTTGACTTGCTTCATAAATAGCAAGTATCTCAGTATGATTAGATGAAGTAGCCACAATTGATTGCTTAGTCGATCTCGAAGATATGGCAGTGCCTCCATAGGTAAATACATAACATTTTTGAGATCGAGCCTTATGTGGTCAGATAAATACCCAGCATTGGCATAATCAACAAGATCATAACTGCACTTATTGCTATAAATAAGCTCATATTGATAGTTTCTTTTAGATACCGTAATATTGTTTGGTTCCATTCAAATGTCTCCTTTTGGCAGTAGAGCTATATCTTGCTAAGACAACTAAAAAAGTTATGTCAGACCTTTGTATTATTAGCAAGATACATTAGTGCACAATTGTACTAAGATATGGTATTTTAGGATCAAGTAGCTCTTCATTCTCTATTTGAGGTCGGAATGGATCTGTATTCACATCAAGTGTTCGAACCACCGTAGGATGAATGTGCTCCATCCATGTAATAATGTTTCAATACCTTTTCTATATAGGTAGATTGATGAACAAAAATTCCATTTGTCAAATATTTAATTTGCAAACCAAGACATAATTTTATCTTTCCGAGATCATTCATCTCAAAGTCCTTTTTTAAATAATCAATTGCTTTTTTGAGTTCTATAGGAGCTCTAATAAGGTTTATGTTATCAATATATACGGCAAGTACCACACATTTTGTTGTTGTTTTCTTTATAAAAACTAGGGGTGTTCAAATCGAACCGGAAAACCGCACCATACCAACCCGATTAAAAAACCTGACTAGGTTTGGTTTGACTTGATTTGGTATTGAGTAAAAAAATTAGAACCAAACCGACATATAAATATATAAATTTTATTTATATTTTTAAGACTTTATAGTGAATTTTCTTTAGAAAATGTTGAAATATTTGAAATCCTCTCATGTATTAACCTTGAAAGCGTAAATTAACGAAAAATTATTGTTAGACGACTAAGAAAATAACTATCATGTGTTACTAAAAACAATCCTTAAAATTATTTTAATAGATCATATATTTGTTAATTGTTTTCCATATTTACTAAACATATATTCATTTATAAAAGCTTTACCTATAATTTTAACAAAGAAAGATTGAAGTGATATTCATGTAAGAAAAAAATCTGAAAACCCGAAAAACCCAACCAAGCCGAAACAATCCAAACCGATATAGTTGGTTTGGTTTGATTTTGATAAATCCGAACCAACTCGGTCCATGTATACCCCTAATAAAAATACATGGATAAATGGCACCATTTATATAACTTTCCTTTAATAAATACTCACTAAGACGATTATACCACATTCGTCCTGATTGCTTTAGACCATACAAAGATCTTTGTAATTTGATTCAAATCGGAACTTTGAATTATGTGCGTTAGGAATTTTAAATCTCCCGAAAATTTCCATGTATATCTTATTATCAAGTGAGCCATAAAGGTAGGACGTAATCACATCCATTAAATGTATTTTAAACTTTTCATGGACAACAAAACTAATGAGATAACGGAACGTTATAACGTCCACAATAGGTGAATATGTCTCTTTATAATCGATACCAGGCCTTTGTGAAAATCCTTGTGCAACAAAGCATGCCTTACATCTTTTTACCTCATTTTTCTCATTTCTCTTGCGTATAAAGACCCGTTTATAGCCAACAGGCTTAACACCATTAGGTGTTTGAACTACATGCCCAAAAACTTCACGTTTTGCAAGTGAATTCAACTCTAATTAGATTGTTTCTTGCCACTTTGGCCAATCACATCTTTGTCGACATTCTCCAAGAGATTGAGATTCAAGATCCTCATTATCTTGCATAATGTTAGATGCAATATTATATGCAAAGATATAATCCACTATTATATCCAATCGATTCAAATTTATCTCAATATCGGTTGGATTTATTGATAGTTCCTTATTTTCTTGAGTCTCGGGCCCAGCGGTTCCTCATGAATCTCAAAATTTATTAAATAGTGTATTCACGAGATTCTTTCGTAGTGTCATTTTGATCATTTGTTTCCCTTTTTCTAGGATTTCGATCTTTGGAACCCAATGGTCTTCCATGTTTTAGGTGTGCTTTCGACTCATTAGCTATGACACTAGAAGATTTCCCAATAGGTACATCAATACGGATTGAAACATTCTCTACAGGGATAAGTGATTTTGTTATCCTTTTCAAATTCGTAAATGCGTCTGGCATTTGATTTTGCTATTCTATACAAATAGATAATTTTTTACACATCTTTTTCATAAATAGAGGCACATGGATCAAGATAAAATAAAGATGGACTTTTCCATAAAATTTTCCATTTAGTTTCACAAACATCTCCCCCTAATTTTGGGAAAAGTATCTTATCGAATGTACAGTCTGCAAAGCATGCAATAAACAAATCCCCCGTTAATGTTTTGAGGTAGCGAATAATGGAGGGCAATTCAAATCCAACATATATTTCTAACCTTCTTTGGGGA
Organism: Nicotiana benthamiana; assembly: GCA_034376525.1. Taxonomy (NCBI): domain Eukaryota; kingdom Viridiplantae; phylum Streptophyta; class Magnoliopsida; order Solanales; family Solanaceae; genus Nicotiana; species Nicotiana benthamiana. The sequence continues at coordinate 21,117,176 of CM067341.1, forward strand.
CCCATTTTGGTGCTATTGTCACATATACTATGCATCCAAAAATTTTTAAATGGAATATACTAGGTTCATGACTCAAAATTAATTGCAACGGAGAATATTTATGATAATTTTTCGGTCTAAGACGAACTAAAATTTGTTGCATGTAAAATGGCGTGACCCCAAACAGAAGTGGGCAACCTCGTTTCATGAGTAACGGTCTTGCTATCAATTGCAGACGTTTAATTAAAGACTCTACAAGGCCTTTTGAGTGTGAACATGAGCTACAATATGTTTCACTTTTATTCCAATTGATAATCCGTAATCATATGCTTGGGATGAAAATTCGGCAGCATGATCAAGTCTAATAGAATTAATTGGATTATCGGGGAATTGCGCTCTTAATGGAATCATTTGTGCCATTAATTTTGCAAATGTGAGATTGCGAGATGACAATAGGCACACATGAGATCATCTAGAAGATTCATCTATTAAGACCATAAAATATCTAAACGACCCACTAGGTAGATGAATAGGTCCACAAATGTCCCCTTATATATGTTCCAAAAACGCAGGGTACTTAATTCCAACATTTGTTGGTGAGATTCTAATAATTAACTTGTCTTGATAACAACAAATGCAAGAAGATTCATTATTTAAAAGAATATTTAAATTTTTTAATGGATGCCCATTTGAGTTTTGTATAATTTATCTCATCATAATTGATCCAGGGTGTCCCAATCGATCATGTCAAAGTACAAAAGTATTGGAATTAGTAACATTTTGGTTTACAATAGAACGTGCCTCAATTGTACTAACTGTTGTCCAATACAAGCCACAAGACAAAGATGGAAACTTTTTAATAACTCTTTTTTGGATAAAATTATTTTCGGTAATGATGAGATATTCAAGATTATTCCCATCTATTGTCTCAATATGATATTCATTTCGGCGGATATCTTTAAAACTCAACAGTTCCTCTTGGACTTGGAGGAGAATATTGCATTCTCTATGATAAGTATTGTTCTCTTGGGGAGAGTTATAGCAGCTCTTCCAGAGCCTTCAATTAAATTACTACTACCAGAAATTGTAGTAACATCTACCTTACACATACTTAAATGAGAGAAATATTTCTTCTTTTTGAATATTGTATGTGTCGTACATAAATCAACTAAACAAATATTTTTACAATTGAACTTTAATCAATGTATACTTTGTGAAATATACATATTTACTTCTTATGGTTTAACATACAAAAGAAATATACAATAAATATTAATATTTATAAATCGAAAGCTATTGGAAGAAAATACAATATGAAAGCTTTTGTTTTGAGGTCCACAAAAATCTTTATTTCATCTCGTAAAAATTAATCCACCTATTATAATAGCATTTATATAATGTCAAATACACTTACAAAATGTTGCAATTACAACACAATACAACAACTTACACATATGACACATGGACGTGTAATGCAATAATGCATTATAAGAATAACATTTACTTCCTCTTTTTTCAGTTTATGTAAATGTATTTTTTATTTGGTCTATTTAAAAAAAATGATCTCTTTTAAAATTTGATAATAAATTAGCTTAAATTTATGATTCTATTCTTAACTAGAAGCTTTTATAATCATACAAACACTCTGGACCCCTTTTTGATTTGCTTAGGACCACAAATTCTAAATATCTTTATTTTTTCTTAAATTCCGTGTTCGATCAAAAAAATTCACATAACGGATGAAGTAATAAATATTATACATACACATAACTGTTTGTTAATTAAAATTACACTACGGCAATGTTGAGAGTAATAATACAAAGCACAACTTATTTGCAGTAACAATAATAGCAAATACATCATATATATGTATAAAATTGAGAACAGTACTTTGTATAATATAATAATCGATACATACATTCAAAATTAAACTATTTTTCTACTCCATCCTTAAAATACCACCTACTAAATGTTATCCAAAAAAAGGACCATTAAAACCACGCGAAGTATACATCAAAATCCAATAAAATAATAATACTAACTGATAATAATGACGACTGTTCAGGTAAAGGATTGTAATTACATGACATTTATTTACTAACTATAACGAATAGGTAAAACAAAAATAAAATCATACTACTCAATCTTCTTTAACGACGGATTCATCACCGATCAAGTAGTCAAATTTCCTATCAAGGCGCTCAAAGAAATTCGCCACATCTAAGTGGGTGATGCCAAATTCATTGTCATAGACAAAGGTAGTTTCATGGCCTTTGTTCTTTAGAGATATTTGATAAAGCTCAACCAAATATCTTGGTACACAATAAATATTTGTCCAATGTCCTTTTCTACCACAATGATAACATTCAGTTTCTGAACTATTTGCTTTTGGCTTCTCATCTTTCCCTTTCCATTTTTGGTGGTTATTTTTCTTTGGGAGTGATTTAACACCAAGAAAATTTCTTCCATATCCACGGCCAGGGCCATGACCACGAATAGGACCACAGACTTTTCCACGTTTAGCATAATGGGAATACGCTACATCCACTTCAGGCAATAGTGTAGACCTAGTGGGTCGATTTTTATGATTTCTCATGAGCAATTCATTGTTTCGCTTAGCCACAAGGAGAAGAGAAATCAACTCAGAGTATTTCTTGAAACATTTCTCTCGGTACTACTGTTGCAAGACAATATTTGAGACATGAAACGTTGTAACGGTTTTTTCAAGCATGTCATAATCAGTGATAGTATCTCCACAGAGTTTCAATTTAGAAGTAATTCTAAGCATGCAGAATTATATTCAAAATAAGGCTTTAAGTTGTCAGATCTTTCCTTTAAGTCATTTCCACAAAACAAGTGGATCCGACTGTGAGATATTCTATTTTTAACCCTTCATCAAGGTGATAACGCAAGAAAATCAAGGCCTTAGGACAGTCTTGGGTAGATGATTTAGTTGTCTTTAATGGCGTCTCCAAGACCCATTGCATCTAAATGGATTTCAGCATCAAACACCTATGTCATATAGTTCTTGCCCGAAGTAGAGTTTCGTGCTGATAACATATTATAAAACAATAAAAGAACAAGAGCGATATTGCAGAAAAAGAGAGAAAGAATTCTTATTAAGTTTTGGGATGAATTACAATAGAATAGAACCCTGTATTTATAGGGAGAGAGTGACTTAGCCACCAAGTAATAAACCCTAAATCTCTCTAAATATAGACATTCACCATAACTAAAATTTTATTTATAACAGTATTTTATTTTTAAATACATAATACCAATTTTCTTTAAAAAACTTTAACCAAATACCAAAGTATCAAATAGCAAAGGCGAAATACATAAATCCCCCATTGAAGTTGTCCTCAACGGCGAGCTGAACATCTCAATTGGCCCCTTATCATTTAGACACTTCAAGTGATTGTTAAGTGAATCAAATAGAATCTGAGCACAACAAACCAGATACGTGAGTTATACTTGCCAATAATATTTCAAATGAGCCAATCAGTGAACACCACGTGTAATTTATAATTAAAACTTAACACTTATAATTAAAAAAATGAATTTAAAGGAGAAATAAACTTTTCCCTAAAGCAACCAAAACCAGCGCTACCCCGTCCCCCATTCTATCTTCTTCCTTCTGCCCTTCTTCTACGTTTCCTTCCCCTTTTCCCTAATCCACTCTCCATCCAACTAACTAAACACATATCTTCCCATCCCAAAAGTAGCTTCAGTTAGGTTTAATGAATATTAGTTCACTAAAATACTCACCCATTCCAAAAGTAGCAGAACTAGGGACTAGATAGCGAAAAACTGTAGGCGAAAGAGAGCGGGCCGGCGAAGACGAATGAGAAGAAAAATATCGAAGTTGGACGATCTAAAATGTGGGTTCTACAAATTGAAGTTGTTTGAGAATGAAAATTGGTGGGTGTTATTTTTGATATTTGGATTCTTGTGTTAATATTGATTTGATCGAATTTTATTGAAAAAACGGAATTTCACCATTATTGAAACTGAAGCTTTTATTTTCTAATTTATTATTTTTGGTGCAAAATTATCATTCGATTCAAATAATTGATTTTTGTTTGTGTGTTTCTGTTGAAATGAAGGTGTTGTTAGATGAAAGAGGGTGTTTATAAGAAAAAGCAAAAATAGCTAAAAATAGCATGCTTCCTTTATAATATATATGAGATGGGCAAGTCAGCCAGTCGTCATCTTATCTTGCACGAGCATCGTCGTCCCCATCACTTCCTCATCCTCAACCTCTAGGAGTGGAAGAGACTTCTTTGTCTTTCTTGTTTTGACTTTTGCTCTGACTACTTCTCATTTAAGCATTTGCTTCGGCTATCTAGTGGAGATTTGGTGGTTTTCACAACTATTGTTGCTGGAATTTTGCTTTTTTCCGGCAAGCTCAGGATTTGTTTTGGCTTGACGGATATAGGCGAAGCTCTGGAGGTTATGGGCAGTAAGTTTTTGATGAAAGGTGATACTTCTGTTAGTGATTTAAGGTGGCTTAGTTGAAGTTTTAGTGACTGATTTTCATGGAAGATATGGTGATTTTATGGTGGTTTGCACTTGAAAGAAGAAGAGAGGCTAAGCTAGTATTTCATGTTTTTTCTTTTAGAAAAGAATTAGGCTGCTCAAAATTTGGTTAGCAACACATGCAACATGTGATTACTTGATCTGACTTATGGTCACTTGGAGTTTCTAAATGATAACATTGAAGATAACTTCAAAGAGCCGTTTATGTACTTCGCCAATATCAAATATCAAAATTGCTGATTTTGATATGATAATTCAGTATTTACAAAATTATACACGGCCTACGCATACCTTCTTGGAGTATTAAGGATGGAATTAGGAAAAATTCTCTTTTTAATAAAGCGACAAATACTTTTGAGCTAAACTTTTTCAGCTAAAGTGACAAATAAAAAGGTTCAGAGAGATTCGTCAGTTCAAATACCGACTTCGATCACAAGGGAAAAAAAATTTGAATTTGCATCAGAACTAAAAAAAGGCACTATTTCTGTGTGTCTAGCTTGTCGAAATAACTTCCCCGGCAATATGGACAAACAGCGTTAATGCCTGATATGAAGAACAGAATGAAACATACAAAAAAGACTCTTCGAATGATTCCTAATAGTAACCTTTCCCAGAAATCAAGTTAACCAGGATATTATTAACAAAACAAACAGTACAAAGCTGTCACCACAAGGTGCAAAAGAAGCTTAAACATTTTTGTCCTTTTTATTTCGTCGTCACCAGACAAAACAAGAGGCCATCCAATTAACCCTCCAGTGCTGATGCTCCTGATATGATTTCTATTAGTTCTGTAGTGATCGATGCTTGACGGGTTCTGATTTACAAGGAAAAATATATTAATCAGAGACCAATTAAACTGACACGATAGAAAGAAAGTAAAATTATACATGGACTGAGAAATAAGTAAATATTACTTGTAAATTATGTCAATGGTTTCGTGATTTCTGTTAATGATGTATAAGCCAGCAGGTTAAGAAACGCCGGTATTAGTGGTCACTAGTGGTGGCAAAATAGTTTTAAAAAAAATCAGCTGTCCACTCATGTTATCCATTAAAAATTGGGTTGGATGATGAACTTTTTTAAACGGGCCAATATGGATAAGAACCATATTATCCACTTAGAAACCGGATAATCAATGGATAACTAATGTGTTTAACTTCTACATTTGTAAAGCCTCAAACCGGGGGTTCCTCGAGTTTGGGAGGCTAGAAATTTTCCCATAAGTAATCATATTCAAGAAGCCATGGGTAATATGGATATCCAGCCGATTAACCCGTTTTTCATCCGTATCAAAAATATGAGTCGAGCCAAATAATTTATCCGTTATTGCATTACCCATTTTTGACCCGCCCATATCCAACCCGACCTGCCGTTTCCCACCCTTAGTGGTCACTAATGTTAAGATGGTAATAATGAGTTTGGTGCCACTAAAGTTGATGAGTGCCTTGAAAAGTGTTCTCTATAAGAAGCTACTGAAGGTGCTCATGAAGAAGAACAAGTCCGTGTGGGGGAAAACAGTGTTTCCATGAATTTATGTTTCAGTGGTCTTTATCCGATGCTGCAAGTGTGAGTAGAAGAAAGAGGGAAAGCGGAAAAACCTGTTGTAAGTGAGAGTGAGACGATCAAGCATATCACCAGCATTTCTGCTGGAGCTATCCATGGCAGACATTCTTGCTCCTTGCTCACTAGTAGCATTCTCCAGCAATGCATTGAACAAAACCTAGAATAAACAGTTTAATCCATTCAATCCAGTTTGGAATAGAAGTCATGATAATCTTTATCTTCAATAGACTCAATACGTCCATCACAAATAAAGATAGAGACTTATATCTCCCATACTACCAAATCAGTACTATTGTACTAATGCTACACAAAGTTATGAAGATCAACTAAGTTGAAAAGTCCATTCAACACTGCAAAGGCAAAACTTACGCATGAAAATTGGAACTCAGATAGATTCTGAAGAACTTCAGACTTTGTCTCGGCGCCTTCAACTTCGTAAGAATCGAGTTCCCCAAGCTTTCCACCGGATTCAGACTCTCTCTCCACAACCTACATTGCACCAAAAGAGACTTATTCCAAGAAACAGAACTCGCAACAAAAGGAAGCTGACAGAACAGCTGATCAAATCATCGTATCAACCTCTGGGGAAAGTACAGTAGACATTGTTGGCAAAAATGCGACTACTGACTGGAACTTGTTATAAATGATCCTCAGTGCATCAAATTCCACATTCTTCAAGATGTCATCTGCAATGACAGAAACCTGCAAGACATAAATTGTCTAAATCAGTAGGAAGGAAAGAGTAGAAAAATCAATATAACTAACAGTGCAGATATTCCATAATTACATAAGTATCACTTCAAGTCTTCAACGAGATCAAATGGTATTGTTATTAAATGTTCATCCTGTTCATCAAAATGAAGTTGCAACAATTCAACTGAAGTGCTCAAAAGCTACACAAGTAAATAGACAAGAACTTATTATCATCCAATATTGCAATTAAGATTCACCAATTCAGGCGGAAAAGAAAGGGGAGTGAAAATAGAGCTTTCATCTGTCGCACCTATATCATCTTTGTTTGATGTACAACATGACAGAAAGTAGGAAAAGAAAGGATATACAAAATGTTTGCTGTTCAGATTAAAAACATCATGATGTTAAAAAATTTCATACTGCTCAACCATAACCACGAGATTGCATAAAGGTGGCCACCAACTTCAAACGTAGTTGGACAAAAAAGAAATGCAAAGCAAGCGTACAACAGATTACTTGTACATATGCAAGATGTAGGATATCATAACCTGTGTGTAGTTAAGAGGATTTTTCTGCAACTCAGTCATGATCAGCTCAATGTCCTTCTTTGAATCTCGCACCAACTGAGCCTTTGCCTTTTCCCCCAAGACAACATATTTATTTTCCTTTTCAGGACCTAGCAATTACATATTAACAACAATAATATAAAGTTCCAGAGGCAAAAGATATTTCCACACTAATAATTTTGCTTTTACCAGAATTTAACTTATGAAGAGCCCTGCTAATCTTGACGGATGTAGAATTAATTCCACCACAAAGACCTTTGTCCGAAGAGATGGTTATGATAACATTCTTCTTCACATCAACACCTGGAGCAACAAATATTAGAACGGCTACCAAGCATTCTGAAAAATTATAGAATGCAACACTAAAAAACAACAACAACAACAACAACAACTACCCAGTATACTCCCACCAGGTGGGGTCTGGGGAGGGTAATATGTAGGCAGTCTTACCCCTACCCAAAAGGGCAGAGAGGCTGCTTCCATGCGACCCTCGGCGCATAGGACAGAATGAAAAGCTGCATTGGAAAACAAAGACAAAATTAGTAACCAAGGCAAGACAAAACAAAATAACAAAACAAAGCATAAGTAATCCTGCAGAAATAACGTAAATGGTTATGTAAACATAAAGAACATAAATACCGTCGCAACCAAGAGGGGACCTAGGCTAAAACACTAGACATCGGTGGGTAACCCTACTATCCCACACCCAACCCCGGGTGAGGCGAACGAAGGACTCTAAGAGCCCCTATCCTGCAACCCTGATTCTAGACCTCCAGACTCCCCTATCGAGGGTCATGTCCTCGGTAACCTGCATTTTAGTCATGTCCTGCCTAATCACCTCTCCCCAATGCTTCTTAGGCCTCCCTCTACCCCGCCGACCACCAACAATCTCCAGCCGCTCGCAGCTCCTCACCGGGGCATCGGGACCCCTCCTCCGTACATGCCCGAACCACCTCAGCCTCGCTTCTCGCATCTTCTCGTCCACCGGGGCCACCTCTACCTTCTGTCGAATAACTTCATTCCTAATCTTATCCAGCCTGGTGTGCCCACACATCCACCTAAGCATCCTCATCTCAGCAACCTTCATTCTCTGGACATGGGAGTTCTTCACGGGCCAGCACTCTGCCCCGTACAACATCGCAGGTCTAACCACGGCTCTGTAGAATTTCCCTTTGAGTTTGTGTGGGATTTTCTTGTCACACAGGACCCCAGAAGCAAGCCTCCACTTCGACCACCCTGCTCCTATCCGATGGGTGACGTCCCCGTCAATCTCTCCGTCCCCCTGAATCACAGACCCAAGATATCGGACACTGTCCCTCTTGGCGATGGCCTGAGAACCAAGCATCACATCCCTGCCCATCCCACTCGGCTCGTCACTGAACTTGCACTCCAGATATTCAGTCTTAGATCTGCTTATCTTGAAACCTTTAGACTCGAGGGTCTGTCTCCATACCTCTAACTTCTCACTAACACCGGCCCTCGTCTCGTCTATCAATATTATATCATCAGCAAAGAGCATACACCAGGGCACATCCCCCTGGATATGACGGGTTAGAGCATCTATCACTAAGGCGAACAACATGGGACTCAGCGCCGATCCTTGATGGAGCCCCATTACCACAGGAAAATGGTCTGAATCGCCACCCACCGTCCTCACCCTAGTCTTAGCCCCATCGTACATGTCCTTGATAACTCTGATATAGGCTTCTGGCACACTCTTCGCCTCCAAGCACCTCCATAGCACCTCCCTCGGAACCTTGTCATACGCCTTCTCCAAGTCGATAAGCACCATATGCAGGTCCTTCTTCTTATCCCTGAATTGTTCCGCCAGCCGCCTGACTAGGTGAATAGCCTCAGTGGTGGAGCGGCCCGGCATGAAACCGAACTGGTTCCCCGATATATTCGTCGCCCCCCTCATTCGCGCCTCAATCACCCTCTCCCAAACCTTCATCGTGTGGCTCATTAGTTTAATACCCCTATAGTTGTTGCAGCACTGGACGTCCCCCTTGTTCTTGTACAAGGGCACCACTGTACTCCACCGCCACTCATCCGGCATCCTCTTAGTCTTGAATATCACGTTGAATAGCCTAGAGAGCCACTCCCCTCCAGGTTTACCCATACACTAAAAAAATTAATATCAAATCCTCTAAAAGCTAACATCTGACCCAAAAAACAAAGAAAAGTTTAACTATGTTGACAAGATCAACTTTAAGAATGGTAAAAAATACAATTCAAATAGCTCTATCTTTTTTTGAGAATCCTCATCCACAAAAAGATTTGGGACCCGGTCAAACGCGCCTAGATGATGTATGCAAAATTACCATGCATCAAAATAAAACATATGGCCAAATAGATAGATGACCCATCAAAGTTAGCTCTAATTTTCATTTTGACACCTTAACTGAGACTATTTCCTATTGATCACTTGATCTAAACTTAAAATATTCCTATTAGACACAAATTGTGGCGCTGGCACAGTGAGTGTAACACACCTTTGAGATCATGGAAAGCCAAAAAACAATTCAAGTTTTTTCCTCTTTCTCCTTCCTCCTCTTCCCCCTCCCCCCCTCCCAAATTACCTCCATCCTTCCCCTTCCTGCTACTTTCTCCCTGCCACCACCAACCAGCTTAAACCTCTTCCGCTCCACCCATTTCATCATCAGTGCAAAACTCCATTTACCTCATTTTTCTACACAAAAACCCTTTTTTCTCTTTATTTTCTGGGTGATAACGATGGTGTTCGGGCCAACTTTATTTTTCTCCATTTGTACTTAGCTTCCAGTTATTCTTATTTCATGATTCGAGGGGTATCCTAGCCAGTATTATTTTGGAAATAAACAATCACCCGAAACTTTATAATAACTTCATCCTATAGACACTATCCGGCTCCAAGTGAAAGTGCATCTAACTAGGGCTAGTTTTACCTCAGTATCAATTTTCCTTGGATCCAGAAACCACAACTAAAACAAAAGAACGAACACTATGTATATGTAGACCACCCACTCACTATACAATTAAAAAGATACCAAATTTAGCAGTAAGCTGAATTAAGCTTAAAAGGAGCAGGAGCAGCAGATCATAGGATGCATGGAGACTCTACGACCATGGTTGAACAAGATCTGTTCTATAGGCTTGTACCACACTCCTTGAGTTCTAAGGATGTGTGAGACTCCATAAAGTGATTCATCCCTACCCTTTTCCCTATTTCTCTTTTAACTACTCTGGGAATCTAGCTAGATGCCAAAAATCTAATTACAACGTACTGGGAGTGTCACCAAGAAGTGCAGTAAATGGCTGCCATAGTCCGCGTGAATTTTCAGCTCTAGTCTGAATAGCTCTAAGCTTTGAAGCAGCAACCATCTTCATAGCCTTTGTAATCTTCTGGATATTTTTGACACTCTTCATCCGATTTCTGACTGCATAAGGGCATTTTCAGTGTAAAGCATAATGTAGTAAGAAGAAAATATCAGTAAAGAAGGTTAAGAGAACATAATTGTCATATACGGAAACAGAGTATATAACAGATTTACAGCTGAATCTCACCAACTTGTGTTGAAATATACCGAACTCCTGATGAGACTGGTTCCCTGCATATAAATCAGGGGTCATATAGAAGTAACAGATAGAATTGTTTTTTCCCGCTAGGGAAAATGAATGATAATTTCGATAAAGAAAGAATGATAGTTAGTTAAGGTGAATAACATAAGCCTATTATAGCTGCATATATAAATCATTTCTATCATCTTGAAACAAAAAGGCCATTGCAATATACTCCCCCCGCAAAGCCATTCAGTATCCAGTTACTGATAAAACAGAGATCTTTATTTTCCACTCTATCCAACAGAGAAGACTTTGCAATTCTTGTAAACCTTTCGCTGTCTACAACTACTACGCCTCAGCCCCAAGCAAGTTGGGGTCGGCTATATGGCCATATTTTAACCTTTGTTCCAAAAACTTCCTAACGATTAGTATCCAAAACCTACCTCAATTATCGAACGTCCTCCCTTCTGCCCAAATGACCATACTCTTAAATCTAAAACAAGCATATATATCCAGTCTCTTGCAATTCTTATATGACAAATACACAGCCAGCTATACAGCAAATCTTAGTTCAGAAATTTTAAACAAGCTTACCAGCATAAACCATCATTGCCATTGATCTAAAACAGAGAAGCAGGCTTTCCCTTTTTTAAAAAGGTTAAAAAAAATGACAACCAACTCTCTATTTTATAGTAGATAAATGTGTAAGTTTTATTAAAACCACCAGCAAAAAAAGGAATGATGGGGATATTACAGCCAAAAGAGTGGGACCATTACATAAAAGTTGTAAAATGAGCTAAGAAAGTCAACAACGGCATCACTATCATTTACATCTAAAGCAGCCCTGTTGCACCAAAGCATGACAAATATATATTTTTTACCACTTATCTCTTCTTTATACTTAAGACTTATGTATGATTTTGCGAAAAAACTAAGGCATTTGTTGAGATTTATTGGCATATTCAGGTATTATGTGATTTAGCGAAGACATGGAAGAAAACAAGTTAAAATGAGCGGAAAAATGACTACTACCAGTGACTCTCTTCGCGATCGCAGAAGGTACAGATGCAATGGCGAACATCCCTGAAAATGACCTTCGCGAACACGAGGGAAGGTATGCGGACGCGTGGAAGGAAGGTCTGGTCAATTGCCCTTCGCGAACACGGAGCTATAAAAGCAACCGCGGGCCATTGGAAAGTTGTGAGTTGTGAACGCGGTTCTTCTTATTGCGAGCGCGAAGAAGAATGTTTGGTCAACCTAGTCAAGTACTCTCAGCGAACACGGGGACATATGCGCGATAGCAATGTTTTGCAGCAGTTGTTCACCGCAATTGCGTTTCATGTTTGCGGGATTGCGTAGCTTATTAACTGGCAGAACTGGTATTTCACGTTTTTGACACCCAAACCATTTAATACTCGACCCGGCTCATTTGGGAAGGATCTTTGGCAAAACTTTGGTACTCTTGACAAAAGTACAAGCTTTGGAGCTGGGGTTTCTTACACCATACTTGGAGATCTAAAATTTGAAGACTTTGGATGAGATTTTCGTACCCTTTTTACTCATTTCTTCAAATCCTTGATTTGTATTGAACATCTAAGCGTGTAATATTTATTCCATTACCTAAATCTTGTTTACAGGAATATTCATAATTAAGGTTTAGATTAAATCTCTTGTTATGCTTACGTATTATGCTTACATATTGAATGATTTTTATTATTATTAAGTGAGTTATGGTTTCTTTAATTATTCTTATTCTTTTATGTCTTGAGGGAAGACAAGAGGGGTTGCTCCCCCACTTCCAACCGAGAGGTTGTGAGTTCGAGTCTCCCAAGAGCAAGGGTGAGAAGTTCTTGGAGGGAAGGATGTTGGGGGTCTATTTAGAAACAGCCTCTCTACCCTAGGGTAGGGGTAATATCTGCGTACACACTACCCTCCCCAGACCTCACTGGGATTATACTGGGTTGTTGTTGTTGTTATGTCTTGAGGGATTAGCTAATCCTAGGACTCGCACATCTACTTCGATTTAGACTTGGAAAAGGTAAACTCGGGGTTGGGGCGGATTAATTAACAAGAACTTGAGGCATTAACCCTTATTATAATTCTACCTAGGAATAAGATTGAACTACTTGTAGCCACATTCGGATGTACTTAATCCTTCTAATTGTTTTAGGAATAATTCAATTAGGAAGTCTCGTCAGTCTTCGGAAGAAGCTAATATAAAATCATTATCCGAGACTAATTAACAAAACTCACTCATATTTGTAAAATCGTGAAATACATTGGATCATTACTTGAGCATAATTTCCCTTGTAACCATTAATCATTTTACTTGCTTTCAAGGTTAGCTTATATTTCTGTATTAGTTATAATATTTTCTCAAACCCCTTTATTAGTGCTTGGCTTAGCACAACAATGGATAATTCCTCTTACTTGCCTAATCGCCTACATATTTTTCCTTGTGGGATACGGCCCTGACTCATAGTTGGATACATTACATTGCATGCAAATCTGTCCGCTTGATCTTTGAGTGGATTTGGAATCTTTTTTTGTTCTCAAACGATATGTTATTCCTTCCCTTCCGGGGGGGGGGGGGGGGGGGGGGACATCAAAAACCAACTTCCTCTACTTATCCAGCTTGCAAAGTAAAATAGCTACTGGAATTTAAGCCACAAAATGCAAATACAAACAGCAGAAGAGAACAGAACAAGAATGCTCTGCCAAAGATTACAAAGCATTTCTATGCTAATTTACAAAACCAAATTACTTCCCCGTGTTCTGATGGCTGTACATGCCAGTGAGAGAAGCAATAAAAATAATTTTTGATTGTTAGTAAAAAAAATGTTTTTTGAATGAAGTCATAAAGAAGTCCTATGGCTCCGAAAGAACGCAAGAGATCAAATGGTTTTTCACATTATGATACAACGTATTGAAGACTTGCAACGTAACTCGTAAAGAAATTTCACCACCTAAATTGCAAAGGCTCGATATTACAACTGATCCAACTAAAAAAAATATACTACATAGAAGAACAGCAACTGAAATCCCTTAATTCCAATAACTGAAGAAATGAAAGAGGAAAAAATATAAATCAGCTACTCCTCAATATCAAACAAGTTTGAATTCGTTATATGAATTCATTCCTCTAAATCAGACCCATTTCATTCAGATAGTAAATAATTTATCTTTTACATAAATCATCTAAAGTATTTATTCCAGGGTCGTTACATTACAATAATACAAATAAAAAGTTCTCGGAAAGTAAAATCACATCTGCATGATACTTATCAACCAGTCTTAATTACAACATAGCTGGGGTTGACTATATAAATACCATATATTCATTCTGCTCCATTCAGACCCATGATATAACAAAAATAGACAATCTGCATTTCAACACAATTACGAGCTCTTCAATCTGAAAAATGTTTTTTTTTAAATGAAAGAGGAAAAGATTCAACAAATCAAAGTCAATCCACTAAGCTTCTATACAAACTAGATGGGGTCGACTATATAAATACATCATATCTATTCAGCTCAATTTGGGCACGTTTCATTTCACTATAAAACAATTTATTTTCTAACACAAAAATCATTCAATCAGACGCCTTAATGCAAAACTAGTTGGCCCATTATACAAATCCTCTATATCCACATAGACACTAATTATTTTTTTCCTTTTTTAACATAAATTAAGTGTTTCATATAACTATATGAATAGATCAAAGAGTGATGTTGGATGAAAACATACTCGGAAGGAATGAGAGAAGAGCGGAGAGTGTTGAGAGGGCAGGGATTGATGGCGAAACGCCTTCCCTCACGTCTCAAAGCAGCCATCGCCATTGTGAGATCTGATGATTCGATCAAATCGCTTCTTATTCTTCTTCTTCCTCCTGATTGTTCTTCTTGTGCAGATCGACAACTTGCGCTAGGGTTTTCAATGTCTTGAAATGACAGACTCAAAAGGGAGTATACATTTTCCCAAAGTCGATGTTTCAAGCAAACGGCGTCGTAGTATGTTGATCGACCTTTTTACAGATTACGCACTAGATAAATAATAAAATTTATATACATTCTAAAAGAAATTGTTATTTTGATTTTAATACTTAGATTTTAAAATCAAACAAAAATCTTTGACTGAATTCTTTTCTTATTTGACCAATTTTAAGAATTTTAATATTTATGATTTAAGAATTAATTAAAATTTTACCTTATAAAATAATAGAATGTAAACTAGTTTCATTGTAGAATCTCTTTTTTTTTTTTTGCCCCAAATTATTGATTTTAAAAAGTGAATTATCTTTTTCTTTATTTTTTTTGTTTTCCGTTTAAGGGGATAATTAATTTTCAGGATAATACTAGGACATATGAGGCATAATTTAATTTAAAAATAATTGAGTAGATATAGAAAAAAAATTACAATCCCGGTTTCATATCTCACCTTCACTTTTCATAAAAATAATTCTATTAACTTCGCCAATGAAAAGAGCTTGATAAGATAGTAATAATTATACAAACTAATATATAATTTGTATAACAATATAAAAGTTTAGTCAAGATAGTCATAAAATTCTTTAAATAAGATAATCATATGATTGAATAGCGGTTCTAACCAGCTAGTGATTAGAGCATTGTTGATTTTTAGTGCGTATTTTCTGCTTTACCATAAACAACCTATAGCTTTGGATGGTTTATGATTCTTACCTTTCGTTTCATAATGTATCGTTTATTATAATGTATTATATCATATTGATTAACTAATATAATATTTGGATAGATTGTATTGTTTGTTATCCTTTTATAATGTCATGTTACAATATATAAAGAATAAACTTGTAATATTACTAAGAAAAAATAATATACGGGGTAGAATTGTTATATTAAAAAGTAGGGTAAAATAAAAAAATTTGGTTATTTAATAATAAAAAGGGGCAAAATAAGAGGGAAAAATAGGGTAACTATACCACCACACCGAATATGTTGTCATATAAAGCGGTACTTGCATAGGGTGAAAATATAAACGATAAGGAAGCGACACATAGAACCGAAGGAAACTATTCCACCTGTTACCAGAAGAATTATTCATAAAGATGAAATAAATGTGTGCCACCCTGTAGAATTTAATGAAGATTATTTTACAGCATTTAGTCTACTACTTGTTACAAAGAATATGTCATTCATGTTCGTCGTTAGACATTCTTTAATGGCCCTCATAATTGAGATTAAAGAATGGTTTGATCCTAGGACTTTGTTACCTAGGTGTAGCTATAAATAGTGAGCTTTATTATCATTGTAGAGGATACGAATTTTCTGGCAAACATACGCTACACTTTATTCAAAGGTTAATATAACTTATCTTCTTGCTTTTTAATTTTATTGATGTTGTGCCCATAAGTCCTGCACTTGAAATTATTATTTATGCTACTATGTCTCCATCTCAAGGCTAGGTATTGCGTATCTATATAATTCATCTTTTATTTCAGGATCAAATTAATTTCTTGTCTAGAAACTACGTATATCTTTAACAGTACCATTTTGTAGGTAAACAGTTTGGCGATGTCATGAGGTCTAGATAGTTTTGTAATTAAGTTGATACTTGCCTCTTTTACTAACATGTTTTGATTATTTATTCTTAGCAAAAAATCACACGAAATGACAGATAATGGTGTTAACAACACGCACGATCTTGAGGCCTAAGGAAACCAGCCTCAGCATGAAGATTCAATCTATGATACCCACAGCGAGGGGAATGATGCCACACTGTCCACGACAGGCAGTACCCGCGACACATTCGGGAGGCAACTCCTGATAATGCTGAAGAAGGGTATATCGTTGAAGCGGTAAGGGTTCTGTAGGAGAAATAAGTGGTCATTCTAGGCTATCTTACATGGCAGGATAAGGTTATGACAAAACTAAAGCAGGCGCTATCGGGTGCTTCCAATAACGCGAACTGACAAGGTCCAGTTCCTCCTGGTGCTCCCGCAAATCAAACAATATAGAGGGTCAACAACCACACCCTGAGGGGTGAGTTCGGCTTCGAGGGGGCTTAGGGAGCAGATTCGGTCACAACAACTAGAGCGATCCTTTCAAAAGCAAACTCATATGGTTTATGAGAGAAGCGAGTGCTCGCATGGACTAAATATCAGCGCACCACCGGTGCTGAAAGGACCGTACTCAAAAAAGTACACTCAATTACCGTACAAACTGAGTGTAGCACCAAAATTGGTACCGAGGCAGTTTAAAATTCCTAGCGTGCCAAAATATGATGGGACTTTGGACCCTCAAGAGCATATTATGAACTATACAATGGCGGTGAAAGGGAACGATTTAGATCCACACGAGATAGAAACAATTTTGCTAAAGAAATCGGAGAGACTCTCACAAGGGGAGCCCTGACGTGGTATTCGTTGTTGCTTGAGCATTCCATAGATTCCTTTGAGATGCTTGTGGATTCTTTCATTAAGGCCCATGCCAGGGTCAGAAAAGTGCATGAATTGCATAAGGAACATTAAAGAAGCATGGTTCCCGAAGTCGGTGAGTTCTGATCCAAATCAGAGGGACCCTAATTTGTGGTGCCAATACCACGAGACGAACGGCCACCAGACTGGAGATTCCCGACATCTGCGTCAAGAGGTGGTGACACTACTGAAAAATGACCATCTCAAGGAATTTTAAAGTGACCGGGCCAAAAAACCGCAACTGTCATAACACAGAGCTCTCAAAAGCAGTAGAAGACCCCATGCCCCAGACGATCAACATGATTTTTGGGGGGAACGAGATTAATAGGGTTACCTTCTCGGCAGCAAAAAAGACGAAGGTATCAGTAACCCACAACAAGAGGCTATGGGAAGTCGATGAAGACGACATCACTTTTACGGAGGAAGATGCAGACAAATTACTGATGCCTCACAACGACGCGTCGGTAATTTCTTTAAATATATTAGATTTTTAAATCAAACGTGTTCTAGTGGATCTAGGGAGTTCGGCCAATATTAGATAATGGAGGTTATTGGAACAAGCAAAACTTGCCAGAAGCATCATTTCCGCCACAAACTCCTCACCGGGTTCAACCTCGCAAGTGTGACAACCCGAGAAGGGATCCTGTTGCCCACAAATGTCGACGGGGTGATGAAGATGACCCTTCTCAAGGTATTAGATGGTGATATAGGCAACAACATTATCCTATAAGAGCGTTGTTGCATGAGATGAAAGTTGTACCATTAAGGTATCATCAGTTGCTAAAATTCCCAACTCCCGAGGGGATTAAACAAATTAAGGGTAGTCAACCGGCGGCAAGGGAGATGAGTGTGATTTTGGTCTCTAGTAGCAAAGGAAAGAAGCACACGGCATAGAAATTACAGGAATCGATGTCTACTCCTGAATCAAATGATGTCAACTAGGGGTAAGAGGCGTCGGAATCTTATTAGGTGCCAAGATATTTCCAGCTACCAGAAGAGACGGACACAGCGAAGTCCACGGCGGAAGAGCTTGAGCAAGTCACATTGTTTGAAAAGTTCTTGGAGAGGAAATTCCATTTGGGGACGGGACTACACCCTGAGCTCAGGTATGGATTTATTAAATTTCTTAAAGTTAATGTCGATTATTTGCATGGTCACATGCGGATAGTACAGGTATCCTGGCGGAAATGGCCATACACAAGCTAAGACAAAAGAAACTTCATATTGCCAAGGCCAAAAATAAATTTGTCAAAGAAGAGGTAACTCGTTTACTTGATATCGGTTCGATCTGAGAGGCAAAGTATCCAGACTAGTTAGCTAACAAAGAAGTAGTTCCAAGGAAGAACAATAAGTTTCTCATATGTGTATACTATAAGGACTTGAATAAGGCATGCTAATGACTGATTCCCACTACCAAACATCGATCAAATGATTGTTCAATGACTGGGCACGAGTTAATGAGTTTCTTTGATGCATCTTTCGGGTACAAATAAATTAAGATAAATACGGAGGATCAGGAAAATTTTTTGTTCATAACGAATTTCGGCATATATTGCTATATTGTGATGCCTTTCGGGCTAAAGAATGTCGGAGCCACTTACAAGGACTCGTAAATAAGCTGTTTAAAAAACAGATAGGGAAAATCATGAAAGTTTATATAGACGATATGATTATTAAGTTTTTGAATGCAGGTGGTCATCTTAAGAACTTCAAAGAAACTTTTGACATCCTAAGGAAGCATAACATACAGCTTAACCTCGAGAAGTGCGCGTTCGGGGTCACAAAGGGGGAATGAGGTAAACCCCAATAAAATTAAAGTCATCAAAGACATCCCCGACTAGCTGTCAAGCGTAAAAGAGGTTCAAAGGCTCAGAGAGATTGGTTGTTTTGAGGGGTTCATTACCCGGTCACCAAAGAAATGCCATCGTTCTTCGCGCTACTAAAAAAGAAGAACAACTTTGAATGGACCCTGGAAGCCAGCAAGCTTTGAGGGATTTGAAAAGGTACTTGTCAAGCCGTCTATTACTATCAAAGCCGGAAGAAGGTGAAAAATTGTTAATCTACCTAGCAGTCTCAAAGGTAGCGGTAAGCGCCATTTTAGTCCGTGAGGACATAGGTACACAATCTCCCATTTATTACCCCCATCTTAATGGGAGCAGAAAATTACTACCCGCATTTGGAGAAGCTGACCTTAGCTCTCGTAGACGCCCTTCGGAAGCTAATGCCTTACTTCCAACGTCACCTGATAGCTGTGGTGACCATCTTTCCCCTGCAGAATATGTTACACCCTGCAATATTATGATGATGTTAGGTCCTGCAGTATTACACTGCGGTGATGTTACGCTTTACAGATTAAGTTACGATGTTGTTGCACCCTGTAGTATTGTACGTTAAATTTGTCGTAAGGTAATTGACATTATTCCAAGTAAAAGATTAGTTGGAGATTATAAAGATTATGTTATTTTATAAGTGGTGAGTAAATTCTTGAAGGTGAAAAGGGAAGCAAGTCAAAGAAAATAATTTTTGTCAAAGTTTGGCATATTGGGGTAAAATATGGCCCCAGCTAAAATATCCAGTATTTATGGACTAGTGTCATACAAGGTACTACATGACCATACTAGTAAGCTGTACAGGGTGTGTTAAAATAGGTTCATATTTTAATTAATTTGAGATAATTTTTTTAATTATGTGAGTAATTGATTAATTACCAAGTAACCAGACATTACCCAATTAGCTAATAAGTGGATAGAAATTACACGTGGCAAAAAGCCACAATAGTAAGAAAATGACTCTTACTAGTCTTATAATTAGGTGGAAAAATCCACAATATTCACTTTAATATATTCGATACCTCTAAAGAAAGATGACCAATGGTCTAACAACGGGAAAGCTCAGAATGTGAAAGTTCAGAATGTGAAATTCTCTTAAGTCCAAAATGTGAAATACCCTTAAATCCAAAACATGAAATTCTCTTAAATACTACAATGTCTAGACGTGAAATGCTAATTCAAAGAAATCTCGGTATAATTTTCTCAAGAATATCGTACGAATTTTTCCTACTTCGATCCGCCGTTATGTATTTTATGACAAAAGACGTGTGTTAGAGGAATTATCAACAAAATCGATCCATGTATGTTAAGGTTATTCCTTCTTTCTTTTGGCATAATTCATACGATACAAATGAAATGTGCAAATGCACAATTTTTATACATGACTCTATTCATAGAAATATTAGAGATGTCTATATTCTTGATTCCCCATGTTTCATATTATTTTGTTATTTGTTTATGGGTCTCAGAAAAATATGAAAACTGAAAAGAGTTTACTATATGATATTACTCAAAAGCAAAATGGTATGACATTCCGAAAGATTTTATTAATGTACTTTTCATGCATTGCATTTATGTACATTGACCCATGACCATATGACATTATATACGCATATATATCTATGTATATATATATATATATATATATATATATATATATATATATATATATATGGGATATGGAAAAGGTTATGTTATTATATACGCTCCACCACCTGATCAGCTGGTATACGTTGATGATTTTTCCCATAGTTCCCAAGATGATATAATGGGATGCCCTTAGAGGCTGATGATGTTATGAAATATGTACCTATGCATGATATGACATTCATACATATATTTGTAGCACTATAATTTTTTCATGATTTACAAAGTTATTGAAACTTACAAGTGGATTCATTTTCTCTATATTTCCTCCATGTTGTTATGCATTTATTTATATGCCTTACATACTCGGTACATTGTTCGTACTGACGTACCTTTTTTGCCTGGGGACACTGCAATTATGCTTGTAAGTCCCGATAGACAGGTCGGGATCCCTCCAAGTAGGCTATCAACTCAGCGGAAGATGTTGGTGCTCTATTTGCTTCAGAGTTGCTTGTTTGGTTAGTATGAGTTAGATGTGTATCATTTGATATGGCAGGACTCTGTCCCAAACTTTATAAAAATTATGCACTCTTAGAGGATTATAGACCGTTGTCATGTACATAAAAGATTTTATGGCCTTGTCGGCCAATGTTCAGTGTTCAAGTGGTTATTTTGGTCTTAGACGCCCATATGTCTTATGTATAAGCTAGCATTACCTATTGTATTCTACCAATTCCACAACAGTCTCTCCGGCTCAGTTATCTATAATAGTTTGACATGAAAAAGATATGTTATGTTGGTACTCGGTTGAGTAAGGTACTGGGTGCCTGCTGCAACCGATCGTTTTGGATCGTGAGAAAAGTTGCATCCGAGCAGTTTTGTCCTGGAGTCTACTGTCTAGTAGAGTCTTGTTTATAAGTGTGTCATGCACTACACTTATAAGCAGGAGGCTACCTGGAATTTAGGATTGTCACTCTTTCATCTTACTCTAGATCGTGTGGTAGAGCTCACTTACAAAAATTCAAATTCTAAAATTCTATTTTATTCATAATAAGATGATATCTACATCCGGAAAGAAGGTTGGAAAGAGAGATAGCCGTGGAAGAGTAGAGTTAGAGTAATTCAATATTTGTATGGTGCATACGATAAGTAAATGTGAGGTCTTCTGCAGATCATGTGCGTTCTAAAAGGTGTAAGCCTCTTGATAAGGAGTCTTGAGCCAAGAATACCTATCCAACTTAATGGTGAAAGATAATAAGAGATTCAGAAGATAAATAAAAATTTCAAGAAGCAAAATAAGCAAGATGAGGACGGGTACGAGGCACCCGGTTAATGAAGGATAACGGTATTTACAACTCAGACGGAGGAATATAAAGTCTTTTGAGTTACCTTCAACAGTAACAAAGGTAAGTACAAAATTGGCCACATTGATCTTAGTTATACCCTATAGGAGCTAATGTATATGGTTAAGAAAAAGACGGGATGTCAGAATCCGGCTGGATTAGAGTAACCCAAAATGGTGGATGGATTGTTTGTATTAGTTTATGTTTCCGAAGGATATTGCAAAAGTGCTAATAAATCTCCTTATGAGACACCCGGATGGTGTATTCTAAACTATTACAATTAGATGAGAATACTAGCGCGATAATTTTTTTTTTTTTGAGATAGGCACTGAAAGCTTGGAAGGGATAAATATTACCTTAGTGTGACTCTCGTCCCTAGTAGAGTGCGGACGTTGAGCAACCCGAAAAGTCGATGAATGAAACAAGGAGAGCTACAAGAGAAATAATGTCATGTTGAAGTTTTCACAAGAAAACGGATATGCAGAAATATTAGTAGAGTAATGAGAAGAGAGATAAGGAAGTATTTTGGGTAAGATGTGATACATGGATTATAATGGTAGATCAAAAAGGTGATAATATTACAGAGTCTATAGTCAAGTGACGGAAAATAGAGGTGACATGCCGTGAGGCAACAAAAGAATATAGGTCATAAAGTCACATCTTCATTTCGAGAAATAAGTTCACAACTCTAACGCGATTACCAAAAGAAAAAGTTAGACCCCAAAGTAATAGAAACCAGTATGGATTGGTGAACAAGATAACCTAAATATGAATTAGGGACGAGGTGATTTGATAATAGTTGACATCATGAGAATTTCAGATTTCGTTCTAGCAATAATCGAATGGACAACATAAGAAGATTCATGACAAATTTAGAGAATGGTCATTCAGGCAGACGCTTCACTAAAGCAAGTAATGTGAGAAAAGTTAAACTTAAAGAATTATGTGTTCTAGTTACACTAATTGTCACCATCGCAAGTAAGGAGTTTTATTATCCTTGGTACAGAAGGATTACCGCAAGGCAAGTAAGGGTCATCGATGATGTGAAAGGACGCCAAATATGGATGGGTAAAATATATATAGGTAGGTTGTTGTAGCTCAAACTCTTAGTACTCCCTTAAAGAAGGGAATATGGAGTAAGGTGGCATTAAATCAGAATTAAGTGGTTTTAGTAATTATGGAATGGTAAAGGAAGAATGTGAAAAAAATGAATGAAAAAGGGTTGAGATTGCACTTATCCGAATCCTACGTATATGTAGATTCCAGAACATTATGTAAGCACAACATCATAAAAAGGAAGGAGCCAATACATAAGGTAAGTTACGACAAGGAAATAACCTAAGAGAGATTACGCAGAATATGGATTATGAGAATGGGCCAACAAGTAGTTAGTAGTCGATTCAAGAATAGACTATTATTTACTAGACAAGAAGTTACGAATAAATCAACAGATCATGCAAGATGAATGTAGTAAACCCCAACATGGAGAATTCAGCCTCGCAGTAATGTCATTATAAGATATATTAAAATAGGAGTCGGGGTAGTTAAAGGTACCGCATAAGTGTTACGGAAATAAAAGAAAGTGCCGCTAAGAAGGAAATCAAAATATCAATTCAGAAGTAATTATAAAAGCACAAGGGCATGGAGGTAAGCAACTACAGATAGTAATAGGCAAGGAAGGACATCAAGAGGTCTGTAATAAGCTCAGAGCTTTACGAGTGTCAAGGGTTCTCCCTAAGTACTACAATAAAAGACTAGCTGAGGAAATAAGGAAAAAGGCTTCAACTTAAGCACAACGACCTTAAGAGGAAATGGTCATCACAACATTATAAGCACTCCAAGGAAAGTGGCACCTACAGTGACTAATGAACGAGACGTAAACTTAAAAGTAGTATTCGAGACCATATGAGTTGCACAAAAACTCTGGCATATGTAGGCACTAAGATAAGCTAAGTATGGACGCAACAAGGGGACAGAAAGACCAGGAAAAGTAATAGCTTATGTTGAAAAAAAGTTAAAATGGAACGAAAAAAATCAATGATCCAGAGTTGAACGCACTTAAGGTTTCGGAGTTTTATACATGTACCATATAAAACCGTAGATGATTCTGGTATATGTTAAGAGAAAGAATTGATCCTAGATCATTAATGAAGAATTAAATTATTAAAGGGTTGTATCATGCATATTTCTCAAGCCCCTGAAAGGATAAATAGGATAACTAATACCACGAACCACAGATCAAAAGATAGCTTAAGTCTATATAAAGGTTGATCAGAGGGAAGAGAAAACTAAAGAGTGACATCAACTAAGTAATCATGAGTCTGATTATTGGACCCAAAAATTAAAAATATCATGGTCGAGAACATTGCAGGATCTCTCTTAAAATCAAAGGTATGCGAGAGATAGTACAATAACCATAGTCTATAATGGCTGTACGATAAAGCCAATAATAAGAAGTCAGTATAAAGCTCCTACCAGATTGTAGTATTATAATAGAGCTTAAAGTTATGGTGAGAATCCTACCTATGTGGAAGGGAGGTTATAAAAGAGATAGAAGATGTGATACAAGATTTTTTTTAGGTAAGTAAGGTAAAGGTAAACAACATATGAGATACTCAAATGCAGAACGTTGTGAATAGTCCATACTTCGGATAGAAGGCTATAAGCATGGGGATCCAATAACTGGGAATGATAGTGGCATTGTTAGCGGTATGTCTTCCAGCCTATGGTTTCTAAGTATTGTGAGATCTAGTTAAGAGAGTAGAAAAGAGATGGAGACGATGTGATGTCTCGCTTGACGTTGCAGAATAACATATGGAAATCTATGGTACAAGCAAGTTGAAAGAAAGTATATAAATGGATATGTATAGGTGGCAAGCTAAAGTATGGTAGGGCGACAAAATTTTATGAAAATATGAGTAAGGATGAGGAAAGGCAAGTAAAAAAGTGACGAGAATGGATAAGTCCTCGAGATTAAGTTCATGAAAACAAGAGAGATAACGATTTCTCTAAGTTATTGAAAGTTCAGTATAGCCTGAATGAACTCAAAGGAGTCTAAGATTAATATAATTTACAAAGAATGAAATGCTACCTGGTAATAAAATGAGGGTATAATTGTGACAGATAAAGGATGACATTTGGGCATTCGTTTGAATAATAATTCAAAAAATAAGAAGAAGAAGAAGAGAAGGAGAAAAGATTTCGCTGGCAGAAAGAAATTAGGATACCCCCATAAGGTGAATCATATTGAGACACTATGAAATATGATTATGAAAATCACTTAAAATATTCCTCAATGTAGCGTAAGCCCTAGCAACAATGTATTACATAAGAAGTTTCAAGTATTTAAGTAGAGGATTGTAGATCCACATTGAGGTGAATCAACAATGGATAGATGCAAGTTACAAAGTATGACATGAGATTGGGCCATGATTCTTAAGACGAACAGTTATGAAGGAGCATTAAATGACTGAGATTTATACCTAAAGGATAGACAACAAAAGTAACTGGGAGCTTGGTAAGCATACAACAGTAATGATAAATTGAAGTAAACATTATGGTATAGTATAATCCATATAGATGTAGTAAAGTCATACGAACATAAAACAAGATCTATGAAATAAGATATGGACATATCCACAAGTTTTACAAAGTATTCAACAAAAAACTTCAATACACCTATAGATGACCTGTGAGGCATCCTATTAAGCCTTGTATATGTTTATAAAGTAAGGCCTAGAGATTTACTAAAAGCTAAAAAAAATGAATCGCATCAGCGCACTTACAAAGACAAGGTCATATAGACTGCATGATAGGAGGTAGCAACAGTTGCGAGATTAGCAAGATTTTGACCACAAGTCATGACATGAGCAAAAAGACCAAAGGGGGAAAATACCCCAGACTTCAGATGTATTCACAGAACAACTGCTTAAATGACCAGGAGAGTATTAAGGTATTCACAAGAGCTATAAGTTTTGAAAATGGTAAGAGCATAAATCAATATTCAAAGACGTATGTTCCAAAATGGGGAATGATGTTACACCCTGCAATATTATGATGATGTTACGTCCTGCAATATTACATTGCATTGATCTTATGCTTTACAAAATTAAGTTACGACAATGTTGCTCCCTGAAGTTTGTACGTTGAATTTGTTGCAAGGTAATTAATACCAGTCTAAGTAAAAGATTATTTGGAGATTATAAGGATTATGCTATTTCATAAGTTCCTGAAGGTGAAAGGGGAAGCAAGCCAAAGAAAATAAATTTTCGTCAAAGCTTGGTATTTTGGGGTAAAATATGACCCGAGCTAAAATACCCGGTATTTATGGACTAGTGCCATACAAGGAACTACATGACCATGCTAGTAAGGTATACAAGGTGTTGATACTCAATTTTTCCCTATATATTTTTTAACACACACATACACACACACACACACACACACACACATATATATATATATAAAATATTTTTCTATTCTATTAAAGGCTTCAAATTGATTTATTTCTTCCCTGTTTACTTATAATATTTTCAATAATTATCCTTCAAATTATTTTTATGGTAATATAGCCATCTAAATTCTATATTCAGCCAAAGTATTTCTTAAATATTTTTAATGCATTTTTTATAATTGCATTTATATTTTTGAGCTAATTTGCATATGCATAATTATATTGGCGATGCATAAAATGATCTTTTATATTTTTAAAATATCAAATAATTTTTTTAAATCATTTTAGGGCACGAAATTATTTTTTCAGAAACCATCTATTATTTCTTATAAATTATTACTGTTAAATGACTATTTAAAATATAGCCTAATTATATTTCAATTTTATCCCCAATTCAACCCAATCCAATCCAAATACACAACCCATTTTTTTAATTAAAATACTTGGACCACATCCCAAATACCCGATCCGGTCCCCACACCCTTTAATCCTGGTCGTTGATCACAAAGATCAATGGCTACCACTTCCCCCTTCCTTAATTAAACCACCCTATACCCCAAAAAACCTAATTCAATTCCCACCCTATGCCTATGCCCTAAAATACTCTCTGCTCTCAAACACTCTCAACCTAAACCCTAACCTCCAAACACCGACCCCCATCTATGGCTATCTCCGGTGACCTCTCACCATCTCTCAGGCCTCTAATAGCCTCTATCATGTCAATCTCACCAACTCTAAGGCCCTAAAGGGACTAGTGATATGTTGACTTGCATCTAGGGTTCATCTCCCGCCTGTTCCAGGCTATATCGACGTGATTTCGAGTGAGATCGTCTTATATTAGCTACGATCTAAGGGCTTTTCAGTATGTTTCTTCATCTCTGTATAGTTCTCTTCAAAACCCCTAATTTTTTTCTTAAACCTTCTAGATATAAACATATCTATGATGACTTGAGTTTGCTTTATGTGAGTTTTACAATTGCCTCGAGATTCTTTTCAAGAATCATTTGATTTCAAGTGATTTTTTCATCTTTTTCTAAAACTAGGGGTTTCAGAATTTCTTTTTAGAATTTGTTTGATAATTCTTTGTGTTAAACTTCTAATTCTCACACATTTTGACCAATTTTATGAACTTACTGCAACCCTTGCCCGTTTACCAAAACCACTAATGTTTTGGGGTTTTTCATTTGGTTTTTGGATATTGGTACCTATGACTGTGTTCTTACTTTGGATTTTTGTGGCTTTTCATGATTTACTTGTCCTAGTATGATTCTACTAAATTTTCTTAGTTCAACCTTTTATTGATATTATGCATTTGTGTTCATATTGACCATTCATGCAAGACTTGTATACTTCTCCTTGAATCAGTGTTGTTTAACTTTTGCTTTATAAAAGTTATGTGTCGATTCCTGACTACTCATGCTCTACTTTATTTTATATGCTAAGCATGCTGCCTCTTTCATGACTTTTTGAACACTTGATTACTCTTAATCCCTTATTTTCTGGTTTAATTTGAACCCTTTCCATTTAATGTTTTGATTCTTACCTCTTTACTCAATTTGATTGAATTTACCTGCCTTAATTGATTTTCCTTGCATTGTTTGTTTTCCGCTGATTATTATTGAATTGTTTCCTCATAAAATTGTTGTGCATTTACCCTTAATTACCTATTCTATACCTAAACTTCACTTTATTCTTTTCCTTAAATACTGAGTATGTTTTATCGTTGGTTGACCTGTCTTTTGATTAAAGGGAAATTCTTGTTGATTTACGTTTGGTTTCCCTGATTTACTACTTAATTGATTTATTACCTTGTTTGTTAAGTTTTTGATTCCTATATAAACGTTCTCTTCATTTAAGTTTGGGGAGAGCAACAAACACTAGTTCAAAACTCTCTTTTGTACTCAAAGCTTTCTACTCTTTCTATCGCTTACTACTTCTGTTGAACTAGCTTGTTGTAAGCCAAGGTTAGTTATGTACTATATTGCTATATACTTTTTGTCTTGCTCTCCTTAACTGGTATGTCTCTAATTAAGTTATGAAAATAAAACCCTATGTGGTTCATTCCTGCATTAGTCTATCAATTGTGATTTCAACTTGTACTCTTGTTTATCTCTTTGCTCGGCATGTCTAAAGTTTTGTCTTGTTCCATGTATGTTTTACATTCTGCCTTCTCTCCTGCTTACTTCTTTGCTTAATATGGCTAGAATTCTATCATTTCAATGCATGTTTTACACTCTGCTTACTTCTTACTTAGGATTTCTAAGCTATATGTTTAAAACATGTTCAAGAAATAAGTCCCCAAGATCCTAAATGTTGTACACAGTTTGTGATTACATGTTTCTACTATCCTATCCTGTACCCTGAAGTGATATCGTATGTGCCACAATCCTTTCATTCCTATGTGAAGTTTCGTTGTTAAGTGATCTGAATATGACCAACTAATTGTCTGCTGCTTGATACTTTTCTCAAACTGTCTTTTACCACTAAGTTATTTCCTGCAATCTGAAAACTTTCCTACTCTTAATGTCATCTCTATACTATTTTCAAAACAAAACTATGTCAAGCACTCTCCACTACTCCTAGAATATTAGGTTCTGCCCCTCTGGCATGTGTACTGCCTTGAGATCGTTGAGATTTCTCTAAACTCTGGCATGTCAGAGTTGGTCTTTCCACATTGCACTTGAATCAGTTCTTGTTTGAGAAAAAGTCTAGGTATGAGCATTGCCCAAGATCCTTGAGATCCTGAGGGAACTCTCACGCACCTAGACAATGATACGGTCTATGGAACCTTAGCATTTGAGGCTATTGGAGGCTTGGGGGAGTCATTTGGGCCTCCTTCAGACTCCCTATAGTTAACTTCTTCTTTTTCTTAATTATAATCTATTTTATTCAGCTGGTCTGTAATAAATATTTGTAAACAACATGGGGTAATTAGTGAAAAGGGTTGGGTAGCTATATATCTGTTATGTAACTTTGGTAGATACCATGCCTATAGGATAATGTTAATACATTTTATATGTCTGCTTTGCTTTCACGATATTAGAAAACATGCCTACATGATCTAAAATGGATTTCAATAATAGAAACCATGTCTATAGGGTTAAAATCAACTTTATAATTAGATACCATGCTTATAGAGTGTAAAGTGATGAGTTCAATTTCTGCTACTGCATGTATTTACATTCGTCTCACTAGAAATCATGCCTATAAGTTTGAAAATCGGCTCCTATCAAGTATATATCCTGCCTATAGGATTTAAAATAAGAAAATATGCCTATATAACTAAAGTTTAATTTGGTTAAAGAAATCAGTCTAATTCATGTTAATCAACTGTCCGCTTCTTTAATAGAGTTTTTAAACACCGCCTTAATTTACTACTGCTAGAAAGCATGTCTATAGGATCTCAAATATCCGTTTAAAATTGACTAATTTGCTGCACTAACATAGATATCCTACTTTGAGGACATCAGTGTTCTGTGTTTAGGCAAGCCTTGGTGAAATTTAAATTCTGCAATTATGAAACTGTGCTTTTGTTATTCTAAAATTGTTTAGATTTAATAGGCTTAAATCAGTAGGCTAGCTAAATATGATTCTCGCACTTTGTCCTATTTCAATACCATGTATATTCCTTTAAAGTACCTGACTATTGTTTTGAAGGTATGCATTTGCATGTTATATTTGTGGAGGTAACTGTGGGCCTATAACTTATTTCCTTGAAATACAGTCCTAAATGTTCTTGATTGATGCCTAGATTTTATCTTTTAAAACCTTAGGAAAGCCTAGAACTGTCCAAAAATAGAGGTCCTAAAATACCTCCAGAGCTACGACGAAGGGACGGGCAATGCACAGATAGGCCATTGTCAAGGTTACTAGAACACTTTAGTCTATGACCAAGAAGAGGGAATTGGGTAGAAAGGGATATGATGACTATGCACTAATATCATGTGTAGCCCCTCATTGAGGAGTGTTTATCGGGCATTGCATGGGATGATCCTGTAAGATAACTAACCTAGGACCCCTCCTTTCCAAATTTCCAATGTTTAAACTTTACTTTCCTATATGCATGCAATTTGTTCAAATCTTTCCTTTGTCTCATTATTTGACTCATATAAATCTTCCCTTATTTGCAAATATGTGTTTAAACTATTTATTATTAAAATGACTAATTATTATGTATAAGTTAGATCGGGACCCACCGTTGTGGACCAAGAGGGGTGCCTAACACCTTTCCCTCAAGGTTATTTTGAGCCCTTACCCTAAATCTCTGGTAATGCAAACCAGTCTAAGAGTTAATCACTCTAGGTGCCCTAACGTACCATAATCCATTAGGTGGCGACTGTTCAAAATACCTAGATTTCCAAAAGAAAATGAGTTATTACCCCAATGAATGTCGAAACCCGGACTTCCCCATCAAAATAGAGAAAAGGGGCACAACATCATGGCGACTCTGCTTGGGATGTCTTAGGCTCTTACCATAGCGAACTTATTTTTATGAATTAGTCCAAGCATGCTTTATCCTGTAAGCTTTCCCTTTATTTGAATTTAGCCATTTATTTTCTTTTAAGCATTTATGATCCTTTATTCCTGAAACTAACTTGCCTCTTTGTTTTCTTTTCCGTAACTGTCTTTCAATTATTTAAATACCCCATTTATTTTTCTACGTGCAAATACTTGTCTACATGTTATTAATTGATACACAAATCATGCTCCACATCATATTCCACTCGTG
The DNA here is from genome assembly GCA_034376525.1 of Nicotiana benthamiana. Taxonomy (NCBI): domain Eukaryota; kingdom Viridiplantae; phylum Streptophyta; class Magnoliopsida; order Solanales; family Solanaceae; genus Nicotiana; species Nicotiana benthamiana. Next base: position 21,148,452 of record CM067341.1, read on the forward strand.
TGTATCAAATCCTATAGCAACGCCTGATGAGTGGTTTCACTCTTCCTATTTATTACCCTTAAATTCAGAAAGGCTTATTTGCAGTAAAACTAGTCGATCAGCAGTGCAGTCGACGGTTCCGTGCCTTTCCCCCTCAAGCTATCTGCTTGAGGTACAAGTCTAAACCACTATTGTAACCTCACTCTGGTCAAATTGTGCATGCATCATGGTCAAACCTAGTCGGATCAATATGTTGTCCATATAATGATCCTTTAAGATAAGCCTTATCCAAAAGTCCATCGGGGTTTCCACAGTCCCAATGGACACAACCACGTTCTGTGCATTAATTTGGAGAACAAAATGTCGATACGCTGACCATAAATGTATAAATAGTTGAGTCTGGTGGGGGAAGGCCTATCCCTTTTGATTTGTAGAAAATGAGGCACGAGGTCCCCATATTCGGTATGGTTAGCAACATTCACCATTGCAGCTAGATTAGTGGGAGGACCTTTGCTTAAATGACAATAAACATGTAAGAAAGTATCTATAACTTACCTTCCCTGCTAGATATTGAGCCAAACAACAAGTTGATCGCGGGTGCCACTTTGTTCAGAGACACTGTGTCATGCCCCAAAATCAAGGGGCGCGACCGACGCTCAACCGAGCAAGCCTCACTGAGCAAGCCTAAAAATTAATTATGAATAACAAGGAGATGAACTCCATAAATCCTACTTTATGAGCATTACATTGACAATTTTTATCATTCTCTTTCATTAGCAGTTCAATCATACTAACCAAATTATTACAATTAATAGATACGAAGGAAACATTCTGTCAAATAACAACATATCTAGTTCAAATTTTCAATACTCGACAACACCCACAACATGTCTACGGAGCCTCTAAATACAACTGAAGAGTAATATGAAAATGCTAGCAAAAAGGCTATGGCAATACCTCAAAATACAAGGTTCATGATAAACAACGGTACAAGTCCCCGAAATGAAGTGGGGCTTACCAAGTCAGCTGAATGGAAGATGCGTCACTAGTTGTGACCAACACTACCTGCTTCGGAACCACCTACATCCATTTAAAGACGTAGCGCCCTCGATAAAAGGGACGTTAGTACCATCGAATAGCACTAGTATGTATAACTAAACACCATCTCATTAGAAAGAACAACTATATAAGAATAAATAAATCATAAGGATAAACAAAGCTTTGAACAATCATCACATTATCAAATACAAATAAGGGATCACACAGCTTTCAAACAATTTTCATAACTTTAGGTTGGGGCATTCCAAATTATTGCATCATCATTCACAACATCGTCGCTTTTGCGCGCGAAGTCCGATCACGACTCGATTAGCTAGGTTGCCTCATTTGAGACATGTACCTCAGTCACAATTTCATTCTCACTTTTTGGTGTCAATATCAGCACAATACCACTATGTGTGTAGCATGACATCCGATCAAGGCCTGATCAGCTAGGCCGCCCTACCAAGACGTTGTTCCTTTCTCATGAATCATCTCATTTCAATCTTTATTTCACATATATCAATTCATAAGCACTTAGGTTCAATTATCACATCATTTCCACTTTCAACGTTAACCTTGCAATTTAGGATCATAACATTCTAGCACATAGCTTGCATTTTTCACACATTCTCAATTCACCAAGAATAGCATATTGTGCACATTGAAACACTCCTTCCACATATAATCGTGCAACATTATTTCATCTGAAGTAACAGTACTATATTTATAAATTTTTTAGACTTATACATCTGTATGGACGCCATAGAAGCTCAATTTCTAGGAAGAGAGGGTTTTAGCCATACATACTTTGCTTAAGCTTTTCTCAAGTCACTACAACATTCTGGAAATTATAGCAATCCCAATCTACTTTGAGACATAACAAAATTGAACATAAATTAGGAAGATACTCATGGTTTCTGCTCATTTGAGCATTTTATCGAATATTAGCTGTGCATCTTGATCTCAAAGCTCTTTTACAAGATTTTCTTCATTCCCCTACCCAATCTTTACTTATTTATGTTCAACAATCTTCCCACAAACCTAGTTTGTACAAGCATGTATACGTAATATTACACCCAAGAATCGTACCTTAATAATCCCACTTATACCCAAAACTCGAAATTAAAGTCTAGTGTATAGAACCTTACCTCTTAGATGAAGACCTTGTGATTGGCTTTCTTGATTCTTAAAGATTGATGCAAGATTAAATAGTAAGAATTTTAGGATCCCTCCTACTCTCTCTAAAATTCTCTTAACTCTCTCTAAAATCATCAGAATATCACCCCAAATGAAACCCAAAGCCTATATACTAAAATAGGGTCAGGTCATGAAAATAGGAAGATTAACCCTCCGAATTCGGGTCTGTGGTCGCATAATGGACCGGAGAATGGGCATGCAAGCCGCGGACACGTCGCCAAACCCGGTGCCTAGAACTGGGCTACATTGGTCCAGTTTGCAACCTGATATATGGACTGCATAATGGTTTTGCGATCGCAGAACTGACACAACATCGCATTTTTCAGCCTTTGGTAATTTAATCATAACTTTGTGTAGGAATGAAGGAAAACCTTTCATATTTTAGGTTTTTCATCACATGAAAACCTTATATTTATATGCTCATTCAAAGTGTGGATTTTTGCAAACTTATTTGGATTTTTTAGCCTATTATGAAATTTTCTAATTTGACTTAGACTTAGGCCTTTCCTTGGACCCAAAATTACTTAACAAAATCCAATTGATGCCCATCATGTTAATAGCATATAAAATATTATAATTAGCCTACCTGGCACCACAGAGTCCTAAATTACTTAGCAAAAGTTTTCGAGGCCTTACATTCTCCCCCCCCCCCCCCCAAGGATCATTCGTCCTCGAAGAAGGACTAGAGTCCGTCCTAAATGCTTAACATAATATATCTCTTTCTCACCTACCTCAAGTCCCTAAATTTTGATTAACTCCCAAATTTTTCCAAAATTTCAGCAGCATCTCCTTTGTAACTAGGCCTATCCACCTGTCAGAGAATCACCAAAACCATCTTAACAACATATCTACAATGAGATAAAGCACCACAATGTATATATCAACAATACTAATCTCACCATTACAAGCACTACATTATCATAAGGATACCTGGACATGAACTGCACATTTCTAAATCATAATACCTAGAAGGTACCTTTCAAGTCAAAACCAATTTGCTATACAATTAATAAAAAATACCTTATTTCCACAACACTCTCGTCCTTTAATGTGGCCTATTATACTTACAAATTTTTCCATAACACATTCATGAAAACAATCTCCACCCCCAAACTTACCAAACAAGGATGAAAGTAGATAACCTTCATAGGCCAACTATCCATTACCTACACCTTTAGTAATTTATACTGGAATAATACACAAAGGATCTCCAACTACCTTCTTAGACATAGACATATGAAAACATAAATTATATGGGGAACAACTATGGGAAAACTTCATACTCCTAGTGCAGCCTAATGTGAATTACACTTATGCAAACTTCATTATAAACTCACATAACATCCTTAGGGGAAAATATTGAGAATAATCAGTTCACCCTTCAAAATTCTAAATCTCTACACAAACACCCACACTAAACCTTTGATGACCTTCAACGATTATACTAAGATGTGTTATTATGAAATTACCATAAAATTACCTATCAAATACATATGACTACATGGTGATGCTTCCCCATTTGACATGTTTGGACCTTCAATACCTAATAAATTTAATGTAATGAGGAACAACAAAGTTCAAGATTGGGCTGGAATTATTGAGGAATCCATTTATGTGCTGAGTAGAGTATTTCATGCAAAGATCACAACTAACAATACTAAATGGTTAATCATGGTGACGATATCAATTATTAGACGAATGAGGCATTGAGGTAACCAGTACATTGTCAATAGGAATCATTAAGGAGGAATAATCAAGTACGTGACCCAGCCGTCTCCTGGAGTGTAGGGAAAATCATTTTATCATGAATGAGAATACTTTGGCACCTTAAATGCGATATGGGTTTCAAAATACATGAAGTTGAATTACACTCCTAACGTTAACTGACACTAGGAACCAATGCCACAAGCCCATGAGGATGAAAAGAAGTTGAACACTTATGATATTATCACATTTTAAACAGCTTAGCCCTTCCTAATAATTGGCCCTATATGAGAGAACTAATGATACGAAAATTTATCTTCCAAATCAATATGCTCATGATATGTGCAAAAATCTAAAGACATCTAATCCCAACCTTTCACGAGTGAAACCACATAGCTAGGGCATCCTACCATAGGGGTGAAATTATGTGTTGGTTAGAGGGGTTCTAATGGTTGACGTAACCCTCCGTGAAGAAAGACAATTAAAACTCCTATTCTCCTTAAGAAGGTGGAATGCCAGGGGAAGCAAAATTTCCCACACATGAAAATGACGTTGTCAATAATCACAGAAGCCGAGTAAGCAGAAGGCCACATAACCCATCCAATCTGACTCATTTAAGAATTTTGATAAATGGACACACTTTGGTTTGAAGTCATGAAAATATAAGCTTGAACTTAAGGGAAATCATTACTTTTTGAACCCATGAGACAAGCCCACGTAGCCCTAAAAATCGTTAACAATGGCGAGAAGGTACTTATAAACCATTACAAGTAGGTAGTGAACAAGGCCTCAAAGTTGTTAGAATATACGCTTAACGCTAGAGGGGGGGGGGGGGTGAATAGCGTTATGATAAAAAACACTGTAAATTAGCGGAATTAAAATTGCAGGAATAACGTAAGTGCAGTAATTAAAATGATAAGGAGAGAACACACCGGATTTTATCCTGGTTCACTACAACATGTGGTTAGTCCAGTCCCCGAGAGACTCTCTCGAGTTTTACACTAACTTCGTTAAGCTTACGGGTGCTTAACAAACCGTTACACTTGCTCGTAGATATACACTCTACAAGACTTCAACCTGCTCGAGGATACCGCACCTCAAGACTTCAAACCAAGGAACTACTTTTCCTTCTTACAACAAGGGATTAGACTATCCCTTCAAGTGTGAACAAACACTTAGCACTCACTTAAACAGAACTCTCTTGAAGAGTAGATATGAGTAAATAAATACGCTCAAGAACACAACAACTTAGTCAAGAGTTTGGCTCTCAAAAACTTATGAAATGAATATAAAATGATTGCAAAGAGAGTATGTAAGCTTTAGCAAGAATGTAATCAGTTGTTATGCTTAGAAGAGTGATTTTGAGTTGTATTTATAGTGCTCAAAACACCCAAGACCGTTGCTTAATTGCCAATCACAAATTGCTGATTTTGTGCTAGGATAATCGATTATCTGATTCTGCATAATCGATTATCTGCCAACGTTCAAAAATCAATCCCAGATTTTAAGCAGAATAATCGATTATCCAAATCTTATAATCGATTACCTGACAACGTTCAAAAATCAATTCCCGATTTTATTCTTAACATAATCGATTGTCTGACTGTACATAATCGATTATCTTTCAGCGTTTGAAAATATTTTGGCAACGGTCTTTAATATAATCGATTACCAGAAAGCCAATCGATTATTTTGCTACTTTGAAGAATCTGATGCTCACTGCCTCAACATAATCGATTAGTCTAAGGCACATAATGGATTATCTTGTAGCTTTGAAAAATCTGGTGAACACTGCCTCAACATAATCGATTATCATAAGGTACATAATCGATTATCTTGCAGCTTTGTAAAATCTGGTGTACACTGCTTTAACATAATCGATTATCCTTCAGCTTTGTAAAATCTGGTGTAAACTGCCTTAACATAATCGATTATCATAAAGTACATAATCGATTATCTTTGTCCAGATTTGAAAGACATGTTTAAAATTCATTTTGGTTAAAAAGAAATGTTTTGAAAATCATTTTGCTTTAAATTAAAGATGCATGATTTGATAAAAATGATTTTACGAGAGAAGCCAAGTCTTGAATCAATTGTCGGATCAAGATCACAATTATAGAATGACTCATGTATAACTTTGTTGCATTACTTAAGCTTGATCTTTGTTCTTCTTGTGCTTGGACTTCGGCATATGTCAATGGTCCGTTCACGTCGGTTTGTCATTTATCAAAACTTAAGCTTGATCTTTGTTCTTCTTGTGCTTGGACTTCGGCATATGTCTATGTTCCGTTCACGTCGGTTTGTCATTTATCAAAACCTACAAATATGAACACACGTTTAGTATAGTGACTTGAGAACGTGTTTCAACAATTTTCCCCTTTTTGATAATGGCAAACCAATATCGGGATATGCATATTAATAAATTCATAATGACGATCCAAGACAAATATATAGATATGCAACAAGTTCCCCCTAAAGTTATGAATTCCCCCTCAATTTATGCCAATGTGCATAGCCCATATCTTCCCCCTTTTGACATTAGCAAAAAAAAAAAAAAACTAACTCTTTATTGATTGAACAATATTGCAAATACATGAAAATAAAAGACATAATATTATGCAAATTAAAAAAAAACAAAGATACAAAACATTATTCATTATCATCATGGACTTTCGTCTCGACATCCGGTACATCTTCCCGAAGGACAATTTGGGCATACGGATAATTGGCGTGATCAAAATATTCATGGAGCTCGTGAGTCAATCGATTGACATTCATATCAATACGATTGATGGATGTGGACATGGAGGCAAGTTGCTCGGAAATAGATTGGAGGGATGCATCGGACGGGGCCGGATGACGACGTATTTGAGGTGGAGGAGGAGGATGCTCATCGATATTGGGAAATGAAGATTCTTGAATTTCCCAATGTTTTGTCGCCTTTTTGATAGGGCCGACGGAGGTGTCAATACCGGAGGCAACAAGAATGGTCATAACGACAAACGCATAGGGGAGTGGCTTATCTTCCCCAATTGCATCATATAAGTGAGTCATGACGAACTTGCACCAATTGATGCGAGCCCCGGTGATAATGGCATGCATGAGTTTAGAATCCTCATGAGAGATAGTTGTGTGATTGAATTTTCGCGGTTTTAGAACGCGATTGATGAAATAAAAAATTAGGCGATATTCGGGGAGCATGTTTGTGATGGTTGGACGACGATGGTCCGGAGTTGCAATAAATTCACCGATGCCAATTTGGGTGAAGAGAAGTTGTTCATCAAATAACGCGCCTTCTTCCCTAGTATGGTGAGAAATGTCTTCCCCATTGCGCGGGAGTTTAGTGAGGGCTTGAATATTTGCCTCAGATAGAAGAATTGAAGTTCCATTGACGTTCGAGACAATTTCACCATCTTTGTCCTTCTTGAGATTTGAATAGAAGGCCCGAATCAGAGGAGGGTGAATGTAAGGAGTGTGAAGATATAGTAATTCAAGGAGTTGGCTTTGTATAAGCATATTTGCTGTGGATGGAGGGGCGCTTTGATTAAGGAAACGATCCGTGGAAAATCGAGGAGGAAGAATTTCCCGATTTTCAAATTTTTCAATGAAGCGCATAAGTTCGGCTTCATTATTGAATCGTAAATAAGAACCATCTTTATAACAATGACCTAGTGGACGAGTGACGGAAGAGGAGGCAACATTTTTGCCGGAACGAGATCGTTTGGAAGTTTTGCCCGTCATTTTGAATAAATAGTAATAGCCTTTGAAGAGTTTTGAGAGAATTTTGAGAATTTGGGAGCTAAGATTGATGTTTGAGTGAAGACATTGAAGATATAATGCACCTATTTATAATGTGAAGAATGGGATAGCATTGAAGTGAAGAAATCTGCACAAATTTAAGAGGCAAACGGTCAGAAACGGTAACTATTTTGAAATACTGACTGAGGATAATCGATTATGGAATTATGGTAATCGATTATTCTGACACAGTGTGCCCAGTGATTTTCTGACTCAGGGAATAATCGATTGTGCTTTTGAGATAATCGATTATTTCAGGAAATGTAGTAACGGACATCCGAGAAGGTAATAGAAAAATCGATTACCCTGTTTTAAATAATCGATTATTTTCACACAGAGACTTAAAACCTGAACATAAATTTCAACATAATCGATTAGGGATATGTGATAATCGATTTTTATATTTAACAGCTAAAATCCTGCAAAGCCAAAACTGTTAGATAATCGATTGTAGTGTTGTATAATCGATTATGTCAATTTTCCAACATAATAAACATAAAACGTAAATGGGGAATAATCGATTATTGACTTTAGAGAAATCGATTATTCTGCACCAATGTCTGATAATTCCCCCTGTCTTTGGGGCGATACCTGCAAAAAAAAATTAGGCGCCTCTGATGCTCAAGTTAGTAATCGTTAAAACATAAAAATGCAATGTATGAATTAGATCAACGTGGAGTCGAAAAAGTATGTTCAATACCGAGTTCGTCACAAAAGTCCGCGAAGAGATTGTGATCGAACTCCCCCCCATGATCACTTCTTATGAAAGTGACGGTTGTGTCATTTTCATTTTGAACATGTTTAAGAAAACTTTTAAAGGCTTGAAAGGCATTACTTTTATGAGCAAGAAATAACGTCCATGTAAATCTAGAATAGTCATCAACAATAACAAAAGCATAAAGATTTCCACCAAGACTTTTAATTCTAGAAGGTCCGAAAAGGTCCATGCGTAGAAGTTGTAAAGGTCTAGTGGTTGAAACAACATTCTTGGGTTTAAAAGAGGCCTTTGTTTGTTTCCCTTTTTGACATGGATCACAAATAGAGTCTTTTTCAAATTTCATGTTTGGAAGACCAAGTACTAAATCTTGTGAAACTAGTTTGTTTAAAAGATTCATATTTACATGAGCTACTCTACGATGCCATAACCACATGTCGTCTTCTTTACTCAAAAGACAATTCACATAACTTGATGAAGAATTTTCAAGATCAACCATATAAATGTTATCCATTCTAAAACCACGAAGAATAATTTTAAAATCACTACGACGGATAACTAAGCATTCTTCGGAGTCAAACAATATAAGATTTCCCTTGTCACATAATTGGCTTATGCTCAAGAGATTATGTTTGAGACCTTTAACTAGCAAAATATGCTTAATGGAGGAGGATTCGTCCTTACCGACCGATCCAATGCCGATAATTTTTCCTTTGTTATTGTCTCCAAAAACAACATTTCCTCCTTCCTTGGGTTTTAGTTGAAGGAACTTTGATGCATCCCCGGTCATATGTTTGGAGCATCCACTATCAAGGTACCAAAGTACACTTGATCCCTTCAAACACACCTACAAAACAAATTAATGAGATTTTGGTACCCAAGCCGTTTTGGGTCCTTGTGCGTTAGGTGTAACATATTGGTGTGACTGCCCTGCAGTGAAATGTCCATGTCTAGTGAAGCATGCGGGAGCAATATGTCCAATTTTGTTGCAATAATGACAAATGACATTCGAATTGTGCATTCTTCTAGGATGATAGTAATTTGGGGGTCTAAAATTATTCACTCTATTTTTAGGAACATAGTTTTGATGTAATTTTCGAAAATCTTGTCTAGGTGGTCTATACATGCCAACGTTTCTTCTAGTGTTCACTACATTTTTAGAAATATAGTTTTGATGTGGTTTTCGAAAATCTTGTCTAGGTGGTCTATACATTCCAATATTTCTCCTAGCATTTGTTCTAGAATGAGATGCAATTCTAGGATTGAAATTTCTAGGTTGAGTGATGACATTTATTTTGTTTGGCCTAAGTTGAGTCTTAGGTGGTTTAGGAATGGACTCAACCTTTTCTTTTGGCTCGTGTTTGAAGCCTATACCGTGCTTAGGGGATATCAAATTTACAAGCACTTCATTGAGATTTTTGTGTGAAGAATTGAATTTGTGCAAAGTGCTTCTAAGACTTTCTACTTCTTCCTTTAGAGATTTGCAAGAAGTACAATCCTTATTTGAGCTTTCGGGTTTATCGGCGCTTCTTTTGCCATAAAACTTGTTTTCCTCTTTTAATTTCTCATTCTCAAGAGTGAGTTTTTCAAAATCCTTTTCTTTTGAAGAAAATTGTTTTCTTAAATCTTTTATAGATTTAGAAGCGCTAATAAACTCTTTATACAATTCATCAAATGCATCTTGCAATTCTTCTAAAGTGAAATAGTTCTTAGAAGAAGTACATACCTCATTTTGATTTTCTTCGTGTGCCATAAGACATAAGTTTGCGGTCTAGTTTCCTTCTCCATCACTTGATTCGTCTCCGGAGTCACCTCCCCAAGAGATGTATGCTCTTTGTTTCTTGAATGGTTTCTTCTCCTTTTTGATGTTTGGACAATTTGATTTGATATGCCCGATTTCTCCGCATCCATAGCACTTCAATTAGTCGCCTTGTTGCTTACCTTTTTGTTCATACTTCTTTTGCATGAACTTGTGAAATTTCTTAATAACGAGTCCAAGCTCGGCATCTTCATCACTTGACTCCTCATCGTTTTGAGGTTGAGTAGTTGATGCCTTGAGCGCAATCTTTCTTTTCCTTTGATCATCCAAAGGAGAGTTAAGAATAGTTGATTCATAAGTTTTAAGATTACCTCGTAGTCCGTCGATGGTGACGTTTGTGATGCCGATTGATTCTTGGATAGCATCGGCTTTGGAACGCCATTCCAGAGTGAGGCATCGTAGAATTTTCCGGACAAGCTCCTTATCCGTGAATGAATTTTTGAGAGCGTGTAGGTCATTGACGATTTTTGAAAATCGTTCGAACATGTCATCTATCTTCTCGTTCTCTTTCATGCGAAACAATTCATATTCGTGGGTTAGGAAATCAATTTTAGCTTCCCTTACCTGGTCCGTACCTTCGTAGGTGATTTCTAATTTGTCCCACATCTGCTTGGCAGTGGTGCAACATGATATTTTTCGATAGTCATCAGGGTTCACTACACAATACATCATGTTGATTGCCTTTGCGTTGTTCTCTATTTTTCTGATATCATCGGCGTCGTATTCATCTTCCGTTTTTGGAACGAGTTCTTCTCCAACCTTTTTGGTAGGTTGTAATTCTCCATTTTTGATGATTTTCCACAGTTGGAAGTTGTTTGATTGTATGAAAATCCTCATTCTCTCCTTCCAGTAAGTGTAGTTGGTGCCATCGAAAAGTGGTGGCCTTGTGAAGCATTGTCCTTCACCTAGTCCTGCATAAACACTACGAGTAGAAGCCATGGAAAGTTTCTCTCAAACTGTTAAGTCTTTCAGAGAATATGTCTCTGATACCAATTGTTAGAATATACGCTTAACGCTAGAGGGGGGGTGAATAGCGTTATGATAAAGAACAATGTAAATTAGCGGAATTAAAATTGCAGGAATAATGTAAGTGCAGTAATTAAAATGATAAGGAGAGAACATACCGGATTTTATCCTGGTTCACCACAACGTGTGGTTAGTCCAGTCCCCGAGAGACTCTCTCGAGTTTTACACTAACTTCGTTAAGCTTACGGGTGCTTAACAATCCGTTACACTCGCTCGTAGATATACACTCTACAAGACTTCAACCTGCTCGAGGATACCGCACCTCAAGACTTCAAACCAAGGAACTACTTTTCCTTCTTACAACAAGGGATTAGACTATCCCTTCAAGTGTGTACAAACACTTAGCACTCACTTAAACAGAACTCTCTTGAAGAGTAGATATGAGTAAATAAATACGCTCAAGAACACAACAACTTAGTCAAGAGTTTGGCTCTCAAAAACTTATGAAATGAATATAAAATGATTGCAAAGAGAGTATGTAAGCTTTAGCAAGAATGTAATCAGTTGCTATGCTTAGAAGAGTGATTTTGAGTTGTATTTATAGTGCTCAAAACACCCAAGACCGTTGCTGAATTGCCAATCACAAATTGCTGATTTTGTGCTAGGATAATCGATTATCTGATTCTACATAATCGATTATCTGCCAACGTTCAAAAACCAATCTCAGATTTTAAGCAGAATAATCGATTATCCAAATCGTATAATCGATTACCTGACAACGTTCAAAAATCAATTCCCGATTTTATTCTTAACATAATCGATTGTCTGATTGTACATAATCGATTATCTTTCAGCGTTTGAAAATATTTTGGCAACGGTCTTTAATATAATCGATTACCAGAAAGCCATAATCGATTATTTTGCTACTTTGAAAAATCTGATGCTCACTGCCTCAACATAATCGATTAGTCTAAGGCACATAATCGATTATCTTGTAGCTTTGAAAAATCTGGTGAATACTGCCTCAACATAATCGATTATCATAAGGTACATAATCGATTATCTTGCAGCTTTGTAAAATCTGGTGTACACTGCTTTAACATAATCGATTATCATAAGGTACATAATCGATTATCCTTCAGCTTTGTAAAATCTGGTGTACACTGCCTTAACATAATCGATTATCATAAAGTACATAATCTATTATCTTTGTCCAGATTTGAAAGACATGTTTAAAATTCATTTTGGTTAAAAAGAAATGTTTTGAAAATCATTTTGCTTTGAATGAAAGATGCATGATTTGATAAAAATGATTTTAGGAGAGAAGCCAAGTCTTGAATCAATTGTCAGATCAAGATCACAATTATAGAACGACTCATGTATAACTTTGTTGCATTACTTAAGCTTGATTTTTGTTCTTCTTGTGCTTGGACTTCGGCATATGTCAATGGTCCGTTCACGTCGGTTTGTCATTTATCAAAACTTAAGCTTGATCTTTGTTCTTCTTGTGCTTGGACTTCGGCATATGTCAATGTTCCGTTCACGTCGGTTTGTCATTTATCAAAATCTACAAATATGAACACACGTTTAGTTTAGTGACTTGAGAACGTGTTTCAACAAAAGTATCCACATGAATAAGTTTGAACGAATGAGATGTCTTAATGTATTTATCGGGAAAAAGTAACCTAGGTTATCTAGTCACAGAGACAAGAAGAGCAGGTAAATGGTTGTTAGAAAAATTTCTACATAGAATAGCAGCAATATTTATTTATTCTAATAAAAGGAATATGTCCCTATCCTTGATGCTATAAGACTTCCTCTTTAATTCCATAAAACGTAAAATCAGTTTTACAATGAGAGCTATCAGATGAAATAGATAGTATGACAACAAAACTAAAGAGCACCATTTGAAACCAACAAGCTTAAACTGAGTTGAAGATATTAGAAGTCTATAGTAAAGGGGAGTTTACCCACTTCCAATATCTTTTTTAAAAAAAAGGGCTTGTAGAGTACATAAAAGTGAGGTGAATTGGATCGAATCATATAGTTGGATAGCTAGTCGAGAAAATGAGATAAGATCGTATTAAAAAATATGGAGAAACGACACATGATGCAAAGTAAATGAAAATAAAGTGAGAGAGTGTATAGAATTAACCTTTATATTGTAACCACTAGGAAGAGTGGTAATATAAGGGATTACAAAAAGCTAAATTTTTTAAGAAGATCTTTGTATGTATTCACATAATGTACAACTCCAGAATTCAAAAACTCAATTAGGTTTAGCAACTCTACTTCACAATTAAGCACTATAACACACTTCTACACAACCAACTATTACTAGCCAAATTGGGAGATGCTGTAAGACTTGACTGAGAGAAAGACTTTGACATATGAATGTGTTACTAGGTGTATTGCTTCTTGGTCAATCCAAAACCAAAAGGCGAGAGTTAGACGGATAAGAAGATCGTTGGACTAGCACATGTGTAGATAATCCATTATCGAAAGGAGATCATCCAATCTCAGCAATTGCAGCATGATATCAACCCTTGATGAACTTGAAGTGGGGTGGGAACCCATGTAATTTGTGAAATTTATAAATCCATTGACCAGATATCTTGAAGAAATTCCAAATTAGAGCTACTCTTTCTAGTTAAAAGTTCAACCTTTAAGGATAGAGCTTCTATGGGGGATATGATTGAGTAGGGATAATATAGCTGATAATGAATGAAGAAGATTCATAGCTAAAGTGAGAGGATGGATTGACTTTCCTGCGCCACCTATAATTCCATATCCTTGTTTAGTTATGTTAGAATACAAAAAATCCCAGCAATATCAAAGGACCGAAAACTAGTTATCCCGAAAATAAAGGTATTGTTACATCTATCCCATTGTCTAGATTTAGCTGAATTGGCAAGGGGATTCAGGCGGATTACCATCGATAATGAAAATTTTATTTCTAGATGCCAAATACACAATTATGATCTTCTTCAACCACCGAAATTGGAACAAGAAAAATAAGACAACAACCAGGGGAAGACCAAGTATATTGGAGGAATTAACATAAATAGGACTTGAGGTTAGTGGAGCCACTACTAACATTAAAATTAGTTGGATTCGCAGCAACATAGAGCAATTTACACATAGAGACACTCAAAAAAGTATCATGAAAATCAAAAGAGGAGCAAAAGTACTCATCTTTATTACAACTAGAAGATGGAAAACCTTCAAGAATAAGATGAAAAACAAGAGTAAGTATCATGATCTAGCTGCAGAAATAGAGGCTCGACAAACCCTAGCTTCGATGGAGATTTAGCAATTCACCAAAAGTAATTGAGCAGACCAAATCATGAAAATAACTTACAAGAGAAGAGGGAGAACTCGCAAAGGAAATGAAAATCTTTCCGATTACAATCACTAGGCGAAAATGAAAGACTCAAAAAAAAAAAAAAATAGAGTGAGGGCACTACCAACTAAAGAGGATGATGACACCTGGCAAGATCTTCACTATGATACTATGTCAACATTTAGAATGAAGCATAAAATCAAAGAAAAATGGCCTAGGGTTTTGAATAGAGAAGATAAATGGTCAAGAGAAAATATCTTATTATTTTGTGAGGAAATATTAGAGTTGTCCATCCATTCATTCGGTAAGAAGTTCATTAGGTATAGTCCCTTGTTGAGAATTTAGGAAATTAAGTGAAAAGTGTTAATCCTAGAGTTATAACTCAATTCAAGGACATAATTATAGAACTTAATTCCACAAAAGTATGCAGATAAGAGAATTTGTGATAGAGTGGATTCACGAATAACACGTCTTATTCAAAGAGTAGGTACATGCAATATTTTGTGACTCAATATCTTATAACGACGATTTTAATGAGAACTCTTCAATATAGGTGCACATATACAAAAAAGAAACTATGTGGTGTTCATAATGACATAGCAAGAAGTAGCTTGCTTGGTAACTTTAGATTGGTGGGGCAGTGCCTTAGCTGATGCACCCTGACTCTACATCTGTAACATATATTGGTAACATACTAATATACTACATAATCCGGTGGTGTAGTGATATTAAAAGGCACCAGGGTACTCCCTTTAGCAACAAGTTCTACCAATCTCTCCATGGCCTAATACATTCTCCTAACAAACTCTTGTGAAATCTCACCCGAATTCAATGGTGGGGTCAATCCCTCCTTACATGCTTCAAACTCATGGATTATGGTGTCACACCTCTTTTATCCTTACTACACCCATGAAGAGGTATAATAAAGGGAGTTTTTTCCAATTTAAGTGACAATCGAAACAAGATTAATTATTAAAAATCAGAGATGCCACTTGGAATAATTTATGGTGTCCCAAATCACCGGTTTAAAATCCCAAATCGAGGAAAAAATGACTCTGTTATTATAGTCTGTGAATCAGAAATTCGAGTAAGGAATTCTGTTAACCCGGGAGAAGGTGTTAGGCACTCCCGAATTCTGTAGTTCTAGCATGGTCTCTTTGATCGTACTTGGCTTGTTAAATTGTTTAATTACTAATTTTTAAGCCTATGTGCCTTTGCTTCTTTTTACTGCTTTTAATTAGAAAATTATCTTAAAACGGGTTACGTGTACGCATACTCCAGTTTTATTTTTATAAGTGTGATTGTGTTACACAGACGTATATGCAACCACACTAGTATTTTAAACGACATTAAAGGATATTCTACGAAATATTATTTTATCTAGCCTACGAAATTACTAAAAGTCATGAGTGGCTTTAATGAACTTATGAACTAAAATAATTACAGGCTTGTAAACTAATTTATTGTTAAGAAAGGATTGAGCGAAGTTGCGGGAACGCATACTCCAAATTAATTTAGGATTATGGACATGTTAACTCAAAGTTTTATAACTATCTTAACACAAAGACCATGGAATTCGTGATTTTGGTTCAGCCCGTCACAACTCAAATTAATTAAAGGGATTATCAATGAACTAGGTTCTAAAGTAATCAAAACCAATTCTTCTTTTTTTTTTAAAAGAAAAACTGAATCTAAAACATGACCCAATAGGCTTTGAGACAGGAAGTCTAATCTTCTTTGCTTCTCCCATAACTTGGGCCTGACCTGAGGCCGAATCATAAAAAAAAGTTCAGGTGAAACAACAACGCCCTAAGCACTCTGCATTCTATTATCGTAGCAAATATGAATATCTAAACGCATACATGAATTGTTCTAAGAAATTGACACACACATGTAAAATTTCCTGACCACTTCAAAACAGTTTCAGCATATCAACCAACATGTTAATAAAACTATGCGTGCTGGAATTTTGACATAAACCAAAGCAAACCATAAAACCAAGCGAAGAGAACGAAAAGGGGTGTAAATCTGATTACATACTTGAGTTTCATTTGAGATTCAAACGAGAAGGCATAACGTGAATAAGCTTGATATTAATGGATCACACCTCAAGCTATACATAAAATGAGCTTGGAGTTGTGATGCACGAGAAAACTAGATCCAACGCAGGCATCCTGAACTAACAAACATTTGACCTTCAAGTACGCTCAAAACCAAATAAATTCATAGTCAAGCGATCGAGTCCTTCAGTTAATACCTGTTAAGCCGACTACATATATCTAACCTATAATGTTGCTGAATTTAAAGCACTCATAGCAGATCTAATACTAATTCCAGGATACAAATACGGTACTGATTATTGATGAATTACATATTGAAAAAAATAAAGTTGGGCTAAAGGCATCTGAAAACAAAGTGCAAAAATTTCCAAACAAGACTTCCCTCTTCAAACAGTAGTTACATCCTTGCAAAAATCTCAATTCCATTCAAGTTTCGAATGAAATACCTGGAGAGAAGAAACAAGAAATGAGGGACAATTTTCAGCTCCTAAAACCTTTCTTTTGTGTGTTTTTCTGAATTTTTACTATCTAAAAACCCTTCGAATAGCAGCCTTTGTTATAATGACTTTATAGGCAAATCCTTAAGGTGCCTTTCAGATTCTTTGTTTTCATTTTTAGTCCCCTATTTTATAACTTGTTTCCCAAGTTATACCCTGAAATTTACTAGCAGATTCCTGCTAGAAACTTCCAGGTTAGTTACAAAATATTCCTCACCTAAACTACCCAAATCACCCCCTATAGCCATCACTATTTACCCTCCTCTGAAAAACAGATATGGGCTCAAGTGAGGCACATACAGGCCAAAACCATGTGGGCTACCAGAATTACCTGCCCCGCTTTGGGCTCCCTCTTTTTATAAAGCCCAAACGTGATTAATACAAAAAAGCAGTGCAATTCATAAATCAGTAAAGCATGACCAAAACTACGATACTATTGAAGCTATGAACGACGACACTTCTAATTCAAATGGAACAAGAAATAGATCAAATAATGATTTTACTAAGCAATCGATGTATGATTATCACACCAGAACTAATGTTTAAAAACAAGATAGCAAACAACAAAAGAAAAAAAACAAAAAAGAATTAAAAATTGCAGTAAAGAGGGGAACAATGTACCAGGTTATAATAGCAGATTGACAAATTCAAAGAAATCAACGACTAAGGAGGATCTGATAAGCGTCGAAATTTTAATACGAGCGTTAACCAAAATTTCTCCGACGGCTAATGCTCCATATCACAATCTTCGACACCTATCTTTAAAATGAGACGAACCAAAACTTGGAGCATGGATTGCTTGGCTAACATTGGCTTCCATGAGGGGCCTGGAATTTGACTGAATAACCAACTGATCCCTCGTGCTAGTATCAAAAGAAGCAAATATCGGAAAAACACAGAGGAAATCGGACGAGACGAAGCCAACTCAGATTATATACCTTCCGAGATTTGAAATTCATGGGAATCGAGCGACATTTGGAGAAAACTAGTGGTGGATTTGGAATGGGAAAGCAACAAGGATTATGAGGTCAAATTTTGAGGAGGTTTGGAGATCGCCGCTGCTGGCGATCTCCGGCGGCGGCGACGGGAGATGAGGGGTTGTACTTGATCCTAGGTTTACTAATGGTTATTTGGACATATTAAGGTAAATGTAGAGGTAATTGTGACCTTTGGATGGGATTCAATGGAGGGCTAGGATTAGCTTTTGACTCTTGAACTCGAAACGACGTAGTTTCACTCTTATACTACGTCGTTTGGAGGGTTTATTGACTGACTAGGTCTTGGGTCATGGGTTCTTGGGCTGGGTTGCACGGGTCGCGAATTTGGGGGAGGGTGTTTTTGGGCTTGGAATTAATAGAGTTGGCCCAAATTCTTGATTTTCAGGTTTTATTCTTCTTTATCTTTTTGTTTTTCTTTTTTCTTTGTTCTTTTTTTTTTCATTTCCAAAATTAGACTAAAAAAAATCCAAATAAAAGATGCTAATTAATCCTAAGTAGTAATTATCATAATAGTTAAAGCAAAATTAAAAGGAAAACAATCACCTAAAAATCAAAACTAGAATTAAATTGCAATTTAGACTATTTGTGAATTTTCTTTTTCATAAAATGAACCAAACACTTAATAATGCTTAAAAATGTAAAATTACTCATAAGTGCACATTCCACATGTATTTGTATATTTTACATTAATTAAAATATACAAACAAAATGCAAACAATTGACAGAAAATTCCACAAAAATGAACAAAAATAAAAATAATTAAAAATAGTGAAAAAAGATATTTTGTTTGGAATTATGTGAGTGATTCATATAGGGCAAAAATCACATGCTCACATCTTCCCCTCTTTGCATGGAAAAACGAAGAGTTTTTGTGCCAAGATAAGTGAGGAAATACGAGTGTTTTTGCCCGTTTGAATGTTCCGCGTGAAGCATTTTTGAAAAGTTTGACCACACCCTGCTTCAGAGGTTGCCTACATATCCTCGGCTAATGAGAAATCAGGTCAGTGTAGTTCAGGAGTGTTTGGTAGCGGGGATTACCGAAGTTGTTATCTCACTGTTGCTGCTGCTACTGTTGCTAGACCTCCTTATTACACCTTGTGAAAATAAAAATAAGCTAGACTAAGCTATGAACTACGAGTTACAAAAGAACCTATCTATATCTTTCGACTTGCTCTGAATCTTTGTTGCTTCGTTGCCTTGTATTTCTTATTGTGGACTCCTTTTTTCTTTATAGACTGGTATTTCTTCCTGTAGAACTTCTTGTTGCCTTGTTGATTGGTATTTCTTCCTATAAACTCCTTGTTGACTTCTTGTTTTCTTTTCTTATATGTTTGATTCCGAATTGCTGGACTTGAGGTGTATTCCCTTGTTCTACAGGTGGGCGCCTGGTTACCAAAACTTGCATCTTGAAAAATATTCCCTTGTTCTACAGGTGGGAGACTGATTACCAAAGCTTGAAACTTGAAAAATATTCCTTTATTCTAACAGGTGGGCGCCTGATTACCAAAACTTGAATTTTGAAAAATATTCCCTTATTCTACAGGTGGGCGCCTGATTACCAAGACTTGAATTTTGAAAAACATTTCCTTGTTCTCCAGGTGGGCGCCTGATTACCAAAACTTGAATTTTAAAAAATATTCCCTTGTTCTGACAGGTGGGCGCCTGATTACCAATGCTTGAATCTTGAAAAATATTCCCTTGTTCTAACAGGTGGGCGCCTGATTACCAAAGCTTGAATCTTGAAAAATATTCCCTTGTTTTAACAGATGGGTGCCTGATTACCAATTTGAATCTTGAAAATATTCCCTTGTTCTGACAGGTGGGCGCCTGATTACTAAATCTTGAATCTTGAAAAATATTTCCTAAGACTGTTACTTGTGTACATGATCACAACAAAACAAACAAAACACAAAAAATTCTTCTTGCCCAGTCTGGTGCTAGGCGGATCCGTGAGCGTTAATCAAATCCTCTAACCAAATGTCCCCTAAATCTAAGCTAAGTCCCATTATCCAGGAGGGTCCTGATAATTCTTGACAGATGACAACTTTAAGACTATGTTATGTTTCTCAAAAGGTATTATTTTCCACTATGTCTTATTATGAGTTAAATCTGCTGGGGATCTGCTGGTGACTGGTGATTGAAACTACTTCCCATTATCCAGGCAGGTCTTAACAACTCTTAGTTAGATGGCAAGATGCGACTGCTGGGGGTTGGTATCTACAGCTACCTCCCGCTATCCAAGGGGTCCTGACAACTCTTGTTGACTCTTGCTGGGGAAATATGTAATCTAAGTCCCATTTTTCAGGAGGGTCCTAATGACTCTTATTGACTCTTGATGGGGAAATATTTGAGTCTGACCATGTTACCGACTGTTTGTGTTCTAGGCTAAGTCTCATTTTTTGGGAGGGTCCTGAAAACTCCTAACTGAATCCTACTTCAATATGCAAGTCATTTTATGCCATTGTTATCCATGATACTCCTAACCTTAAAATGAGTCCTATTTTCCAGGAGGGTCCTGAAGATGCTTAAATGCCAATTCTAATTTCTAGTTATTTCTGCTAGTGATTATTGACAAGGAAGGTTTCTGCGACTCTCAGGGGAAGGTGTCGGCGCTTGCCCATGTTACCCGTACCTGTCTGAGTTCAAAACTACGTTCCATGTCAGCTTCTATGCTTCTCTTAACTCTCAATTTTTCCCGTTGGGGTTTACCAGTTAAAGTTTGTCCCCTTGTGTTCCTTGCTGGGGAGTGTGTTTATGTTGGACTATGTCCCTTTTAAGTTTCAATTGAGTCCAACTTCCAGGTGGGACCTGAGATTTTGATCATACCTGCCATGTTCCTGCCTTCCCATGTGGGTGCCCCCCTTAGGATCTTCTGGAATTTTTTTGGCCCTGTGTCAATCAAAGAAAACTTATCAGTTTGAAAAGTGGTGGTTAGCTTGCGGCATTCTCGTTGGAAGCGGCGCACTGTCATGTTCTGTTGTGTTCAAATTTCCCTATTGATGATGAGTTTCCTGAGTTGGTTAGCTAACACCTGCCCTTTATGGCTTTACTTTGCTCGCCCATTACCGTGTTACATTCCTAGCCCTTTTGCTAGAATTCTTGCACCTTTCCCGAGATTACCAAGTCAATATATTATGCTTGGTTAACCCTTGTTTCCTTTCCCATCTTTGTGTTGCTAGTTCTGACTCTTTCGCCAGAAGCCTTGCATCCTCTCTGAGATTACCCGGTCAGTGTGTTATGCTCGACCGTCCCTTGAGCCTTGTGGCTTTACTCTGCTTCCCATCTTTGTGTTGCATTTCCGACCCTTTGCCAGAATTCTTACATCTTCCCTAAGATTATTGAGTTAGTTTACTATGCTTGGCTAACCTTCGTGGCCTTTCACATCTTTGGGTTGCGCTCCTTCACTTGCCACGGTAACTTTGATTTCACCTTTAAAGACATTTCTTGCTTATTGGCTAACCAATTTCTCTGTCACTCGTATCGCAGAAAATACCCCTTCTCCATTCAGACCCCATATCCTCTATTCGTCGCATTGCGTATGAACTGACATCTTCTCATCCTTTGTGTTTCACATGACCCCCCAAAGCACGTCCATCGCCCCCACTCCATGTGTATGTTGTTCTTTATTGACTAAAACTATTGGCCTTGACTTTGAGGTCTGTTGTTCCCTCACTTGTCATGATGATTGATTTTCATTTGAAGACCTTGTTTGCGCCTCGACTAACCGCTTGCTTTGTAAACCTATCAGAAAATACCTCTTCTCATTCGAACCCTATACCTTTCGTCTATTATGTTGTTCCTGAACCAACATTTGCCAACCTTTGTTTTTCACCTGATCCCTAAAGCATATTTTCCAGCCACATTGTATGTGGTGTTCTTTCCTGACCCAAATCATTGGCTCTGACCTTGAGGTCTACTTCTCCATTGCTAGTCATGATAACTTTTATTTCTCCTTGGAAGATCTTGCTTATCACTAGTTTACCACGCTTCTTGTAAATCTTATCGCAGGAAACACTTTTGATCCTTTCACCCTAGCCCTCATTCTATTGCATTGTCCATGAATTGATATATACCAAGCCATTGTGTTTCAAACGAATCACAAAGCATATTGATTATTACCAGCTCAGTGTGCCTGTTGTTCCTTCCTGACTTATGCTACTTTGACGTGGCAAACAGATCCCATTTTGTGCAATTGGAAAGGTGGTGGCAGATTTTGAAGTCATTTCTCACTTGTTTTGACCAGATAGACTCAGAAAAAGGAGTAAACAAGACAAAGGCATAGAGTAGAGGACATGGAAAGGAGATGATTCCTAACAAAAAAAAAAGCCTAAGAAGTAGAAACCTAAAATGAGGGTACTAACTCTAATGACCATGACATGCACCTGCAGCCTATTCCGTTAAGCAAATCTGATGTTCAACTCTAGTTATACTCCCCCAGACCGTGAAGTTGGGCTTCAATGCTCCGATTATCCAATCTGATTCACAATCCTTATTCGACTTGTAGTGCTCAAAGGGTTTTCACCATCAAGCCTCTCTCATTTCGTTCTTTTATCTCAACTTACAATTGCCTCAAGGTTCCCGTGAGGGTTTTTACCAATAAGACTCTTATTTTTCATTTTTTTATTTCTCTCAGCTCCCCTCGCCTTACAGTGCCCGTGAGGGTTTTCACCAATAAGACTCTCTCATTATATTATCTTTCCTACTTGGCCCGGAGTGTTTCCCTTGACATGAATCACCTCTACTTGCTCAACTTGGCATCTCTTGAAGACTGGTCAGAAGGTCTTCCTTTGGATCGTAATATGAGATTTTGGATAGGGTTAGAAAGAAAGGGTATCAAAGGCTCAAAACAATTTAAATGGGTTCAAAATTACAACTTTCGGAATCAATTTCTTACACCAACCACAACTTCTGCCCCAGTTTCTTGCTTGGGGACTTTTGAATTTTTATTTCGATGAGATCGAACCGTGAGGCTGCCTATGTATTCTTTTAAAAGGAATCAGGTCAAACGTAGTTCATGATGATTCGTTGTTTTTTTGTTTGTTTTTCTTTTCTTCCTTTTCTATTCTTTGTTTTTGTTTGTTTTTTTTTCTTTTCTTTTTCCTCTTCTCTTTTCTCCTTTCTTATTTCTTTTCTTGTTTTTCTTTTCTTTTCTTTTGTTCTCATTTTTTCCCTTTCTTTTCAGTTTTTCTTTTTACATTTTTTTCTTTTCTTTTATTGCCTTCTCCCGCCTTCCCACATTCGTGCTTCCGACTTTTGTTACTTATTTCGAAAGAGGGGTATGAAAAGAAAATAACTAAAGCTCAAAAGGGTTAGCAAAGGATAAAGTTTTTAGATTGGCGAGTAAGATGCCTTCGTCATTCCAATTTTCAAAATATGCCAAGTACGGACAAATATCGAGAATAGACAATGATCTAAAGAAAATCATACATAATATCTTTTGACAGCATCCGAACTGATAGCCATTTTCTCACATTTCCCTTCCACTTCTGTCACTTACAATGCTCCATTGGACAACGCTCTTGATACGATGAATGGCCCTTGCCAGTTTGGAGCGAACTTGCCCTTTGCCTCGGCCTGGTAAGGATGGATGCGCTTTAGTACCAGTTGACCTATTCTGAACATTCTGGGGCGCACCTTCTTATTATATGCCCTGGCCATTCTTTGTTGATACAACTAGCCATGATAGACCACTTCCAATATTTTCTCGTCAATCAGGCTCAATTGTTCCAAACGAGCTTTGACCCATTCTTCATCGTCGATTCTGCTTCAACCACAATTCAAAGAGAGGGGATTTCTATTTTGGCCGAGATTACCGCCTCTGTGCCATATTCCAAGAAGTACGAAGTGGCCCTCACTGAAGTGCGGACAGTGGTGCGATAGCCTAACAACGCAAAAGGTAGCTTCTTATGCCACTGCCTAGATCCTTCCAGCATTTTATGTAGTATCTTTTTTATGTTCTTATTGGCAGCCTTAACCACTCTTTTCGCCTTGGGATGGTACGGGGTAGAATTTCGATGTGTGATCTTGAACTGCTGACATACTTCTCTCATTAAGTGACTGTTGAGATTTACCCCATTGTCAGTGATGAGAGTCTTGGGGATTCCAAATCGACAAATGATATTTGTGTGCACAAAGCCGACCATGGCCTTCTTGGTCACTGCCTTGAAGGTTTTGGATTCAACCTAGTTGGTGAAATAGTCAATAGCAACCAGGATAAATCTGTGTCCGCTAGAAGCTGCTAGCTCAATTGGCCCGATGACGTCCATGCCCCAAGAAACGAAAGGCATTGGTGCGGACATCATATGCAATTCAGACGGTAGAGAGTGAATTAAGTCTCTATGCACCTGACATTGGTGGCATTTGCGCACAAAGCTGATACAATCCCGCTCCATGGTGAGCCAATAATATCCTTCCCAGAGAATCTTCTTTGCCAAAACATATCCGCCCATGTGTGGCCCGCAGATGCCAGCATGCACCTCAGTCATAATGGTTGTCGCCTGCCCAGCATCTACACATCTTAGCAAACCAAGATTTGGCATTCTTTTGTGTAATATTCCTCCACTGAACCAAACCCCACTTGACAAACGACGGATTGTTCTCTTCTGGTTACTTGTGGCTTGTACCGGGTACACACCTCTCCTGATATATTCCTTGATGTCGTGGAACCAAGGCTCGCCCTCAAGCTTTTCTTTCACCATGTTGCAATAAGCATGTTGATCATGGAACCGGATGTGTATCGGGTCAATATAAGCCTTGTACGGATGATGTAACATTGACGCCAAAATAGCTAGGGCATCAACAAACTCATTGTGAATTCTGAGGATGTGCCTAAACTCTATTGACCTGAATCGTTGACAGAGATCATGCAAGCATTGCTGGTATGGTATGAGTTTTAAATCCCTCATTTCCCACTCCCCTTGAATCTGATGTACCAGAAGGTCCGAGTCTCCCAAGACCAAGACTTCCTGGACACCCATGTCTGCTGCTAATCTCAAACCCAAAATGCATGCCTCGTATTCTGCCATATTGTTGGTGTAATAAAAATGGAGTTGAGCTGTGACTGGGTAATGATGCCCTTCTTCGGAAATGAGCACCGCTCCTATCCCAACGCCCTTCATGTTGGCAGCCCCATCGAAGAACAATTTCCATCCCGACTTCTCATCCCGTTCCATTTCATTGATATGCATCATTTCCTCGTCTGGGAAATATGTGTTCAAGGGCTCATACTCTTCATCTATCGGATTCTCAGCTAAATGGTATGTTAATGCTTGTGCTTTCATGGAAGTCCTAGTCACGTAGATAATGTCAAACTCCGTGAGCAAGATTTGCCAATTTGCGAGCCTTCCTCTGGGCATTGGCTTCTGGAAAATGTATTTCAAAGGGTCCAGATGTGAGATGAGATAAGTGGTATATGATGACAAGTAATGCTTTAACTTCTGGGCTACCCATATCAAGGCGCAACATGTCCTTTCAAGATGAGTATACTTAACCTCGTAGGAAATTTCTTGCTGAGGTAGTACATGGCCTGCTCTTTCCCCCGGTAACATCGTGCTGACCCAACACACACCCAAAATGAGTTGTCCAAGAGGGTTAAATATAAGATCAAGGGTTTTCTTGGTTCCGGGGGGACCAATACCAGTGGGTTCGACAAATATTCCTTTATCTTACCAAAAGTCTCTTGACACTCTCCCATCCATTTTACCGCAGCATCCTTTTTCAATAGCTTAAACATGGGCTCGCAGATGGTTGTGAGCTGAGCAATGAACCGGCTGATGTAATTCAATCTTCCTAATAGACTCATCATCTCTGTTTTGTTCCTCGGTGGTGGTAATTCCTGTATAGTTTTGACCTTTGATGGATCAAGCTCAATGCCTCGTCGGCTGACTACTACCCCTAGGAACTTCCCTATGGGGACCCCAAATACGCATTTTGCCGGATTGAGTTTGAGATCATACCTACGGAGCCTCTGGAAGAATTTCCTCAGATCTTTGACATGATCAGATTGCTTTCTGCACTTCACAATGACATCATCCACATAGATCTCAATTTCTTTATGCATCATATAGTGGAAAATGGTTGTCATTGCCCTCATGTATGTCGCCCCGGTGTTTTTCAAGCCAAAAGGCATGACCCTATAGCAGTATGTCCCTAATGGTGTGATAAATGCTATTTTCTCCGCATATTCTTCATCCATTAAGATCTGGTGGTAACTTGCGTAACATTCCATGAATGACCTGATATCATGCTTCACACAATTGTTAATCAATATGTGGATGTTCGGCAGGGGAAATTTGTCTTTTGGACTTGCTTTGTTGAGGTCACGGTAATTAACACACACCCTGGTTTTTCCATCCTTCTTTGGTACGGGCACAACATTAGCTAACCAGGTGGGATATCGTGTGACTCGGATGACTTTTGCCTCAAACTTCTTGGTCACTTCTTCTTTGATTTTCATGCTTACATCAGTTTTAATCTTCCTCAACTTTTGATTGACGGCAGTGGGCAACCTGTGAACTACCAAGTCAGTGCTCAATCCGGGCATATCATCGTAGGACCATGCAAAGACATCTTTGTATTAAAGCAGTACTTTATTATTTCTTTCCTAAGTTGTGGCTCCAGATGGACACTTATTTTTGTTTCTCTAACATTGTTCGGGCTTCCTAAATTGACTTCCTCTGTATCGCTCAAGTTTGGTTTTGATTTCTCTTCAAATTGGCTCCTCTTTACTAATCTCATCCCATGCCCTATCTCATCGTATTCTGGTTTATCCTCATGCTCTATTTCCTAAATTCTTATTTCTGAACTAGAACGATCTTTAAGACTGGGCCAAAGAGTCCTTATGCATGTCAGATCATTGGAACTAGCATACAAATAACTGTACAAAACAGAGAAGAAAGAGAAGTAAAGAGGCACTATCAGTATTATGGGAAAGGAAATTGCATTTCATTAGAATTGAATATAACGGAATTTATACATCCAAATGGACGGAATAATAACTGATTAACCAACTCTGAAGCTAATCCAAACTAGACTGAAAGAAAAATCAAAGCCGACCACCACGACTCCCTCCGAGTGGGAAGAGGAGTGGCTTCCTAATTGTTGAATTTTTGCGCATGCTCCCACAAACTGCACATCTGCCCTGCTCGATCCTTCTCTCACCTCGACCATATTCACCTCATTGAACCTTTCTAACCCTTATCATGATCCTCGTTCGCGTCGATCAGCGGGCAGGGAATCCTTGGTACGGAGCCATTGTTAGTACTAGGCTTGACGAATGATTTGGACAACCTTGGGATGGGCTTTGGGAGAACCCAAGCCTTCTATTTTAACTTCCTGGCTTGCCGTATGTCTGCGAATGTAGGATTGAACCCTAGGCTAAAAGTTTCCAGATTTTTGGGGAGGGACTGGTTAAACAATGCCTTGTAGAGAAGCACCCAACCCCTTGCTGGGCATAAAACCATTCTTCAACATTTCTGAAGCTACCATGATGGACGCGGTTGCTATATTTGGGGTCATGACAACCTCACCTTTTGGGATTTTCTGTACTAACACTGTATCAAACACCTGGTAGAGCCATGGCCCTTTGCTGTCCTCAAATTTAATGAAAGGTACAATCACGTCACCTAAAGTATACTAATTGTCTTCACCATGTACCACAATCTCTTGCCTGTCCCATTCAAATTTGACCATCAGATGCAGTGTAGATGGCATTGCTTTGGCTGCATGAATCCAGGGCCTACCCAACAACAAGTTATAGGAGACTACTACATCCAACACTTGGAATTCCATGGTGAACTCAACGGGCCATATAGTCACTTCCAGCACTATTTCCCCTATCGTGTCTTTGCCTCCACCATCGAAGCCTCGAACACAGATGTTATTCTTGTTGACCCTTTCATTCTCCACCTTCAGCTTGGTCAATGTGGAGAGTGGACAAATATTTGTGCTGGACCCGTTGTCAACCAAAACTCGTTTGACCACAACATATTCACATTTCATAGTTAGATAAAGAGCCCGGTTGTGCTCAGTGCCTTCCATGGGCAATTCATCGTTAGAGAATGTGACCCGGTTTACCTCGAATATCTTGTTTGCAATCTTTTCCAAACGATTCACTATTATCTTGTCGGGACATGGGTCTCATTCAAAATCTTCATCAGCGCCCGACGGTGTTCATCTGAATGGATTAGTAAGGATAATAAAGAGATCTGAGCTGGTGTCTTTCTCAACTGCTCTATGATGGAGTTGTCCTTTATTTTTCATTTTCTTCAAGAATTCCTCCACCTCTTCTTTTGACACGGCTTTCTTCACTGGTTCTGGGTTATCTTTAGAGATTCTGCCCTTCCGTAATTCTTCCGGGGCAAAGTACCTTCCTGACCGAGTTAAACCTCGTGACTCACACACTTCCTCTCTAACTTCTTTCGCCTTGTACATCACTATTGCTTGCTCATATCTCCAAGGAACGACTTTGTTGCTGATGATTGGTGGCTGGATCACTGGTTTTATAATAATTTTCTCAATGCGAACACCTTCCACAACCACAACAGGTTCTCTAGCTGCCCCATGTATTGTTACTCTTGCCTATTCCTGCTTTGGTGCAACCGCGCATGTTGAGCTCCCTTGAACTATGACAAGTTTGCTATCTTTTTCTTTGATTTGGATACTAGCTTCTCACTGCTTGCAACCTCAGTTGGCTTACACTCACTGGCTCTGATCATCATTACCATTTGCGAAGGCCTTCTGGATTCCCCCTTCTTTCCACAATCTCAATCATGTTGGTTTCCTGATGGGCCGGCAGTGGGTTCTGGTTAATATTGGGCGCCTCCGAGGTCTGCACCTCAATCCTGTGGGAGTCAATAAGTTCATGGATAGCGTTCTTTAAACGCCAACACTTCTTGGTGTCATGCTTGGGTGTACCTGAACAGTATTCACAGCTAATTGAATTATCTAAGTTCTTCGGGGGAGGATTTTGTAGTTTCGCTTCGATTGGTCTCAGTTGTCGCAGCCTGTGGAATAAGCTAGTGTAAGATTCTCCCAGCAGAGTGAAAGTCTTCTTTTTCTGTACCCTCTCATTTCTCAGGATCGAATTGCCTCGTAAGGCGGGCCTCGGGGGTTGTTGGTAAGCTCTCGGAGGTGGTTAATGATTTTTATGGGGTTGGGTAAGTGTTTTGAGGGGGTGGCACACGCCATTGAGTGTGAGCGGGAGGCTGGGCATATGCTTGCACGTAATGGACTGAGAAGCGAGGTTTTGGTGGCGGATAGTAATGTTGTGGTGGGCCATATGGAGTGTGTGGGTACGTTTAGTACTGAGGACGGGGCTGGGCGTAATGAGATGGTGCCCGAGGCCCAAACCAAGTTCCCGACTCCACTGTCGCTACATCCTCCTTCTTCTTTTTCCCAAATGCTCCTCAAGCTCCACCCTAGATGGCTTGAGTAGTTTCCTTAATTGCAGAGTAGCTCATGATTTTATTGGATTTAAGGCCTTCCTCAACCATACTTCTCATCTTGACCACTTCGTTGAAATACTTCCCCACTGCTGACACCAAATGCCCAAAGTAGGTAGGTTCCAAAGCCTGTAGAAAATAGTCGACCATCTCACTCTCCTTCATGGGAGGATCAACTCTAGCTGCTTGTTCTCTCCACTGGAAACTGTACTCCCTGAAAATCTTTTTTATGCTTCTTCTCCAGTTTTGTCAGAGATAGACAATCCGGGACAATCTCGAGATTATATTGAAAGTGGCAGGCAAACGCTTGCGCCAAGTCATCCCAGGTATACCACCGATTGGGATCATGTCGAGTATACCACTCCAGTGCTGACCCACTTAAACTATGGCTAAAGTACGCCATTAGCAATTCATCTTTTCTCCCTGCTCCCCTCATTTTGCTGCAAAACCCTCTCAGATTCGCGATTGGATCGCCATGACCATCATATAAGTCAAATTTAGCATTTTGAAACCTGGAGGCAACTGCACGTCCGGGAATAGACAAAGATGCTTGAATGCTACGCTCACCTGGCCGCCTAATCCACCCATGTTTCTGAAGGAATGTTCCAGACTCCGGACCTTTCTAAGTATCTCTTCCTGCTCATTATTTTTGATCGGTTTTTCATCTCCCGTTGGGATTTCAGGACAAGGAGCATAGGACTAAGGTTCTTGGGTTTTGTAAGCAGGTTCTGCTGGATAGTATTGATGGTCACAAGCTTGTAACAGGGGTTCACTTGACGACCTATGCAGTGTAGGGGGTGGAGGTGCCACATAGATGGGGGGCAACTGGCGGAGGAGGGTGAGTAGTGACTTTGGGTGGTGCGGCTAGTGGCTGAGAGGTGGTACCCTGATGCTGTGAATAGATAGGAAAACATGGAGGTGGGTCAATGGCAGACTGGACAGGCGCTTAGGCCAATGGTGGGACGAAGGTTGGATTGGCAGGATAGGTTAGGGGCGGCTGTCCTCTCGCCCAGGCCTGGTACATCTCGGTCATTTGGTGCTTAAGCTTATATATTTCCTCCCTCATAGCATTAACGTCCAATTTCTCTGGTTCCTTCGAGGGGTCAATGATCCTTACATCGGCTTCTTGATTGGCCATGACTCTCTTTCTTTTTGACCGCGTGTTGTAGGAGTGGGTTGCCAGAATGTCGCGAGTACAAATCACCTATCTAATTTGAAGCTGGAATTTAACACCAAATACTTGTTAATGGTTAGGCTCTGACACATAAGAAGTCACATATGGGATATGCATGCACATAACTGACAGTCGGTCCCTATGTGCATTGGTTGCTTGCGTCATCTCGGCTTTTATTTGCGAAGCTTCCTTTTGTTTTAGCCTTATTCTCCTCCTATTTTGTTTTTCTGGTTTGTTTCCTTGATTTTCCTACGCTTTCCTCTCCTATTCTTTTCCTTTTCATTTCTTTTCTCTCTTTTTTATTGTTTTTTATTCGGTCACGATCGATCCTATATATATTGCCTACGTATCATGACCCCTCATGAATCAGACTGAGCGTAGTTCTAGCAGATTGAAAATAAAAACAAAATATATTTTTGAAATTTTCGATAAAAACAAACACCTTGACTACGAAGACTTAAGACTAGAAATAAACTAAGCAAGCTTATAAAAGATCAATTGAAAGACCTAACAAACTCCAAAACAACTTAACAGACTCGAAGAAAAAATCGAATCAACAAAGATTGCTAATCCATTACAGCCTTAAACACTCTTGAAGCTTTCAGGGTTTTGTTGCGGGCTCGTCTGTAAGATCTAACTGGAGCCTTTCCAAATCTATCATCACTTGCTGAACGAACGTCATGACTGCCGCGAGGAAAGTGGTTTGGGTCATGTCTTCACATATTTGACATTTTACTACAATATACTCTGCAATTGTTGTGACCCTCTTGCGGATCCTACCTTTCTCACGTAATAGATCTCCAATTTGTCGAGTTCTTGCTTCCACAGCTTGTTTGGATACATGGCTTTGTTTTTGATGGTGGTGCAGATCCCTCTCTAGCCGTGCTATTTAAGAATAATAGTTCTCCCTTTCAGCTTCAAAATCCCTTCCCCGCTTGGCCATTTCATTTTCAACGATCTTGACCTTTGTCTTCATACTCTCCATCCCCTTGTCGTATTTCTCCCTCAACTGACGAACAAAACTTGTGCGTTCCCTTGCATCGTTGGTTATCTTAGCCCGAGCACTTGCTAATTCCCTTTCAGACTTCTGTAAATCATTCTCGAAATCTCGTGCCTTCTGGGTAAGGTTGTAGATGAGCTTCTCATCCTTTCTACTCCTGCCTGGGTTGTCAATTGCTATTTTCATTTTTTGGATCTGTGCTGTGAGAGCTTCATTTTCTTGAATCAATCTCCTTTTCTCATCTTCGACTTCCTGAACCTGAAGATTATTGTTGAATTCCATGTTTCTCAGCTTTTCTTTCAAGTCATGAATCTCAGCTTATATGCTCTTTCCCTTTCTCCCCATGCTAATCTTTCTTGGATTTCGTCTTCGAAGGCTTGAACATGAGGTCTTTTGGTGGGTCTTTCAGGTTCGGGTTCCGGCTTAGTGTTCACGCAAGACCTCTTCTCAAACCAAGCATTATAGTGTGGATCCACCTATCCTTTTGCAACATCTGGTATCTGGGTGCCATTTTTAAGATCGGCAACTATTCCAATCCCGTTGAACTAAAGCTTCAGGCAATGCAGCTTCCGGATGCAGCTCTATAAATTGAGTACTCAAATCTTCATCTTCGAGTACAATTTGATAATGTCCCAATTGTCTCAAGACCCTCTGTGGTGCATATGGTTGAATACTCTTCACACCCATTATCCTCAAGTAGCTCTTAGCAATAGTCATGTATATGGCTTCTGTCTTCGGGAGCCATCCGATGAACCACTCGATTTACTTTGCTTTGATAGTCTTCAAATGAGACACCCATGCCTCAAACCCCTCTGGCATGTTGTAATCCTTTACCCTCTCTTCATTGCTGATGATGAAATTTCTTGGGCTCGAACCATAACTCATAAATCTGGGATGGTGGCGAAGATGCTCCATCATCCACATTTGTAGGAGGATATTGCAACCTTCGAAGAACTGAGCTCCATCTTTGCATAAATTCAATGCACGGTAGATATCTGCCAATACCAACGGGGCAGGTGTATGATTTTTCATGGCGGTGAGGATTTGTGCAATTCTGGCCATGCGAATATCCACTGTCCCTTTCTCATTTGGAAAAACCACTACCCCCAAGAATGCCACAATAAATGCAAACCTGCGATGAAGTTGCCAAAGTCCCTTATTTTTCTTGTTGCTCAACCCCTTTTCATGTGTCTCGAACCCGGATGAATGCCCAAACCTCAAGCACAAGAAATGGAAGTCACAACACCCGTTGCTTATGTAGTTTTTGCTTGTCTTTTTGTTGATATTCAAGAGGTCAAAAAACTTGTGCACCGACTAGGTTCTTGGAAATATAAGTTGTTGCCTCCTCAGATCTCATCCAAACTCAATGTACCCAGCTATCTCCTCCAAAGTAGGGGTAATCTCGAAGTCTGAGGAGCGAAAAAAGTTATGAGCGGGGTCCTAGAAAGTTATCATGGCCTTGATCAAATCATCCTGTGGTCTGATCTCTCAAATGTCTATCAGAGCGCCCAACTGTTGTCTTACCCATTCCTGACCCTCTTGATCCAAGTCATTCCACCACATGCGCAAATGTACTCGAGCCTGGTTCCTGATCACTTTTGGTATAACTTGGATGATATTCATTTGTTCTTGAAGAAATGCGGGGTTAGGGTTGACTCTAAAGACCCTTTTGACAACTAGTTTTGGTTATAAAAACAAAATATCATGATTCTCTCTTTGATATGTCCAGGTTAGCCAGATTGCCTTTTGGCAAAAATGGCCCTTCCCAATTCCATATGAATTTGAGGCCGTAGAGGGTTTATTCTATGACATTCCTCAATTTTATCCATTCTTTTATGAAGATAGCCCTTCTATAAGGGGAGAATATTCTAATACTATCTCGGTAAGAACGGTTTTGAAATACTACCGCCATTAAATCAGCTTATTTCTCGCTTTTTCTTCTCTTTTTTTTTTCTATTTTTCAAAAAAAATGAGGCCAGACCTTATGTAGGTTGCATACGTATCCCATATCCGATGGGAATCAGACCCGCGTAGTTCGGCGAATACAACTACTTTTGAAAATATTTTTTTCTCTTTTTTTTCCCAATTCATAGGCAAATAAACAAACTAATTCGAACACAAGACTCCTTTTTTTTCCATTGGCAAATAGAACAAACTAATTTTTTGAAACAAAATTCTTTATTGGCTATTTTTGAAAACGAAACTTATTTTCTTATGTTGGCGACCAAATCTCTTTTCTCTTTTCTTCCTTTTTTTTATTTTTCTATAAAATATCGGCAGAGTTTCGAGGTATTTTCAAGCATAGGGTTTCTTTTTTAGAACCGGGTTTACTCCTCTTGGTCACTTTCTCTCCTTTTTTTGTTTTCCTCTGATTTTTCCCACTTTTTTTCTTATTAGACGGTCAGCATGCAAGACTAAATAAATTAATGTTCACGTAGCACATTGGATGCATCATGATGGTCTGTTACTTTGGGTACACCTGTCCTAGATGGACCCAGCCCCTGTGTTGAGTCACCTAAGTCAAAATGCACGTGATGCAAACAAACGCTCCTACTAGGGATTTGGCATGAGGCTGTATTTTTCTAGGTTTAAATCCTGGGGTTTTAATCTAGACACAGGGTACCCCGAGCAGACAATTGGGGCTGAGGAGGGGGCGACGTACCGGGAGCACTAAAGTCTGCCCGGCCTTGTCCCTTGCCCAACCTCGCTCTATTTGGTGTAATTTCTACAGAAAAGCGGGCTACGTTAACATATGCACCATTTTTAGAAGACTCAGAACGGGCGGCGTAAGGAGACAATTATATACAATTCAACAATATTAAGGCGGTAAACAGATAGCATTTTAGCACAAAGGTTCACAAAAGTACAATAATATCAACAATAAATAAGCCAAGTAAAAATCATAAACAAGCTCGAATTCTTGAACCTTGAACCAGAGATTCTGGATTAGATACTTCCCCAGCGGAGTCGCCAGAGCTGCCTTACCTCTTTTTTCCTTACTACACTCATGAAGAGGTATAATAAAGGGAGTTTTTCCAATTTAAGTGACAATCAAAACGGGATTAATTATTAAAAATCAGAGTCGCCACTAGGGATAATTTATGATGTCCAAAGTCACCGGTTTAAAATCCCGAATCAATGAAACAATGACTCTGTTATTATTGTATGCGAATCAGAAATCCGGGTAAGGAATTCTGTTAACCTGGGAGAAGGTGTTAGGCACTCCCGAATTCCGTGGTTCTAGCACGGTCACTTTTCACCAATCTAATATGATATAAGGGACTGTATAAGAGGAAACACTAGCTGGGTTGAAGAATTTGTTTTTGGAAAATGAAGACATGGACTGTAGTGCCATAATTGAGGAGGAGGAGGAAAAAGCCTTCACTATTCAGACTGTAAAGAAGGGAGTTGTTCTCAGAACTGGACCGCACACCATCCCGAGCCCGCCGAGTCGTTGGGTAGTTTGGAAGATTTTACTTTTATGGCCATTTTAGGTATTTAAGATTTCCAGTAATTTTGTTTTATGATTTACTTGTTTTAAAATAAATGCTTGATTCATCGAGCCGCACAGGTCTGGATGATTTTTTAGTTCTAATCAAATGCGTGTTCTCTTTATTATTCATTACTATTTTTTACACTTTTTTTCTTTCTACAACGTTATTATTGGTTTTCCTGATGAACTATTGACTGTGACATGTAATGAGACAATGCAATATGAGAATATCGATTCAGATGAACAAGATGAGATACCTGAGGAAATTGTTAGGGAGGTTGAAAATTTTGAGGATAAGCCTAAGTCCAATCAGGATGAAACCAAAGCAGTAAATTTGGGAGACGTCGAGACCGAGACCGTCAAGGAAACTCACATCAACATTCATGTGTCACTAACAGAGAAGGAAGAGTACATTTGTTTCCTAAAAGAGTATAAGGAAATTTTCGCATGATCATATGATGACATGATTGGTTTGAGCACGTCTATTGTGACTCACAATTTGCCTACTAATCCCATATGTCGACCAGTAAAGCAGAAACTCTAAAAGTTCAAACCATACATGAGTTTGAAAATCAAGGAGGAAGTTACCAAGCTTATCAAAGCCAAAGTTCTCAGGGTGGTTGAGTGCCTAACTTGGTTAGCTAACATTGTGCTAGTTCCAAAGAAGGATGGGAAGGTCAGAGTATGTGTTGACTATTGGGATATAAATAGAGCAAGTCCCAAGGACGACTTTCCAGTACTAAACATATACATTTTGATGAACAACTATGCCAAGCATGAACTCCAATACTTTGTGGATTTCTTCGTGGGATATCATCAGATCTGGATGGATGAAGAAGACGCAAAGAGGACAACTTTTATTACACCTTGGGGTGCATACTGTTACAAGATGATGCCATTCAGTCTGAAGAATGCCGGGGCTACTTACATGATTGCCATGACAACCATCTTCCATTATATGATACACAAAGAAATAGAGGTGTACATGTACAACGTCATTATCAAATTCAAGAGGGTCATAGATCACATAGAGGACCTAAGAAAGTTTTTTAGTAAGCTAAGGAGGTATAACTTGAAACTGAATCCTGCAAAGTTTGCATTCAGGGTTCCCGCAGGAAAGTTACTAGGTTTCAATGTTAGTCGTCAAAGGATCAAGTTGGATCCGTCTAAAGTCAAGTCTATTCAGGACCACCACCTAAGAGAAAAAAGGGCGCGATGAGCTTCCTAGGATGTCTCAACTACATCAGTCTCTTCATAGCACAATCCACGGTCATATGTAAACCTATCTTCAAGATGTTGAGGAAGTTGCCAAAACAAGCTTGACAGAGGATTGTCAGAAAGCTTTTGACAAGATCAGTGAGTACATGTCCACACCGCTAGTTCTGGTCCCGCCAGGGCCAGGATGGCCTTTGCTGCTTTATCTATCTGTATTGGATTGAGCCTTCAGATGTGTTTTAGGACAACATGATGAGACAGGTAGGAAGGAGCATGCCATATACTACATGAGTAAGAAGTTCACACCTTATGAAGCACAATACTCTCTGTTGGAATGCACTTGTTGTGCCTTGACACGGATAGCTCTGAAATTTAGGCATTATTTCTATGCCTACACTATATACCTCATATCTTGGATGAACTCTCTGAAGTACCTATTCTAGAAAACCTGTACCAACTGGAAAGTTGGCCAAATGGCAGATACTATTAAGTGAATTCGATATCGTCAACGTAACCCAAAAGGCAGTCAAAGGACAAGAATTGGTAGATCACCTTGTTGAAAATTTGATGGGAGGAGCTTAAGAACCTTTGAAAACATATTTTCCTGATGAAGAAGTATCGTTCGTAGGAGATGATATTACCGAAGCATATGATGGCTAGAGGATGTTCTTTGATGGAGCTCCAAATTTCAATGGAGTGGGCCCTGGAGCAGTTTTGGTATCAGAAATAGGTCAACATTATCCAGTATCTGCTAAACTCATATTTCCCTACACCAACAATATGGCAGAGTATGAAGCCTGCATACTAAGACTCAACATGGCAGTCAACATGAACATTCAAGAGTTGCTGATAATCAGTGATTCAGATTTTCTTCTGCACTAGGTACAAGGAGAATGTGCTACCAAGAATTCGAAGATACTGCCATATCTGCACTATGTGTAGGAATTGAGAAAAAGGTTCGCGAAGATAGAATTCCGACATGGCCCAAAATTCAGAATGATTTTGTCGATGTGTTGACCACATTATCATCTAAGATACAACATCCAGACAAGAATTATATTGATCCCATTCCACTGAAGATCCATAATCAACTGGCATATTGTGCTTATGTTGAAGAAGAGATAGATGGAAAGCCTTGGTTCCATGGTATCAAGGAGTATTTATCGAAGGGAGAATATCCGGAGCATGCAAATCACACTCAGAAACGCACATTCCGGAAATTGTCCAATCATTTTTTCCACAGCGGAGGAAACTTATACAGAAGAACTCCTAATTTGGGTTTACTAAGATGTGTCGATGCAAAGGAAGCATCTAAGCTACTTGAGGATGTATTTGCCGGGACCTGCGGCCCGCACATGAATGCTCTTTTCTTGGCTAAGAAGATATTAAGGATCAGTTACTTTTGGATGACCATGGAATCATATTACATCCAGTATGTTCGTAAATGCTTTCAATGCCAGGGGCACGTCGATATGATAACAGTTTTTCCAAATGAGCTGAATGCAACAAACTCACCTTGGCCATTCACCGCCTAGGGAATGGATGTTATTGGTCCAATTGAGCATACTGCTTCAAACGGACAAATGTTTATTTAGGTAGCCATTGATTACTTCACGAATGGGTAGAAGTTGCATCTTACAAAGTTGTAACCAAGAAAGTCATCACAGATTTTTTCAAGGATCGCATTGTTTGCCGATTTTGAGTTCTCGAGTCCATTATTATTGATAATGCCGCAAATCTCAATAGTTATCTGATGAAAGCTATGTGTGAAACTTTAAAAATCAAGCACAAGAATCCTGCAACCTACAGACCTAAGATAAACGGAGCCGTAAAAGCCACTGATAAAAACATCAAGAAGATACTAAGGAAGATAGTAGAAAACCACAAACAATGGCATGAGAATCTACCTTTTGCTCTATTGGGATATCGCAATACGGTTCGCATATCAACCAGGGAAATCCTTACATGTTGGTTTATGGTATCGAGGCTGTCATTCCAGCCGAAGTAAAGATTGCTTCTTTAAGGATTATACAGGAAGTCAAACTCAGAGATGCAGAATGGATAAGGAGCCGCTATAAAAAATTAGCCTGTACCGATGGAAAAAGGATGAATGCACTGTGTCATAGCCAACTTTATCAGAACATAATATCAAGAGCTTTCAACAAAAGGGTCAAACCAAGGCAATTTGCACTAGGTCAGTTGGTGCTGAAGAAGATCTTCCCCCATCAAGAATTAAGCCAAAGGGAAATTCTCTCCCAACTAAAAAGGTTCGTACATGGTTCACAGGGTGCTGACAGGAGGAACACTCATACTTGCAAAAGTGGATGGAGAAATCTAGCCAATACTGGTCAATTCCGACGCAGTCAAGAGATACTATGCTTATATTATTTACATTGTATCAAAATATTATTGAACTATGCTTGACCCGATTCCTATTTAAGAGGGGATACATAGGCATCCTTATGAGTTCGGTCATATCATAATATAATTTTCATTTCCCCTCCCAAGAATAGAAACTGGGGTAGAATTTTGAGGAGGACCCTCAAAATTCTGGAGCAAGTCCAGCAAACGCCCACACGTGTCAGACGGCCAGTAATCAGTTAAGAAACTAGGGCAAAATTTTGAT
This sequence comes from Nicotiana benthamiana, assembly GCA_034376525.1. Classification (NCBI taxonomy): domain Eukaryota; kingdom Viridiplantae; phylum Streptophyta; class Magnoliopsida; order Solanales; family Solanaceae; genus Nicotiana; species Nicotiana benthamiana. The sequence goes on from CM067341.1 coordinate 21,187,518, forward strand.
AAGGATTGTCAAAATTATGAAGAGGGTTCAACAAGCCCTATTATCCGTAAACAGCCGAAGGATCATCTACTAAACTGGGGTAGAATTTTGTGGAGGACCCTTAAAATTCTGACATATGGGAGCCGCAATGCCTTTGAGATGTGTTACACTCAGTAGTTCATCTAAATTACTTAATGTATCAATATATTTCTAAAATAAATATATTTTTATCAATGATTGCATATTTTTCGAAGACTTTATTTCTGTAGCATTCAAGTGTTACCCAGGGGAACTCAAAAGGGTGTCCAGAGCAGAGCAAAGCAAGGTGAGAGGACAGAAGTACGAACCAACCTCCCCTCACAAAACTTACAATTCTTCTTTGAACGCATGTACATATGGCGTAGCAATAGCGTCCACAAAGCTATACACGTAACAAGATCACTATCAATCAGGCCATTAGACACTAAATGTATCTCCATCTAAGAATATACTACTTTTATTTGCTACTCTCCATATTTTCATGAGGCTAATCCCTACCTCCATCTGCATGAGGAAAATCCTAGACTCTCTACTTGCATGAGGCTAATCCTTACCTCCATACCTGGATTGGGATAATCCTTGCCTCCATACTTGCATGAGGCTAATCCCTGTCTCTCTTTGCATGAGGCTAATCCTTGCCTCCATACATGCATGAGGCTAATCCTTGCCTCCATACTTGCATGAGGCTAATCCCTACCTCCATCTATATGAGGCTAAAACTTGCCTCTCTATTTCCATGAGGCTAATCCCAGTCTCCCTCCTTGCATGAGGCTAATCCTTGCCTCCCCATTTGCATGAGGATAATCTTTGCTTCTATATTTGCATGAGGATAATCTCTACCTCTATATTTACACGAGGCTAATCCTTTCCTCCATATTGCATGAGGCTAATCCTTGCCTCTCTATTTGTATGAGGCTAATCCTTGCCATCATATTGCATGATGCTAATTGCCTCCATATTGCATGAGGCTAATCCTTGCCTCCATATTGCACGAGGATAATCCTTGCCTCCATATTGCACGAGCCCAATTCTTGCCTCCATATTGCACGAGGCTAATCCTTGCCTCCATATTGCATGAGGCTAATCGCTGCCTCCATATTTGCATGAGGCTAATCCTTGCATCCATACTTGCATGAGGCTAATCCTTGCCTCCCAATTGGCATGAGGTTAATCCTTGCCTCCCTATGTGCATGAGGCTAATACTTGCCTCCATGTTTGGATGAGGCTATTCCTTGCCTCCACATTTGCATGAGACTAATCCTTGCCTTCGTACTTGCATGAGGCTAATCCCTTCCTCCATATTAGCATGAGGCTAATATTTGCCTCTGTACTTGCATGAGGCTAATCCCTGCCTCCATATTTACATGAGGCTAATCCATGCCTCCATATTGGCATGAGGCTAGTCCCTTCCTCTATATTTGCAAGAGGCTAATCCGTGCCTCCATATCTGCCTGGAACTAAGCATTGTCCCTCATTACACAAATATTGCTCTGTTTCTAGCACTATCTATTTGCTTTTAGATCAGGCTAAGCTCAATCCTTCATTTCACAAGACTAAGCCTTGTCTTGTTAACTTCATGTTATTCCATATCATGGGTTGAAATATCGTCTATCTATCTAAAGGTATCATATCTAAAAGGCATCATCCTCATTAGCCAGAAGACACCATGCCAGGGCCTGAGGATCTCTTAAATTTGTGTATCATTATTCAAAGGCGTCATGGTTCGGATACACAATTTGTCATGGACCGAGAAAATCATTTCATGACTTACGAATCCCTCACTACAAAATTCATGGCCTAGGACATCATAGTCTAAGGACGTTATCCACATCGTCTGAAGACAACTTTCATGGTCTAAATGGAACCTGCATCATGTTAAATTTTTTGCACAAATATATGTTTGTAGCTTCTTTTTATCTACAGGTAACCAGTAGCAACCAATATCCTAACAAGAGCAATCTCGCTCCAGTTCCTTCAAATGTCACAAACTGTAACCGCTCACCATAGCCGCTTCGGCACCTCGTGTCCATTCTTGTAATGACTTCATCGGCAGATCCCGCCTATGAATCCAAAACTACACATGGCCTAATTCCTATAAAACCAAGGATATGTAGGAAACTCGAAGACCAGCGTTTGACCTCTGTTTTTCAAAGCATCCTCTCTGTCAAAATTGGCCATCATTTCTTTACCTGAAACTATTTCATCATTCCCAAGTAAATGGGGCAGCTGTTGATACCCAATTTTGCCTTATATATTTTTTTGAACACACATATATACTTTCAAAATAACATATATACATATATAAGCATGCATAAGTGTGTTTATAATTTTTGTATAATTTTAAAGGCTTCACATTGATTTATTTCTTCCCTTTTTACTTATAAAATTTACAATAATTATCCTTCGATTTACTTTTGTGGTAATTTAGCCATCTAAATTCTATATTTATGCTAAAATATTGCTTAAATATTTTTTATGCAGTTTTTATAATTGCATTTAAATTTTTAAGCTAGTTTGCATATATTTGCAATACTAGTCCTATTAATGCATAATTACATTGACGATGCATAATATGATCTTTATATTTCAAAATGTTAAATAACTTTTTTAAATCATTTAGGGAACGAACTATTTTTTCAGAAATCATGTATTATTTCTTATAAATTATTAGTGTTAAATGGCTATTTAAAATATAGCCTAATTATATTTCAATTTTAGCCCCAATTCAACCCAATCTAATCCCAATACCATCCCATTTTTTTTATTGAAATACCTGGCCCACACCCCAAATACCCGATTTGGTCCTCACATCCTTTAATCCCGACCTTTGATCACAAAAATCAGCGGCCACCATTTCCCCTTCCTTAATTAAACCACCATATACCCCAAAAAACCCAATACATTTCCCATACTATATCGCCACCCTAAAATCCTCTATACTCTCGAACACTCTCAACCTAAGCCCCTCCAAATGTCGACCCGCATCTATGGCTATCTCCTATGATCTCTCACCATCTCTCTGGCCTCCTATGGCCTCTCTCATGTCATTCTCGCGATCTCTAATGCCCTCAAGGGACCAGGGCTATGTCGACTTTCATCTAGGATTCATCTCCCGCCTGTTCCAGGCCATTGGTCATGACCCCAGTCGCTCTCTGTGAACATGTCGTGACGACACCTAGTCCCTACGACTAGATAAGCCTAACAATGCGGAATATAAACCGAATGGCGGAAGAAAATAATTAAAGCTAAACTAGTAAAATAAATCAGTGTTTAAGGTGCCGGCTGGCACATGCAATAACAACTCTCGAAGCTAACAAAATTTTCCCCAAGCGAAGGGATACATAAAAGGCACTGACTCTAGAATATCTATACAAAGGAAAATACAAGAAGGTCTATACTTATTACAGAAAGTTGGAAACGGACTACTCGGTCTGCATACGTAGAGGATATACTTCGAAGTCTCTACCGATACGCCTATTTCAAAGGCTGACAGAACTGAGTGGGGGTACCTGTATCTGCACAACAAAAATATGCAGAAGAGCAGCAAGAGCACACAACGGTGGTGCCCAGGAAGTATCAAGACTAACCTCGGTGGAGTAGTGACAAGGAACAACCAAGACACCTACCGATCAAATAAATAGTATAATCATATGCATAATGGAAACGATGTATATACATGTAAAGAATGCATGAATGACCAAAAATGCTACAATTCATAGTAAGGAAAAAAGTACAACAAGTAACAACATTAATGTAACAATGATGATACAAAATGACGGCAAAATCCATAATCCAAATCCTAAGGTCATAACATAGCAAGGGGAAAACAAGTCAATAACTCATATCCTACAATGATGATCACATAGGGTCTTATTCAACTCTTGCCACAATTTGTTTTTTCAAAAATCTCGTACAAACCACAATTACGAAAACCCAGCATCCGAAATCTAACACTTGGCATCATGTGCCCCATCAATCTCATGGTCATACTGACAACTAACTGGCTAACTAGGGCCATCCACACATATATAATGGATAAACAAAGGCTTATCTCCGCCCTTAGCAAAATCGAAAAGAATTCACCTCTAATAGGGTGTCCAACTACGTGTATGCTTATGCAAGTGGTTTAACAAGAATTCTATCATCTAATAAACAAAAAAGAAAGAATGGACCGCACGTACGATGGTTCCTCACAACTTCCAATCGGTAAAGCTCATACAGGTAAGCAACCCACAATCACAATATTAAACAAATAGGAATGCCTCCATAGGCCGTCACAATCCTTTACAATCATCCCCTGACATAGCCAACCTTAATTTGCCGCATGTGCAATTAATAACATAATAAGTACCACCTTATTTTGCCACATGAGCATCATTGTATTTCTCATCTTATTTCTCCACATGCGCAACCCACCTATAAGCATATGAACATATCCTCCTTATTACGTCGCATGTGCAATATATCAATATCAACAGTCGCATGGAAAAGACCTCTTTCAAACCCTCAATAACAATCACAGCAAAAACCTTATGCATCACAATATCAACAACCGCACGGCATAAACCTCGTGCACCACAATATCAACAATAGCACGACAGAAACCCCGTGCATCACAATATCAACAACCGCACAGCAGAAACCTCGTGCACCATAATATCAACAGTATCACGGCAGAAACCTCGTGCATCAAAATATCAACAACCGCACGGTAGAAACCTCGTGCACCATAATATCAATAGTAGCATGGAAAAAACATCGTGCATCACAATATCAAGTACAATAGCAACAATTACAATATATACAAGAGCACAACAAGTGAATTAACTCAAAATCTTTCATTCATCGAGGCGGTATGACTAGCTTACGATGAATAACCACAATGGAAAGTACTAAAACATAACAAGAACAACCTAACAAGGGAAAAAATAATATGAAGCAACGATTTCATAATAAGTAGTTTAACAACAACGAAGTTATCATGAATCAAATAATTTCAAATAACAAAATATCAACTAAACATAGGATATCTAACTTCTTTATAGTTGGAAAAGTTACGAAAAATATACAACGATTCCAATGAAGGATGAACAGAGGGAAAGATAATCGTAACCTCAAATAAGACCAATTAATTACATGAGAGATACTAATGATTTCCAAATAGAGACAAGTAGTTATGAAAGATAACGTGACTACGGAAGGGTAGGGACCTCGAGTTAAACAAAGTAAGAATCAATTAGGCAGCCAGAATAAACCAAAAGGGCAATTAAATTCCAAGTAAGACATGTAGAGGTGAATCTAATAACAGGGAACTCAATCATATCAAGAACAACTTCATACTCAGTGATTACAAGGATCTAAGAGCGTAAAAGGGGAAATTTTCAACAAATAAATCCGAGCACGCACTCGTCACCTTGCGTACAAGGAATACAAGCAAAAAAGAAATCTCAAATCCTAAGGGGAAGTCCCCCACACAAGGTTAGGTAAGGTACTTACCTCGAACCGGCTAAAAATCAACTAGAAGCTACGTTCTTGCAACGAGTGCTCGACTCTAAATGGCCCAAATCTATTCAATTCAGTTACATATAATAAATAACATCTCAAGTAACTGATTCTATAATTTAATTCAAAGCAAAGACGTGAAATTAGGTAAAATAACCAAAATGCTCCTCAAGACAACATCTCGAAATTGGGTGAATTTAACATTTTCAGAACTGGCGTACTCTCACGAGTCTAACCTTATAAAAATCTTTCAAATCGGAGGTCAAAACCCCCCTGAAAACTCAATAATTTGGTCTATGAAGTTTTATCCATTTTTGATTCAAAATCTGAAATTAAAGGATTACATTAAGAGGAGGTTCATGGGAGTTGGTCTTAGTTGAGTGAGAAGCACTTACCCCAGTCTCCTAGGTGAAAGTCCCTTAAAAAATTGCCAAGATTCGAGCTCTAGAAGTCACAAATGTGATAAAATGGTCAAACTCTCGAATTTGGGATTTAATTCTGTCTTCCCAGCGATTTGTTCATCGTAATCGCGGAACAACGGTCGCAATCGCATACAGGAAATTTGAGAAGGCCAAAAAATGTACATTGCGTTTGCGATAATGCAAATGCAAACGCAGAGAAGAGAAAAGCGGTGCTTCGCGATCATGGAAGCATGAATGCAAAACCCGTTGAAGGAAAATATCAAGGTCCAGAAGTTGCTCTACGCGGACGCGTGAAAGCGTCCACGAACATGAAGAGCAGACTTAGCGACGGTACGTGAACGCGGGTGGAGTTATACGTACCCGAAGAGGAAATTCCCAGGTGGTCAGGATAAGCTTTCGCGAACGCGAAGACCAGATCGCATATGCGATGAAGGGATACCAGAAGCAGCAACAACAGTTCAAAAATGGAAGAAAAAGACTTGTGGCCATCCGAAACACATATGAGGCTCCCGGGACTCCGTCTAGTCACACACACAAGTCATATAACCTAATACGGACTCGCTCGAAGTTCCAAGTCACATAACACAACATTGAAATGACAAAACAACCAAACATCAAGCTTATGAACTTCCAAATCTTAAAATATCGAATCTTATGCCGAAACCTATCAATTCAACTCAGAATGACGCCAAATTTTGCAGACAAGTCGAAAATAACAAAGCGGAGCTGCTCCAACTCTCGAAATCTAATTCCGACATCGATATCCCAAAAGTCAATTGTGGGTCAAACCTCTTTATTTTCCAACTTAACCTTTCACTGAAATGCCTCAATTCACTCTAAGGACCTCCAAATCTTGACCTGGATGCATGTCTAAATCCAAAATCACCATACGAAGCTATTGGAATCATCCACAACCCATTCCGGGGTTGTTTACCCAGAAGTCCAATTCGGGGCAACTTTTCACTGTTCAAACATCCAAAACTAGATTTCTTCTTTCAATTTGAATCTAAACAATCCGGAAGCCGAATTACACCATGCACGTAAGTCGATGCTCATATTTTAAAGGTTTTCCAGACCTTATATTTCTAAATGGAGCTTAATTTCTCAAAACAACCGGTAGCGTCTTTATACCATTCCGGTGTGATTTCGAGTGAGATCGTCCTATATTAGCTACGACCTAAGGGTTTTTAGTATGTTTCTTCATCTTCGTATGGTATCTTTTCAAAACCCCTCATTTATTTTCTAACCTCCTAGATATGTACAGGTCTAAGATAATTTGAGTTTGCTTTCTGTAAGTTTTACAATAGCCTTGAGATGCTTTACAAGAATCATTTGATTCAAGTGATTTTTACATGCTTCTACTGAATCTTACTAGTTTAACCTTTCACTGATATTATGTACTTGTGTTCATACTGGCCATTCGTGCAAGACTTGTATACTTCTCCTTGAATCAGTGTTGTTTAACTTTTGTTCTGTTAGAATTATGTGTTGATTCCTGATTACTCATGCTCTACTTCATTTTTTATGCTAAGCATGCTGCCTCTTTTATGAATTTCTAATCCCTTGATGACTCAGAGTCCTTATTTTCTGGTTTAGTTTGAACCCTTTCCATTTAACGTTTTGATGCTTACCTCTTTACTCAATTTGATTGAATTTATATGCCCTAGTTGGTTTTCCTTGCCTTGTTTGTATTCCGCTGACTATTATTGATTTGTTTCCTTAGTTAAACTGTTGTGCTTTTAACCTTAATTACCTATTCTATAACTAAGCTTCACTTTATTCTTTTCCTTATATACTGAGTATATTTTACAGTTGGTCGAGCTGTCCTTTGATTAAGGGAAAATCTTGCTGATTTACATGTGGTTTCCCAGATTTACTACTTAATTGATTTGTTACCTTGTTTTTAAAATTTTTGAATCCTATATAAACCTCCTCTTCTTTTAAGTTTGGGGAGAATAACAAACACTAGATCAAAACTCTCTTTTATACTCAAAGCTTTCTGCTCTTTTTGTCGCTTGCTACTTCTTCTGAACTAGCCAGCTGTAAGCCAAGGCTAGTTATTGTGCTATGTTGCTCTATACTTTCTGTCTTGCTCTCCTTAAATGGCATGTGTCTAATTAAGTTCTGAAATATGTGTTTCGTTCCTGCATGAGCCTATCAATTGTGATTTCAACTTGTACTCCTATTTATCTCTTTGCTCAGCATGTATAAATTCTGTCCGGTTCAATGTATGTTTTACATTCCGCCCTCTCACTTGCTTGCTTCTTTGGATAATATGGCTAGAACTCTATCATGTTCAATCCATGTTTTGCATATGTTTAAAACCTATTCAAGTCAGGCCAACTATTATTTATGTTCTAAACTATTTACTAAGTCCCCAAGATCCTAAATGTTGTATGTCGCTTGTGATTATATGTTTCTACTATCCCTATCCTTGTATCCTGAAGTGATATCGTATGTGCCTCAATCCTTTTACATGCTTCTAATACTCTCTCGTTTCTCTACTACTAAGTTAGTGAAGTGAACCTATGTGACTACCATATTTCGATAGTTCATTAGCTACCAACTTTGTGTTTTCTATTGCATGATGTTTCTCTTTGTCATAAGTTCAGCTTCGCATGCCTGATGTAAATGAACTCTTTTATAAGATATATTTCCCTCTAAAATGACCTTCAATTGGGGAGTGATTTCAAATAACTCCATGTGTAATTCTGATTGCACTCGTGTGCTAAGTAATTGATTTTTCCTTTGTTTTACTGATTTCCTTGTTTCTTGGATTTATTTTGTGACGACCCAAAGGGTCATAACCTATTTCTTTAATCATTCCATGTCTTCGAGGCCTTAAAAACCTTATTGAGGGTTTCCTAGATCTTCGTGCACAGTAGGGGTATGTGAAAAGAATGATGAATTTTGATATTAATATGATTTATATTGACTTCGGTCAAAATTTTGGGTAAAAAGACCCGAACTCATGATTTGACAGTCTCGGAGGGTCCGTAGGAAAATATGGGACTTGTACGTATGCCCGGAATCGAATTCCGAGGCCCCAAGTTCGAGAAATAAATTTTTTTGTGAAATTGTTTCCTGAAAATAACTAAACAAATTGGAAAATGAAATTGATTAAAAGACAGTGGTATCAGGCTCGTATTTTGTTCGGACGCATGGTACAAGTCTCATATGTGATTTAAGCACTTTTTGTAAAGTTTGGTTGAAAACAGAAGTCATTTGACGTATTTCGGACTTAAAATGAAAAATTGGTCTTTCATGAAAGAACTGAAAGAAATCTTAAGCATTGGGGCTTGATTCTATGTATATGATATTGGTTTGGCAATTTGATTGCACGAGTAAGTCCGTGGGATATTTTTAAGGTGGTGTGTATGTTTGGTTTGGAGCCCCGAGGGCTTGGGTGAGTTTTGAATAGGTTGCGGGAGGTTTTTAGACTTAAAAATAGCAGTGTCCCAGGTTAGCCAGCACGGCCACGCTCCCTATCAGTGTGGCCCACACTGGAAGATTCAAAGGTTTGTTATATTGCAGGACTCGGGACCCTCTGGCGTGGCCCGCGTGAAAGCATATGCGGCCGCGAGGGGGTCAGCGCGGCCATGGTCCAATTAGTGCGGTCCGTGGTGGATGCCGTGCGGCCGCGGTCCTTCTCGTGCGGTCCACACGGTGAGCTTCAGAGAATGGCATCTTGGTCCAATCATCAGGGCGGCCACGGTCCTCTTTGCGCGGTCCGCGCTGGGACTTCTGGGAGGTTATAAAAGACGGGATTTTCAATCATTTTTACACTTATCAAAGACCCCAAAACATAAGAGGCAATTTTTCAAAGAACTTTTCTTCTCCAAAACATTTGGTAAGTGATTTCTAAATTATTTTCCCCACTGCTTACCATCTTTTAACATGAATTCAAATTCAAATCAAACATTTTTATGGGAAATTTGGAAATTTTGGGTAGAACCTAGGTTTTCTAAAATTGGGGGTTTTGGACCTCAACTCGAGGTTTGATTCCAAAATAAATCATATATTTGAGTTCATGGGGGAATGGCTAACCGGGTTTTGGATCGAACCTCGAGTTTTCACCACGGGGGCCTGGGGGCATTTTGGAATTTTGGGCAAAAACTTTTGGAAACCCATTTTTATGCATTTATCAAGTAATTGATGACTAGATTCGAGTGGATTGGTGGTGGAATCGAGGGGTAAAGCTGTAATTGACACTTGAGTGAGTTCAAAAAATTGAGGTAAGTGTTCGGTTTAACCCTAGCTTGCGCGATTAGGAGTTGTGCCCCTATTTGCTATTTGATTCTTATTGAGTACGACATATAGGCATAGTGACGATTACCTATACGTTGGTGTCGAACAATGATCGTGAGTCTTTAAATTTCGAATATCTTGCTTTTTGTTGTATTTCTCATGCCTTAGTGATGATTCCTATTTGTTGTATAAAGTTGTGGAAAGAATTATGACTTATGAACATTGGATAGTGATGGCTCAAGTTGTGTAACAAATTATGGAAGTAAAAGTGGCAGTTAAAACTCTAGAGCATTGGCTCGAATCATGAAGTGAACTGTGATGTAAAAGTGAGAAAGAGAAGAGAACATTATATTGCCCCCCTTCCGGTCTATTGTTAGGTTGATGGTTCCTTATTTAGGTGTTGTAGTAAGTTTAGTTATAGCTTAAGTAATTAGACGTCGAAATGAGATTGGTTATGGCTGAAGTAGTTAGGTGTTGTAACAAGTTTAATTATCCTCGGGGTAGTTAAGTGTCAAAACAAGTTTGATTACAGTTGAGGTGGTTAAATGTTGGGTCAAGTTTGGTCATAGGTGTAGTAGTTAGATGTTGGAACAAGTCTGGTTATAGCAGATTTTCCCTTACCCGGGCGTTTGAATTGTTATTATTGTTTCCTTTGCCGGGAAGTTATTACATTTTCTTGTTCCCTTGTCGGGATTATATTGTGCATTGGATATTGATTGAAATGGGATCGGGTGGTACGCCTAGCATAAGATATTGATGAAATGGGATCGGGTGGTACGCCTACCACACAATATTTATGAAATGGGATCGGGTGGTACGATATTTATTAAATGGGATCGGGTGGTACGCCTACCACAAGATATTGATTGAACTGGGATCGGGTGGTACGCCTACCACAAGATATTTATTGAAATGGGATCGGGTGGTACGCCTACCACGAGATATTGATTGAACTGGGATCGGGTGGTACGCCTACCACAAGATATTTATTGAAATGGGATCGGGTGGTACGCCTACCACGAGATATTGATTGAAATGAGGTCTGGTGGTACGTCTACCACAAGATATTTAGGAAATGGGATCGGGTGGTATGCCTACCACGAGATATTTACTGAAATGGGATCGGCTGGTACCCCTACCACAAGTTATGATGAAATGGGAGCGGGTGGTATGCCTACCACAAGGAATTTGAGAAATGGGATCGGGTTGCACGCCAGCAATGAGATGAGCATTTAAAGTGAAAGTTGTTTTATGTATTCTATTTCGTGTTGGTAGCCTTATAGTTGGTTTTTTTGTTAGTTTTGAGAACTTCATTCATTTTTCTATCCCCAAAGCATGTTTCCCATCCCCTGTTTTACTTGTTATTTCTTGTATCTCTTTGCCGTATATATATAACTGCACATGTTTATCTGGAGTCTCGTCCTAGCCTCGTCATTATTTTGCTGGCGTTAGACCAGATACTTACCACCACATGGGGTCAGTTGTGCTGATGCTACACTTTGCACTTATGTGCAAATACCGAAGCAGCTTTTGAGCAGCAACAGTAGCCTGGGGGGCGAGCCTTCATTCCCGTGAGATACCGAGGTAGCCTTGCAGGCGTCCGCGGGCATCATCATCTCCTCTATCCTTATTTTTGTGTGTATCTCATGTATTTCGGGACAAACAGTTTACACTTTCTTTCAGACGTTATATTTAGTGAATCTTAGTAGTTTGTGAGTTATGTGACACCATATTTTGGGTAGAGGCTATGTTGAACATCCGTTTTATTCATTTTGCATTAATATTAAGTCTTCTGCTCGTTCAGTTGAATTGTTTGTTTTCATCTTAGTATTGATAGATATTAAAAAGGATTATGTGGTTTAAGAGTTGAAATTAATAATTGGCTTGCCTAGCTCCCATTAGTAGGTGCCATCACGATCCCCGAAGGTTGGGAAAATTCGGGTCGTGAAAAGTTGGTATCAGAGCACTAGGTTACATAGGTCTCATATCTCCTGGACAAACTTAGTAGAGTATGAGGGATTGGTACGGAGACGTCTGTATTTATTCCCCAGAGGCTACAGAGTTAGGAAAATTTCACACTTGTTCTTTCTTGTTGTGCAGTTTTGTTTCTCAATGCTAAGTTGAAGCCTCCACTCTTTCCCTTTCGCGAATGCAAGGTCATGTACCACTAGTAGCACAAATCAGGGTTAGATCAGCTACGTCTTCGGAGGATTTGTGAAGGTTGGATAGGTTCCACTGAGCTCTTCAGAATTTCTTTCAACGGTGCATCTTCTAAGGATTTCAAAGGTTATCTAAATAGTTGTCATGAGGTTCTCAGGAACATGGGGGTCATGGAGACCAATGGGGTCGATTTTACTACTTTTCGCTTGTCTGGATCTGTCAAGACCGGTTGGAGGGATTATTGATTGGCTATACCAGTTAGGTCCACAGCTTTGACTTGATCTCAGTTCACACAATTATTTCAGGAAGAGTTTCTCCACATCACCTAAAGAGAGGTATCAAATGTGGAGGTAAAGATTCTAGAGGTGGAGGTGAAGGTATTGGAGGTGGAGATGCAAGTACTATTCTGGTTTGTGACCGAGATGCTTCGACACTATTTGATCCAGGGTCTACGTATTCATATGATTCATCTTATTTTGCACCATGCTTAGTTATGCCGAGTGATGTATTGGGCGTCCCTATATATGTGTCTACACCGGTGGGTGACTCTATCATGGTCAACCGAGTCCATCGTTCATGTGTTGTAGTGATTGGGGTTCTTGAGACCCGTGTAGACTTGTTGCTCTTAGATATGGTTGACTTTGATATCATTTTAGGTATGGACCGGTTATCACCCTATTATGCTATTTTGGACTGCCATTCCAAGAGTGTGACCTTAGCTTTGCCGGATATGCCTCGTTTAGAGTGGAGAGGCACTCTAGGTCACTCTACTCACAATATCATTTCGTACGTAAAGGCTCGACGCATGGTCGAGAAGGGGTGTCTGGCCTATTTGGCCTACATTCGTGATACCAGTGCTAAGGTCCCTCCTATTGATTCTGTACCCATCAGACCTGTCGGGTATGGCGCCCGACAGGGATATTGACTTTTGTATCGATCTCGCTCAAGGCACTCAGCCCATTTGCATTCCGCCGTATCGCATGGCTTCGCTAGAGTTGAAGGAGTTAAAGGACTAGTTGCCCGATTTGCTCGAGAAAGATTTCATTAGACCCAGTGTTCGTTGTGGGGCGCACATGTATTATTCGTCAAGAAGAAGGATGGGTCGATGAGGATGTGCATAGATTACAGGCAGGATCAAGAATAAGTTTCCACTGCCGAGGATTGATGATTTGTTCGACCAACTTCAGGGTGCCAGGGTGTTTTCCAAGATTGACTTGACATCTAGCTACCATCAGTTGAGGATTAGGGCATCCGATGTCCCTAAGACAACTTTCCTCATTTGGTATGGGCATTATGAATTCTTGGTCATGTCATTTGGGTTGACCAATGCCCCAATAGCATTGATGGAGTTGATGAACCGAGTGTTCAGAACATATTTGGACATGTTCGTGATAGTCTTTATTGATGATATTTTGGTGTACTCCCGTAGCCAGGAGGAGCATGAGCAAGACCTCAAAGTGGTTCTTCAGACTCCGAAGGATAGCCAGTTATATGCTAATTTTTTGAAGTGTGAGTTCTGGTTAAGTTCGGTCACATTTCTGGGTCACGTTGTTTCGACATAGGGTATTCAGGTTGACAAGAAGAAGATTGAGGCATCAAGAACTGGCCTCGACCAGCTTCATCTACAGAGATTCGGAGTTTCTTGGGGTTAGCAGGCTACCACCGTTGGTTCGTGGAGGGGTTCTCGTCTATTGCAGCCCCTATGACCAGGTTGACCCAGAAGGGTGCTCAGTTCAGATGGTCAGATGAGTGTGAGGTGAGCTTTGAGAAGCTCAAGACAGCTCTGACTACAGCACCGGTATAGGTTTTGTCCACGGTTCAGGGCCTTATGCAACTTATTGTGATACTTCCTATATTGAGCTTGGTGCTGTATTGACGCAGGATGGCAGAGTCATTGCTTATGCTTCGAGGCAGCTGAAGATCCACAACCAGTTCATGATCTGGAGTTGGCAGCGATTGTTCGTGCATTGAAATTTTGAAGGCATTATTTGTATGGTGTGACGTGTACACTGATCACAAGAGTCTTTACTATCTATTCAAGCAGAAGGAGTTGAATCTGAGGCAAATAAGGTGGTTGGAGTTGCTAACAGATTATGATGTTACTATCTTGTATCACCCGGGGAAGGCCAATGTAGTGGCTGATGCGTTGAGTAGGAAGTTAGCCAGCATGGGTATACTTGCTTATATTCCAATCAGCCAGAGACCGCTTGCTTTGGATGTTCAGGCCTTGGCCAATCGACTCGTGAAGATGGATATTTTTTTAGCCTAGCCGAGTGTTGGTTTGCACGTTCGCTCGTTCTTTATTGTTGGAGCGTATCCGTGAGCGTCAATTTGATGATCCCTATTTATGTGTCCTGAGAGACGCAGTACAAGGTGGAGGTGCCAAGAAGGTGACCTTAGGTGTCGATGGTATCTTTAGATTGCAGTGGTGAGTTTGTGTGCCTAATGTTGATGGGATTCGAGAGTTGATCTTAGCGGGGCCCATAGTTCTCGGTATTCTATTCACCCGGGCGCCGCATAGATGTATCAGGATCTGAGGCAACACTATTGGTGGCGCAAAATGAAGGGAGATATTGTTTCATATGTGGCTCGATGTTTGAATTGTTAGCAGGTTAAGTATGAGCATCAGAGGCCTAGTGGACTGTTTCAAAGGATTGAGCTTCCCGAGTGGATGTGAGAGAGGATTACTATGGATTTTGTTACTAGACTCCCGTTGACTCGGAGGAAATTTGATACGATCTTGGTCATTGTTGATAGGCTGACCAAGTCAGTGCATTTTGTTCCTTTTGCAGCCACTTATTCATCCGAGAGTTTAGCTGAGGTCTATTTCAGAGAGATTGTTCACCTTCATGGGATGCCGGTATCTATCTCGCGCTTCTGGAGAGCCGTTCATCGAGAGTTGGGCACCCAGGTTGAGTTGAGCACATCATTTCATCCTCAGATGGACAGGCAGTCCGAGCGGAGGCTATGCTCTGAGCCTGTGTCATTGATTTTGGAGGCTCGTGGGACCAGTTTTTGCCATTAACAGAGTTCGCTTACAACAACGGCTACCGGTCTAGCATTCATATGGCTCCTTATGAGGCGTTGTGATGTCGGTCTCCAGTTGGATGGCTTGAGCTGGGAGAGGCTCGGTTATTGGGCACAAATTTTGTTCAGGAGGCCTTGGATAAAGTCAATATCATTTAAGATAGGCCCCGTTCAACTCAGTCTAGGCAAAAGACCTATGCAGATCGTAAGGTTCGAGATGTAGCTTTCGTGGTTGGTCAGCGGGTATTGCTCCGAGTGTCGCCTATGAAGGGCGTGATGAGATTTGGGAAGAAGGAAAAGCTTAGCCCTAGGTTCATTGGTCTGTTTGAGATTCTTGATCGAGTAGGGGAGGTGGCTTATAGACTTGCATTGCCTCCTAGCTTATCAACCGTGCAGCCAGTACTTTATGTATCCATGCTTCGGAGGTATCACTGCGATCCAGCCCACGTGTTAGATATCAGCACTGTCCAGGTTGACAAGGACCTGTCTTATGAGGAGGAGCCGGTGGCTATTTTAGACATGCAGGTTCGACAGTTGAGGTCGAAAAGTTTTCCTTCTATGTGTATTCAGTGGAGAGGTCAGCCTCCTGAGGCATCGACCTGGGAGTGCGAGTCCGATATGTGGAGACGTTATCCTCATCTATTTCCCGACTCGGGTACTTCTTTCTTTTGTCCGTTCGAGGACGAAAAGTTGTTTTAGAGGTGGAGAATGTGGCGACCCAAAGGGTCATCACCTGTTTCATTACTCATTTTGTGTCTCCGAGGCCTTGAAAACCTCATTGAGGTTCGCCTCTCTGTGTGTGTAGACTGGGCGCGTAAGCTTAAATATGAATTCTGTGTGAAACAAATGATGCATTTTGATATTAATATGATTAATATTGACTTCAGTCAATATACTTGGGTAAACAAACCCGGACCCATGATTTGACAATCCCTGAAGGTCCGTAGGAAAATATGGGACTTGGGCGTATGCCTGGAATCGAATTCCGAGGCCCCAACACCGAGAAATGAATTTTTATGTGAAATTATTTCTTGAAAATTACTAAAGAAATTGGAAAATGAAATTGATTAAAAGACTATGGTATCGGGCTCATATTTTTGTTCCAACGCCGGGTACAAGTCTCGTATGTGATTTACGCACTTTCTGTAAAGTTTGGTTGAAAACGGAAGTCATTTGACGTATTTCGAACTTAAAATGGAAAATTGGTCTTTCATGAAAGAACTAAAAGAAATCTTAAGCTTTAGGCTTGGTTCTATGTATGTTATATTGGCAATTTGATCGCACGAGTAAGTCCGTGGGATATTTTTTAGATGGTGTGTATGTTTGGTTTGGAGCTCCGAGGGCTCGGGTGAGTTTTGAATAGGTTCCGGGATGTTTTAGACGTAAAAATAGCAATGTCCCAGGTTAGCCAGCGTGGCCACGCTCCCTATCGGTGTGGTCCATGCTGGAAGATTCAGAGGGTTGTTATATTTCAGGACTCAGAACCCTCTGGCGCGGCCCGCATGAAAGCATGTGCGGCCGCGGAGGGGTCAGTGCGCACGTGGTCCAATTAGCGCGGTCCGCGGTGGATGTCGTGCAGCCGCGGTCCGAGCGGTGAGCTTTTGAGAACGGCACCTTGGTCCGGTCCTCAGCGCGGCCACAATCCTCTTTGTGCGGTCCACGCTGGGACTTCTTCGAGGTTATAAAAGACGGGATTTCGGTCATTTTTACACTTTTCAAAGACCCCAAAACATAATAGCCGATTTTTCAAAGAACGTTTCTTCTCCAAAATGATTGGTAAGTGATTTTTTAACTATTTTCCCCACTCCTTGACATCGTTTAACATGAATTCAACTTCAAATCAAAGATTTTAATGGGAAATTTGGTAATTTCGGGTAGAACCTAGGTTTTCTAAAATTGGGGTTTTTGGACCTCAATTCGAAGTCCTATTCTAAAATAAATCATATATTTGAGTTCATGGGGGAATGGGTAATCGGGTTTTGGTTCGAACCTTGGGTTTTGACCATGCGAGCCTAGGGGCGTTTTGGGAATTTTGGGCAAAAACTTTTGAAAACCCATTTTTATGCATTCAAATTGTTTCAGTTAGCATTTGTTGATATATTCAAGTAATTTGTGACTAGATTCGAGATTGGTGGTGGAATCGATGGGCAAAGCTGTAATTGACACTTGAGTGAGTTCAAAACATTGAGGTAAGTGTTCGGTTTAACCTTAGATTGAGGGATTAGGAGTTTTTTCCTATATGTTATTTGACTCTTGTTGAGTACGAGGTATAGGCGTGGTGACGAGTATCTATATGTTGGTGTTGAACAATGACCGTGAGTCTTTAAATTTTGAATATCTTGCTTTTTGTTGTATTTCTCATGCCTTAGTGATGATTCCTATTTGTTGTATAAAGTTGTGGAAAGAATTATGACTTATGAACATTGGATAGTGATGGCTCAAGTTGTGTAACAAATTATGAAAGTAAAAGTGTCAGTTAAAACTCTAGAGCATTGGCTCGAGTCATGAAGTGAACTGTGATGTAAAAGTGAGAAAGAGAAGAGAACATTATATTGCCCCCCCTTCCGGTCTATTGTTAGGTTGATGGTTCCTTGTTTAGGTGTTGTAGTAAGTTTAGTTATAGCTAAAGTAATTAGACGTCGAAATGAGATTGGTTATGGCTGAAGTAGTTAGGTGTTGTAACAAGTTTAATTATCCTCGGGGTAGTTAAGTGTCAAAACAAGTTTGATTACAGTTGAGGTAGTTAGATGTTGGGTCAAGTTTGGTCATAGGTGTAGTAGTTAGATGTTGGAACAAGTCTGGTTATAGTAGATTCTCCCTTAACCGGGCGTTTGAATTGTTATTATTGTTTCCTTTGCCGGGAAGTTATTACATTTTCTTGTTCCCTTGCCGGGATTATATTGTGCACTGGATATTGATTGAAATGGGATCGGGTGGTACGCCTAGCACAAGATATTGATGAAATGGGATCGGGTGGTACGCCTACCACACAATATTTATGAAATGGGATCGGGTGGTACGCCTACCACAATATATTTATTAAATGGGATCGGGTCGTACGCCTACCACAAGATATTGATTGAACTGGGATCGGGTGGTACGCATAGCACAGGATATTGATTAAAATGGGATCGGGTGGTACGCCTACCACGAGATATTGATTGAAATGTGATCGGTTGGTATTTATGAAATGGGATCGGCTGGTATGCCTACCACGAGATATTGACTGAAATGGGATCGGGTGGTATGCCTACCACGAGTTATGATGTAATGGGAGCGGGTGGTAGGCCTACCGTGAGGAATTTGAGAAATGGGATCAGGTTGCATGCCTGCAACGAGAGGATCATTTAAAGTGAAAGTTGTTTTATCTATTCAATTTCGTGTTGGGTGCCTTATAGTTGGTTTCTTTGTCAGTTCTGAGAATTTTGTTCATTTTTGCTATCTCCAAAGCATGTTTCCCCTTCCCAGTTTTACTTGTTATTTCTTGTATCTCTTTGCCGTATATTATATAACTGCACAAGTTTATCTGGAGTCTGCTCCTAGCCTCGTCACTACTTCGCCGGGGTTAGGCCAGATACTTACCAGCACATGGGGTCGGTTGTGCTGATGTTGCACTCTACACTTATGTGCTAATATCGAAGCAGCTTTTGAGCAGCAGCAGTAGCATGGGGGCGAGCCTTCATTTCTGAGAGACACCGAGGTAGCCTTGCAGGTGTCCACAGTTATTGGCGTCTCCTCTATCCTTATTTCCGTCTATATCTCATGTATTTTGAGTCAAACAGTTTACACTTTCTTTCAAATGCTGTATTTAGTGAATCTTTGTAGTTCGTGAATTATGTGACACCAGATTTTGGGTAGAGGCTATGTTGAACTTCCGTATTATTATTCATATTGCATTAATATTAAGTCTTCCGCTCGTTCAGTTGAATCGTTTTTTTCATCTTATTGTTGATAGATACTAAAAAGGATTATGTGGTTAAAGAGTTGAAATTAATAATTGGCTTGCCTACCTCCCATTAGTAAGCACCATCACGATTCCCGAAGGTTGGAAAAATCCGGGTCGTGACATATTTGAAAACTTCCCTTTTTAATTTTCAATTATCCCTTCTCAACTTGGTTTATTCATAAGAACCCATGTTACTCTCCTTAAAACAGTGATTTTGAAATCGTTGACTGCTTGATTTGCTATGTACTAATTTTCGGTTGTCTCAAGATTCTACAACTTTACTTTGCTTTCTTACCTTATTTGGTTAACTGAGTATTTTAAAAATTCCTCCCTTAATTAAACCTCTATGTACTTACCCCTAATTGTCTATTCTGCACATGATGCTTTACTTGATTTCTTTCCTTAAATGTTTACTGCCCATTACCATTTGATTTTAACTCCTTAATTAAAGGAAATCTTATACTGATTTGATTTAAATTGACACATAGTTCCATAATTATTGCTAAACTATGATTCTTGCCTTATTTTTTCTACCTATTTTCAAACTATAAATACCTTGCTCATGCATTAAACAAACACGAACACTCTGAGTTTTAAAATCACTCACACTCAAAAAGCATTCTCTATTGTTACTTGTACTGTAGCCTGTCTTCGAAGTCCTGCTACCTGCTTTTTACTGGATTTTTGCTTCTTTGAACTGGTATGTCCTGATTAAGATTTCAGCATCACAAATAATATGTACACTTATACTTTTTGTTTTCTTGTCTCTCTAGTGCTTGTGTTTAATTTAATACTTTGTTCTAAGCATGCTGTAATTCTCTTCTGCTTGTTCTGAATCTATTATGCATCCTAAACCCCTACCCCAATGTATTTGATACTGATGTCTTGTTTGAGGCATGACAATATTAAGTACTATCTACGAATCAAACTTGATTCCCTAGGATTATAACCTCTTGATTCCCATGGGATTATAACCATAATAAATTGTGTATTCTAGTTGAATTGGTAAGCATAACAACACCCCCTATTGATGTGCATGCCCAAAATTAACTAAGGCCTAAGTATATAGGATCTTTGCAGTTCCCAGTCCCTAAACCCCTTTTGTGTTAAATCCTTCACTCTGTAACTATTTCCCAGCACCTCTTTCCCTCTTCTTTACTTCCCTAGTTCTTAAAGCTCTATTTCTTCATTTGCACTCTCTCCTAGACCTAAGTTATGCTCCCCCTCTTGTGAGCCTTGCCTTGGGACACATTGAGCTAGCTCTGAACTTGGACATTTGAGGGCCGACACTTCCATACTGCACTTGTACCTATTCTAGTAATATAATTTGGGTGTAAGCACTATCTGGAGTCCCATTGAGGCTCTTAGGGAACTTCGACACACACAAATTGGAGAAATGCTTTCGATAGTCTTTGATTTGGTCTACCTCATAACTATTGATACCTAGTTTTTCCCTTACACATTTTTTATACTTAAAAAATCCTCATAACAGCATGTACATGCGTATATAAGCATGTTCAAGAGTTTTGGTATTTTCCCTTATTTTTACGATTTTAAAACCAACTTATTGTCTATTTCAATAGTAGAAAATTCAATAATTATTCCCAAACTAGCATGTTTTGTGAATAACTTATTTTGCACTCTCATATTTACACCGAAATATAATTAAGGTGATTTTTGTATATTTTAAAACATTTATTTGGTAGTTTTAAAGTTAAATTGAATGCAATTGCAAGTTTATCCTATGTTAAGATTAACTACATTTTATAATTATAAAATTAGTTCCAATATTTTTAAGTTGATATTTATATGTTATTTACTGACTCGGTACTTTTAATTTAATTTTATAATCATTTTTAAAAAAAATAAAAGGGAAAAACTGGCTATTTAAAATATAGCCCCAATTCGCTTCAATTGTAGGCCCATTTACATTTCATTTTAGCCTGAAACTGACCCAATTTCAAGCTCAAAATCAAGCCAACCCAATTATCCTACCCGACCCAAGGCTCTTCTAATCCAGACCGTTGATCAATCTGATCAACGATCACGATCTCCTCTTTCCTTTTTTAATTTACCTATCCCAGCCCTAATCCCCCATTTCCTTCTAGTAGCCCTCTTTGGACCCTCTCATCTCTAAGACTCTCTCAACCCTTTCCCTAACACTATCAGCTTTTCATCACCATCTCCCCAAAACTCGTCGGTATCCATGGCTTATCAGGCCATTGAAACCCTATACTCACCTCCTACTGCTCCTACATGGCTGGTGTTTGAAAGATCAAGGACAGGCTTTGAGGGTCTTCACTCAGATCTTCACCGCTTCGAGCTCCGACATATCCTAGTCTCCTAAGTCTGATACCGACTTTATCCGACTTAGATCGGACCTTTTCCAAAGCCTTTCTCACTCTAGGGTTCCTCTGAAACCCTAGCTATTCAAGGTTTTCCTTCGATTCTTTTTAGATACGTTGTGTATCTATGATATGCGTGGGTTTTCAAACGATTTCCCTAAATTTTCCTTTGAAAATTACTTTCAAAACCCTTTTTGCCGATTTAGGGTTTTTTGGAAAATGTTTAGGAGTTTTTATGATTTTTCTTCTTTGTGTTGTCCTCTGCTGTGTTCTCGTATCATCTTTTGTATGCTTCCCTTGCTGTGTTTTCTATAATATGGTCTTGCAGATGTTTCCACTGTATTTTATCATGTTCTTATATGTTTATCGTACTGTGTTATCCTATATGCTTTCCTGTTATACCTTTCCCGGTGATTCTTGTGTTTTCTACTATATTTTCTTGCTAAGTTCTTATGGTTCTCTGTCTATCTTCAACCATTTCTTTTCTACTATGCATGTTACTCCTGTTAATCTTTGCTATGTTCTCTCTACTATTTTATTATGTGTGTTTACCATTAAGTTATTTGATTACTGGACTCTGTTTATGTTCATACATGCTTCATCTACTTATGTTCACTCCTTCTTCTAAACTTGTTTAGGTCTCGAGTTTCTCAAAATATGTTCTTCATGATTCTTCTTCCTTCGTCATTCAACATGCTATCATATATTTTTTGTTAAGACTCTGAAGCAAATGACTTGCTTTCTCACTTCCATGTCTGATTCAATTTTGAGACCCTAGGATTTGGGGGTTTCCTTTGATGATTTTGATTCTTTGTGTTCGAGTTAAGGCTCCGCTTTGGGACCCTGAACTCTTAGACTCACTGTGAGTCTACAAATTTGACTTGCATCTCTTTGCTTATGATTTTGAGTTTTTATGACTCTGAACACCTCTCTCTTTTACATGATTCGACAATCTCTTCTTGATTCACATGTTTGTGTACTTTATATATGAGAATTCTTCTTTCAAAAGGTTTTGCCAACAACTAATTGATTCTGAATCCTTTTCATGGTTTTTACTTGATTGTTCCTGATTTTCCCTAAGTGAACCTTTCTTTACCCTTTTTCTCGGCCTGATTCATTCGAGTAAGCATGTAATTTTGGTTTTACTGATTGATTCCCTTTACTTTTTTTACAAATCGTGTACTATTGGTTTTCTTCCTTAAAAATCTCCTATGCACTTACCCTTTATTATACTACTGGGAAAATATTTTTTCAAAATCCCCTTCCCTTAATTGTTTTACCCATTTGAATTTGAATCCCTTAATTAAAGGGAGTCTTATATGATTGATTGAAAAACAGACTACAACTATTTTCTTACCTTATTTCTCATGACTTTCATACTATAAATACACAACCCCTTTTTCACAAGACACACTTCGGATTGTATTCTCTTACACACACTCTATCGATTACAATAATCTTTCAATTCTCTACTTTCTTCTGAGATCTTTTGTATTGCTTTCTTGCAAATTTGGCTTACAAGACTTCTGCATTCAATTATTTATTTCCCAGAAACTGGTATTTCTTAACTCAATTCCCAGCATCATCCCAATGTGTTTACTTATAGTTTTTATATCTATGTCTGTTACCTGCAGAGTTTGACATGTTCATATGCTACTGTTTGCTTTACTTCTTGTAAATGCTTGATCTCTACCCCCTTACCCTCTATATGTTTATAAATGGGGATTCAACGCATGGAAATATGAATTGTTTTTCATGAACTAAATTTTGACCCCAAGTAAGGGGTGTGTCAATATGTTTCATTGCTGATTACACCCTTTACCCACTCTTCTGTTGTCTTCTATTTCTGTTATGAGACCCATATCCTTACTCCCTTATGTATGCTGAGTTAAATTTATGGTATGGCAGCTTTTAAATGGTTGTCCAGGTCTGAACCTGACCTTCAACAGGTCTTAACTCCTCAATTTGAACTGACAAGCTAGTTAGGGGTGTGCCAGCACCCCAAATTGCTATGCATGACCACTAGCTTGCCATTTCCCTTTCTATTGCACTTGCACTTACTCTTATACCCTAACTTCTGCCCCCCTTCTATGAGCCCTACCTTTGGAACCTTGAGTTTCCCTCTTAACTTGGACATTTGAGGGATGGCCTTCCACACTGCACCATAATCCAATTCTGCAATATATATTTGGGTGTAAGCACCGCCTGGAATCCGTTTGAGATTCTTATGGAACTTTGACACATCCCAGATAAGAGAAAGGCTTTTAAAAAATCTGATCCTGGAAGTTGGTTTATCTCATATTATTAGACTCTGAGTCTGGATTAGCCTGATTACATGTAAATGTAATCACTGATGTAATTTTACTTTCTTTCTGATTCATTTGGTCTGTAATAATCTTGTAATAACTATTTGGGTGGATAGTGAAAGGGATGGGATTGAATGCATGCAAAAAAAGGTAGATATCATGTTTATAGGAATTAACTTTTGAAATTCTGCATCTCATGTAGATATCATGTCTATAGGGAATTACTACTGCTAAAACTACTGCATTTCATATAGATACCATGTTCGTAGGTTTTAAACATCTCATATAGATACCATGCTCATAGGTTTTCTGCATTTCGTATAAATACCATACTCCTAAGTCATTACTGAAATTCTGTATATCATATAGATAATATGCCTATAGGACTTCCTGCATTCTGCATATGCATCTGTCACTAGGAAAATCTGTTTGTAGGAGTTAAATAATCAATTACATATAAACGACCTGCCTATAGGATCTTTGCATGTAAATATCGATGATTAAAATGAGTAATGCCTAGAAAGCATGTTTATAGGAGCTGCCAACTAAACCTGAATCGTCCACTCGCTCCCTAAGTCTAAAATCAGTAATAATTTTGTTTAGCACTTGTTGAACTTACAACCTTGTAACTAATAATTCTTTTCTGCAATTAGTTTATGCCTTCTTCTCTGAACTAATACATATCATGCTTATAGGTCCTATTTAACACATATTCAGATGGTTAGGTAATTAATCAACTGTGTTAGTCTTTGACAACTACGTCTAAGTAGGACTAATTTGGACTCCCTATCTGGGAAATATGTGGTAAATTAACCTATCATACGCCTTAATTTAATTCGGACCCAAACCAGTATGTGTAAGACATGCTAAACTATATGCTTTTCTTTGATTTAAGGAGGCTTATTTGAGCCATATTTATTTACTTGTCTTCCAATACTTGTCGTATATGTTTTTGAATGTCGCCTTAGAATTTTATCCTTCGAAAACTCTCGAAAAGGCCTCCAACTCCCTCCTCTTTAGGATTAGTGGTCCCATATGCCTCGGGGACTAATAAGATTAGGACGGGTAGTAGCATGCAATAAGTAACGATACTATTATGCGCTTTAATACCTTAACAAGGTGGGAACGGTAGAATATGGATATGATGACCAGTGCGCTAATATCACGTGCGACCCCTCTTATGAGGACTGATCGCTAGATATTGCATTAACGTGATCCATATTAATCATAAACCTAGGACCCCTCTCCCTTTATTTGCTTTCATTTCTTCTTTAAATCTTTTTTTATAAAACTTTTCCCTCTCTAATTTCCTTCAAAAGTCTTCAACTTATTTGCAATGTTATATGTGATTTCTTATTTGAGCCTTAATTACTTATGTTTTTATATAAAGTCACAATTATAACATGGCCGGGAACCACACTTGTGGAGTCTGAGGGGTGCCTAACACCTTCCCCTTGGGATAATTTTTAGCCCTTACCCTAATCTCTGGTTTCTAAATCTAAAACCCTCTTAAGTGTCCTAATGCAATTAATCATTAGGTGGCGACTCTTCAAATCCAAAAAACCTGAAATCCCAAAAGGGAACAGAGTTTTCCACCCAAATGTCGTAAACATGATTTCGCCATAGAAAAAGGGGGCGTCGACAATAACTCAAACAGGAAGTAGAGAATCAGGCTTTCTATGGTTGTACTTGTACTTTTCTGATGTAATTTATTATTCTGGTTTGTAATAAGTTAATTAACTTCTAGGGGGCTTGGCTAGTGAAAATGTTTGGAAACTATACATTCAAGGGTAGAAATTATGCCTATAGGATTGTTATAATTCTGCATGTTCAAACTTCGCCTAGAAATTATGCCTATAGGACTGTTATCGTTCTGCATGTTCACACTTCATCTAGAAATTATGCCTATAGGACTGTTATAATACTACATAACAGGGGGCGTCGACAATAACTCAAACAGGAAGTAGAGAATCAGGCTTTCTATGGTTGTACTTGTACTTTTCTGATGTAATTTATTATTCTGGTTTGTAATAAGTTAATAAATTTCTAGGTTGCTTGGCTAGTGAAAATAGTTGGAAACTATACATTCAACGGTAGAAATTATGCCTATAGGATTGTTATAATTCTGCATGTTCAAACTTCGCCTAGAAATTATGCCTATAAGACTGTTATAATTCTGCATGTTCAAACTTCATCTAGAAATTATGCCTATAGAACTGTTATAATTCTACATATTCAAACTTCACCTACATATCATGCCAATAGGATTGTTCTAATGTCGTTCTGCATAATTCAAACTACATTTAGATACCCTGCCTATAAAATTTAAGACAAGTTTATGTATTTAGATACTATGCCTATAAGGTTTAAAATAAGTTCTGCATTCAGATACTATGCCTATAAGCTTTTCTGCATTTCGACACCACATCTATAAATGTCTAAAATCAGCAACGTGTAGAAAACAAGCCTATTGGGGTTTCTAAATGAATTTGGTTCGCTTCACTTAATGCTAGATATAAAATCAGTAATAATGGATACTATCATTTGCAGAACCTATAATTAATTTGTTTAATTCTGCATCTCTTTTGATAATCTAAGTCCCTCACTTAACAATGTTTAGCAATCATGCCCATAAGATCCCAAATAATTCATTTCGAGTTTTACTGTCTTATCACCTTTTGAATTCAGTAGATACCATGCCTATATGATCCTCGTCTGAACATCTAGTCAAGCCTTAGAGTAATCACTATAAAAAATGAATATATTTTTCTTAATCATTACAACCAACAGGTAGGCCTGATTTTAACTTCTTATCTCAGTTATGTAATAAACCAATCTGCCACAATTTTTAAACTCCCTCGTCTTTGGTATTTCTAATCAGACCAAAAAAAGAATGTGCAAGTCATGCTAATTATATGCTTTATTCGTTTAAGAGGGTATATATGAGCCTTTGTCTGTCTATATGTTTCCCCAAATATGTAATATGTGTTTGTACGTTGCCTTAGAGTTTTTACCTTTGAAACTCCAAATAAGTCTAATATCCTTCCCTTTTGAGATTAGTAGTCCTAAGTGCCTCCGGGGCTAATAGGAGTTGGACGGTTAATAGCATTTAATAAGTAATCGAGACTAATCTGCACTTTAAATATCTTAACGGGGTGGGAAGGGTAGATATGGATATGATGACCACGAGATAATATCACGCGTAGCCCCTCATTGAGGAGTGATTACAACACATTGTGCGGGGTGACCCATATTTTTAATAAACCTAGGACCCCCCTCCCATTATTCTTTATTTTTCTTTTCTTTCAGCATTTTAACTCCTTATTTAAAAATCAGCTTTTCTGACTGTTCTTTCAAACTTTGTTTATTTTCAAACTATTATGTGTAGAAATCCTCCTTATTTGAGCCTTATCTGCCTATATGTTAATTGCACCTCAATTCACAATAATTGTTTGACCGGGAACCACATTAGTGGATTCTGAGGGGTGCCTAACACCTTCCCCTTAGAATAATTTCAAGTCCTTACCCAGTCTCTAGTTATTCAAACAAACTTATAGTTAAATCAATATTGGTGTCCTAATGATCCTAATCATTAGGTGGAGACTCTTTAAATGCAAAACTCAGTTCCCAAAAGGAACGAGTTGTCCCTCCAAATTTCATAAGCCTCATTTTCATGGAAAAAAAAAAGGGCGCGACAACATGGTGACTCTGATGGATATTTTTAGGCTTTTACCATTTCGGACTATTATTGTGTATTTATGCTTCTTTACGCAAAATTATTTGTTAATTTCTTTTAAGCATTCAATTTCCTTTTCAATTCAAAACTGACTTGTCCGCGTATTTCTTTTCTTTACTGCATTCCTTCATTGCCATTTTAAATTATGAAATTGTTTCATTTACTGCTATCTTAAACATGCAAATACATGACAACATGCCTTTAATTGTTGCATAATCATGCTCAACATCATATTCCACTCGTTACAAACAAAATCCTATAGCAACGCTTATAATGAGTGGTTGCGCTCTTCCGATATTATCACCCTTACTAAATTCGAAAAGGGCATATTTACAGTAACACAGTCGATCAACGGTGTAGTCGACGGTTCCGTGCCTTTCCCCCTTGAGTTTTCTGCTCGAGGGTACCGGTCTAAAACCCTATAGAAATCTTACTCTGTTTATAATGTGCATGGATCATAGTCTAACCTAGCTGAGTCAGTTATGTTGTCTGCATAATGACTCTTTAAGATAGACTTGTCCAAAGTCCACTAGGTTTCCCTGGACATCGTCACGTTCTGTGCATTTATTTGGAGAACTAAGTGCTTTTTTGCCAATTTTTTATATTAAATAGTTGCGTCCGGTGGGGGTAAGGGCCTAACCCTTTTCTCTTGCAGAAGTATGAAGCATGAAGTCCCCAGATTCGGCATGGTCACCAACATCCATCCAAAATTGCTAAGCTGGTGGGAGGATCTTCATTCCAATGATCAGACTCTTGTATGGAAATATCTGGGAAACCTACCTTCTCTCTTGCTAGTTCAACCAAACAACAAAATCATAAAAGCTGCCACTTTGTTCTGGGATTGTGAGAGGTTTGTATTCCACTTCGGGGATATTGAAATGACACCTTTGCTAGAAGAAATAGGAGGATTGGGCGGTATACCATGGGAAACTTTAGGTTTGCTAATGCCTAAGAACTGCAAGGGCAGGGAGTTCCTCAAAATGATGGGTTTGAAGAAAAATCCAGAAAATATGTTTGAAGGAATCCTACATCCCTTTTGATTATTTGTATGGGAGTTATGGTCACAGTAAATCCTACCGTACCTATCCTGACGTGTTTGCCATCATATCATTAGGTCATATTTACCGAAGGGTCTTTGTATTCATGTTTTGCTTCTTGGGATTGATCGTGTTTCCAATGAAGAAAGCAAGAAACCCCACCATACTAGCTGTGGCAACTAAGACCTTAATGGAAGGAATCGGCAGGCAACCATTTAGCATTGTGCCCATGATCTTTGCAGAGATATACTGAGTCTTGAAGAAGTTTCACAAGGACCTAAACACTTTGAAGGTTGTAATTTGCTACTTCAACTCCAGCACGTGGAGCATCTCCAAAAGGGTGAACATCGACAGAAATTCAGCGAAGGAATTAGGATGATCATATAGCCTTTCATCATCCAAGGGGAATGAAATACATGCCCAACATGTTCGCTCAACCGAAAGACGCCAAGGGATGGGTAGAGCTACAATGGATGTTCAAATGGTTTCCAACCGAAGAGTTCATCGCCCGATCCAGAGATGCACCTTTCCTAATATTGATCGGCCTGAGAGGAACGTATCCTTACATCCATCTCTGAGTTATGAGGCAAGTGGGTAGGAAGCAGGTTGTACCTAGAGTTGACAAGAAGGGTCACTTCCGGGGTGACTTTCAGGATGATGATAATCCTTACAAGTGCCAGGTCAACATATGTGGCACTACAAGATCGCCATGGGGAGGGATACCATCAAGCCAGATAGATACCAAGCTGGTTGTGCTCCCTACTATGCAGGCTGGTTGGAGGATAATCACAATGGTCTGGGCCCGCCTGGATTTGTTCGAGGTCACAGAATCATAATTGAAAAGGCCGAGACATAGGTCAAGTACAATTACTATGCAAAAGGATTCAGGAATGCGTAAGCGAGCACCGTGAGATACAAGGCGCCAACCAAAAGTTAATTGAGTAATGGAAGGACATGGCTCTTAATGCCAACAAGTGATTGGGATACTTGGAGCGAGGCATAGTAGAGTTGGAGAAGAAATTTAAGGGTCGAAGACTGCCAAAATGCTGAGGGAAATGAAGGCGGACATCTAGCTAGAGCCTACCTATTGCTGGGACTTCGCGAGTTGGGAAAGCTGTTAGATGGAGCGAGGTATGCCAAATTTGGAGAAGGTCCTTCTAGGACCAAATATATAGGAGTTTTCTTCTTTTTATGAAATGTAATAATGCTAGTGGCCATTAGTGACTTTTATTTCCTGTTATTTAGTGTCAATTTGGAATTCATATATTTTTTATCAATAAAGAGAGGAATTTAGTATTCTAGGTTCTCCAAATCAATTTGTCGCTAGGCCTACCTCGGACACAAAGAAGTCCTCAAATTAGGATACTCTTTATATTCTTGCACTATGTGCTTAAATATTGCAACACTTTTTATTTATATTATCCTCACTGACTTGTTATCTTTTTGTTTTTACTTTTCGTTTATTTATTCCCCTCCCCAAAGGTTAGTTCATGCACTCTGGCAACATTATCCTATTCCACGAGATTCAAAGGCCTTCCAACCACTCCTCTTATTTTATCAAAAATAAGAACAAAGGGAAGATGGAAGATTTGAACAACGCCAGAAAAGAGAACCCAACTGAATGGGTAGAGGTCATTCATGGTCATGGTACTCTGGTTCCTAAGGAAAATTCATCCCAACTTGAACAAACGCTATTGAAATTCCGAGAAGAACTTGATCAGGTTCGGAATCAGACATATTTGTCATTTTCCCTCACCACTCCTGATGTTAATTTCCTAAATACTCATAACCCCACACCGCCACAAAATATCCCAAAACCACAAAACCATTCCGCTCCTCACCAGCACTGCAACACTTGCCACACTCAATTGCTCATCCCAAAGCCCCTGAACTCCACAAATGGCCACTGCCACACCCACCATAACACCCCCATATATGTGGATACTATGCCACACTCCGCCTAACCCATCTCAAGTACACTCGAGTCTTATAATAAAGACTCACTCATCGAAAACCTAGCCGAAGAACTTAAGAAATTGACTAGCCAAATTCAAGGCATTGAAGGAAGTAAGGGAATTAAAGGGTTGAACTACAAAGATCTTTGCATACAACCCGATGTCGAACTGACCGAGGGGTACAGACCTCAAAATTTCAAGATGTTTGATGGTACAAGGGACCCAAGGGTCCATTTACTAACATACCGTGACAATTTGGTTGGAGTGGGAAGAGATGAGAAAATTCGCATGAAGATTTTCATGAGGAGCTTGAAGGAGATGCTTTATCTTGGTACATTAGCCAAGATCCAAAGAAGTGGTCGAATTGGGTAAGCATGTTGTTCGATTTTATGGACAGGTTCAGGTTCAACACAGAGAATGCACCGGTATGTGTTCTATATTCAGAATCTAAAGAAAAAGCCTATAGAAACATTTTGCGAGTATGCTACTCGTTGGAGATCCGAAGCTGCTAAGGTTAGACCTACCTTAGAGGAAGAACAAATGAACAAATTCTTTGTCCGCGCTCAAGACCCACAATATTATGAAAGGCTGATGATGATCGATGGCTATAAATTTGCTGAGATTATCAAGCTGAGAGAAAGGATCGAAGAAGGCATCAAAAGCTGTATGGTTACAAACATTAAGGCCTTGAAAGCTACAAATAAGTCCTTACAGTTAGGAGGTATGTCCAAGAAGAGGGACATAAGAGCCGTAATGGTGGCACAGAGAGCCAAATATCCCATCAAATACCAATCCTACCCAACGCCTCCACTCACATATCAGTCTACTCCAAACTACCAAGCACTCTCACCCTCATACCAAACTTCACCATCCACTTATCGATCACCGTGACCTCCCACATATCAGCCTACTTCACTAGATATTCCCAACCCGCACATGTTTACCAAGCCTACAATACTCAACCATCCCACTACAAATCCCCTCCTGCACGCCAAAACTTCCCTAGACCTCGACTAAACTTTGACTGAAGGCCTTTGAAACAATATACAACTATTGCTGAACCTATTGACCAGTTGTATGAAAGACTCAAAACTGATGGTTTTGTCACCCGTATCCCTGCTGCTCCTGAGAACCCTTCTCAATGAGTTAATCAAAATAAATCTTTTGCATACTATTCCGATATGAAAGGACACACCATTGACGAATGTCGTTCCCTAAAAGACAAGATCCATACTTTAATTGATAATAAGATTATCGTGGCAAAGAACCTACTCCAAATGTCAGCAATAATCCTCTGCTAGACCACAAGGGTGGAGGCGTTCACATGATTGAAATAGAGGGTGATTGGGATCTCGCTGGATTGATCGGTTTGATCACAGAGGGTGACAACCTAAAGAAACCAATAGTCACTATTAATCTGATCGTGGTCCAGATTCATCCCTCTAGGGATATCGAAGTAAATATATATGTTCCACTTGAGTTTGAAGCAATGTCCTCTAAAAAGACACCAACATCATTTGAGGTCAAATTTGTGTCTCCAGTAAATGCACCCACACTATTCGAAGTTGCAGTTTTACTGCCCAAGGTACAGGATCCCTTTGGAGTAAAGATAGCCATGTCAATTCTAGTGGCAATGTCGTCCATGACACCATTCCATACAAAGGCTATACCATGGGAATATACAGCCGAGGCAAGAAGAAACGGCAAGGTTAGGTTTGGAGAGGCTATTATGCCACAGGGTATAATGAGAACTGGTAGAGTTTATACTCTAGAACATCTAGCTGAGTCGATAAAGCATGCTTCTAAACGGCTTCCAGACTGGGCCAAATGATCTCTAGAGAAAGATACAGGCCAAGGAATACTCGATCATTGACCAACTGAACAAAACATCAACGCAAACTTCTATCCTTGTTTTGCTACAAAGTTTCGATGCATACAAGAATGCCCTGTTAAGGGTGCTGAGTGAAGCATATGTGCCAAGCAACATCATTGACAGATATATGGCTAAAATGGTAAAATAGGTCTTGGAAAGTCACAAAATCACTTTTCATGAAGATGAGCTACCACTAGAGGGGTTGAGTCACAACAAGGCATTGCACATCAGCATGCAATGCAAAAACTATTTTATCACCAGAATCCTAATTGATGGAGGGTCTATCCTCAAAATTTGTCATTGGTAACACTTGGGATATTGGGTAAGGAACTGATAAAGGATAGATCCATCAATGTGAAAGCTTTTGACGGCTCCCAAAGGTCCATCATTAGGAAAATTAGCCTGTAATTACAAATGGAGCCTACTTGGTTCGATGTTGATTTTCAAGTGATAGACGTGCCGACATCTTACAATCTGCTATTAGGACGACCCTAGATTCATGATGCAGGGGCCGTAGCATCAACACTACATCAGGCGGTAAACTTTGATCGGAATCACTAGGAGGTGATCATTCACGGCGATGGTAGCAATCCTATATACAGTCCCCATACCATTCCAGTTGAAGGCAGAAGAAAGTTGGGTGGAGAGACCTATAACCACATCTAGCGAGTCAACATCGTCGACAAAGATAAATGGTGGGACAATAAGATTGAAAGCATACTGAATTGGATTGGATATAAATCGGTCAAGGGCCTTTGCAAAAACCTGAGTGGATATAAATCGGTCATGGGCCTTGGCAAAAACCTCCAAGGAATCACTAAGCTCATAAAGCTTTAGAAACATGGCACCACTTTCGGTCTGAGATATGAGTATGCTTAGGAGGAATTCAACCACAGGTCGACATCATGGCGCGGTCCTTACTATCTGTTGGAGCAACCAATACCATGCTTGGAACAAACCTACCAACTGGCCGATGTTATCTATGGTTCAGAAGAAGAGAAAGTACTGCCAGCAATGAAGAATTTGTTCCTAGAAGATGATGATATGGATTGTTGTGTCGTTCTTGAGGAGGAGGGGGAGGAAGGCCCTTCCATATCGGATGTAAACAGAGAAGAACGCCTTAATAACTAGACCATCAGAACCACCAGAGCTCGACGAGCCTTGGGGTAGCAAGGCTGAACAAGCATCATACACTATCTTTTATTTTTACTAGCTAATCTTTTCTTTCACATTTTAAATTTCTACAATAAGATCTTCAATGTTCAAAATAGTTATGGAATTTATCAAACAATCTTGATTTTCCTTATAAATCAACAGTCTTATTATTTTTCCCTCGTTACTTTACTTATACAACATTACTATTACTTATCTTGACGAACCAATGTCTCTGACATGCAATGAGACAACACAACAAACGTGCATAGATTCAGAGGAAGATGACATACCAGAGGAGATCGTTAAGGAAGTTGAGAATTTTAAAAATAGACCAAAGCCCAACCTAGATGAGACCAAGGTTGTTAACCTAGGAGATGCAGAAAACATCAAAGAAACACGAATCAACGTCCACTTATCACTGTCAGAAAAAAAGGAAGACACAGAATTTCTAAGAGAATATGAGGACATATTCACCTGGTTGTATGATGACATGATGGGTCTGAGCACGTCTATTGTGGACCATAAACTGCCAACTGATCCAACATTTCCACTCGTAAAGCAAAAGCTCAAGAAGTTCAAGCCGGATATGAGTTTGAAAATCAAGGAAGAAGTCACCAGGCAAGTCAAAGCCAAGGTCCTCAGGGTAGTTGAGCATCAAACATGGTTAGCTAACATTGTACCAGTACCAAAGAAGGATGACAAAGTAAGAGTCTGTGTAAACTACTAGGATCTCAACCGGGCCAGTCCGAAAGACGACTTCCCTTTAACAAACATACACATACCAATTGACAATTACGCCAAGCATAAGTTGCAATCATTTGTAGACTGCTTTGCTGGGTATCATCAGATCTGGAAGGATAAAGTAGACATTGAGAAAACGGCTTTCATTAGGTCGTAGGGAATGTATTGCTACAAGATGATATCGTTTTTGTTGAAGAATGTATGGGCCATATGAGGGCCATGACCACCATTTTTCACGATATGGTACACAAGGAGATCAAGGTGTACGTAGATAATGTTATCATCAAGTCCAAGAAGGCCACTGATCATATGGAAGATTTGAGGAAGTTTTTCAATAGATTGCGGAGGTACAACCTGAAATTGAATCCCGCAAAGTGTGCATTTGGGGTTCCCGCCGGAAAATTACTTGGGTTTATTGTGATCCGCCGGGGAATAGAACCGGATCCATCAAAGTCAAAGCTATTCAAGAATTGCCACCAATAAAGAATAAGAATTATGTGATGAGCTTCTCGGGGAGACTCAACTACATCAGGCGTTTCATAGCACAATATATAATTATCTATGAGCTAATCTTTAAGATGTTAAAGAAGGGTGCTGCTACTAAGTGGACAGATGATTGCCAAAAAGCTTTCAACAGAATCAAGGAATACTTGTCAACACCACTAGTTTGGTCTCATCTGAGCTAGGTAGACCTCTACTACTCTACATTGTAGTGTGAGACGGTGCATTCGGCTACGTTCTGGGGCAGCATAATGAAACAGGGAGGAAAGAGCAGGCCATTTACTATCCCAGCAAGAAGTTCACTCCATACGAAGCCCGGTATTCTCTGCTAGAACGCATCTACTATGCTCTGACTTGGGTGGCCCAGAAGTTGCGGCACTATTTATTTGCCTATACTATGTACCTCATATAAAAGATGGATCCTCTAATATACATCTTCCAGAAGCCCATGCCCACTGGCAAGCTGGCCAAATGGCAATTCTTTTTGAGTGAGTTTCACATTGTCTACGTAACTCAGAAAGCAATCAAGAGACATGCACTAGCATATCACCTTGTTGAAACCCCCGTGGAAGGAGAATACGAACCCCTAAAATTGTATTTTCCTGACGAAGAAGTATGATTCATAGGAGAAGGCACTGTAGAATCATATGATGGTTGGAGAATAATTTTTGATGGAGTAGAAAATTTCAAAGGAGTTGGCATAGGAGCAGTCCTAGTATCAGAAACCGAACAGCATTATTCGGTGTCTACAAAACTCAAGTTCGTGTGCACCAATAATATGGTCGAGTACAAAGCCTACATCTTAGGGCTCAACATTTCTATTGACATGAACATTCATGAGTTACTGGTTATTGGAGATTTAGACTTGCTTGTACATCAAGTATGAGAAGAATGGGCCACCAAGAACTCCAAGATACTCCCATATCTGGATCACGCATAGGAATTGAGAAAGTGGTTCACAAAGACAGAATTCAGACATGTTCCCAAGATCCAGAATTAATATGATGATGCATTGGCTACCCTGTCATCTATGATACAACATCCAGACAAAAACTTCATCGATCCCATTCCAGTAAAGATCCATGATCAGCCAGCTTATTGTGCCCATGTTGAAGACGAGGCAGATGGAAAGCCTTGGTTTCATGATATCAAGAAATATTTAGCAGAGGGAGAGTACCCAAAACTTGCAAATCATATTCAAAAGCGCATACTTTCGAGGTTATCCAATAATTTCTTTCATTGTGGAAGAATCATATGTCGGAGGACTCCTAATTTGGGATTATTGAGGTGTGTCGATGCAAAGGAAGAATCCAAGCTACTAAAGGAAATCTACGCTGGGACCTATGGTTCACATATGAATGGTTTTGTCTTAGCCAAGAAGATACTCCCGGCTGGTTAATATTGGATGACTATGGAAACAGACTGTATCCAATTTGTTTGGAAATGCCACCAGTGTCAGCTATGACCACTTAAGAGCCATGCATTACTGATTTGATTCCCAACCTGCTGTAGTTCAATCCATAAGTTCACCCTTTATTACAGTGTGTTTTTAGCGTACACCACGGTAAATTCTGTGGTAAACTGAGTTGAAATTTTCTTCATTAAACAATGTATGTATTGATCCTTTATAGTTTGTATCTGTACATTTATATTATCCTTCCATAGAAGCCAAATTTTGCCATTTATTGATATGTTATAGTTACAACAGTATTTCCACCCCTTAGCTATTTTCTGCAAGATGTTCTTTGCTTTTCCCTCTTTAACTCTGGTTTCCACACTTTCTATGAG
This sequence comes from Nicotiana benthamiana, assembly GCA_034376525.1. Classification (NCBI taxonomy): domain Eukaryota; kingdom Viridiplantae; phylum Streptophyta; class Magnoliopsida; order Solanales; family Solanaceae; genus Nicotiana; species Nicotiana benthamiana. The sequence continues at coordinate 21,224,278 of CM067341.1, forward strand.
ATCTATTTTTGTCTTTCCAGAAAGAGCTTCAACTCCTTCTGTTTTGAGAGCTTATTCAGCCCTCTAGTATTCCATATACATACAATCATGAGGGATTTTCCACATCTCCCCATGCAGTGTTAGGTTCCTTAATTCTTAGTACATCAAATTTGTTTGCCCTCAGCATCATCACATGTTCATTCTTAGCAGACTCTTGTATGGATTTATTCTTTCCCTTGTGTACTAATCTCTTGTTCATTCTGTTGCCTATTCTGGTCTTGTATTGTACGTTAGGAGGCATTGTGTTGTGCCTCTACCACTTCATTTCCAGGTTAAGCTTCTTCTTGGTTTGTCCCCTGGCTCTTTCCTGGTACTTTAATCAGCCATATTGTATTCTTCTTTCTATTTCTTCTCCTTTTACTCTTAGTTACTTTCTATTAGGGGTCCTCTTTTGCTTATGGATCAATTCTTCTACAGTTCTCTACATTATGGCCAAATTTTATGTATTTTACATTCTCCAGTCATATGTCACCTCTTGCTGAAATGATCCAAAAGGCGTGTCAATCTTAATACATTCAGGCAAAGGCTAAGAGACATCAACTTCAATCAAAACTCGAGCATAAGAGATCCTCTCCATTTTAGCAGTTATTCTATCTGTATAAAGTGGTTTCTCAACTCCACTAGCCAATTTGCCTAGTGCCTCAGGTTACCAATACCCTACTGGTAGTCCTGGGAATTTTACCCATAATGGAATAGTGCTAAGGCACTCAAGATCAAAGTAAAAGTCAATTTCTCAAAATCAGTGGCTTATTGTGGCATATATGCCCAAGCCTGCTAAACCAAGTCCATATCCTCTATTATTTGGAACTTGAATATATAGTATCGCTCATCATGGTACAAAATTTTAGGATTAGCAACAAAATTCCATACTGTATTCACATAATTGTCCATTAGTCGAACATATGGTGTGTCACCAAGTACATATCTTGTTAATGCATAACTCCACACCTCCTTCTGCACTTTGATATCATCCTCCACAATCTTCACCACCAATTTTCCATCCCTTATTGATTGAGGGACATAGGTAAGTGGTTTTCCCATTTGTGAAGCATGGTTGTTTTATAGTCCTTCATCTCATTCAGTCTAATCCTTCATCGCATGTCGTTTGGATTCCTTATCAATGTCTATTTCAGAGAATTGGAGTCGCCTTAGTTCATGAATTTCCTTCTTTACTTGTTATTTACCTCCCTTTGCAGGTAAATTTTGAGTTGAATCTATCAATTCTATTTCAATTTCACTCTCCTCTTCAATTGATTGAAACATTAAAGGTATGAAGCTTCCAAACGTCAGTGGAGTTTTCATCCTTAGTGTTCCAGTCGCCAGCGCAACCATCGTCTCCATCGTAGTCGTTGGACGGTTATGGTGGTTATTAGTCAATTTTTCAGTTACCAGCATATGTTAGCATGCCAGCTTAACATGCACTGAGAGAATTTTCAAAATAACCCTAAGCAGGCATCTTTACACTCATAACTATTTGTACACAACTGCAAATGCCAAATGGTTTGCTTTTTTGATAATTAGACACACATGGCTACAACTTTTGTTTTTGGATAATCTCCAAATTCCTTATAGATTGCGAAATACAAGCTTCCAAAGTCGGGTTAGTGCAGCAAAAACTTTCCTCTATGCGATCGCGAAAGCCCTTCCGCGATCGCGAATCGCTGGCCATTTTCTCCCATTTTACTCATTGCGATTGCGACCTATTCGCCGTGATCACATAGCACATTGTTGTAGCCAAAAACTAACAGCCAAAAATGGTCTAGAAATGGTCTGAAACACCCCAAAACTCACCCGAGCCCATCGGGACCTCGTCCGAACACACCAACACGTCTCAAAATTTATCATGGACTTAGTGGAGGCCTCAAATCACATAAAACAACGCTAAAAACACGAATTGCACTCCAACCCAAGCTTAATGAACTTTAGAATTTTAAACTTTTATATTCGATGCCGAAACCTATCAAATCATGTCCGATTTACCTCAAATTTTGCACACAAGTCATATTCGACATTACAGACCTACTCCAACTTCCAGAATCGGAATCCGACCCCGATATTAACAAGTCTACTTCCGGTCAAATTCCTAAAAAACCTTTAAATTTCTATCTTTAGCCAAATAACTCCAAAATGAACCACGGATCTTCGAATTTACTTCTGATTGTGCTCCTACTACTAGAATTACCATACTGAGCTATTCCCATGCTCAAACTCCCAAACGGACATCGATAACACTGAAATTCACTTCAACCCAAACTTATGAAATTCTTTCAAAAATGCTAACTTTCACAATAGGTGCCAAAATGTTCCTGGATCTTCCAAAACCTGATCCGGACATACGCCCCAGTCTGAAATCATCATATGAACCTGCTGGAACCTTCGAATACCAATTTTGAGATCGTTAACTCAAAAATCTAACCTTAGTCAATTTTTTCAACTTAAAGTTTTGAAATGAGAATTCTCTTAATCAACTCCGAACTTCTCGGAATTCAATTCTGACCGTGCGCACAAGTTATAATACCTTAACTGAAGCTACTATGGCCTTAAACTACTTAACGATGGGCTAGATCTCAAAGCGACCAGTCGGGCCGGTATATTTATAAGGGGAGGGAATTAGATAGAAAGAGATATGATGACTATGCGTTAACGTCACGTGTATCCCCTCATTGAGGAGTGTTTACTAGGCATTATGTGGGGTGATCCTGTAGGCTAACCAACCTAGGACCCCCTTCTTCCCGAATTCCCAATGTTTAAACTTTATTTTCCTATATGTATGCAATTTGTTCAAGTCTTTCCTTTGTTTCATTATTTGAGTCATATAAACCTGCCCTTATTTGCAAATATGTGTTTAAACTATTTATTCTTAAAATGATTAATTCATAAGTATAAGTTCAACCGAGACCCACCGTTGCAGACCAAGAGGAGTGTCTAACACCTTCCCCTCAAGGTTATTTCGATCCCTTACCCTAATTCTCTTGTAATGCAAATCAATCTAAGAGTTAATCACTCTAGGCGCCCTAACGCACCATAATTCGTTAGGTGGCGATTCTTCAGAATATCCAAATTCCAAAAAATAAATTAGTTATTACCCCTATGAATATCGAAACTCGGACTTCCCCGTCAAAAGGGAGAAAAGGGGGCACGACACAAGGTATGTTAAAAGACAATAGTATTTTAATTAAGTTGAGATATATTTTTAAATTATACGGGCAATTGATTAATTACCAGGTAACAGGACATTACCCAGTTAACTAATAAGTGGATAGGAATTACAAGTGGCAAAAAGCCACAATAGTAAGAGAATGACTCTTACTAGTCTTATAATTAGATGGCAGAAGCCACAATATTCACTTTAATATATTCAATACCTCTATAAGGAGATGACCAATGGTCTAAAAATGAGAAAGCTTAGAATGTGAAATTCTCTTAAATCCAAAATGTGAAATTCCCATAAATCCAAAACGTGAAGTTCTCTTAAATACTACAATGTCTAGATGTGAAATGCTAATTCAAAGAAATCCCAGTACAATCTTTCTCAAGAATATCATATGAATTTTTCCCCTACTTTGATCCGCCGTTACATGTTTTCACAAGAGACATGTGTTAGAGGAATTATCAATAAAATTGATCAAGGTATGTTAAGGTTATTCCTTCTTTCTTTTGGCATGATTCATACGCCACAAATGAAACGCGCAAATGCACAATTTCTATACATGACTTTATTCATAAAAATATTAGCAATGCTTATGTTATTGATTTCCCATGTGTCATATTATTTATCAGCTGTTCATAGGCCTCAAAAAATACAAAAGTTGAAAAGAGTTTACATTATGATATTACTCAAAGGAAAAATGATCTTATGACATTCCGAAAGATTTTATTAACGTACTTTTCATGCATTGCATTCTTTTACATTGAACCATGACCAGATGGCGTTATATATTTATACATATATATATATATGTATGTATATATATGTATATGGGATATGGAAAAGGTTATGGCATTATATACACACCACCACTTGATCAGTTGGTATACGATGATGATTTTGACCATAGTGGCCAAGATGATATGATGGGATACCCTCAAAGACTGATGATGTTATGAAACATGTACATATACACAATATGAAATTCATATACATATGCATAATACTATAATTGTTTCATGATTTACAAAGTTATTCACACTTACAAGTGGAGTCATTTACTCTATATTTCCTCCATGTCTGTTATGCATTTATTTATGTGCCTTACATACTCAGTACATTATTCGTACTGATGTCCCTTTTTTCCTAGGGACGCTATGTTTCATGCCCACAGGTCCCGATAGACAGGTCGAGATCCCTCCAAGTAGGCTATCAGCTCAGTGGAAGATGTTGGTGCACTCCATTTGCTTCAGAGTTGCTTGTTTGGTTAGTATGAGTTAGATATGTATAGTTTGGTATGGTGGGACTCTATCTCGACCTGTATGAAAATTATGTATTCTTGAAGGCTTATAGACAGATGTCATGTACGTAATAGATTGTATGGCATTGTCGTCCTATGTTCAGTGTTCAAGTGGTTATTTTGATTTTAGAGGCACATATGTCTTATATATAAGCTGGCATTACCTGTTGTATTCTACCTATTTCACGGCAGCCTCTCTGACTCAGTTATGTATGATAGTATGACATGAAAAGATACGTTATGCTGGTACTCAATTGAGTAACATACTGGGTGCCCATCGCGGCCCATCAGTTTGGATCGTGACAAAATACCCTTTATAAGCCGAAATCTCGGGAGGATGGCCAAATGGGCCATTAAAATGAGTGAATTTGACATAGAATATAAAACTTGGATTATAATTAAGTCACAAGTTTCGGCCGACTTTGTGGCCGATGTTTGTCCGGGATTGCTGCATCTGGCATCCAAAGAAGCAGTGATGGTGTCAGAATCGACATCAGGAGTTTAGACCCCATTTATGAACGGAGCTTCCAATGTAAAGGGGTTCGGTTCTGCTTGCTCGATTCAAGAAGTGGTGCATCTGCATCTGCTTGCTCGATTCTAGAAGTGGTCAACTACACAATCCCGAGGGCTGAAATCTCAAAAGCATACGCATTAGCTAACCTTAGCTCATCAACGGATATGAAGGGATCGGGTTCTGGTTGTCACACCTCCTTTTGGCACTACGACCCCGCGAAGGGCGTAGATGAAGGGAGTTTTTCCAATTAAAGGACAATCAAAACGGGATTTATTTATTTAAGAGATTTCAGAGTTGCCACTTGGGATAATTAATGGTGTCCCAAGTCACCGGTTCAAATCCCGAATCGAACAAAGTTGACTCTATTTAAAAGTCTGTGAACCAGAAATCGGGGTAAGGAATTTTGTTAAATTAGGAGAAGGTATTAGGCACTCCCGAGTTTTGTGCTTCTAACACGGTAGCTCAACCCCTATATTTGGCTTAATTATCTGATTTTAGTCCCCTTTATTCTATGTGCCAATTTTGACTTTTAGCCACGTTTATTATTAATTTTTTAAAAAAATTACAACGTTATTGAAACACATCTCGAACCACGTCACATAAAGGCACCCGTGATTTTTGACATATTTTAACATTGTTGGGATTTGGATTTGGGTCACATAAATGCGCACTCGAATTTAGGAAAGTACATTATTTATAGAACGCGCCTAAAGCGGCGTGTTATTAACTTTGCGGGAGGCCGTGAAAATTCGCTAAACGACTGGTCCAGAGTTCAAAATATTTTTAAAAACATAATTAAAGAGAGCCACGCAGTTGTAGTTTTATTTGGCGCGGCGCACCTCGAGTCTGTTTTAAAGGATATTTAAACTAAAAGCTCAGAGTGCCATAAACTATTTGTTATCTACTATGGCTCGAATCCACTAAAAATACCCCCTGCAATTAATCTTATAGGAACCGTGAATAATTTAACAAGGAACGAATTTGTTATTACTCAAAGCTGCCAAGACTAAGTTAGGCACATTAAATCATTGGGAATTCTAGGAGTTGAACCCTTTCAGCAAATTTCGCCCAAGACCAATGTGGCTAACTTAGTCTCAATCACATTTTAAGGGAGTTGTTTCATTTGGTCCCAAGGATGAGCCCAAACTCCTGAAGGCATATTATGTGCATTTTTGGATGGGGACATGACATCGAATCCCAACAGCACCAAAATGACACCTGATGCCTAACACTCCCAGAAGGCCAACGCTATGGCGCGATGCTAAATAATTCCAGAACAATGATACCTTGGTGAAGATTAGCTACGAAGCTATTTAAATATAACCTAACTTCACATAATACCTACTCATATCATAGTAGTCAATGCCTATAAATCAAATTTAACCATATAACCATTTACATGATTTACATTTATTTCAAATGAACTTGAATTGAAAAACTAACTCCACAAATCAGTGAGCTAATACTGCTGTACTATTTTGTTATAATCACCAAATCCTAATTTTGACAAGCAGAGCTATTCTCACACCAACGGAATAGTGATTCACACTGTTCTAAGCTAGAAATATGCAATTCAAATGGTTGTGCCAACTTCAAACAACCAGATAGCTTGAGAAAATAAACAATTTTGAACTCACAAACTAGTTTTCAAACCATTTCAAAATCCAAAACATAGAAGGGAAACCAAAATTGATTCAGGGGTGACAACTTTCAAAGATTCAGCTAGAATCCGATGGAACAGTAGCCCTTTTTTGGATTTCTTTAACCTCTTAAAAACCCTCCTTTTAAAGGCAAGAAAGATCTCTTTATATGGAAACAGTTAGGGCATCCATGCTGAATTTAATTTACCCCTTAGGTTCCTTTCTAATTTTTATTTTTAGCTTAGGGGGTCCCTAGAGTTGTGACTTGCCACCCAAGTTTTCCATTTGACAATCTGAAACTCCACTTAGAACCTCTTCTAGGTGCTTCTAGTAACTTCCAATTTCTCTTGCCCAAAGATTCCCTAAACTAAGTTCCTAAACTACCCTTTATTTAGTCTGAAATTTACTAACCTCGTACTAAATAAACCCCAGCCCCTTTTATCCTTGTTAGAAGTTGACCACAGTTAAATCCAAGGATTTTGAATTATTCAGCAACGAACAACACACATTCAATGATAATGAATCTCCAAAATGTGAATCCAAACAACTCTAATTTGGGCTTGAATTAACTAACTAAACATCAGAATCAACAAGTACCACTGACAAACACTGACAATTATAAAAATCAACACATAACTTAAAATAGAATTAATTAACAACTAGTGAATCAGGAATTAAACTAACCTGATATGAACCAAAATAAACACTAAGACCAGGATTAGCCTATGGACTAAAATCACAAGAAATCTTGCGAAAACAATGCAAAATAGTCATGAAAATAAAACAAAAATAAAGAATAGACTGACTGAGCAAGAACAAAGAAAATAAAATCAATCACTCAAAAGAAAAATAGAAAAGGAAGAACGAAAGGAAATACCTTATTTTAAAATTGGAAAACCTCGGCCAGCCTCTTTGGGACTATCTAGACGAATACGTCCTCAATCATGCGTTTTCGTAAGGAAACACACGATTAAGGACTATTATAGTCTGATAATCAATGAACCTTGAACTTTTTAGGAAATTAGGGTTTCTGGGTCAAACTTCAATTTGAAATTCGAGGAGGTCCAATGAGATTTGAGGGAAACTGATTAGGGGTTTAGGAAGAGGGAAGGAATAAGAATCTAGGGTGCATTTTTGGTGGCCATCGGAGCCGGCGCCGTCACACACGGTGGAGCAGCTGCTGCTTCAAACAAAGATTCAAGGAGATCGGTCAACATTTGAGGGAAACCAATGGCGGATGTGGAAAGAGAAGGGAGAGGGTAGCACGAGGTGTAAATTTGAGGACCATCGGAGACTTGCCGCTGGCGGTGGCGTTTCTGGGTACGGGTGTTAGAGACAATCGGCTTGGGGGGGTAGGGCTAGTTTTGGACATGTATATATCAACTAAACCCATACTTCCCAGCCGTTAGATCGAGTTACCTTGACGGCTGGAATTTCTTCTTAATAAACGACGTCGTTTCGGAGGGGTGGGGACTGGACCGGGTAATTTTATGGGTTTGGGCCAATTGAAACGGGTTGTGGGGCATTTAGGTCTGGACCAGGGCAAGATTGGGCTGGAAAATGGCCCAAAAATTGGGTGTTTAACAAGACTAACCCAATTCTTTATAATTTCTTCTCATTTTGTTTGTTTTCTTTTCTTTTTTTCTTTTTGTTTTTATTGATATTTTTCTGATTTTTATTAAACGTAAAATTTAAAAACAAATACACAAATTGACTCTAAAATTATACTACTTAATTTCCAAATACACTAACTCTTAATCTAAATGCAACCTAAGACAAATTAAAAATATAAACGCAAAAGAATCATTTTTTTTTATTTTCTTCTTTGTAATGTAATTTAATTACTATATAATCCTAAAATATGAAATAAAACCCTAAAGGAGAATGCCAAGTATAATTTTTTTTATATTTTTTTCATTAATTAAAATGCACAAACAAAATGCAAACAATTAACATAAAATGTCACAAAAATCTACCAAATTGCAAAATAATGAACAAAATCATTTTGTTTGAATTTCTGGGAGTAATTCATATAGGGAAAAAATTACGTACTCACAGCTGCCCCTCTTTGCTCGGAAACATGAAGAGTTTTCGTGCAAAGAAAAGTGAGAGGATACAAGCGATTTTTGCCCGTTTGAATACTCTGTTGTGAAGCGTCTTTGAAAGATTTGACCGCACCCCACTTCTGAGGTTGCCTACATATCCTCGACTAAAGAGGAATCAGGCCAGTGTAGTTCAAGAGTTTTTGGTAGCTGGGACTACCGAAGCTGTGATCTCACTGCTGCTGCAGCTACTGCTGCTAGACCCCCTTATTACACCTTGTGAAAAATAAACAACCTAAACTAAGCTATGAACTATGGATTACAAGATAACCTATCTGCATCTTCAATTACGCTCTTGATCTTTGTTGCCTTGTATTTCTCCTGTAAACTTCTTGTTGCCTTGTTGCTTGTACACCTCCCTGTTGTTGTCTTGTTGACTCGTATTTCTTCCCGCAGCTTCTTGTTTCCTCTTCTACCATGTTTGATGCGGAATTGTTGGACATGAAATGTATTCCCCTATTTTGCAGGTGAGCACCTGATTACCAAAACTGCAATTTGAAAAATATTCCCTTGTTCTACAGGTGGGCACCTAATTACCAAAACTTGCAACTTGAAAAATATTCCCTTGTTCTACAGGTAGGCACCTGATTACCCAAAACTTGCAACTTGAAAAATATTCCCTTGTTCTCCAGATGGGCTCCTGATTACCAAGACTTGAAATTTGAAAACTATTCCCTTGCTCTCTAGGTGGGCGCCTAATTACCAAAACTTGAATCTTGAAAAGCATTCCCTTGTTCTCCAGGTGGGCGCCTCATTACCAAACTTGAAACTTGAAAAGTATTCCCTTGTTCTACAGGTGGGCGCCTGATTACCAAAACTTGAAAATTGAAAAGTATTCCCTTGTTTTACAGGTGGGCGCCTGATTATAGAAACATGAAATTTGAAAAATATTCCCTTGTTCTCCAGGTGGGCGCCTAATTACCAAAACTTGCAACTTGAAAATATTCCCTAGTTTTATAGGTGGGTGCCTGATTACCAAAACTTGCAACTTGAAAAGTATTTCCTAGTTCTGCAGGTGGGCGCCCGATTACCAAAACTTAAAACTTGAAAAGTATTCCCTTGTTCTACATGTGGGCACCCGATTACCAAAACATGAAATTTGAAAAATATTCTCTTGTTCTCCAAGTGGGCGCATGATTAGAAAAACTTGCAACTTTAAAATATTCCCTTATTCTCCAGGTGGGCACCTGATTACCAAACTTGCAACTTGAAAAGTATTCCCTTGTTCTACAGGTGGACGCCTGATTATCAAAACTTGAAATTTGAAAAATATTCTACAGGTAGGCGCCTAATAACAAAACTTGCAACTTGAAAAGTATTCCCTTATTCTACAAGTGGGCGCCTGATTACCAAACTTGCAACTTGAAAAGTATTCCCTTGTTCTACAAGTGGGCGCCTGATTACCATAACTTGCGACTTGAAAAATATTCCCTTATTCTACAGGTGTTCGCCCGATTACCAAAACTTGCAACTTGAAAAGTATTCCCTTATTCTACAGGTGGGTGCCTAATAACCAAACTTGCAACTTGAAAAGTATTCCCTTGTTCTACAGGTGGGTGCCTGATTACCAAAACTTGCATCTTGAAAAGTATTCCCTTGTTCTACAAGTGGGCGCCTGATTACCAAAACTTGCGATTTGAAAAATATTCCCTTATTCTATAGGTGGGCGCCTGATTACCAAAACTTGCGATTTGAAAAATATTCCCTTATTCTTTAGGTGGGCGCCTGATTACCAAAACTTGCAACTTGAAAAGTATTCCCTTGTTCTACAGGTAGGCGCCTGATTACCAAACTTGTGTTGGAAATCATGTATATCTATGATATGTGCGCTTTGGTTGTATGAGCATGATTTTCAGGTATAGGTTTTGATGAATGACAAACAATGAAATCAAGTGTCAAACAACGATATAATATGACAACCAATCAAATGGCGAGAAGCATACTGATGACGGAATTGCATGAACGAGCCAAAGAGTTCAAGACCGAAGACCCAAGACGTAGGTCGTTTGGTAGAACCAATGTAAGGACAACGTTAAAGTTATCTTATCCTTTGGCTCAACATTAGGTCATCATAAACATGCATAAAATATTTTATTAAATCATATTTATCATAAACATGCATCTTTGTGTTAAAACAAAATGATGTTGAAGGTTTTAAACATGTCTTTTAAATCTGAGCCTCAACAATCGATTATTTGAATCCTACAATCGATTGTATTAAGAAAGTGTGATCTGAAGTTTTTCAAAATAGCAAACAATCGATTGTCTACTTTTAACAATCGATTATTTTGAGAAAGTGTGCAACCGAAGTTTTTAAACATCTAAACAATCGATTGTTTTTGTCATATTCATAAACAATCGATTGTCATTTTCATACAATCGATTATATTTTGACCGTTCTCACAGAATCAATTATATTTTGACCGTTCCCACAGAATCCTAAATTGATTTTTGAACGTTGAATAATAATCGATTATTTAGTCCATACAATCGACTGTTTAGCCTAAAATCAGGAATCTGTCTTTTGAACGTTGGTCAAACAATCGATTATCTACTCCAAACAATCGATTGTTTGAGCACAGAATCAGGGATTTTATTTGTCAATTAAGCAACGGTCAGCACCACTTTTTCACCTATAAAAAGAGGTCTTTTGAGCTGATTTTAAACACACAACTCCTCCATACATTGTTATACATATTGATCATTTACAAGCATTATTTTAGAGCTTTTGTTGAGCCATTTGATAGACAACTTTTTGTTGTTCATAGAGCTTATTGTGTATCTCTTTATCCACTCTATTGAGAGAGTATTTGTTGTAAAAGAGAGTTGTTTGAGAAGAACATATCTTCTCATTTGTCGGGTTTGCTAAGTACCCAAAGTCCTAGTGGTTGAAGTCTTGGGGTGAGGTATCCTCAAGCAAGTGAAGTCTTAAGGTGTGGTATCCTTGAGCAACTGTAACGGTTTGTTAAGCACCCGTAAGCTTGACGAAGATAGTGGAAATCTCGAGAGAGTCTCTCGGGGACTGGACTAGCCACGGGTTGTGGTGAACCAGGATACATCGGTGCGTTCGTTCCTTATTATTTACTTATCGCACTTATTTCATTCCTGCAATTTATAGATTCCGCAAATTTACGCTGTTTTTTATTATAACGTTATTCACCCCCCCTCTAGCGTTAAGCGTATTTTCTAACAATTGGTATCAGAGCCTTAGTCTCTGAAAGCCTTAACCAGTTGAGAGAAATATATATTTTTCTGTTGAGAATATTGAACGCAGAAACGATGGATGAAGGACAATCCACCACTTGCCCTCCACTATTTGACGGAACAAACTATACATATTGGAAAGAGCGGATGCGCATCTTCCTCAAAGCAAACAGTTTTCGTTTGTGGCAAATCATCAAAAACGGTGAACCAATGCCAACAAAGAAAGTTGGAGAGACCACGGTTCCAACGAAGGAAGATGAATATGATGCCGAGGATATCAAGAAAGTTGAAAATAATGCAAGGGCCATCCATGTATTATATTGTGTGGTGAATCCAGATGATTATCGAAAAATCTCTTGCTGCACAACCGCCAAGGAGATGTGGGATAAGCTCGAGATCATTTATGAAGGTGCCTCAAGTCCGAGAAGCCAAAATTGATTTTCTAACACATAAATATGAAATCTTTAAAATGGAGAAGGAACCCATTGGTGTTATGTTTGAACGGTTTTTAAGAATCGTCAACGATCTCCATGCTCTCGGGAAAGTTTACACGAACAAAGATCTTGTTCGAAAAGTCCTACGGAGTCTCACTCCCGAATGGCGCTCCAAAGCCAATGCCATCCAAGAGTCGATGGAATTCACGGATATCACAATTGATGGACTAAGAGGTAACCTCGAAACTTATGATAGCACAATTCTTAATCCTTATCTTAGAAGCAATTCAAATTTTGCCTTCAAAGCCTCATCCTCTAAACGAGAAGAGGTAAGTGATTCGGAAAGGGATGATGATAATATTTCAAATGATATAATTGAAACGTCTTGTAAGTCTATGAAGAAGGACAAGAAAAAGAAGAAATACCATAGGCGCGTATCACGGGATTCGGACAGCTCAGGGGATAAAACTGCCGCATTGTGTCTCATGGCAAACGAAGGAGAAGAGGTAAGTACATCTAACTCTCACTCGTTTGAAGAATTACAAAATGCCTATGATGAATTGTATGGTGAATTTGTTAATGCTTCCAAAACTATCATAGAATTGAAGAAAACACTTTCTTTGCAGAAAACACTTTCTTTGCAGAAAACACTTTTTCAGAAAACACTTTCTTTACAAGAAAAAGAGTTTGAAAAATCCTCTTCTTTGAAAGAAATAGATTTTGAAAAATTGACTAATGAAAATGATGTTCTTAAACATAAAATTGAAGTTTTAGAAAAAGAAAATAAATTTTTGAAAAATTACATTGTTGATTTTAAAAATAAAATCAAGGAATTGAATGAAGCCTCTTCTATTGCTAAATGTTCAAATTGTTCTTCTTGTAGTTCTTTAATACTAGAGAACACAGAACTTAGGAAAGCACTAGAAACACGTAGTGTTGATAGTCCTAAAATTGAAGATATTAAAAAGGATGAAAGTAATGAGGTCGGACCATCTAGAAAGAATTCTAGGAACCTCACTAATGAGTCTAAGATTAATTGTTTTAGACCACCTAGAAACAATTCTAGGAATTTTATAAATGAGTCTAGAATGAATAAGTTTAGACCACCTAGACATGACTCTAGGAAATTCAACGCTTCTAGGGGGAACAACTTTAGATCACCTAGAACGCATTTGGCTCAACCTAGACATATGCACAATCCTAATATTATATGTCACTATTGTAATCGGGTAGGACACATTGCACCCGTTTGTTTTGCTAAACATAGAGATTTATGTGTTGATTATGACTATTGTTATCCAAACCCCCAAGGACCCAAAAGAAGTTGGGTACCAAAAACCTATTTTTAGGTTCTTTTTGCCGGTGTGCTTGAAGACTACAATATTGTAGTGGATGCACCAAGCACGAAATCTTAATGCATTAAGGGGGAACGTCGGTTAGTTATCGTATTTTGAATAAAAACGCAATGAGTTGATATGTGCAAATAATCAATATCAGTTTTGGTTGATACATGCTTTAACAAGTTTTATTTTTGAATAACAATTAGTATCAATTGGTTTTATAATAAATGATTGATTCATGTTTTGATGAATATTTTTAGTTTAAATACAATTGGCATAGTTGAGAAAAATGATCGTTATTATTAGTATGCCATTTACTAACTTTTTATATGATCATGTCTATAATGATTGGTATCGTCAATGGTTTAAATAACTTTTGGTATACTCTTTTTGCTAATGCCAAAGGGGGAAGAATATGGGCGATATGCATGTTTTAATTGAGGGGGAATATTCAATTAAGGGGGAATTATATTGAATTGAATTGGTTGCATAAATTGTATGTTGAGATATAGCATCTATTTAGGGGGAATTCAATATGCATATCTTCCGTTGTTTGTCATTATCAAAAAGGAGGAAATTGTTGGAAATCATGTATATCTATGATATGTGCGCTTTGGTTGTATGAGCATGATTTTCAGGTATAGGTTTTGATGAATGACAAACAATGAAGTCAAGTGTCAAACAACGATATAATATGACAATCAATCAAATGGCGAGAAGCATACTGATGACGGAATTGCATGAACGAGCCAAAGAGTTCAAGACCGAAGACCCAAGACGTAGGTCGTTTGGTAGAACCAATGTAAGGACAACGTTTAAGTTATCTTATCCTTTGGCTCAACATTAGGTCATCATAAACATGCATAAAATATTTTATTAAATCATATTTATCATAAACATGCATCTTTGTGTTAAAACAAAATGATGTTGAAGGTTTTAAACATGTCTTTTAAATCTGAGCCTCAACAATCGATTATTTGAGTCCTACAATCGATTGTATTAAGAAAGTGTGATCTGAAGTTTTTCAAAATAGCAAACAATCGATTGTCTACTTTTAACAATCGATTATTTTGAGACAGTGTGCAACCGATGTTTTTAAACATCTAAACAATCGATTGTTTTTGTCATATTCATAAACAATCGATTGTCATTTTCATACAATCGATTATATTTTGACCGTTCCCACAGAATCAATTATATTTTGACCGTTCCCACAGAATCCTAAATTGATTTTTGAACGTTGAATAACAATCGATTATTTAGTCCATACAATCGACTGTTTAGCCTAAAATCAGGAATCTGTCTTTTGAACGTTGGTCAAACAATCGATTATCTACTCCAAACAATCGATTGTTTGAGCACAGAACCAGGGATTTTATTTGTCAATTAAGCAACGGTCAGCACCACTTTTTCACCTATAAAAAGAGGTCTTTTGAGCTGATTTTAAACACACAACTCCTCCATACATTGTTATACATATTGATCATTTTCAAGCATCATTTTAGAGCTTTTGTTGAGCCATTTGATAGACAACTTTGTGTTGTTCATAGAGCTTATTGTGTATCTCTTTATCCACTCTATTGAGAGAGTATTTGTTGTAAAAGAGAGTTGTTTGAGAAGAACATATCTTCTCATTTGTCGGGTTTGCTAAGTACCCAAAGTCCTAGTGGTTGAAGTCTTGGGGTGAGGTATCCTCAAGCAAGTGAAGTCTTAAGGTGTGGTATCCTTGAGCAACTGCAACGGTTTGTTAAGCACCCGTAAGCTTGACGAAGGTAGTGGAAATCTCGAGAGAGTCTCTCGGGGACTGGACTAGCCACGGGTTGTGGTGAACCAGGATACATCGGTGCGTTCGTTCCTTATTATTTACTTATCGCACTTATTTCATTCCTGCAATTTTTAAATTCCGTAAATTTACGCTGTTTTTTATTATAACGCTATTCAACCCCCCTCTAGCGTTAAGCGTATTTTCTAACAACTTGTATTTTGAAAAATATTCCCTTGTTCAACAGGTGGGCGCCTGATTACCAAAACTTGCAATTTGAAAGGTATTCCCTTGTTCTACAGGTCGGCGTCTGATTACCAAACTTGCATCTTGAAAAATATTTCCTTGTTCTACATGTGGACGCCTGATTACCCAAACTTGCAACTTGAAAAATATTCCCTTGTTCTACAGGTGGGCGCCTGATTACCAAACTTGCATCTTGAAAAATATTCCCTTGTTCTACATGTGGGCGCCTGATTACCAAAACTTTCAACTTGAAAAGTATTTCCTTGTTCTACAGGTGGACACCGAATTACCAAAATTTGTGACTTGAAAAATATTCCCTTGTTCTACAGACTAATTACCAAAATTTGTGACTTGAAAAATATTCCCTTATCTACAGGTCGGCGCCTGATTACCAATACTTGCAACTTGAAAAGTATTGCCTTGTTATACAGGTGGGAGCCTGATTACCAAACTTGCAACTTGAAAAATATTCCCTTGTTCTATAGGTGGACGCCTGATTACCAAACTTGCACTTGAAAAATATTCCCTGAGACTGTTGTTTGTGAACCTGATCACAACAAAACAAGAGAAATATTTTTCTGCCCCCGTTTGGTGCTGGATACATCTGTGAGTGTTAATCAAATCCCATGGCAACTTTAAAGTTAGGCTGTGTTCTAAAAGGATATTATTTTCCGCTATGTTTTATTATCTGAGTTATATCTGCTGGGGATCTACTGGGGATCGGTGATTGAAGCTACTTCTCATTATCCAGGAAAAGTCCTGATAACTTTTAATTAGATGGCTAGATGTGTCTACTGGGGACTAGTATTTAGAATTATATCCTATTATTGAAACGGGACCTAATGAATCTTGTTGGGGAAATATTTGTGCCTGCCCATGTTACCCGTGCTTATTTGTGTTTTAGGCTAAGTCCCATTTTTTAGGATGGTTCTAAGGGTTCCAGATTAAATGCCAATTCTAACTTCATGTTGTTTCTGCTGGGGATCATTGTTCAGGCTAGTTCCGAAGACTCTTACTGGGGAAGGTGTTTGCGCCCGCCCATGTTGCCTGTGCCTGTTAGAGTTTTAATCTGAGCCCCATTTCCCAGAGGGTCTTGAAAATTTCAAATTGCATGCTCCTTTTAACTCTCGGTTGCTTCTGCTGGGGATTGCTAATTAAAGTTTTTTCCTAATATACTCTTGCTGGGGAGAATAACTATATCGGATTATGTTCCTTTTTGAGTTTTAACTAGGCCCCATTCTTCAAATGGGCCCTGAGATTTTGATCATACCTGCCATGTGCCTACCTTCCCCTGTGGATGGCCTCCCTTAAGATCTTCCAGAATTTTTCTGCCCATGTGTTAGTCTAAAGAAAACTTGTCAATTTGAACAAGTGGTGGTTAGCTTGCGGCATTCTTGCTGGAAGCGGCCTCCCCCTTTCTCAGTTGTTCTTGTTGTGTTCAATTTTCATGTTGATGATGAGTTGCCTGGATTGGTTGGCTGATCTCCAAACCTTTACAGCTTTAATTTGCTCCCCCGTTGCTGTGTTACACTCTTGGCCCTTTGGCCAGAATTCTTACATTTTGCTGAAATTACCAAGTCAATGTACTAAGCTCGGTTGACCCTCTGACCTTTGCAGCTTTACTCTGCTCCCCATCTTTGTATTGCATTTTCGACCCTTTTCTAGAACTCTTGCATCTTTCCTAAGACTGCCGAGTCAGTTTACTATTTTTGGCTAACCCCTGCGACTTTTCCCATATTCGTGTTGCGCTTCTGACTATTTTGCTAGAATCCTTGCATCCTTCTGAGCTTAACTGGTCAGTATGCTATGCTCGGCTTACCCCTAAGCCCTTATGGCTTTACCTTGCCTCCCCATCTTGGTTTCGTGCTCTTTCACTTGCCAAACTCTTGCCTCTCGAGTCAATTTATCATTGAAGCTTTTGTGAATCCCTCCCCTCGCGCTTTCAACCTTTACTTCCTTTGTTATCATTGAATCTTTTGTGAATCCTTCCCCCTGCTGTTTCAACCATTGCTGACTTTGTTACATTTTTGGGTGGCATGTGCTTTGTCCCCTTGGGAGCCGATAGTAAGCTTTGAAATTTCTCTCCCGTTTGCTTAATCAAAATGACTTTAGAGACTCAAAAGAAAATGAAATGCAATGACTTAGAACTATTTTAGTGTAAAAGAATTCCAAGTTTAATGACCGTTGAGGGGAAGAGAAAAGAAACTTATCTGAGGAAGAACAACTGTTTTTCATGACTATGACATGCACTTCGGCTTTGTCGACCTAGTCTATCCCGATGACCGGCCTTAGGTTGCCATGCTTTTGCTGTTGCAACCATTTTTAGCCCGGTTTTTTAACCAAATCCTAACTTTTTTTGACTTACAGTGTTCTGAACAGATTTCCACCAGCGGCCTCTTTTCCAATTGTTCGTTTCTTGCCTTGCCTTCGCCTTATGGTGCCCATGGGAGTTTTCTCCAATAAGACCCTCTCATTTTTATTTCTCTCAACTCTCGTCGCTTTACGATGCCCGTGAGGGTTTTCACCAATAAGACTCTCTCACTTTTATTTCTCTCAACTCTCGTCCTCTTACAGTGCCCGTGAAGGCCCGTATCAATAATGCTGATTTTATGTATGGACAATTCTTCAATATTTTGTTCATTTGCAACAAACTATTTTCTTTATGTGTCTGTAAAAATAGTTATCTACTAGCCATAATTTCTTTTTATGATAATGACGTAGCGTAGGACTGCAGGAATTTTGAAAGCTGAACATGCTCAAAAGATGCCTAAAGCTTTTAGCTTTGATCATTCGACGCCGAGTGAAACGGTTCCTCGCTAAATAAAACCAAAGTTCCACTACAATCAAGGAAAGAGATAGATCCAATGCCTCCAGAAACTGGTCGAGATAGATGACAGCACCTTTTTCCCCTCTTCCTTACCTGTAGGGCAATCTTCTCTTATGGACTTCACTCCCCGCCTGGAAATATAGAACTAAGCCCCTTTCTAATCCATTCATTTCTGCAAGCAGGGAGGATCTAGAGCGTGCCCCCTCCATCCATCGAGTCAAGCAATTCGCAATCGAAAAAGTGGTTGGCCGTTCGATCAAGTCCATCCCTTGAAGTCGTACCTCCCTAATCTACGGGAGTCTTCCGCTGATTGACAAAAATGCCGGCCGGAATTCAAGAACGGTCCATCCAACCATAATGGATCTTTCTTACCGCTACCTACTAGTGGATCGATTTAGGGAAGGAAAGAAATGTCGATGCTTTCAATGGGAAACTATAGACTCTCTCTAATTGTGATTTCTAGTTACACATTTGCTACGCTTGACTTTCTTCAAAATTCTTTTTTAACCAAGTGTTGAAATGACACTGTTTGGGGTATTCTAACTCAGCAACGATGTACTAGCTGTAAACACATAATTAACTAAATCAAAGTGTTCCCTCTCTGATATCTAAGTTTTTTAGATGAGACGGTTCACACAATTCACCATAGTAGAGTAGGCAGAGGTCCAGGATTCGAGTCTTGCCACCACTTATTAACCAAGCATGTTCCCTCCAGAAGCAGAACCCCGTATTTCTTCTAGAGAATCTCCTAATTGTTTTAGAGCAACTAGAAAGAGATTCCTTAAGTGGTAGTATCAAGCCCTTTAGCTATTGTTCTTGAGAAATGACCCGGTTTGCCCCATTCCTCGAACTGTTTTGTTACGCATTGGCATGAGCAAGAGAGCAGACAAGAGAAAATCAGAAAAGCGGGGATACGAATCGCTTATGTTTTCCCCTTCTTGTTTGCAAGAAAAAAAGTAACTGAACTAAACAGTAAACATGAGGCATAGTAGCATAAATAGAAAGATGCCCATCCCATTTTATTTGGATTTGGAAAGAAAGAAGAAGATAGGAATTTATTAATATTCTAAATCTTAGTTGGTATTCAAAATATCTGATTCAAGTAGACAAAGAGATGGTTGAATCAAAAAATTTTGTTTAAAGTTCAATTTTTTCAGAGAGCAAGGCAATATAAATGTTCTATCATGTTCCATCAATACTCTAAAAAGGTTATACGATATATCCTGTGTGGAAGTAAGCCAACATTTCTATTGGAAAATAGGGGGTTTCCAAGTACATGGCCAAGTACTTGTTACTTCTTGGGTTGTAATTACTATCTTATTAGGTTCAGCCACTATAGATGTTCGGAACCCACTAACCATTCTGACCGGGGGTAAGAATTTCTTCGAATATGTTCTTGAATTTATTTGAGATGTGAGTAAAACTCAATTGGCGAAGAATATGGGCCCTGGGTTCCTTTTATTCGCACTATGTTTTTATTTATTTTTATTTCTAATTGGTTAGGAGCTCTTTTACCTTGGAAAATCATACAATTACCTCATGGGGAATTAGCCGCACCCACGAATGATATAAATACTACTGTTGATTTGGCTTTACTCACATCAGTGGAATATTTCTATGCGGGTCATACAAAAAAAGGATTAGGTTATTTCGGAAAATATACAACCAACCCCAATCCTTTTACCCATTAACATCTTATAAGATTTCACAAAACCTTTATCACTTAGTTTTCGACTTTTCGGGAATATCTTAGCTGATGAATTAGTAGTTGTTGTTCTTGTTTCTTTAGTACCTTTAGTATTTCCTATACTTGTATGGTTCTTGGATTATTTACAAGTGGTATCCAAGCTCTTATTTTTGTAACTTTAGCCGCGGCTTATATAGGTGAATCCATGGAGGGTCATCATTGAAATAGTCTTATTTAGCTTAGCCCAAAGCAATGTATAAATATGGTGGGTAGCTCAAGAGAATTACTTATCTTAGGGAATAGAATAGGGAATCTAAATATACCACTATTTTACATACGATCTAGAGTGATAGCCAAGAAAATGCGATGATATTAAATAGTAAGGGAAAAAAGATTTTAAAAAAAGATTTTTTTCCTAAAATTCCCCTTTCCTTCACTTAATATCATACTTCGTCTCAGTGAATATTCACTTTAGATTGCTTAGTCCATCTCATTATTAATTCATTGTTAAAACAATTTGAATATAAGAATTATTGTCAATAATTATAATTCTTGTTGTATAGGTTTACAACGTGTAATTAAATAAAAAATGGCGAAACGCTTTCCCTTTCAGTTGATTTTATTCAACGATTGACCAAAATATTAATAATTAATAAATAAATTATTCACTTTTATTAATAAATTTCATGAACTTAAATCAATCAAATAATGATATTTCTATACATATGGAATTATTCGGCCTAATCAATTTGGCCATTTAGATTTATCTAGGTGGAATATTAAGAAAAGGTAAGGTTCAAAAGAATTTACAAAAAAGGAATTTTTTTGAGTATTTTAGAAAGGGTCGGTTAGGAGATGGAGGTATCTGTAATTGAATAACTATAAGCCAACCATTCTAGATGATTCAACGCTTGATTCTCGAATATGATTGAATCTAAGATGAATGCTAGAATTCCATACAGAGATAAAACCTTGAATCAATCATTTTTATCTAGCCGTACGTGGAGAAGCTTCCTATACGTTTCTGGGGGGTGTTCATCTCTTTCTAGTTGCTCTAGAACAATTAGGAGATTCTCTAGAAGAAATACGGGGTTTTGCTTCTGGCGGCAACATGCTTGGTCCTGGATCAAATCAATATGTTCTAAGAATCATAATTACAAGAATCTAGATTTGAGTGAATCTAGATTTGAGTATCGTGTTATAAGAAAAAAATTAATCGGAAAAAAAGATTTCTTTTTTTATTGAATTGAACGTGTTCATTCATTTTAAGACTGGGACCGTCTACTCCAAGAGCTCCCAGGCAACGAGGGGTATTTTCTTATTCCTACTCAATGTAGGTCACGTCCAGGGTTACGTCTGGGATCATTAGATAGGAATCCAAAGATGAAGAGAGAAACAAAAAATATCACTACTGTGTATCACCAATAAGACTCTCATTTTTATTATTTTCCTGCTTGAACTAGAGAGTTGTCCTGGTGTAAGGTCCACCTCTTCTTGCTTGCCTCGGCATTTCATAATGACTGATCGGAAGGTCTTTCTTTGGACTGTAATGTAGGCTTTTGGATAAGGTTAGAAAGAAAGGGGTATAAAAGGCTCAAAATCACTCTTATGGGTTCAAAATTTACAACTTTTGGAATCCAATTTAACATAACAAACACAATTTCTGCCCCGGTTTCTTGCTTGGGGCCTTTGGATTTTATTTGAATGTGACTGAACCGTGAGGCTGCCTACGTATCCTTAAAAGGAATCAGGTCAAACGTAGTTCCTAACCCACTTGACAAGCGATAGATTGTTCTCTTCTGGTCACCCGTGGCTTCTACCGGATACACACCCATATTGATATATTCTTTGATGTCGTGGAACCAAGGTTCACCATCAATCTCTTCTTCCACCATGTTGCAATAAGCATGTTGATCATGGATCTAGATATGTATCGGGTCGACATAAGCCTTACCCGAACGATGTGACATTGACGCCAAAGTAGCTAAGGCATCAGCAACCTCATTGTGAATTTTGGGGATGTACCTGAACTCTATTGACCGGAATCATTGACAAAGATCATGCAAGAATTGCCAGTATGGTATGAGCTTTAAATCTCTTATTTCCCACTCCCCCTTGAATTTGGTGTACCAGAAGGTTCGAGTTTCCCAAGACCAAGACTTCCTGGACACCCATGTCTGTTGCTAACTTCAAACCCAAAATACATGCCTCATATTCTGCCATATTGTTAGTACAATAAAAACGGAGTTGAGCTGTGACTGGGTAATGTTGGCCTTCTTCAGAAATGAGCACTCCTCCTATCCCGACGCCTTTCATGTTGGCGGCCCTATCGAAAAACAATTTCCATCCCGATTTCTCACCCTTTTCCATTTCATCAATATTCATTACTTCCTCGTCCGGAAAGTAAGTTTTTAAAGGTTCATATTCTTCATCTATTGGATTCTCGGCTAAATGATCAGCCAATGCATGTGCTTTCATTGCAGTCCTAGTCACATAGACAATGTCAAACTCAGTGAGCAAGATTCGCCATTTTGTGAGCCTCCATGTGGTCATGGGCTTCTGGAAAATATACTTCGACGGATCTAGGCGTAAGATGAGATAAGTGGTATATAATGACAAGTAATGTTTTAACTTCTGGGCTACCCACGTCAGGGCACAACATGTCCTTTTAAGATGAGTATACTTAACCTCATAGGCCGTAAATTTCTTGCTGAGGTAGTATATGGCCTGCTCTTTTCTCTCGGTGACATCATGCTGACCCAACATGTATCCAAATGAGTTGTCCAAGACTGTCAAACATAAGATCAAGGGCCATCTTGGTTACGGTGGGACCAACACTGGTGGGTTCGACAAATATTCCTTTATCTTATCAAAAGCCTCCTGGCACTCTCCCTTGTATTTCACCACAACATCCTTTTTCAATAGCTTAAAGATGGGCTCGCAGATGGTTGTTAGCTGAGCAATGAATCGACTGATGTAATTCAATCTTTCCAATAGACTCACCACCTTTGTTTTGTTCCTCGGCGGTGACAGTTCCTGTATGGCTTTGATCTTTGATGGATCTAGTTCGATGCCTCGTCGGCTGACTATGAACCCTAGCAACTTCCCTAAGGGGACCCAAATGCACATTTTGCCGAGTTGAGTTTGAGATCATACCTGCGGAGCCTCTGGAAGAATTTCCTCATATCTTTGACATGATCGGATTGCTTTCTGGACTTAACAATCACATCATCCACATAGACCTAAATTTCCTTATGTATCATATCGTGGAAGGTGGTTTTCATTGCCCTCATATATGTTGCCCCGGAATTCTTCAAACGAAAAGGCATGACCCTTTAGCAATATGTCCCCCATGGCATGATGAATGATGTTTTCTCTGCATCTTCTTCATCCATTAAGATCTGGTGGTAACCTGCATAACAATCCACGAATGACCCAATCTCGTGCTTCGCATAATTGTCAATCAATATGTGAATGTTCGTTAGTGGAAGTTGTCCTTTGGACTTGCTTTGTTGAGGTCGCGATAATCGACACACACCCTAGTTTTACCATCCTTCTTTGGCACGGGCACAATATTGGCTAACTAGGTGGGATATCGTGTGACTCGGATAACATTTGCCTCAAACTGCTTGGTCACTTCCTCTTTGATTTTCACACTCACATCAGTTTTAAACTTTCTCAACTTTTGTTTGACGGGAGGAAAAGTTGGGTCAGTGGGCAATTTTTGAACCACCAACTCAGTGCTCAATCCGGTCATATCATCGTAAGACTATGCAAAGACATCTTTGTATTCAAGCAGCACTTCAATTATTTCTTTCCTAAGAACTGACTCCAGATGGACACTTATTTTGGTTTCTCTAACGTTATCCGGGCCCTCTAAGTTGACTACCTCTGTATCGCTCAAGTTTGGTTTGGGCTTCTCCTCAAAGTGGCTCAACTCTTTACTAATTTCATCCCATGCTCCTTCCTCGTGGTACTTTGATTCATCCTCATGTTCTATTTCTTGAATTATTATTTCTAAACTAGATTGATTTTTAAGACTGGGCCAAAGAGTCCATATGCATGTCAGATCATTGGAACCAGCATAAAAATAACTGTACACAAGAGAAAAGAAAAATAAAGAAAAATGGAAACTATCAGCACTGCTGGAAAAGAAATTGCATTTCATTAGAAGCAGAAAGATAACACAGTTTCCACATCCAAATGGACAAAAATAACAACTGAATAAACAATCCTGAAGCTAATCTAGACTAGCCTGGAAGAAAAATCAAAGCCGGCTACCACGACTCCCTCTGGGTGGGAAGAGGGGTGGCTTCCTATTTGTTGACTTTTGCACGTGCTCCCACAAACTGCACATCTGACTTGCTCGACCCTTCTCCGGTCTCAACCATATTTACCTCGTTGAACAGTCTCTCGAACCCCTTATCCAAATCCCTATTTGTCCCAATCAGCGGACCGGGAATCTTTGGCATTGGGAACTTGTTAGTACTGGGCTTGACAAACAATCTAAACAACCTTAGGATAGGCTTTACGAGGGCCCAGGCCCTCTGCTTTAACTTTTTGACTCACCTTATGTCTGTAGCTGTAGGCTTGAACCCAAGACCGAAAGTGTCCAGATTTTTGGGGAGACACACCGGTTGCACGATGCCTTGTAGAGAAGCACCCAATCCCTTGCCGGGCATGAAACCATTCTTCAACATTTCTGAAGCCATCGTGAGGGACGCGGCTGCTATCTTTGGAGTTGTGACAACCTTACCTTTAGAGATCTTCTCAACTGACACTGTGTCGAATACCTGGTAGACCCGTGGACCTTTGTTGTCTTGAGATTCAATAAAAGGTACAATGGCATCACCCGAAACACACTGATTGTCCTCACCATGTACTACAATCTCTTGTTTGTCCCATTCAAATTTGACCATCTGGTGCAGGGTAGAGGGTACTACCTTGGCTGCATGAATCCAGGGCCTGCCCAGCAACAGGTTATAAGAAACTACCACGTCCAGCACTTGAAACTCCATGGTGAACTCAATGGGCCCTATTGTCAGTTCTAGAATTATATCTCCACTAAGTCTTTGCCTCCGCCGTCGAACCCCCAAACATAAATGTTATTCTTGTGGATCCTTTCACTCTCCACCTTCAGCTTTCTAAATGTGGAGAGCGGGCAAATATTTTCACAAGACCTATTGTCAACTAGAACCCGGGTGACCACAACATCTTCACACTTCATAGTCAAATAAAGGGCCCGATTATACTCAGTGCCCTCCATGGGAAGCTCATCATCAGAGAAAGTGACCCGATTTACCTCGAATATCTTGTTTGCAATCTTATCCAAATGATTCGTTGTTATCTTGTTAGGGACGTGGGCTTCGTTCAAAATCTTCATCAACGCCCGGTGGAATTCATCTGAATGGATTAACAAGGAAATTAAGGAGATTTGTGCTGGTGTTTTCCTCAATTGCTCTATGATGGAGTAGTCCTGCATTTTCATTTCCTTCAAGAATTCTTCCGCCTCTTCTTCTGATATAGCTTTCTTTACCGATTCTGGGTTATCCTTGAGGACCCTGCTTTTCCTGAACTCCTTAGGGGCGAAGTATCTCCTTGACCGAGTCAAACCCTGGGCTTCACAAACTTCTTCCCTAACTTCCTTCCCTTTGTACATCACTATTGCTTGTTTATATCTCCAAGGAACGGCTTTGTTGTTGACGATTGGCAGCTGGATTACTGGTTTTACAATAACATGCTCTATGCGAGCACCTTCCACAACTATGACAGGTTCCCTAGCTGCCCCGTGTACAATCACTTTTTCCTTTTACTGCTTTGGTGCAATCATGCATGATGACCTCCCTTGAACCACAACAGATTTGCTGTCTATTTCCTTCTTCTCGATCACTGACTTCTCACTGCTCATACTCTCAATTGGCTTGACTTCATTGGATTTGATCATCATTACCGTTTGTGAGGGCTTTTTAGGCTCTCCCCCTTTCTCTAGTATCTCAATTATGTTGGTCTCATGATGGGCTGGCAACGATTTTTGTATAATGTTGGGTGCCTCTGGAGCTTGCACTTTGATCCGGTAGGGGTCAATAAGTTCCTGGATAGCATTATTCAAATGCCAACACTTCTCGGTATCATGCCCCGGGGCACCGGAACAGTATACGCAGCTGACAGAATAATCTTAATTTTTCGGGGGAGGGCTTGGCAATTTTGCTTCGATTGGCCTCAACATGTCTAGTTGCCTCAATTCTTTGGAACAAGCTGGTATAAGACTCTTCCAATGGCGTGAAATTTTTCTTCCTCTGCACTCTCTTAGTTTTCGAACCTTGTTGGCCCAGAAAGCTGGTCTGGGAGGTTGTTGGTAAGCTCTTGGAGGATACTTGTTTGGTAGAGCTGGGTAATTATTTTGTGGAGTTGGCGCATGCCATTGTGCGTGGGCAAGAGGTTGGGTATATGCTTGTGCATGATGGACTGAGAATCGACATTCTAATGGTGGATAGTAATGTTGTGGTGGGCCATATGGAGTGTGTGGGTATGTTTGGTGGTGGGGACGGGGTTGGCTGTAATGGGATGGATCCCGAGGCCTAAACCAAGTTCCCGACTCAACTGTCGCTACTTTCCCTTTCTTCTTCTTTCCAAATGTTCCCCCAGCCCCACATTGGATGGCCTGAGTGGTCGCTTTGATTGCAGAGTAACACATGATCTTGTTTGACTTGAGTCCTTCTTTGACCATGCTTCTCATTTTAACTACCTCATGGAAAGATTTACCCACTGCCAACACCAGATGACCAAAATATGTAGGCTCCAAAGCTTTCAGGAAGTAATCTACCATCTCACTCTCCTTCATTGGGGGGTCAACCCTGGTTGTCTGTTCCCTCCAGCGAAAACCGTATTCTCTGCAGCTCTCGTTGTGTTTCTTTTCCAGTTTGGTCAAAGATAGGCGGTCCGGGAAAATTTCGAAATTATATTGAAAGTGACAGGTGAACGCTTGTGCCAGGTCATCCCAAGTGTACCATCGATTGTGATCCTGCCGGGTGTACCATTCTAATGCCGACCTACTTAAACTTTGGCTGAAGTATGCCATTAGCAATTCATCTTTTCCCCCTCCTCCTCTCATTTTGCTACAAAACCCCCTTAGATGCGCCACTAGATTGCCATGTCCTTCGTATAAGTCAAATTTAGGCATCTTAAAACCTGGAGGCAACTGCACGTCTGGAAATAACAAAGGTCTTTGAACGCCACACTCACCTGGACACCTAATCCTCGCATATCCCGGAACGATTGTTCTAAACTTCTGACCATCCTGAGCACCTCCTCTTGCTCAGGATTTTTGACTGGTTTTTCAACCCCACTGGGATTTCAAAACATGGAGCATAGGAGTAAGGTTCATGGGCTTTGTAAGCGGGTTCTGGTGGGTAGTACTGATTCTCGTGAGCTTGAAGCAAGGGCTCACTTGATGATCTATGGAGTGCGGTAGAAGGAGGTGCCACATAAATGGCAGCAATTGGTATAGGGGGGTGAGGAACGGCTTTGGGTAGTGGAGCTGAGGGTGCTTGAGAGGTCGTACCCTGGTGCTGCAAGTAGATAGGAAAGCTTGGGGTGGATCAGTGGTGGAATGGTCATGAGCTCGGGCTAGTGGTGGGATGAAGGTTGGATTAGAAGGATAGGTCGGTGGTGGCTGCCCTCTCACCCATGCCTGATACATCGCACCCATTTGGTGTTTCAGTTTGTACATTTCCTTCTTCATGGCAATAACATCCAATTCCTTTGCTTCTTTTGAGGGGTCAATAATGCTAACATCGGCTTCCTGATTGGCCATGACCTGCTTGCTCTTAGACCGCGTGTTGCAGGAGTGGGTTGCCAAAATGCCGCAAGAACTACCCACCTGTTTGGAATAGGAATGACAACACCAACACTGGTTAGTGGCTAGGTTTCAACACATAGGTGGCCACGTGTTTGGGGATGAATGAACCTACGCAGTTATCTGTTTCTATGATGCACAGACGTGATTGCTTGCATCATCCCAGCTCTTATCCCGTGTCATTTTTTCCTCTTTTTCTTCTTTTTCTTTTTCTTTTTTTCTTTTCTTTTTGTTTCTGTTCCTTCTTTCCTATCAATTTTCTTTGCTTACATCTTTATTTTACGAATGTTTCCCTTATGTTCCTCCCTTTTCTTCTTTTTCTTTATTTGGTTATGGTCGAATCATATGGACATTGCCATCGTATCAGGACCCCGCATGAATCAGACCGAGCGTAGTTCTGGCGGATAAAAAGTGAAGAAACAATAAAACATTTTGGAATTATCAATTTTTCATAATAAAACAAACTTTGGTTACAAAGACTCGAAAAACTAACATATTTAAACATGAAACTAACAGACTCCGATGAAAGACGAACTACAGACTCGAAGAACTATTAACCCACATAAAAGAAAATACAGACTCCAAGACAAACTGACACACTTTAATGAAAAGGAAAATACTGTTTCAAGAAATCACGAATACATTAGGGCTTCAATTGCTCCTGGGACCCGCAAGGCATCATTCGGCATTGCTATGGGTCGACTATCCAAATCCCCCTGGAGGTGATGGAGATCCTCCATTACGCGAAAAAAAAAAGCATCACGGTGGCGAAGAACATAGACGTAGGCATATCTTCACAGCTGCTACACTTCATTGTGATGTAATGGGCGATCCTTTTGATTCTCTCTCTTGTGACACCTTTCTCTTGCAATAACCGCCCAATCTGCTCAGTTCTGGCTCCCAAAGTTTGTTCGGCTACCTGATTCTGCTCTTGAAATTGTTGCAAATCCATTTCTAATTGCCCCAATGCTGTGTAACAATGTTCCCTCTCAACTTTGAACTCCTTTGTTGCTTGATCATTTTGTTTTCTGCAACGCTGACCCTTTTCTTTAATCCTGCAACCTCACTGTCGAACTCCTTTTTTAATTGCTCAACTAGACGTGCTCACTCTGCTGCATTTTTTAGCCAATTGTTTTTGAGCCCTGACTAGTTCCCTTTCTGCTTTGTTCAAATCAAAACTGTAGTCATTCACCTTCTGTCTCAAGTTATCCATAAGTTTGGCATCTTTGGCACTTCGGACGGGGTTTTCCGCTACTACTTTCATTTTCTGAATTTATGCCCGAAAGGCCTTATTTTCTTTGAGCAGTTTCTTCTTTTTGCCCTCATCTACGGCGGCCTGCAAATCTTTCTCAAATTACAAATTCATGACCTACTTCTCCAGTTTGCCTATTGTAGCCCAGTACTCATGTTCTTTAGCCAACCAGTCCCACTACTCTTGCGATGCTTCAACGAATTCCTGGAGATAGGGCCTCTTGGCTGGCCTCTCAAACTCAATTTATCTCCTGTACCAAGCAAGGTATCCTGGCAACACTTTTCCTCTGGAACGATCTCATACACAAGTGTTTGCTGTTAGGTATTTGACATTCATTCCAAATTTCGCGGACTGTTGCTTCAGGGAACTAACCATCAGGTCCAATCTTGACTACCCGAATACTGAGATCTTCGTCTTTTGGCACTATCTAGCACCTCCCGAGCTATCTCAAGACCATATGCATGGCATAAGGCTGGATGCTCCTAAGACCCATTATAAAGAAGTGAGGCTCCATTGCTGGCATGTATATGATCTCATCCACAGACAACCATCCTAGCGTCTACTCTATTTGACTGGCAGTGAGGGACCGAAAGTAAGATATCCATCCTGTTACTCCTTCAAGCAAGCTGAGCCCTTTAATCCTTGTTTAAAATTGCTCTATACAAGTTTTCTCCATTGACCCTAGCTTATAAACTGGGGACGGTGGCATAGATGTTCGGTCATTCACATTTGCAACAATAGATTACACCCCTCAAAGAAATATTTCCCGTCCCTACAAGCTATGAGAGCACGAAAGATCTCAGCTACTATCATAGGCACGAGTGTGCTCTTGGCTTGGGTGAGTAAAGTGCTGACAACCTCTGCTATTTTTATGTAGATATTCCTGCCTTTCCTCGGAAACACCACGAGCCCAAAAAACGCCACCATAAAAGCGAAGCGTCTATGTTCTTCCCATTTAATGCGGTTTCCTTTGCTGCAGATTTTGTTCTCTGGTTTGTTGAACCCTCTTATATAACCATAACTGCTATATAGGAATGAAAAGCTAACAAAACCAGCTGCCAAGTCCAAGTTCTGTACTACTCTGCTTATTTTCAGTGAGTCTAAGAATCTATCCACAGCTACGGTTCTTGGGGCAACCAAATACTTGTGTCTCAAAGGAAGCTCAGCATTCCCAATGTACCCGGCTATTTCTTCAAAGGTCGGAGTGAGTTCAAAATCTGAAACATGGAACACATTGTGCGCCGGGTCCCAGCATGTGACCAATGCCCTTATGATGTCTCCCCGGGGTATGATATCCAACAGTCAGGGAAGGCCCCCCAAATATTTCTTGACCTCGTCTTGCCCTTCTCCACCTAAATCATTCCACCACAGCCGCAACTCCAAAGGAATTTTGCTTATGAATCAGAAAGGTTCATTTCGGATTGTGCTCATCATGCACATTTATTAAGGTGATTTAGTAACTTATGATTTTATTCTATTTGACTCCAAAATCAAAATTGACCCCTTCTGTTTATAATTTTTAATTCTAAAACAAAAAACCCAGCTTTGCAGATACGGCCTTTCAGCACTTTCGAAGGAAGATTTTAAGGCTGTGCCCGCTAACTGGCCAAAAATAAAATAATAAAAAATAAAGGGGACCGTTTGTGAAAAATCAGCCTTCCGGCATCCCTTTCTAGAACATTCGGCTATTCTTGACAACAACAGCATCACCTTAATGAGAAAAACTTTTTTATTTTAGGGCTATTTTTCTTATTATTATTTTTTTTTGCAAAAAGGGAAGTTGGACCCGATGGGGGTTGCCTATGTATCTCACACCCTGTGAGAATCAAACTGGCGTAGTTCGGGCAAACAAAGCTATTTTTCAAAACAAGAGTTTTTCTTCTTTTTTTTCATTTCATAAAATAACAAAACTATTTTTGAAAATGGATTCTTTTTTTTTTTTTGCTTTTCCCATTTTTGTTCGTTTTTTTTTTCAAAAATTCGGCAGAGCTTCGGCAGTATTTGGACATTGGTTTTTCCAAAACAGGTGATTAGCTCTCCTTACCCTTAAAAGCCGGTCAACATGCAAATCCAAAACAAGTAAATGCATAAGTAGGATGCATCATGATGGTCCATTATTCCAGGTACACCTGTTCTAGACGGACCCAACCCAAGTCCCTGAGTAAAATTCATGATGCAGATAAGCGTTCCTACTAGGGATCCGGCATGAGGTTAAGTTATTCTATGTTTAAAACTTGGTATTTGTTCTAGACTTTGTACTCGAGCGGAAAAATCGAGTCGACCAGGGGGCTACGTACCGGGGACCCGAAAGATCATTCAGCTTAGTAACTTGTCCGAGCCTCTTTCTTATTTCAAGGTATGACACTAACATAATAGGGAGTCTCGACCAACGAGCACATCCCCGAAGATAAGAAGACAAGGGTTTCGTAATAGTTTATATGTATAGTCCACATAATATTAAAGCGGTAAAACAACTTTTAACACATTCGGTACAATTATGCAATAAAATCATACAATAATAATAAGGCCAGATACAACAATCATTTAAAGCACGAATTCTTGAACCCTGAACCAAAGATTCTTGGTTAATTCCCCAGCAGAGTCGCCAAAGCTATCACACCTCCTTTTGGTAATACGACCCTGCGAAGAGCGTAGATGAAGGGAGTTTTTCCAATTTAAGGACAATCGAAACGGGATTTATTTATTTAAGAGATTTCAGAGTCGCCACTTGGAATAATTAATGGTGTCCCAAGTCACCGGTTCAAATCTTGAATCGAGGATAGTTGACTTTGTTTAACAGTCTACGCACCAGAAATCTGGTTAAGGAATTCTGTTAACCCGGGAGAAGGTGTTAGGCATTCCCGAGTTTCGTGGTTCTAGCACGGTCTCTCAACTGCTATATTTTGGCTTAATTATCTGATTTTAGTCCCCTTTTTACCTATGTGCCAATTTTGACTTTTAGTCGCTTTTATTATTAATTTTTATAGAAAATTACAACGTTATTAACACACATCTCGAACCACGTCACATAAATGCACCCGTGATTTTCGACATATTTTAACATCGTTGGGATTTGGATTTGGGTCACACAAATGCGCACCCGAATTTAGGAAAGTACATTATTTATAGAACACGCCTAAAGCGGCTAACGTGTTATTAACTTTGCGGGAGGCCGTGAAAATTCGCTAAATGGCTCGTCGTGAGTTCTAAATATTTTTAAATACATAATTAAAGAGGGCCACGCACTTGTGATTTTATTTGACGTGGTGCACCTTGAGTCTATTTTAAAGGATATTTAAACTAAAAGCTCGGAATGCCATAAATTATTTGTTATCTACTATGGCTCGAATCCACTAAAATACCCGCTGCAATCAACCTTAAAGGAACCATGAATAATTTAACAAGGAACGAATTTGTAATTACTCAAAGCTTCCAAGCCCAATGTTAGGCCCAATAAATCATTAGGAATTCTAGGAGTTGAACCCCTTCAGCAAATTTCGCCCAAGCCCAATGTGGCTAACTTGGTCTCAATCACATTTGAAGGGAGTTGTTTCATTTG
This sequence comes from Nicotiana benthamiana, assembly GCA_034376525.1. Lineage (NCBI taxonomy): Eukaryota > Viridiplantae > Streptophyta > Magnoliopsida > Solanales > Solanaceae > Nicotiana > Nicotiana benthamiana. The sequence goes on from CM067341.1 coordinate 21,257,187, forward strand.
GGCCCAAGGATGAGCCCAAACTCCTAATGGATCTTATGTGCATTTTAGGATGGGGATATGATTTCGAATCCCAATAGCACCAAAATGACGCCTGATGCCAAACATTCCCAGATGGCCAACGATATGGCATGATGCTAAACAAATCCAGGACAATGATACCCTGGTGAATATTAGCTACAAAGCTATGTAAATGTAACCTAACTTCACATAATACCTACTCATGTCACAGTAGTCCATGCCTATAAATCAAATTTAACCATATAACCATTTACATGCTTTACATTTATTTCAAATGAACTTGAATTGAAAAACTAACTCCACAAATCAATGAGCTAATACTGCTGTTATTTTTTGCTATAATCACCAAATCCTGATTTTGACAACCATTCATAACAGCTATTAATAACTACAACAGAAGACAATCGCTATGCCAAAATGACAAGATCTAATTAATAACTTCAATCATGCTTGACAACACATTAAACAAAGAAACTTCAAAGTCGTGTAGTGGTTACAAAACTAAGTTCATAATTAATTTTCAACCCAAGCTTCAGATTACATGCCAAATAGCATCCATAGTGATCAAAATAGACCTAGAAACGAAGAAAAAAAAGGGGGTAAAAGTTAGTTGGATCAAGAGCAGCAACAAAACAAGCAGAGCTATTCTCACTCCAATAGAATAGTGATTCACATAGTTCCAACCCAGAAATATGCTATTTAAATGGCTGCGCCAACTTCAAACAACCAGATAGCTTGAGAAAACAAACCAATTCGAACTTACAAACTAGTTTTCAAGCCATTTCAAAATCCAAAACAGCGAAGGGAAACCAAAATTGATTCAGGGGTGACAATTTTCAAAGATTTAGCTAGAATCCGATAGAACAGTAGCCCTTTTTTGGATGTCTAACCTCTAAAAATACCTCCTTTTAAAGGCAAGAATGATCCTTTATATGCAAACAGTTAGGGCATCCCTACTGAATTTAATTTACCCCTTAGGTCCCTTTCTAATTTTTATTTTTAGCTAAGGGGGTCCCTAGAGTTGTGACTTGCCACCCAAGTTTTCCATTTAACAATTTGAAACTCCACTTAGAACCCCTTCTAGGTGCTTCTAGTAACTTCCAATTTCTATTGCCCAAAGATTCCCTGAACTGAATTCCTAGACTACCCTTTATTTAGTCTGAAATTTACTAACCTAGTACTAACTAAATCCCAGCCCCTTTTACCCTTGTTAGAAGTTGACCACAGTTAAATCCAAGGATTTTGAATTATTCAGCAACGAACAACACATATTCAATGATAATGAATCTCCAAAATGTGAATCCAAACAACTCTAATTTGGGCTTGAATTAACTAACTAAACATCAGAATCAATAAGTACTACTGGCATTCTAAAAATCAACAGAAAATTAAAACAAGAATTAATTAACAACTACTGAATCAGGAATTAAACTAACCTAATATGAACCAAAACAAACACTAAGACCAGGATTAGCCTATGGACTAAAATCACAAAAAATCTTGCTAACACAATGCAAATTATCATGAACATAAAACAAAAATAACAAATAGACTGAGCAAGAACAAAGAAAATAAAATAAAAAACTCAAAAGAAAATTAGAAAAGGAAGAATGAAAGGAAATACCTAAATTTAAAATTGGAAAACCTCTGTCAACCTCTTTGGGACAATCTGGACCAAAACGTCCTCAATTATGTGTTTCCATGAGGAAACACAAGATTAAGGACTATTATAGTCTGATCATCAATGAACCCAAAACTTTTTAGAAAATTAGCGTTTCTGGATCAAACTTCGAATTGAAATTCGAGGAGGTCCAATGAGATTTGAGGAAAACTTATTAGGGGTTTAGGAAGAGGGGAGGAAGTAGAATCTAGGGTGTGTTTTTGGTGGCCATCGGAGCCGGTACCGCCCTACACGGTAGAGCAGTCGCTGCTTCAAACAAAGATTCGAGGAGACCGTTCAACATTTGAGGGAAACCAATGGCAGATGTGGAAAAGGAGGGGGAGGGGAACACGATGTGTAAATTTGAGGACCATCCGAGACTTGCCACCGTCGCCAGCGATTTTCGGCCGGCGGCGGACGGCGGAGGCGGGTGGCGTTGGGGTTTCTGGGTGTGGGTGTTAGAGATAGGCGGCTTGGTCGGGTAGGGCAAGGTTTGGACAGATATATCAACTAAGCCCATACTTCCCAGGCGTTAGATTGAGTTACCTCGATGGGTGGGATTTCTTCTTAATAAACAACGTCGTTTCGGAGGGGTAGGGACTGGACCGAGTAATTTTATGGGTTTGGGCCAATTGAAACGGGTTGTGAGGTGTTTGGATCTAGGCCAAGACTAGATTGGGCTGGAAAATGGCCCAAAAATTTGGTGTTTAACAAGATTAACCGAATTCTTTATAATTTCTTCTCATATTATTTGTTTTCTTTTCTTCTATTTGTTTTTATTTACATTTTTCTGATTTTTACTAAACGCAAAATTTAAAAACAAATACCTAGATTGACTCTAAAATTATACTACTTAATTTCCAAATACACTAACCCCTATTTAAATACAGCCTAAGACAAATTAAAAGTATAAATGCAAAAGAATCATTTTTGTTATTTTCTTCTTTGTAAAGTAACTTAATTACTATTTAATCCTAAAATGTGAAATTAAACCCTAAAGGCAAATGCCAAGTATATTTTTTATATTTTTTCATTAATTAAAATGAACAAACAAAATGCGAACAATTAACATAAGATGTCACAAAAATCCACTAAATTGCAAAATAATGAACGAAATCATTTTGTTTGAATTTCTGAGAGTAATTCATATAGGGCAAAAATCACGTGCTCACACTAGTATGGTAATATAGCTCATGCACTCTGTTCTAGATGCAGATAATTACTATGAGATAAATATAACTAATTTGGTCTGGGATTGGAGGAATGACATCATTGACTATCTCGAGCACGGGAAGTTACCTAAAGGCCCCAAGGCATCCCGGGCATTGCATGCTAAAGACGTGGGGTATAGCTTCAAAGGAGGCCAATTATACAAGAAATCTTTCCAAGGCCCGCTGGCCCGATGCTTGGGAGCCTTCGAAGCTAATTATGTTATACGAGAAGTCCATGAAGGGATATGCAGAAATCATTCGGGCATAGATTCCTTAGTACTAAAATTGGTAAGGGCAGGATACTACTGGTCTCGAATGGAACAATATGCCAAAACTTTTGCTTAAAAATCAAATAAGGTTAATACTATGCACCATTAGTATATCAACTGGCCAAACCACTGCACTCAGTTTTGTCACCGTTCATGAAGTTAGAGATGGATATAACCGGACCACTACTGCCAGCTCCTGGGAAGGTAAGGTTTCTTTTAATTTTAACTGATCATTTTTCTAAGTGAATTGAACCATGTCCTTATCAGAACATCGGCGAACTTGAAGTGGTTGATTTATTATGGGAGAACATAATTTGTAGATTCAGAATACCAAAAGAGATAACATGCGACAACAGGCCATATTTTATAGGCACAACGGTCACAAAGTTCCTTGAAGATTTGAAAATAAAAAGGATCACATCTCTGCCTTATCATACGAGAGCAAATAGTCAAGGGGAGTTAACGAACAAAGTAATTTTACAAAATCTCAAAAAGAGATTGCAAGCACCTAAGGGTAAATGACCCGAGGAACTGCCTGGAGTACCATGGGCGTACCGAACAATGGCCAAATCGAGCACAAGAGAGATTCTCTTCTCCCTTGTATATGGTGCAGAAGCCTTGATCCGCATAGAAGTAAGGGAGTCTACCTTAAGATACTTCCAGGAATGAAGAAGCAAATAACAAAACAATGTTAGTCAATTTGGAGTTGCTCGATGAGCATAGTCGTAAGGACTTGGCGCATATAAGAATGGCAGCTCAAAGTTGAGAATAGAAAGATATTATAATCGAAGATCCAACCTTAGTTACTTTAAAGTGGGAGACTTGGTTATAAGGAAAGCAACTCAAAACACCTGAGAACTCAATGCAGGGAAGCTAGGTCCAACATGTAAAGGCCCCGTGCCGGGTATCAGATGTCACTTGGAAAGGTTCATACGAGTTGAAGAATCAAGATAGAGAAAAGTTTCCAAGCAACTAGAATGTGGTACACCTCAAGAGATATTATTGTTGATGATCACCACCTGTACTGAAAGTATGTGTTGCACTCTTTTTCCATTTGTCCAGTTTTTGTCCCAATTGAGTTTTTCTGGCAAGGTTTTTAACGAGGTAGCAACGCAAAACATACTACGAAGAAAGGTTTAGACAGAAACAATAAGACCTTCTAATAACAAGGAAAACAATCGAAGAACCACGTGGACAGTTAGATATCTTTTACTCGGTAGCAAAGTTTCTACTAGGAAGTTAAGTTTGCTATCGAACAAAGGTTACCCGACCCTTCACAAGTGCAAGCCTGTATGGGATTGTTAGATAGTCTTTGGATCGATAGCATAAATTCCTAAGGGGAAGTGAAGTTTGTTACCAAAATAAAGATTATCTAGAAATTCATTAATGGAATCCTCGAGGGTGCTTCTTATTCTAACACTGGGGTAGTGATACGAGGATACGACAACAATGACTGCCACATCGGCCGAAATTCAAAAATCAAGAACATAGTCATGTCATCGGGACCAGAACTGTGCATCCAGCCCCATAGAAAGAGGTTGTACAAGTTAACCACAAGAAATAGCAATTCCTTTTTGGTATAACGAATGTTTATATACTGTTTAAAACTGGAAGGAATAAAGTCAAGTCATTTTATTTCTATCTTGTTTATTGTCTGAACGGTGAACTGATTTTGTTATTTGAAAGTTAAACAAGTACTTCAAATGCTAGTCTCGTAATGAACATGAGACGTCCTCTTTAAGAGCACAGCAAACATAAGTGGTCCCTCTCTTATAAAAATCCTTCACGATAAAGGGTTGATTTCGAAAGAACTTGTGCCCAAAATTCAAATGCTTTTTCAGGGGAAAATACACCCAAAGCTTTCATAGACATATGTAAATAGTAAAACTTACAGAAAACACTTAAGCAAGAATGAACGCGAAGTTTAAATTTTCATAAATGTTCAAACAAAAGAACGTAGAAAGACTCCTAGAATACTTAAGCAACAGGTATTTTTATTTACAATAAATGTACCAAAATGACACAAGTACGAAAGTTGGGAAAAGAAATGAAAAGCTAACCGCTGCATCTCTGGAGCCCGAAGAAAGATAAGTATCCGTGCCCCTAATGGAAGTGGGTAGATCCGCCTCCGGCTCGATATCTTGACATTCATCATTTGGCCTCCAACATCTTCGCCTTCTGATTTCTCTTCAGTTCCTGATGAATTAGAACCAGAACAAGAAGAACCAGAAGCATAAAGCCTGGCTGGAAGACCCTTTTTAGCAGCTGACTCCAGCTTACGATCCTTAGCGATCTTGATGTCAAAGTCGATGAATCCCGTTTTAGCCTTTTCCAAGGTTTTTCTCCTCATGTTGTCATAACATATGTATTTTCAACAATGATTGAAGCGGATCGGCGCTTGAGTTCTTCTTTAAGTTGGTCAACCTCGATAGAAAGATTTTCACGTGCTAACAGACCAGAGCTAACATTGAGATCACGGATAGTAGAGCTGAAAAGTCTATTATACTCAATGGACCTCTTATACTTCTCTTCCAATTGGACATGTTTCACCACGACAACAGCAAGATCTTCAGTTTTGGATTTCAAGGCTGCCTTTAAATTAGTCAATCTTTCAGCGGAGGCAGCCTCGTGATTGGATGCAGCAAGAACAACATTATGCAATTCAGCCCGTTTGGCCCCAGCCTCTTCAAATTGAACCCTCAGCTGGGTGATATCTTGGCTAAGGGTCTCTGCTTCTTGCTTAATTTGCTACAAACAAGCCTCCAGCAGAATAACCTCAACAGCTTTGGCATCTATGTTTGAGAGGCGAGCAGCAATTTGGTCTCGCTCGGCTAAAAGATGATCCCGCTCTAAGGTTAGTTCCTCCTTTTCCCGAATAAACCTTTGGAGGCCCTTGGAAGCAAGTAAGTTGGCATGTGAAACAAGAAAAGCAAACTCAAAATACTACTAAAACAAAGATAGAAAAATGACAAAGGAAATGAAAAGTATACCACTGAGGGGCGTTGTGCAAAAAATTATTCAATAAACATTCTCCCGAGAGGGCCTATATCTTTTCCCGATCTTTTTTTGAAGCCAAAGGCTTCAGATAGTTAGCAAGTTCCACCGACCGGACAACAAATTGCAACCGGTAGAAATCGAGAGAGTAACGCTCCTCCTTTGCAGATCTTCTGAGGGGGCAACGTAATTTTGCCCCAAATTCCCATGAACTAGGGACTGGGGGAGAGGAACATCCTCTTCTCGGACGGATACAACCGGTGGAGATGATGTAGCAGTTGTTGATGGAAGAATCAGTGTAGAAGGGGATAAAGCTAACAGCATTGAAGGATGAGAAATGGTTGCAGCAAACGCAGTGCTAGGTGTTGGTTGCTCATCAACCAAAGATGGCGGGGACCGGTACTTAGCCCCCACAATACCGGGTGCAATGACTGGGGTTCGAAAATGGAAGTTTGAAATTTCAAGCATCTAAAACTTCCTAGAGCACCGAGGCATCGTCCTCGATTGGTGTAACTAACTCAATAGATTGAGCAGTCTGTTGAGCCGAGGAAGGTCGTCATCTTCTGTGTAGAGAAACCTCCTTCTTGTTGTTCTCCATCATCGTCAATCATCATGGTACCTATGACTAGCCCAGTTAAGGGCTCATCACCACGACTTCCGGAGATTACTTAGGGGCAACGTTCTTTTCCCTCTTATTTTTTCCTTTGACTGCGGAGGAATGCCTTTTTTTTTGGTTGATTGTTCTCCGGCCGGGGACTCCGATATGAAGCACACTTGCACTAGAACCAGACCGAGAGATGCATGTTTGAGTAAATTCCTCTTGAAGCAGCCTCACCACATCAATAGGATCAACCAAAACATCCTCCTTGAGAGACGACAACCGAGCCCTAAGGTAGACCTGAATTCAAAAAAGAGGGAAGGATTAATTAATTTCCTCACACAAAAAGCAAAGACGAGATGGGTTACCATGATTTTTTGCCTTCCACTCGTATTTAAGGGCCAGTTCTTTCCACTCGCGAGTTTCAGGTGTAGTGATGTACAAGATTTTCTAGACCCGCTATTCCAAGCCTTCAACCCTAGGTAGTACTCATCGAGTTTCTAAAACAGGAAAAAGAAGGAGGGTCAATAATGATAATGAGATGATCTCTAATGAAGAAATATTAAACAAGGAACTTATAAGTGTGATTCCATGATTCTGGAAAGGATGAAGCCATTGCCGGAATGATATCATTGGTGGCAATTGCAACGAACTCTTCTATCAATCCATGGTCGTTGTCATCATCTGTGCTAGATAGTAGAATATGGTGGCCACCTTTGCCAAAATTTACCATTCCCCAGTGGATGATCTTGGGGGAATAGAGGTTCATCGCATGAGCTAGTGATAGCTCCTTTCCCGTTTCTTGGCATAGGCGCTGAAGACAAGCAATCGTCCTCCACACATAAGGACTCACTTGTGACAAACATACATGGTAACATAGGCAAAACTCCACAATGATGGATTCAGGCTCTTCATTCAGAGAAAGTGCCCCCAAAGTGAAGGAATGTGTATAGAAATACTAAAACCTTTCTTGGGTAAGGTTACCTGCTCCACCAGATCAGGAGCAACAATGTCTAAATCTTGATAATGGAAATCTTCCTTTACAACAGGAATACTAGAAGGACGGATGGAAAAGAGTATTTGCCAACAACCCATGTACGAGGGTTAGTAGAAGGAAATTTATGTTCGAAGTCTTTAGTTATCACGAAACTTCTGGGGAAAATGGTACTCACTGTAGGAGGAGCAGCCTCATCGGCTTTCCGTTTATTCTTTGAAGAACTAAGGTTTTTAAAAGAAAAAGCCACTCTATGGTAGAAAAGAAGGGAAAGCTTAAAAATTAAAGAAAGGTTGAAGAACAAAGTACGAGTTGAATGAATAGAGTTTGAAGAATTATGAAGTGAGAATGAAGGAGGTTGATGCATATAAGTAAAGGTTTAGACGGCTAAAATCGTGGCCATAGTTACCTCGATAGCTGGAAAAAGTTATGCTGAAACGTGGGATGATGTGTGTTCGGAGCATTAAATGTGGAGAGACGTGCGTCTAATCAACTATCAGAAACTTTTCAAAGGGGTCAGTAAATTTCCCGCCAGAAAGAATGTTTTTACCAACTTTCCGGTGACACAAAGCTATGCCACCGGAAAGTAGGGAGACTATTTACATAACATAAAATATGTCATATTAAATGATCGCATAAGGAAGTGACACGTGGAGCCGACGGCAGGGGATAGCTGAAATCGAAGGGACTATTCTGTCTGTTACCGGAAAGAATTATGCTCATAAAGATGAGATAAATGTCTGCCGTCCGATAACATTTATTGAAAAATATTCTACAATATTTAGTATATTGCCTATTACAAAGAATATGACATTCATGCATGTCGTTACACATTCATTAATGAACCTCATAATTGATATTAAAGAAGAGCTTGATATTAGGACTTTGTTCCTAGGTGCAACTATAAATAGTGAGCTCCATTATCATTGTAGAGGACATGAATTTTCTGGCAAAAATATGCGACACTCTATGCAAAGCTTAATAGAACTTTATCTTCTTGCTTTTTGATTTGATTGTTGTTGTGCCGGGAAGCCTTGCTCCCGATTACGTCTCCATCTCAAGGCTAAGTATTGCATATCTATATAGTTCATATATTATTTCAGGATTAAATTAATTTCACTTGCCTTGAAATCACATATAAATTTAACTCTATCGTTTTACGGATAAATAATACTTTTAATTGTTATATATCGATATTTAATGATATAATATAATAAATTTAAGTAATAATTGTATTTAGAGTAATAGTATGGTACAATATCAAGTTATCAACTCAAACAAGCGGTTAAGTTTGGTAGTCAAATTGTTTCCACCAAAAAAAAAAAGGTCCCGAGCACACTAGTCATTCCGTCATCTGGGAGAGAGCTGCGCGCTCATCTGACTTGCACGAAAAGTAACTTACATAAACCTCGAAAATCCAAAACCCAGAAACCCTAAGCTCAGTTTCAGAAATCGCCATGGCAGCCGCCAAGTCACCTTCTCACGAGCCATCAAAAGCTTCACCAGCGGATATGAACTACTCAAATGACCATCATTTCTTTGGTAAACTACTTATACTATTTCTCGTTGCAACTCCCCATTTTATTTTCTGACTCCGTGATCAATCAATAAATATAATGTAAAGTTCAACACACACTAACAGGCAAATATGTAGTAATTAATTTGTAGTTAGTAGTACTAATGTATTACATAGCGTACTTAAATGATTGAGTGAGACAAATATTTTCGTTTAAAGTTTAATTTTGTGGTTGAATAATGGAAACTTTTGGGCTCGATTAGTTCAAACTAAAGTGTTTAATTGTTGTATCCAGTGTGGAGAGAGTTCGTATGGGGAGCTATTGCTGGAGCTTTTGGGGAAGGAATGATGCACCCGATTGATACTGTGAAGACCCGGATACAGAGCCAAGCCATTTTCAGTGGATGCCAGGTAATTATATAATGTTAAAAAATGTGCAATGCACGCAATGCGTTTCTCTAAAATGTCCTGTATGACCATCCATATGTGCTTCTCTTATTGTATAATTTGAGGAAGAGGTAAATTGAGTATTTTGAGTTAGTGGGTGCGAAGTACCATTGCACCTATTATTCATTGTGGTAATTGGTCTTAAACTTAGTATTTTTTTTCTTTTAAATTATTGTATTTCACTATGTCAATATTGGGGGAGTCAAAGATAGAGGGTACGCCAAGCTTGACACAATTATAGTATATTTTTTAAAATTGTTCAACGATATAAACAAGTCAATCTTCAGGCAGCAGACACCCTTGCACCTTCTGTTGCGACTCTGCATCCACATCAAATTTTGATTTGCAACAACAACAACAACCCAGTATAATCCCACTTAGTGGGGGTCTGTAGAGGTTAGTGTGTACACAGACCTTACCCCTATCCTGGAGTAGAGAAGTTGTTTCCAATACACCCTCGGCATCCTTCCCTCCAAGAACTTCCCACCTTGCACTTGGATTGATTTGATGAGTGTATTAATTACATTGTATGATAATTTCCTTGTGTTATTTTCAGAACCAGAAAAGCATACTGCAAATGATACGAACTGTTTGGGTTACCAATGGATTAACTGGTATTTCACTTATGTTGGTGCTTATCTTGAACCATTTTGTATGTGATTTTAAGTTAACACCGACATTTTTGCTGCTAGGATTTTACAGAGGAGTAACGCCAGGGGTCACTGGTTCTCTTGCCACGGGTGCGACATACTTTGGCGTTATAGAGTCAACCAAGAAGTGGGTAGAAGAATCACATCCGAGCCTTAGTGGCCATTGGGCACATTTCATTGCTGGTGCTATTGGTAACCTTATTGTTCGTGGCTTCTCCTGATTCATACTCATTAGCTTCATTGGATATGTTATGCTGCGCTTTTAGAATTCTGCATTATTGGTTGTTCAATCTGCATTTCAGGAGATACACTTGGGTCTTTCATTTATGTTCCATGTGAAGTGATAAAGCAGCGCATGCAGGTTCAAGGCACCAATAAGTATTGGGCTTCTGTTGCCTTGAAGGATGGAAGTTGTGTTACACAGGGCCCAAACATGTACGGTTATTATTCAGGAATGTTTCAGGCTGGTTGCTCTATATGGAAAGAACAAGGTCCAAAGGGTTTATATGCAGGGTACAGTTTTTCATGTCATTCTTTTTTGGATAGTTGACTGCATAAATTCTCAGTATCAAGTAGAAAAGCAATTTGTTCATGATCACATGTCTGTGTATATGATAGCAGTACTCTGTGCTTCGCATGAAGCCACTGTCCCAAGCACATTAGGTTTTAATTATGAACAGAAAAAGATTAGGTGAGGAATTAGGAGCCTGACTTTATATTATGTGCATTGTGCACTGAATACCATCTCTGCTAGGTCGACGCTATTCATTAAATTATGTTAAACTGTTTGACGATGACAACTGTTTCTAATGTTTCTCCTGATGCATCTCCATAATCAAGCTTAGCGGTTTTGGATGCTAACTTCCTTCACCATTTCATTTGCAGATACTTCTCTACACTTGTCAGAGACATGCCCTTTGCTGGTTTGATGGTATATCGGTCATGACTCAAATTTCATTTTCTTTCTTTCCTTTTGTTTGAAGATGGATTTAGTCTGACTCTCTAATTTATTTTATCTGCTAGACTTGATGTCAGACATTTAACTGTCTCTTCTTGTGGCTGAAAATTTATAGAGAACTTATGAATTTAAGATGTTTCCCACCGAGTAAAGGTTATATGGCTTGGGTGATGAGTTGTGGAGAAGAAGAGAAGCAATGAAAATGAGGGTGCTGATGATCAGGACCATAGTGTAACGTAGGGTGTCTAGTGGCTTGTGACTTCTGTTATGTATTGGAAAACATATGTCAGATGTTGTGTTCCAATCAAGGATACTATGTAGAAGCTTAGCCCTTCTTTGTCTGATTCAAGTTGGTTCAATATTCACGGTCTTGTGCTTTATTGGGCTACTCAAAGCTAATGACTTCTTGAAGTTGAAGATATATGATCAAACAATCTTGAGCTTGGCTCAAACAGTAAACTTAAATACGTGAAGCTTGATTGAGCCAACCTAGTTCAAATTCAATCCAAGTGCAAATTCAATCATATAGAAGGATGCTCTATTTTCAGTACCTTCTTGGTATTGTTTAATGAAATTCTTACCTTTGCATTTCTTTTTAAAGTTTCCATCCAGGAAAAAGATAAGCGAGGGAAATCTATAGATCTTTTTTCTTAATAAAATCTGACAGAAAAGAAACTTAATTTGATAACAAAAAAATCTCAAGTAACAGTTGATTTAATGAATGTTCAAGCTATAAAATGTTAGAAACACCATTTTGTTCCAATTTAAGCTGACTGCGAAAACAATTAAATTATTAGTACCTTATTAAAAACTGACTGTTACATTAAGAAACCTCTGTTTTACAAAACTATCTTCTCTGCTATTAATCATTATGAATCTCTTAAATCAGAATATTGCACCTGTAATCCAAATACATGTGATCTTAATGTGATGCTATGAAGAGGCATTCTGAAATGGATGGCTCTATTCTTAAAGGTGGTAGGGCTTCAAAATTCATAGGTTGGGAGGAGTAATAGTAAGAATATAGGAGAAGGAAAGACGGATATATCTGGAGTAAGGGAACAACTGATTGACAGAGGGTGAGAGATGGAAAGGATGGAAACAACAGCGAGACCTATGGTTTTGAAAGTCCTATAGAGCAGAGATACATGTATGCATAAATCAACTTAAAGAATAGGACAATTAAGCCTGCTGAGCAGCAGAAGGCTTACAAGCCAGGTTAGCAAGATTTTTGTAGGCCTGAAAGTACAGATTGTGGTGGCTTGAGCTTTTTCGAGGGTGAGCAAGGTGAAGCTTCAACCATGCTGAGCTTCTTTAGCTCGTAATCAAACTGGTCTAACTCGCGCCCCTACTTGAAATATCAGCATATAAATATCACTTCTCGTTTTCAATTGCATCAGCGAATAACAGCTTGAGTAGAAACTTATTCATTGAGACAAAGCTCTATTAACTAGACTAAAATGAGCTCTTTTTAATCTTTTAACTAAACTGAATATCAAGAAGCAATTAGTCTTCCAAAGATTGGATCTCCTTGTACAAAGAGAGCTTGCTATTTATAGGAAAAGATGAGTAGCTTTTGTCATGTTCCCCTTTTGCGAATGTGAAATCCATGTATGCGAAGTGACCTTTTTGTACGTAGATTTCATATATGCAACTATGACACTTGTGTTTCACTCTTGACTTCATGAGTTAGTCTTGCAAATGTAGATTCCATATATATGAATGTGACCTTTGCAAATATAGATTTCACACATGCATCGATGACTCTTTTGCTTTCGTTTTTTACTTCATGAGTCAGACTTGCAAATGTGACCTTGGCGTATATAGATTCCACGTATGCATCTATAGCTCTTTTACTTCCATTCTTGACTTCATGTGTTAGACTTGCAAATATAGGTTCCATGTATGCAAATGTGACCTTGCGTATATAGATTCCACATATGCAACTATGCTCATTTTCATCTCTAATTTTCTCTATCCATAAACCATATGTATATTCCACATTTGCGAATATGAAGATGATATGTACAATTGTGGTTTTGCTTCATTCTCATGTCTTTTAGCCTCTTTCCTTCGTTTTCATAATTTCTTCTTCCTACAAGATTTGTTAGAAAATATGCGAGGATAGGAAATCATTATTCATATTTTATTTTAAAAATGTATTTTTTAAATATGAAATTACATGAATAATTTATATCCATCACCCTGCTCTTTTGCTAAATGGAGATGGTCCAATGTCCAGTCCATTAGGAATTATGCTCCGAGTATGATTGCGTCGACGAGTTCTGACTTGACAGTTCCACGTATTTTCACAGTAGAGACAATTTCCACGGTTTGGATTTAACATCGTAACTTGATAAGAATCATGAGTTTCTTCTACTTGTGTAGGCCATCATTCCCCTAATACTGTTTCCTTCAAAATTCTAAGATTTTGCTGTTGATCTGTGATGTTTTGATGACACACTTTTCAATTCAAATCTAATTGTAACTATGTTTTTATATATGTTTCTGTTATAGTAATTCTTTTTTAACTTTACTAAATATTCAAATTCATAGGTTACTTTCTATGAGGCTTTGAGAAGCATGACTGAGTATGGGAAGCAGAAGTGGTTTAACAACTTTAGTTATCACTCAAATGGATCTATTGAGGGCCTCCTTTTGGGAGGACTAGCCGGGGGTATGTACTACTCTCCCCTTGTTAAAGCACTATAGCATAGTTGTAGTTTGATATGCAATAACTTTTCCATCCATTCACAGGTTTAAGTGCATATGTCACCACTCCCTTGGATGTTATCAAAACAAGATTACAAGTGCAAGGAACAACATTAAGGTGCTCATCTGTCTATAAATTATCTTTTTTGTTGCAATGTTAACCCTTTCACTATTGAATGTAAGACGTAGCTCTTTACTACTTGTAAAACTCCTGAGTTACATTTCTCAAAATAAGAAAAGGCCTTTTTGGTTATTCAAACACCATCCTGAATTAGGAAACTTATATATTCTCATACTTTTTGCACAGCTGTACTTATAAACCGGAGGCTAACTTTTTGTTAATTATTTTTGGTGTTTGGTAATACCTCGTGCTATGTTGAAAGATATAACATCATCCGTGATTTTTTCATATATCCAAGTTCTGCATTGTTAATGTGTTGCCAGGTATAGCGGCTGGCTGGATGCTGTTCAGAAGATTTGGATGACTGAAGGTGTTAGGGGGATGTTTAGAGGTAGCATTCCTCGAATAACATGGTACATTCCAGCTTCTGCTCTTACATTCATGGTGGTTGAGTTTTTGAGGGAGCATTTTAATGAGGAGTTGGACAATGATAAACTGCAAGATGTTGCTAGCTTGTCAGCGGAGACAACAAGTTCTTCCTTGCAAGAGGTGTCATGAATATCATATTACTTGTAAATTGCTATTAATATTGCACCAATTTTTAAATAGATGCTTCTGTACAAATGACATGGAACCACTGAATTTATTTGAAAGTTCCTAGCAAATCAAGGTGAAATATTCAATAGGTTTTAGTATTTCAAATTTGTTCTTTTTCTCATTGTTAATACAGTTGTATCTACTCTGTAATCTGTCATACATTTAAAGTTTTCCTCCCTTCAGAAAGTACTTTGTAGCTTTATGCATAAATTCATTGTAGGATCATCTTCAAACGATGATCTCATCGTGGCTTACAAACCTTCATTTGGTAAAGAAAACCGTGGACATACAATGCTTGACGGTATTTATTCCTTTCTTAATCATCGGAAGTTCAAATATAACTAGCTGTTTCTTTTTTCTTGACGGAGTTTTTTATAGTATGATTAACATATACTAATACTTGAGGAAAGCCTGTAGGCTGTATCTATTTCAGTGTGTATTTTTGCACTACGTAAGTAAGCCTATATCACGAGGACTTACTATGTTTAGAATAATGATACTACAATCGACTATGATGAACTTTGTCATGCAATGCTGGGAGGCTCAGGCCACAATCTATTAATTACCAGTTAGCTTGACAACGGAGAATGAGCAACCAAGTAGTTTAATTATTTAACTTCGGGTCGGACCAACCAGATTTCCGACAACTAGTTGAACCCGCTTTGGGATACAAGTCAAAGGATCTATGCGAAAATTTCTGCAGAAACCAGAACATGTAGCAAAACAAAGGTCTTTTAGAGTCGATTGATTAACTCATTTGGATTGGATTATTTGTAAGAAAATATAGCAGAAGTATCAATGGACAGCACCAAAAAATGAAAGGATAATAATGCACTGTAAGCCAAATCATGGACCTTTATCGCCATTCTTTTTCAGGACTAACAAAGATATTACCAGAATTTGACTCCATAAGAAACTGGAATAAGGCTGATTCCATAGTTGTCAACTAGAAAAAACAACCAATCAAAGGACCATTACGTTTTTTAAAGGAAAACAAAAAACAAACGACATCATGAAACAAATGCACCACCTACTCAAAGGAAAACTCTCAAGAAGTTATGGGTAGAGCCACCCTACCCCGCCCTCAACCCCCACCCCAGAGAAAAGAACCACCACACAGCATCCACAGATTCTGTGATGGTTAACAGAAGATAAAGGAAAATTACTAAGACAACTTGGAATGTAACAAGAGATTAAAGCCATATATGGAGATTGTCTTTTATCGAAAACACAATCAAGAAAAGAAGTTACATTTTCAGTACCAAGGCTAAATAGACCGAAAGGGCAAGATTCATGTTCTCTTGATCTTAGACAATGCTCCATTCTCGAGAAAATAGGTGCTTTGAGTTCCATGCCAAGTGATATGCATATGCGTGAGGATTTGATAGCTCGATTTTTAATTTTTATTTTAATAAGGTAATATATTTGTATATGTATACTGTTAAAATCGAGACCACCCGATTACACTAATGGGCCGGGACCAGGGGATAGTTCGAGGATCGGCCCCGTAGTATATCAGACCAAGTTACGAGGATAACACTGAGTCCGGGATTCGAAGTACCAGCCGAGTTCAAGACCGATGATGATCGAGACCAAACAGGATGGGCATCGAGCAAGACCGAAGATAGCATAATACCAGAAATGCGAGATATTCGTGACTGGCCGAGGATCATGGCGAAAATCTTGGTACGAATCAAATCAAGAATGGTTATTTAGCCCATCATGGGGTTTACTTCTGTAATTAGAATTGTACCATAAATAGGATTCTTCTACTATATAAAAAGGCTTCTAATTATTTTTGTAACCATCCTATATTCACGCATATCAAAGCAATACAATACTTTTTTCTCTTATACTCTCTTATTCATCAATTTGTTTCATAACTCTACTCACACTCATGCAGTTCGAGGGCGACCTAGCTCGAGGGCTGAATTGCATTTCAATATTGGTTTGCATTATTTTGTTGTTTATTTATACTATTAATCATCATATTTATCAATTGGTGCTAGGTAAAATTACATATCCTTAAAACTACTTGTAAGTTTAATTCTTATTCGATTTTAAGGTTAAACAGTTTGGCTCCCACCGCGGGGCTATGGATAATAGTGACTGCCTGGTATTAATTCGCATAACACACAATGCTTTGCGCTTGTCTTGTAAGTGTCTTTAATTTCAGGATCAACATGTCAAACTCTCAAGTAGCACCCACACATACAGACAGTGGCCTTGGTTTCCACAAAACGATAACATAGCTGCCCCGGGAAATTGAGTACCTCCAGTCAACCCAGATGGATCCCCGATCGTTGACCCAATTGACGCCAGCTCCCATATTGCCATTAATGGGAATTTAGGTGTCGAACCTAAAAATAGCATTCGTAGAGATGCTTGAGTAGCCGATCAGAACTAAAAGACCGGTGAAGAAGGTGAAATTACCCTTCGGATGATATTCGAGATGTTGCAAACTCAAAATGTTACAATAGCACAACTCCAAAAACAGAATCGTGCACCAAGTAGAATCGAGCTTGAGCCATCGCACAAAGTTGTTCATAAAACTGAATCGGTGCCAAAGAGATTGAATGACGGAGAATCAGAAACTAATCCCGCTATTGTAAAAATTCTCGAGGAACTGACGAAGCGAATCGAGACAGGGAAAAAGAAGATCGAGGAAAACGATAAGAAAGTGGAAACTTATAACTCCAGGGTCGGCCAAATCTCGGGGACACCACCGATACTGAAAGGTCTTGATTCAAAAAAGTTTGTCCAAAGCCAGAGAAGTCCCGAATGCCCGTGATTCCGAAGTATAACGGGATGTCAAATCCAAATGAACACATCACCTCATATACGTGCGCCATGAAGGGAAATGACTTGGAAGATGACAAGATTGAATATATGTGTTGCTGAAGAAATTCAGAGAAACTCTATCAAAGGGTACCATGATATGGTACCACAATTTACCACCTAAATTTTATTGATTCATTTGCTATGCTTGTAGATTCTTTTGTGAAGGCACACACTGGAGCTATTAAGGTTGCAACTAGAAAGTCGGACCTATTCAAGGTAAGGCAAAAGGAAAACAAGATGCTCAAGGAATTCTTATCTCGATTTCAAATGAAACAGTTGGATTTGCCACTGGATACCGATGATTGGGCTGCTCAAGCCTTCACTCAAGGTCTCAATGAACAGAGTTCTGTAGCTTCGCAACAATTAAAGCAGAATTTGATCGAATATCCCGTCGTCACTTGGTCCGATGTACACAATCGATATCAGTAGAAGATTAGGGTTGATGATGACCAATTGGGGACTCCAATTGGTTCGATTTATCCCAACAAGCCCGTGGACAGAGATAAAAGGGACGTCGATCGGGAACCACCTGTGAACAGAGACCGAAATTAGCCATACGGTGGAGATCGAAGAAATAATAAGCCTGGGTGCGATCCTGTTTGAAGTGATAGAAGGAATGATTAGGGACAGAGCTCCCAAGGGCTCATGATCAAGAGTGGTTTCGATCGGGGTACTGGGTCCAAAGATGCATCTCGATTGTCAGAATATAACTTCAGCATAAATGCTTCCGTCATAGAATCGGCCACTGGGCATATCAAAGATGCTAGGTAGCCTCGAACTCTGTAGACCGATCCGGCCTAGAGAAACCCAAACCAAATATGCAAGTATCATGGAACTCATGGCCATAAAATAGAATATTGTAGACAACTAATAGAGGAACTAGCCTGGTTATTCAACGAGGGGCACCTTTGAGAATTCTTAAGTGATCGGGAAAAGAACCACTTAAAAAATAAAGATTCGAATAGATGAAATGAGCAGGAAGAGCCACAACATTTCATTCACATGATTGTTGGAGGAGTCTATGTTCCTCAAGGATCGGTATTTAAACGCACAAAGGTAACGATCACAAGGGAAAACAAACTCGGGACAACTTACTAGAAGAAACCTTGTCTTTCAATGATGAGGATGCGTAAGGGATGAACAACCTCACAACGATGTAGTAGTAATATCTATCCTTATGAATAAAATTAAAACTAAACATGTGTTGATTGATCCAGGTAGCCCGGCGAATATAATTTGATCAAGGGTCGTATAGCAACTCAGCCTCCAAGATAAAATTATACCCGTCGCTCGAGTACTTAATGCCTTCAACATGGCGAGTGAAACCACCTAAGGGGAAATCATTTTTCCAGTAAATGTCATGACCCAGATTTCGCACTCATAGGAGTCGTAATGGCGTCTACTAGTGGAAGCTAGGCAAGCTAATTGTTCCAATTACTTATCCTTTTTTTTCATTTCTAATCCTTTATCAATGGTCGATAATAATAACAACGGAAATGAATTAGCGGAAGAATAAAATGTAACAATTTAATAATAGTACTAATGCCAATCCATAACATAACTACCCAGAATTGGTGTCGCAATATCACAAACTATCTAGGAATACTACAAATAAAGGTCTGAAAGATTTAATACGACACTGTATCTGGAATACATGAAAGAAAAAGAATGAAAAGATAGAAGGAGACGCCAAGGCCTGCTGACTCTTGCAGGATACCTCGAGTCACCTATTGGACTGAAGGAAGCAACCTCATTACGGTCCAAAAGCTACAACACTAGAATCTGCACACAGTGTAAAGTGTAGTATCAGCACAACCGACCCCATGTGCTGGTAAGTGCTTAGCCTAACCTTGACAAAGTAATGACCAGGCTAGGACTAGACTACCAAATAAACTTGTGCAGTTCAATCATATACAGTAAAAAAATAAGATAGAAATTTGCAGTTAAGGATAGGAGAGGGAAACATGCTGCGGGGTAACAACAAGTGTTAGCAGAAAAACATCCTATAAATGTAAATAACACCATAGTTCAATTATCAACAAGAATCAGAAATAAAAGACAAGTGCACGACATCACCCTTCGTGCTTTTACTCTCGTCCTCACCATAAAATAAATAAAATAAAATTGGCACGGCATCATCCTTCGTGCTTTTACCTCACATAATCCTTCGTGCATTTTCACTCGTATCATGGCCCAAAATTATACATCGTGCGGCATAGCATCACCCTTCGTGCTTTAACCTCACAATATCGGCATGACATCACCCTTCGTGCATTAACACTCTCACACAAATATCATGCACAACATCATCCTTCGTGCTTTAACGCTCATCCTTACCCAAACAATAATCACAAAGCAATAAGGGCAAGTGAATGAATAAAATCACAATAATATCCCGGCAAAAGAACAATAGTATAACAATCATATCCCGGCAATGGAGATAACATAAAAAAAATAACAACATCCTGGCAACGGAGACAGTATCACAGACCTCTTCTCTTTTTCACATTTACTTTACAACTCAATTCACAACTTGAGCCAATGCTCGATGCCACGAACACAATTCAAGCTGCAACTATCGCTTTACCTCTTGATTTCACCACCAACTCGCTTGTATCTATCCACAAGTTACTTAACTACATCAATAAATGCTAAATGAATCAATTTAATGCAAGAAAATAGGTTTTCCAATGTTTATCCCCAAAAGTAAAAATCGACCTCGAGCCTGCTAGGTCAGAATTCGAAGTTAGGACCAAAAACTGATTACTAATTCACCCACGAACCCAAAATCACCCAATTCCACCATGAAAACCCTAGATTCTAGGATGAAATCTTGTAAAAAGAAGTTAAGGAGTAAAGGAAATGAGTTAACAATCACTTACTTGTGTTTTTAGGGAAGAAAGAGTATTTTGAGAATTGCCTCTTTTGTTTTAGGGTTTTGAGAAGTTGAAAAATAGCTGAAAAGTCCCGTTTATTTATTCCTCTCAGACCGTCATCGCGGACCGCATAAAAAGGACCGCAGTCGCGAATCTCCACCGCGGACCAAAAAATATCGAGCACGACCGTGGAGAACTATCCTTTCTCACTATGGACCGCATAAATCCCACCGCGGTCGCAAGAAATCACTATGGACCGCGAAGTCAGGTTCAGTGATCTGCAGCTTCTCTGAACCTGCAACAGTTATGTTCTAAGTCTAAATTCACTCTGTGGCCTATCAAAAACGCACCCAAGTCCTTGGGGATCCAATCCAAACATACACACTGACCTATAAACATCACTCAAGAATACCAAAATTTCTAATTTCTCAACTTTAAGTCCATTTTATACCAAACCAATTTCGATCTTTACCAAATTTTACATATGCAACCTAATTATTATTTCAAACTTGTACCAGGCTCCGGAACCATAATACTGGCCCGATACCATCAATTTCAAACATCTTTCATTTCCATAATTTTACATAGATTGTTTTGCTTGGTCCAATCTCGGTATGACAAGAATCTCAATAAAGATCACTACCCATCGATTAATCTTGGACCCAACGTTCTGTCCAGTAAAGCAAAAGAGAATGCACAATCCGAGATTAAGCATGCATTCATCAAGACGAGATAACCAAACTTCTACAAATAGGTCTATTCAGGAAGTAAAATATCCCGAATGGTTAGCAAATGTAGTGTTAGTCCCTAAGAAGGAAAATAAATTTGGAATGCATAGATTATAAGGACTTGAACAAGGCATGCCCTAAGGATTCTTTTCCTTTGCCAAATATCGATCGCATGATCGATGCTATGTCCGGCCACAAGATTCTCAATTTTCCCGATGACTACTATGGGTACAATTAAATACAGATAAACCCGGTGGACCAGGAAAAAACTTTGCTTATCACTAAATATGACACCTATTGTTATAACATAATGTCGTTCAGACTAAAAATTCCGGTACAACTTATCAACACCTAGTAAATCGAATGTTTGAAGAACAAATAGGGAAATTGATGGAATTTTATATTGATGAAATGCTAGTTAACTCCTTCTGAGTAGAGGACCATTCGGAACATTTGCAAGATCCTTTCAATATGCTAAGGAGGTATAACATAAAATTCAACCCAGAAAATGTGCATTCAAGGTCGGCTCGGGCAAGTTTCTTGGCTTCATGGTGTCTAATTGGGGAATCGAGATCTACCCCAACAAAATCAAAGCTATCGAAGATATCAAAGTCATGGATAATATGAAATCCATGCAGAGACTGACCGGGTGCATAGCCGTCCTAGGGCGATTCATCTTGAGGTCCTCAAATATAAGTCACCAGTTCTTCTCGATACTTAGGAAGAAGAGCAATTTTGCATGGAACCCGGAATGACAACAAGACTTAGAAGAACTAAAATGATACATTTCAATCCCTCTATTGCTTCACACCCTGAAAGACTAGCAACTCTACTTATACTTGATGATCTTGGAAATAGCTGTAAGTGGGGTCCTAATTCGAGAAGAGCAAGGTCCCTATTTACTGTGTTAGTGGAACCTTGGATGAGGACAAAACCCGATACCCACACTTGGAGAAATTAGCGCTTGCTTTAATAAACGCATCTAGGAAATGAAAATCATATTTCCAAAGTCAACCAATATGTGTTGTAACTACCTATCCCTTTCGTAATATTTTGCATAAACCGAAACTTTCAAGGAGATTGGCCAAATGGGTCATGGAAATCAGCGGGTAAAATATTGAATATCAACCCTGAACAACCATCAAGTCCCAAATCTTGGCAGACTTTGTGGTTAACTTTATGCCAGCCTTCTTACCCGAGGTCAAAAAGGAATTTCTGTTAAAATCGGGTACATCATGGGGGGTGTGGACCCTGATCATGGATAGTTCTTCGAACGTGAAAGGGTCTGGGATGGGCATCGTTTTGAAGCTACCCACAGGTAACATAATTAGACAGTCAATCGAAACTTCAAAGTCAACTAACAATGAAGCCGAGTATGAGGCCATGATTGCAGGTCTTGAGTTGGCAAAAAATTTGGGAGGAGAGGTCATCGAGGCCAAATGTGATTCCCTACTTGTGGTAAACCAAGTCAATAGAACTTTCAAAGTCTGAGAAGATCGAATACAGAGGTACTTGGACATACTGGTAACTTTAAATCGATTTAAAGAATGGACCTTACAACACATACCTCGGGAACAGAACAATAAGGTCGATGCTCTTGCAAACTTGGGGTCATCTATCGAGGATGACGAACTTAACCCGGGGACTGTCGTACAACTCTCTAGATCAGTAATCGAAGAAGGCCACGCCGAAATAAGCTCTACAAGTTTTACTTGGGATTAGAGAAAAAAGTACATTGAATACTTAAAGAACGAGAAGCTCCTATCAGATCCAAAAAAGTCAAGGACTCTATGCACGAAGTTGATAACTAGGAATTCGAGTTCATTTTACACTCTCTTTTACTTGAGTTTTGACTACAAATATATACAAAATAGTCCCAAAGGCTTACATGTTATACTTGTTTGCAGGATTTGGTCATAATGGTGACAATTAGTCAAACCCCGCTCAAAAAAGAATGAAACATGCACAAGTACTAAGAACAAGGCCAAGCACGGTGCAACAGATCCACTACGATCGCATTCCATTTAGTGCGGTCCGCAGTGAGGAGATTCAGAGAGGTGCATATTTTTGAAATTTTTGAAACTCAAGCACCGCGGCTGCAAACTATTTCGTGCGGACCGTAGTGGCCTCACCACGGCTGCAATCGAGTTTTTGCAGTCTGCAAAGATGGGGGTTCAAAGAATTGGGAGTTTGGAGATTAAAGCCAATGCGATATGCGATCCTTTTTATGCGAACCGCAATTGAAGCCACTGTAACCATGTGCATTTTATACGGCACGCGATGGCCGAGTTTAGAGAGAAGATACTTGAATCCAAAAAAGCCTCACCGCTGCCGCACTCCATTTCTTGCGGTCCACGGTACCTCTATAGGGGTATTTTTTTTTCCAGAAAAGTCGACCTAGTATAAGTACTTTCTTTTCCAATTTTTAGATTATCTTTGTAATCTGACATTGGGTTGAGCATGTGAACGAATATTATTGATCATTTTGAGTAATTTTATAGTGGTTTTTATCATTGAATCTTCAAGTATTATCTTACAATTAATTTATATGGATTATATCAGTTTTCTTCCATTATTATGAGTAGTTAAACCCATATCTAGTATTGTGGCCCAGCCCTAATGTGGGTATTTGATGGGTCTTGAGTTTTAAGACTTGAATATTTATGGGTGTTTGATATTTGGACTAATTTGTGTCTTCCATGTTGATATAGTGGTTGCGAACACTAATTTGTGCCTTTTTGACTTGGGTTCTTCTTGAGAAAGAAAGCTTGAGTCTAGAAAAATTAGTCCAACAAAGAATTGGGGAGCATTCAAGAGATTGATAGTCCCAATTAAAGGGTTAAACCTAGAGATAGTAATACCCGACTTGAGCCTAAATTGCTTGCATAGTTATCATACTCAAGTGGTCTTGAGAAAGTCAATTAGGGGAAAATTATTCAAACTACTGAGAGGTATAGAGTGAGAAGTTTCATGCATTGGTTATATCGTGATCCTCAACATGACAACCTTTCCTTAGATTCAAGAACTCGTCAAGTGCTCACCAAGGAGAAAGTCACTTCCATTGTGCCTCTTTAACCATTTAGATAACCTTTCAAGTATCTTACTCTTAGCCTAGTTTAGCATCTTATTATCATAATATTAAAGTAATCAAAAGAAAAACTATGATTGGAAGTGCAATTAAAAGCACTACGCATCACTATTTTCGCAACACTTACATAACCGTAGAAATAGAGTTCTATTGCCATGGTTATAACTGTTGCATAAAGGGGTTTGGTGCTATTGAAATACTTTTGTCTTCAAACTGTTGCATTAGTTTAAGAACAGTTGCAATATGGGTACTTTTTTGCGACGATTTTGGTAACCGTTGCAATAAAGTAAACTGTGGCAACAGGTTTTTGGTAGAAACATCAATTGGAACGGTTATTAGTTCCCTCCTCATTTTTTCTTCTAACTTTAATGGTTCTGCCCAAAAATTATCTATTTTTTTTCTTAATAATAATAATAATATTAATATCTTTAGGCCCACTTTTTTTCTTAAACCTAGGTAGCTTCGAAACATATCAAAATAAAGTTTTAACCTTCTCAGAACTAAATAACGGATAGCTTCAACCACTTCTTTGTAGCTTCAATCACAGATGAAGAAACCATTTGAAGAACACATCTCAAAATGCATATAGCTTCAATCACATCAAAGTAGGCTAAAATACTCTCAGGCTTGTGGAGGTCGCTGAGAACATCAAGAAGAGGTAGGTTATGAAAGAGCTTAGATCTAGGTTTCTCCTCCATGAGGATTTTGGGGGTTTCTTCTTTCTTGTTCGGCTTGTTATTTCTTGTCGAGTTTATTATTTTGCTTTTAATTTAAGCATGGAATCTAAATTGGGTATCTATTTATCTAGGGCTATTGGAGATTGTCGGGGAAAGGAGGAAAAATGTGATTTGCTATAGAGAATGCGACAAAGATGAGTATTGTGATTGCAGATACATATACTGAGATTGTTTTCAAATATTAAGATTTCTAGAGGTTCACTTTGTAGCATTATATTAGCTCTTCTACTGGTAAAGTTTAGTTTAAGCTTCAAGTTGTTACTGCCCGATTGAACAATATGTTATAATCTTTAGTTTTAAATTATAGATTCGCAATGTTTAAGTGTAGTAATATTATGAGCTGATTGGAAAATTTTGGCTGATATATGTATTGCGACTGATTTTTTTTGATAAATAATTTTATGCAATCCTAATAGTGGAATATATGTTCTATTTGGTTTAGCTTGGCTTAATGAATTGGTTTGGGTAAAAAATAAATTGGGATCTAGTAGGGTTTTCCTTATACTATAATTCCTTCCTTTTCTTTTTGATTTTGTCAATAAAACTGAATATTTTATACTAATTTCTGTTTACGTCTATGCGGATGCTACCGTGGTGTGCGGCGATATTCGAGAATGTACACACACTTGGATAAAGGAAGAGAGCGAGGAAAGTACATATATGATTGTATGATTCACTTTATTTTTTCTTTTCTACTTATGATTTATTTTGTGATGGTGCAATGAGTTTTGATGTCATTATAGCTATTTTTTTACTGACTATTTTTGTACTTTCTTCTATTCGCTTTTTGTTCTAAATGTGTTGAACTCCTCCGCATAAGGTACAACAACAACAACTACCCAGTATAATCCCATAAAATGGGGTTTGGGGAGGGTAATATGTAGACGAGCCTTACTCCTACCCGAAAGGGCAGAGAGGCTGTTTCCAATCGACCCTCGGCTCAGTGAAGGAAAGGAAAAACAAAAACAAAACAAAGGAGCATTATTAACTCCAGTAGAAATAGCGTAAATAATTATCTAAATATAAGAGCCATAAATAAAATAGCATGCAATAATATTATACAGTAACTACCATAAGGGAGACACACTCCAAAACACAAATTATCTATGGATAGCCCTGCCAAACCTCACCCAACCCCAGGTGAGGAGTAGAAAAAACTCTAGGAGCTCATATCCTACAACCCTGATACTAAAAACGTACAAATTGAAGGCAAAGTGATGAAGAACACAGTGAGAGAAAGAGAGAGAAGTTGAAAGAACTTTCTGGAACAACCGAGAGTCAAAATGAATTCATTACCCAAAAATATCTCTGCCCCTATACAAATATACACACATAATATGACTTGGGTCGGGTCAGACGGCCCAAGTGTAAATATAATAAAAAGAATTGGGCTCAGAATACATTGAGGCCCAAATAGCTAACTAAGCTACAATATACAGAATATACAATAAATATACAATAGATATACAACCCAATATCAATGTTTATGTTTAGGCTTAGAGGCTAAATAATCTTGTAGCTCAACACCCCCCCCTCAAGTTGGAGGGGGAGACCACCTTCAACTTGAGCAGCAGAGGATGGAGGACAGTCCCGGGCAGAGGCTTGGTGAGGAGGTCAGCAAGCTGTCGGGAAGTAGGCACATGGGAAACAGTAATGAAACCACCATTCAGCTGATCCCGAATAAAGTGACAATCCACCTCAATGTGCTTAGTCCGTTCATGAAAAACAGGATTCTTGGCGATATAAATGGCAGCCTGACTGTCACAAAAAATAGAGAAAAGAAGAGCAACAGAAACTCCAGTATCAGTTAGTAAACGAGAGAGCCAAGTCAACTCAGCTACCACTTTACTGAGTACCCTATATTCTGCCTCAGCAGAAGATAAGGAGACAACAGGCTGCTTTTTGGATTTCCAACTAATCAGACAACCACCCAAGAGAATACAAAAACGAGTAACAGATCTCCGAGTATCAGGGCAGGCAGCCCAATCACTGTCAGAATAAGCAGTAACAGAGAAATCAGAACTGGAAGAATAGAACAGACCCAAAGATAAGGTGCCCTTGAGATATCTGTGGACATGGAGGGCAGCATTCATATGAGGGACTCTGGGACATTTCAGAAATTGACTCAGATGCTGAACAGCAAAACAGATGTCACGCCTAGTGTGAGTCAAAAATAGGAGTTTACCAACAAGACTCCTATATTGATCAGGGGAGGAAAAAAGATCACCAGAATCAGCATGAAGTTTGACATTAATATCCAAAGGACTAACAACAGGAGAAACATTTACACAGTCAAACTGATGCAGCAGGTCAGAAATATATTTATGCTGGTTAAGGATCACCCCACCAGGAACAACTGACACCTCTATGCCCAAAAAATAATGCAAACACCCTAGGTCTTTAATCCTGAACTGATCATCCAGAAACAGTTTCAGGGTAGCAATCTCATCATAGTCATCCCCAGTAAGAATAATATCATCCACATAAACTGCTACAATCACTAGAGAACCAGGTTTACCTTTGATGAATAAAGAATAATCATTCAAAGAATGAGTGTAGCCTCTGGAATATAGAGCAGAAGACAATTTAGCATACCATTGTCTGGAAGCCTGTCTCAGCCCATAGAGAGACTTTTCCAACTTACAAACAGGAGGAGCAGAGGCAGAAGAAACAGAGGCAGAGGAAGGGGAAGAGACAGTCAAACCTGGAGGGAGCTTCATATATACCTCCTCATCCAAATCACCATGTAAGAAGGCATTGTTAACATCAAGTTGAAATAAATTTCAGTTATTCTTAGCAGCCACAGCAATAAGACACTTAACTGTGGACATCTTAACCACAGGAGAAAAAGTGTCAATGAAATCAATACCTTCCACCTGAGTATCACCTCTAATCACAAGCGTAGCTTTATGCCTTTCAACAGAGCCATCAGCATGTCCTCGGAAACCTGCATTCTAGCCATGTCATGCCTAATCGCCTCTCCCCAATACCTCTTAGGCCTCCCTCTGCCTCGCCGAACGCCGACAATCGCCAGCCGCTCACAACTCCTCACCGAAGCATCAGGACTTCTCCTCCGCACATGCCCGAACCACCTCAGTCTCGCTTCTCGCATCTTCTCATCCACCGGGGTCACCCCCACCTTTTCTCGAATAGCTTCATTCTTAATCTCGCATCTCCGCATAAGGTAGTTTTCTCAAAATTGTTACTTTCTGTGGTTCTCTTATGTTAGATAAAACTTGTTGTTATAACTATCATTGGGGATGCATTTAGTACACAATCATGAAAGAGCTTAATTTAAACGTAAGTACACTCCTTTTATGCAAACATGAAATAAATTAATTCAAACTGTGAAGAGACTGATGAATATCTCGTTTTGAGTAGTGAGAAGCTTTGTAAACTCCTTTTATGTTTTGTCTGAAATTTATATATTATAGTTAGCAAATATTCATATAGCTGATCCGACTTATTTAGGATTGCGATAGAAGTTTTTATTGTAATAAGCAAAAGGAATATATATGTATAATAGGATTACATGAATATTTAGAACTTACCAACAACTATTTTTGTACACATCCGAGGAGATGTTACAGAAAAGGCTCTGCATCAAAAGAATATTACTATCTTAAAATATGGCTTCACCTGATTCTATTTAGTATTTACAATACAATTACTTTATTCAAGCTTTTCGATCATGCAGACAATTCTCTAAAAATTTTCAGTTGCTTTAGGTTTTTATGAAGCACTTAATGGACATAGGATCTGTTGGTAAAAATCTCCAATTCTTCCAGATAAGCCGCTTCTTCAAATTTCAAGGTGGAAGGGCGTAAAAGACTGCTTTGGTCCATATATCTCTACGCGTCTTCAATAAATAATTTTAACTTGCCTCAATTGGTGCTATGCTATTGAGAAACCTGCAAAGACTTCACCAATGAATGTCTTCCTGAAATCAAGTATATTTTCAGGTGAAAAGTTTAACTATGACTAGGATTCTTCTCTAATACCACTGAAATTCTTATACTTAAGAGTTTTCTGATGCTAAGATTGCAGAAAAATATTAGGTTTCTTTAAAGAGTGGAAACATTGCTCAAGGTATTGACTTCTCTCTTTCCTTTTTTTTTCTTCTTTTTTGATCATAAATTTAAAACTAAAACTTATTTAAATTCTTCTTCTTAGTGTATGTATAGATGTTGTAATTTGTAGTTTGAGTTCATGCTTAACGGAAAAATAGTAGTAGTATTTTTTTCTCTAGTTGTTCTCTACTATGGAAGTTTTCTTAATAACTAGTTGTTTACCACTAGTTATGAAGCTTTCCGAGCCCTGGTGCTAGCTCGTGTATGGGATATTAGCCCTAAATAATCTTCCTTTTCTTTTTCTTGTTCACCCTCTTCGGGCTCGTCTCATATTCTGAGGCTGAGTCCATTATCAAAGGGATGACATTCCCATTATGGGTCCGCCTCTTTTTGGGCTTTTGCTTGTCCAACTTCATGGAGCTCAAAGCCTCTCTTATTTTCCGCTTTTTTTCTATTTTAGATCAAACGGTTGGGGAAGGTTTTCTTCATCACCTGATGGGGGCCTTATCGGCAGCCTACGAAAAAGGGGTAAATGACATCAAAAAGAAATTTGGACAGTTGTCAGAGTTATCGGATTATACAAAAACTTACCATGGCTTCGGGCCTCCCATCGACCTCTCAATAATTCGCGCCATGCATGCTCAGCGTGTGTCGATTTCAAAACTAAGCTTCTGAACCAGTTTTGAGCTGAGGAATCGCACCTGGCATCCAGGCAACGACTGCATCATATAAAGCATCAACAAGAAAAGATGGAAAAATGAGCAGAAGTTAAAAAGGGGCCATACTTACGTTTCATATACTGTTTCTCCGAAAATGGCATACTTTCAACCGAGATCAAATTCGATGTCTTCACTCGGACAAATCAGCCTATCCAACTCTGGTTCTTGTCCTCATCTATGTTCGAGAAAGTCACCTTCGAAGCCCGACACTGAAGCTTTATTAGCACTATCACTATCCTCCAGAAAGGGGGGTATATTTGGCCGAGGGTGACCTTGTACTTCTTGCATAAGTCAATGATAAATGGATCTGGGGGTGAATGTGAAAGCGTAGGTGTAAACACTCATAAACCCCTCAACATACATAGTGATTGACTCTTCAGGTAAGGGCACCACCACATGCTTGTCTACCCAGTTTCAATCATTTTTAACTTGGTTTAAAAAGCCACTAGTTATTGTGCATATGTACCTCTACATTGGCTCGCATCGGCCCGGAACCGAGGAGGTCTTTTCAACTTTTATGTCAGAGTCAAGGACGTACGACGAAGGAAAGAATTCTTCAGGGAGTGGCTCCGCGGCTGGTTGTTCGCCTGCTGGCTTAGATAAAGAAGTTTTCTCTTTCTGTGGAATGGTTTTAGATGTTTTGGCATTTTTTCGCTTTGGTGAACAAGGATGAACAGAGATTGGGATGTTTGGTATTTCAAGGAAAACAAATAAAGAAAGACTTGAGAATTTGTGACGGTTCAGAAATACTTAGTGGCCCAAAAAAATTGACAGGCATAAATTCGAATCGATAAGACATTTCACTGCCCTATGTCATTTACGTCACGGTGATGACAATAAGATAAATTGGGTAAAGGTCGAGGATTCAATTCATTTCTTGTCATTATACTCCAAAAAATAAGGGGACTATCTGCGTACGATTAAAATAGGCATACCCAATTTCACTAATGGGCTGGGACCGAGGTGTGACGACCCGACCGGTCGTCTTAAAAATTAACACCCCGATCCCCTATTAACTACTTCCCCTAAGTTCATTTCTGCTATTTTGGGTTGTCGGGACGTTCGGTGTTGAGTTTCGAAGAGTTTTGAGACACTTAGTCCCTAAATGAGAGTTTAAGTGTTGGAAAGTGGTCCATAGTCAGAACAGTGTGAAGATGACCTTGGAATGGAAATGCAATGAATCATTTAGCTCCGTAAGGTGATTTTGGGGTTGGGAGCATGTTCGAAATGTATTTTAGAAGTCTGTAGCTCATTTAGGCTTGAAATGTCGAAGTTTAAATTTTTGATGTTTCCGGTCCGATAGTAAGTTTTTGATCTGAGGTTCATAGCGGAATTTGAGAAGTTGCAGTAGCTTCGTCATGTCATTTGGGATTTGTGTGCAAAATTTCAGGTCATTCTGATGTGGTTTGGTTAGGTTTTTTATCGAAAGAGTATTTTTATGGAATTGGAAGTTCTTAGGCTCAAATCCTTGATTAATTAAAGTTTTTGGCGTTGTTTTAGGAGATTTAAGGATTGGTGCAAGTTCGAATGAGGTGTTAGGTTTTATTTGTGCTATTGGTTGAGGTCCCGGGGGCCTCGGAATGACTTCGGATGGTCGACGAATGATTTTTGAAGTGGGGAGATATCAAATTTTGCTGCTTCTGGTATTTCCGCATCTGCGGCTTGGGAACTGCAAATGTGGTACCGCAGATATGCGGTGTGGAGGACCACAAGAATCGGGTTTGATCAAGGTCTTCATCTTCCGCAGATGCGGGTGGGTGTTCCGCAAGAGTGGGTCCGCATTTGCGAGGTCTTAACCGCAGAAGCGGATTTTGGGGCCTTTTAATAAAACCGCAGAAGCGGTTGGTTTCCACAGAAGCAGAAACCGCATGAGCAGAAATGGTTCGCAGAAGCGGGAACCACTGTTCAAAAATAGAGATTTTGAGAGTTAGGTTTCAAAAGTTGGAAAAATCAATTTGAGCTCGGGGGAGGGCGATTCTGAGTGGGTTTTGAATAGCAGAACATTGGGTAACATTTTCTTAATCCTTTTTAGTTATATTCCATCAATATATAGTGAAATCCATCTTTTAAATTCGATTTGAGGATCAAAACTGGAGAAAATTGGAAGAAACTTCTTAGGCCGAAATTCTGAGTTTTGAGCGGGTTTTTGGTATCTGAATTGGGAGATTTTTATATGGTTAGACACGTGAGAGTACGAGAGTTCTGAAAATGTAAAATTGATCCGATTTGGAGACGTTGGCCTAAGGGGCATTTTGGTTATTTTTACCTAATTTCGCATTTTATCTTTGAATTAAATAGTAGAATCAGTTGCTTGTGCTGTTATTTATGATAATTAATTGAATTGAATAGATTTAGGCCATTTGGGAGTCGGATACTTGTGGCAAAAGTGTAATTTTGAGTTGATTTTGGAGCCGGTTTGAGGTAAGTGGCTTGTCTAACCTTGTGCGGGGGACCTTTCCCTTTAGGATTTGTTATTTTTGTAATTGAGTGGCTTGTACGTGAGGTGACGAGCACGTACTTTAGCTAATTGTTGAAAATTTGATTTTTACTTCATATATTGAGACTGAGCTTCTTTCATATTTGCCTTATTTTACTCGCAAGTGTAACCTGTGTTAGATTAGAAAAGCATGTCTAGATGATTTAACTTGCCTAAGTTGTGCTGCCTATATTACGTGAAGCATGCTAGGCTAGTACTACCTGTTGGTTGTCTTCTTTTGTGCTGCATTTCTGAATATATTCTAATTGTGGTTGTGCATTTACTTTGGGACTACGGGTGAGATTTACGGTAGATTCCCCCTGCACTTTATTTTAGGACTACGGGTTAGATTTCCGGTAGATCCCCCTGCACTTTATTTTGGGACTACGGGTTAGATTCCTGGTAGATCCCCCTGTACATTGATAGTTGGACTATGAGACGGTATAGTATACTGAGAGCTCCTCGGAAAGTTGATGGAATAGACTACAGGACGGTATCCTGGGAGATCCTCATTTGATATATTGGTATTGAGTTGTACATCCCTGTGTTTACTCTGTTCATTGCTTAATTGTTGTTGCCTTGTAATTTGTGCCTTATTTCACTGTTGGTTAGCATTATTTTCGTCTAATTCATACTATACATTCTTATTATATTGTTTAATCTCAGTAGGGCCCTGACCTTCCTCGTCACTACCCGACCGAGGTTAGACTTGGCATTTACTGAGTACCGCTATGGTGTACTCATGCCCCTTCTGCGCATGTTTTTCATATGCAGATCCAAGTACCTCCACTCATGCGTACTATCCTCGAGGCGGAGAGATCTAGCGGAGACTTCGAGGTATATCTGCCGCGTCCGCAAACCAGGAGTCTATATTTTGTTCCAGCTTTAGTAGATATTCTATCCTTTTATTTTAGTTGTTTAGACATTCTGGAGTTAGATCAGTATATTACATTTCTGTTAGCCTGTGGTTCCCGTGAACTTTTGGGTTTTGGGATGAGATTGTAGACTTCTACGTTTTATTTTAGAGCTGTATATGCCAAGTGGCACTTATATACCGTTTTCTTCTAGTTTTGCTTAATGTAATTAAATATTTACGCAAGTTTTATTAAATTTCTGTATTGTTAGGCTTACCTAGTTGTAGGAACTAGGTGCCATCACGACATGTTCATGGAGGGTGAACTGGGATCGTGACACGAGGAGGATAGTTCGAGGATCGGTCACGTAGTATATTAGACCAAGATATGAGGATAATACACTGAGTTCGGAATTCGAAGTACCAATCAAGGTCGAGAAAGATGATGATTGAGACCAAACAGGATAGACATCGAGCAAGACCGAAAATAGAATAATAACGAAAATGCAAGATATCTGTGACTGACTGAGGACCATGGCAGAAATTTTAGAACTGATCAAATCAAGAATGGTTGTTTAGCCCATCATGGGGTTTGCTTCTATAACTAGATTATATCATAAATAGAATGCATCCACTATTATGACCACCTTACATTCACGCATATCAAAGCAATACAATACTCTTTTCTCTTATAGTCTCTTGTTCATCCATTTGTTTCATAACTCTACTCTCACTCATTCAGTTTGCAGGCGAGGGCTGAATTGTATTTTAATACTGGTTTGCATTATTTTTTTTTTATTTCTATTATTAATCATCATATTTATCAATTGGTGTTAGGTAAAATTACATATACTTAAAATCACTTATAAGTTTAATTGTTATCCAATTTTAAGGGTAAATAGTATATTAGCATATATACTTTACTAAAATTGCAAAGTCACCCATAATTACAAAAAGGGAGTGCATAAAACGAAAACACTTATAATCCTTGGTCTTCTTACAAGGATTCTAGAATATCAAAAATAGATTCGTGATCCTCCAAAAATTTTTCTGTACACCAAAAATAGAAAAGAGCTAGACATTTCATCTTCATCTTCTGGATATTACTGAACTTGTATTCAAAGTATCTCTGATGTCTCTCTTTCTAGATTGTCCATCATATGTAGGCTGGAACAATTCTCCATCTCTTTTGTGTCTAGAAAGATTACGCTCTTTTTCTAGCAAGCTAGAACTTCAAGTATTCTTCCTGGAATTGCCCATAAAATTTCCCTTAAGTTGATGAAAATTCTCCATAATTCTGCTGTCAACTTGCAATACAAAAAGAGAAGACCAATTGTGTATTTCTCTCCTCCACATAAGCAACATCTAGAGCACAAGTGGTAACCTCTCTTGATTAAATTATCTTGTGTTAGAACCACTTCTTTTGCTAATAACCATGTAAGGCAAATAACTTTGTAGGGAATTTTTACTTTCACTTTCCATATCAGCTTCCATGACCAACATCTGACTTGACTAAGAAAGGTTGAATTTCTTATAAGCAGACTTAACAGAAAACTTCCCATGCCTATTCTCTTGATAGGCCAAGTCTCTTCCTAGAAGGAAATCTTCATACTATTTCCTACTTTGAATTTGGACTTGTTGAGGAGTTTTGGCCACAAATTTTGATCCATTTTCCTTACATACTATACTTCTCCCTAACTACCTCTCTACGGTGATTGTTTCATGATATAAAATATAGCACCACAATAATCAACATAGAAAATAGAGGATGAGACCAATAAAAAGAAATGGAGTAGAACAACAAAATTTTAATGGAATGGTTAATAAAATCATAAGTAACCATTAAACGGTACAACTTTGGAAATGCACAATAAATCATTTTACACATTCAGGAGAGGTACAAATTAAATAGAACTCTGCCCTATCAAAGCTCAACTATAAGGTTAAATGATTGGTTCCAAAATACCAATTCAAATCTAGACATATTAAAAGATCGGCAAATCTGCAGTAGATACAATACATTGTATCGAGTGGAATACGGATAGTTTGATCAAACAAATATCAATGCCCAAAATATTAAAGCTTTTGTAAGAAAATGCTTTTATGGTCGAGCATGAAAATTTTAAAAACTTGATAACTGAAGTTGCGAGAGAAAGGAGATGATAAGAGTAAAAAGAATATCCAAACGGTCAGAAGATCTCAACAGATGTATCTCCCAAGTTTCTACTTACCTGCATCAAATCCAGCAGATATCATAATCAGGTCAGGACAGAATATTTTGGCAATAGGAACTAATATATTGTCCCAAGTATTCTCAAAATTCTTTAGGAAGCCTTTATATATCTTGTTATATGATGCCAATTTGAATAGAAAAAATAAATAATTGCTGAAAATGTTACAAATACCTATGTACAAAAAAGAAAAGTACTTGAGGGTCCTTCTAGAACATTTTTTGATTACCATTTCCATGACGAACATCCCAATCAACAATCAAAATCTTTTTAATGCCCAAATCAAACTGCATGGTGGAATTTAGCACATTAAATCAAAACTATGTTACCGCGAAACTAATCAAAGATCTGAATCGGCTCTGACAGCTGATGATAAAAAAATTGCACTTAGTCTTTCATTCAAGGAGATAACTTGTTGCAATACCAACATTGTTGAACAGGCAAAATCCCATTGGTTCATCTTCTTCAGCATGATGACCAGGAGGCCTGACAATGGCAAAGGCAGAATCTAATTCTCCTTCGGCAACTTTCTCGGCAACCTATATTGTGCATACACCTAAGATTAAAGCAAGAAACAAGTTTTATAGACCAGTACTAAAGAGCTCATAAATGATCAAGTAAAATTGGGCAGAGGCTTTAATCTGACATTGATGCTCGTAAAAGTGGATAGATAAAACATAGAAGGGTCCAGCTAAAAGGCTCTTGCAATTATTTTTCTTGTTATTAAATATAATTTGAAATAGATCATGAAACAGTAAATTATAACAGATTCCTTTGGTTTAATTAATCTAAATTTTCAAGGGGAAATCCTGCGGGTGGACCGAGCAAGCCAAGCGGTGCTCAAAATATATCATCCCGCACGTACCGACTTCCGAACAACTCGAAGCTCGCTAAAAGCAACTCAAATACATCAATCAATGTCAAGAGAAACAAACCCAAATGATAAAGGTGGAATCTTTAATCAAATTTCAAAATCAACCCAAATGTCCAACCCGGGCCCACGCTTCGGAACTCAATGAAACTTATAAAATCAAACAACCCATTCAATTATGAGTCCACCCATACTAGTTTAACCCAAATCCGACTCCGAATCGATGTTTAAAACTCAAAAAATCACCTAATGAAACTTTGGACAAAACCTCTCAATTTTGTCTTTAAAATTCATGATCTAATTACCAAAAACGAAGATAGATTCATGAAATATAATCAAAATCGAGTGTAGAACACTTACCCCAATCCCTGTGATGAAAATTACTTCAAAATTTGCCACAATCCGAATCTCACATCTCAAAATATGATAAAAGAACCCAAAACCTCAATATATATTTTATCCCCGGCAAATTCCGCATTTGCGGACAAGTGGTCGCATCTGCGACCTTTGCTTTTGCGGAAATGGCTCGCATTTGCAAGACAACCTTGACTATCCAGTGGTCGCTTCTGTGATGCTCAAATCTGCATCTGTGGTTGCAGTTTTTGCACAAATTCCTCCGTATTTGAGGACTCCTGCCCGACAATGCATTCTTCTACGTGCCTGGGATCGCTTCTGCGGCCACCGCACCTGCAAAACCAGTCGCAGGTGCAGAACACCAAAACCAATAGTTTAGCAAAAATTCAATATGCGACGAAATGAACCTCTTCTGTAACTCACCCGTCCCTCGGTCCCCCGTCCGAATATACCAACTAGTCCAATAACGTAACGCAAACCTACTCAAGGCCTCAAATCACGCCTAATAACATCGAAATGATGAATTGCACCTAAAATCATACTTAAATGAATTTTGAACTTTCAACTTCCAAAACTTGCACTGAAACATATCAAATCAACTCGGAATAAACTCAAATTTTGCACACAAGTCCCAAATAACATAACGAGGCTATTTCAATTCCCGGAACCTCAATTTGAATGTAATATCCTCAAAGTCAACCCTTGGTCAAACTCATGAACTTTCCAAACATTCAAATTTTCAACTTTCACCAATTAGCGTTGAATAATTCTAGATTATCCAAATGCAAATCCGTCTAAAACCATAATCCGGACCTAACGGAACCATTGAAACTTCGTTGCGTGGTTAAATTCACAAAAGTTAAACTTGGTCAACTCTTCCAACTTAAAGCTTCATCAATGAAATTCATTCTTCCAAATTAATTTCAAATAACTTGAAAACCAAAATCATCGATTCACACAAGTCATAATACATCACAGAGCTATTCATGCCCTCAAACTACCGAGCAAAGTACCAATGCTCAAAAAGATCGGTCAAATCATTACAACTTTTCTTATTACAAGTGTAGTAGTATTTTACTCATGTTGTGAAAATATCGTAAAATACTTCTATCTTTATATATGCAGTAGTAAATTAACTCTACATCGGTAAGATACTGACGACTTCAAACTCGCAAATTGCTCTTGTTATAACTCATTGAAAGTGAATTAATGTCTTAATTACCTATAGTAACAAGTAACCACACCTATTCAAATATTATTGTTGTCATTAAAAGTATAGTAACATAGTACTTATACATGACAAGTGTTGTAGTGGTTTATTGATATGTCAAAGATTTCGCTAAGCTCAACAAATCGTAAAATACGTACGTCTTTAAATCTGTAGTAGAAATTTACTTCTCTTATTATAAGTGTAGTAGTATTTTACTGAAATTGTCAAAATATCAGTACGATATGGACGACTTCAAACTCGCAAATTGTTGTTGTAATAGCTCATTGAAAGTGAATTAATGTCTTAATTACTTGTGGTGATATGTAAAAACACCTATTCATAAATAATAAATTACAGTTGTAATTGAAAGTATAGTAATTACTTATACTATGTAACAACACCTATTCGTAAATTACTATTGTAATTAAAGTATAGTAAAATATTACTTATACTATAGTAAAATATTACTAATACTGATATGTCAAAAATATCAGTATGCTTAACAATTCGTAAAATACATCTATCTTTAAATTTGCAGTAGTAATTTACTTCTCTTGTTACAAGGGTAGTATTATTTACTGATATTGTCAAAATATCGGTATGATACGGACCACTTCAAACTCGCAAACTGATGTTGTTATAGCTCATTAATAGTTAATTAATGTCTTAATTACTTGTAGTAATAAGTAACCACACCTATTTGAAAATTACTGCCATCATTAAAAGTATAGTAACATATTACATATACTCGGACATGTATGGTAATACTATACTGACATGTCAAACTCGCAAATTGCTGTTGTAATAGCTTATTGAAAGTGAATTAATGTCTCAATTATTTTTAGTGATACGTAACCCCACCTATTCACAAATTACTGCCGTCATTACAGGTATAATAAAATATTACTTCTTCTATGACAGGGGCAGTCGTTTGCTGATATTTCAAATATATTTTTAATTCCACGGAATATCCTTATTTATTGCATTTGGTAACCAAATAACATTATTAACAGCTTAAGGTGTGTAGTTTTATAGGGAATAACAAATATTTAATAACAAGAATAATGGGGCTACATTGATATTGACAAATCGGACAAACGAATATTTAATACGTAAATAAATATTTCAAAAGATGATAGTGGAAACATTGTTACCTTGTATAGTAGTAAATTACATCTTTCATCACAAGTGTAGTAAGTCATCTATGGATATATCCAAGATATCGGTAAGTTACGGACTACTTCAAACTTGTAAAATACAGTAATAAGTAAGCATAAAATGTCGTAAATGATCCCTTCTCGTAATAGTGGTGGTAAAATTTTAAGCTGGTTAACAAGAATATTTTAATCAGTTGCGTTGTTATTCCTAAACGACCAAATTAAAATTTAAAAAATTGAATTCCTAAATTTGACATACGAACTTTTTACGTGCTTTTAACACAACGAGTTGGAGAGTAATACGTCCTTTCTTCGAATGGATTCATGTAGGGGTGTACAAAGAAAACCGATAAACCGTACCAACCCGATAATCCGAGTCAAACCGAGAAAAAAGAACCCGACTATGATTTGGTTTGACTTGGTTTGGTGTTGGAAAAAAAAACCCGACCATAATAGGTTTGGTTTGGTTTTAACTAAAGAAAGTCAAACCGAAACCAAACCAACCCGACATTACATATATGTCAATTTTAGATATATTTAATATATAAATATACTTATTGTAATGTAATTTATAAATATTTCTTAAAAAAAATCATAATTTTATCTTTTAAGGTATTATTTCAAGGTTTGATTTAGAACTTTTGAATGCTCCAATAAGTTTTATAGCCATTAATATTAGTAAATTAAATAATGCTAGCAATCAATACTAATGCTAACGAAAGACATTCAATTCAATATTACGAACGAGAATGTATTAAATAACTATTTTTTATTTTGCAATAATTTAGATAAAAATACATAACCTATTTTTATTTTTCTTTAGCTTTTAGGCATATAACTGATACTCCCTCATTAGTCTATCTAGTTTAGCATGAATTAGTGCTTTTAGATTATGTTTATTTTTATTATGACTTTTTAATTAGCAATATTTATAGTACATAATTTTATTATTTTTTATTGTTGAATATTTTAGGATAATGTCATGACTCATGACATATCTCATATTGTATTATTTTCTTGAAAAATACTTTATATAGTTGTATCTTATTAGGATTAAAGAAATATTTTGAACATACGTTATATATTTTGTTCTACGAAGATTTTACCGGAAAAAAATTTCGAAAAACCCCGAATAACCCAAAAACCCGAAAAAACCCGAGAAAACCCGATATTGAAAAACCCGAATTTGGTTTGGTTTGGTCTTTAAATTTAATAACCCGACACAATTGATTTGGTTTGGTAATTGTAAAATCCGAACCAACCCGGTCTATGTACACCCCTAGATTCATGTGACACCCTGCACTAAGCGATTCTTTTCCTCTATTGATATTTCTAGTACTTCATTTCCTTTGTAAAATGACAGATATCCATCATTTTCAGTAATTATTCATAGCATCAAAGTAATTTAATTTTTCGTGTACCACAATATCCACCACCCACAACTAGAAGGAAAGAAAAAGATCTATTGAATACGTAGCAAACATATTCGGTTGAATTTTTTGTGGCAGCATGAGAAAGATGGGCAAAAAGGTCCCCTAATGGAAGACAAGGAAAAAAAGGCAAAGAAAAAGCAGAAGACGAGCCTCTACCTTTCACCTTCCAGGTTATCCACGTAAAGTCAAGCAGCTAATATCAATACTAATAGCTAATTTCTGAAACTCACAACGTCTCTTTCTCTCTCTTCCTCCCCCCCCCCCCCTCTTCCTCCCTGCGACTTCCACTTCCCTCTCTCAGGTAAACACCATCGGCATCACCGACGAGCCGCCGGCAGCACAGGTAAGTACCCCCATCTCTCTCTCTCTCTTCTCTTCTCGGAACACTGTTCCGACGAGTTTCTGTCTCTTCCGGTGGTCTCTCTTCGACACCTCCGACACCATCGAGACACACAACGTCAGGCGCACCCTGCCTGCAAATTTCGTCGCCGGAAGCTGCCCCACGCGCTGCCGACGCGCCGCCAGTGAACCCACGCGCCACGCGCGTGAACAGTGTTCCGGCCACTTTTTCAACCGGCTTCCTTTGGACAGTTTTTTCCCCTTATAATTCCGACCAACTTGGTACTTTCGGAATATTTCCCTGCTCACTTTCATTTTACACCCTTGCCTCTCATCACTTCAATTGCGCCCCCGAGGAGACATATGGTCGCTTCTCTTTGTTAGCTTAACTGCAGCTTTGGACGTCAACTTCATTTCACCTGCAGCACTCAGTTGCTATTGTTTAAGTAAATTACACTCTTTAAGTTCTTCTTTTTCTGTCCTCTTTCTTGTTATTGTTGTTGTTTATGCAATTTGTTACTCTTTGATGAAATTTTTAGAATTGTTGGAAACACGTTCTCAAGGCTTTATACTAAAACGTGTGTTCTTATGTGTAGGTTTTGATGAATGACAAACGAAGCGCAAATTGATATATGACGAAGTTCAAGTACAAGCGCACAATTGGTGGATAACGAGATTCAAGCACAAGACAAAGTTCTATAGTTTAAATGAGTCGTTCTTAATTGTGATCTTGATCCGACAACTTGACTCATGACATGGCTTCTCTCGTAAAACTATTTTTTACAAAATCATGCATATTTAATTTAATGCTAAATGATTTTAAATCATGCATATTTACTTCAGTCAAAATGATTTTTAAACATGCCTCTAAAAACTGGACTAAGATAATCGATTATGTACTTATGATAATCGATTGTGTTAAGGCAGTGAGCATCAGGTTTTTCAAAACCTGCATGACAATCGATTGTGAACCTTATGACAATCGATTGTGAGGAGGCAGTGTCCATCAAAGTTTTTCAAAACTCAGAATAATCGATTGTGAACCTAATGACAATCGATTTTGAAGAGACAGTGTCCATCAGATTTTTAAAAGTCACAAAATAATCGATTGTGAACATATGACAATCGATTGTGTTGAGGCAGTGTCTTCCAGACTTTTTCAAAGTTATTACATAATCGTTTGTGAGTATATAACAATCGATTGTCACGAGGCAGTGTCTAAAATGATTTTCAAAGTCTGATAAATAATCGATTGTTAACATTGCACAATCGATTGTGAAGCTGACCGTTGTCGTAAAGTTTTCAAATACCATCAGCTAATCGATTGTTGATTTTGTACAATCGATTGTTGATATTTAAATCTGAAAAAGATTTCTTGAACGTTGCTGAATAATCGATTGTTGATTTTGTACAATCG
This sequence comes from Nicotiana benthamiana, assembly GCA_034376525.1. Classification (NCBI taxonomy): domain Eukaryota; kingdom Viridiplantae; phylum Streptophyta; class Magnoliopsida; order Solanales; family Solanaceae; genus Nicotiana; species Nicotiana benthamiana. The sequence goes on from CM067341.1 coordinate 21,299,332, forward strand.
ATTGTTGAAATTAAAATCTGGAAAGGATTTTTTGAACGTTGCTGAATAATCGATTATTGATTTGGTATAATCGATTGTTTTACGTAAAATCTGGAAATGATTTCCAATAATCGATTGTTGATCTTGGACAATCGATTGCTAAGCGTAAAATCTGGGATTGATTTTTGGTATGATTGGCAAACAATCGATTGTGGCTTCCTGACAATCGATTGTCACAGAGTAAAATCAGCAACTCTTAATTGGCAATTAGGCAACGGTAATGCCAAGTTTTTCAACTATAAATACAGTTTCATTTCAGTGTTTTAAGCAACAACAACACACAACAACTGACCATTCTATTGCTATAAGCTTGCATACTATTATTTATCATTTTATATTCATTCCATAAAGCTTTTGAGAGCCAAAGTCTTGTCCATAGTTGTTGTGATCTTGAGCTTACTTCTTTTACTCATATCTACTCATTAAGGAGTGTTTTGTTTGAGTGTTTAGTGTTTTGTACACTTGTAAGAGAATTGTGATTCTCTTGTTGTAAGGAACTTGTGTTTCCTTGGTTGAAGTCTTGGAGTGTTGTATCTCCGAGCAAAGGTGTTAAAGCTTGTGTCCTTAAGTTGTAAAGGTTTGTTGAGCACCCGTAAGCTTGACAAGTTAGTGGAAAATCTCGAGAGTCTCTCGGGGACTGGACTAGCCACGTGTTATGGTGAACCAGAATACATCGGTGCGTTCTTTCCTTTTTGTTTATTTAACGCACTTAATTATTTCCTGCAAATTTTAATTTCCGCAAGTTCACGCTAAATTTTATTATAACGCTATTCACCCCCCCTCTAGCGTTAAGCGTATTATCTAACAGCTTTCGTATCCAAACCCATCTGTAAATTTTCCGTCTTTATACTGATAAAAAATCTGGAGCATATCGATTCGCGTTGTAGCTTCTGTTTTATTAGGGTTTAAGAGTTTGTCCTTTTCCAAAAATTCTTTTTAAATACTTAATTTCTCTTCAGCGGTCTTGCACTGTCCCTTTTTATTCTCTCCTCTGCTTTTGTGGGTGTATTTTGCTTTGTTTTCTTGGACAGGTACCTATTTCACCGACGAGGATCTCCGACAACTATCGTTCAAACTCTCGTTCAGACTCGAGGCAGGACGCAATAGAGCCGCACATTTGGCTAAGATTCAGGAAAACTCGGGCGCAGCAACGCACACTTCCAGGTTTTTCCACCGGGAGTTGGTACCTCCCGCTCTCTTGTTTATTTTGTGCACCTTTTTACGTATTTTTAGCTAGCATTCCGAGCGTGGTCTATTCTGTTGTTATCTAGTTTGCTACAATTGCGTTTTTCGCTATAGTGCGTGTGTGTGCCACTGTACCCCATATCGGTTGGTGGGATAGTGGCCACGGCGGGGGATGATAGCGTAAGGTCATGTCCTCAGGGGGTGGGGGTGGTAGCGGGGGTGAGTAGGGGAGCAGGGGGTGGCACTACGGGCAGGGCGGGAGGTAAGGCGAGGAAGAGGGCGGCGGCGGTCCATAGATTAAGGATTGGGTCTTGGAACGTAGGCACTCTGACGGGTAAGTCCATTGAGTTGGCGAAGGTTCTTCAGCAGAAAAGGGTTAACATAGCGTGCGTCCAGGAGACTAGGTGGAAAGGGACTAAGGCGCGGGATGCTGATGGGTTTAAGCTGTGGTACTCTGGGCTCGAGAGGGGTAAGAATGGAGTGGGCATCTTGGTTGATAGGGACATAAGGGAGTCCGTGGTCGAGGTTAGGCGAGTGAATGACAGGTTAATGTCTATTAAGCTGGTTATTGGGGGTGGAGTCCTCAACGTTATCAGCGCTTACGCGCCGCACGCAGGCTTAGACGAGGAGGCTAAAAGGCGCTTTTGGGAGGACTTGGATGACCTGGTGGGGAGTATTTCCCAGTCTGAGAAGTTAGTTATTGGAGGGGACTTTAATGGTCATATTGGGGCTGAGGCTGGTGGATATGACGAGGAGCACGGGGGCTTTGGCTTTGGTGTCAGGAACGGAGGAGGCACTTCGCTGCTTGATTTCGCCAGGGCCTCCGAGCTCCTGATTGCGAACTTGACAATCCGGAAGAGGGAGGAGCATTTGGTCACCTTCAAGAGTTCGGCGGCGAGGACTCAGATTGACTACATCCTCATCCGAATGAGCGATAGGGGCTTGTGCAAGGACTCCAAGGTTATTCCGGGAGAGTCTCTTTCAACTCTTCATAGACTACTAGTGATGGACGTCGATCTCTGGGTGAAGAAGAAGCAGAGGGGCGCCCAGGGTCAACCGCGGATTAGATGGGGAGCTTTGTCTAAGGAGAAAGCATAGGAGTTGGAAAGGAGGTTAGTGGAGGGCGGAGCTTGGAGAAGTTATAGGGAAGCGGACGCTATGTGGACAGTGACGGAGAACTTGATTAGGGGGGCAGCACGGGACGTGCTCGGGGTAGCTAAGGGATATTCAGGCAGACATTAGGGTGATTGGTGGTGGAACGAGGCAGTCAAAGGAAAAGTGGAGGTGAAGAAGGCGGCGTTCGCTAGGTTGGCAGGGAGCACAAGCGAGGAGGAGCGGAGAGCGAACAGGTTGGTCTACAGAGAGGTGAGAAGAGAAGCTAAGATGGTAGTCACGGAAGCTAAAAACGCGGCGTTCGGTCGCATGTATGAGGAACTAGGGGAAAGAGGTGGGGATAAGAAGTTATTCCGGTTGGCTAAAGCAAGGGAGAGGAAGGCACGCGATCTAGACCAAGTCAGGTGTATCAAGGACGAGGATGGTAGAGTTCTGATGGGGGAATCGCAAATCAAACAGAGGTGGCAGGCGTACTTTCGGGACCTTCTTAATGAGGAGGGGGATCGGAGCATAGAGCTAGGGGAGTTGGGGCATTCAGAGCGTCATAGAGACCTTGGGTACTGCAGACGCATCAGGGTGGAGGAAGTTTTAGGGGCGTTGCGTAGGATGAGTAGGGGTCGAGCGACCGGGCCTGACGAGATCGCGGTGGAGCTCTGGAAGTGCATGGATAAAGCTGGAGGGGAGTGGCTCTCTAGGCTGTTCAATGCAATCTTCAGGACTAAAAGGATGCCGGAGGAGTGGAGGTGGAGTACAGTGGTGCCCTTGTACAAGAACAAAGGGGACATCCGGTGCTGCAACAACTATAGGGGCATCAAATTAATAAGCCACACGATGAAGGTTTGGGAGAGGGTGATTGAGGCGCGGGTGAGGAAGGCGACTACTATATCTAGGAACCAGTTCAGTTTCATGCCGGGACGCTCCACCTCAGAGGCAATTCACCTAGTCAGGCGGATGGCGGAACAATTCAGGGATAAGAAGAAGGACCTTCATATGGTGCTTATCGACTTGGAAAAGGCGTATGATAAGGTCCCGAGGGAGGTGTTATGGAGGTGCTTGGAGGCGAAGGGTGTGCCAGAAGCCTACATCAGAGTAATCAAGGACATGTACAATGGAGATAAGGCTAGGGTTAGGACGGTGGGGGGCGAATCAGACCATTTTCCTGTGGTAATGGGGCTCCACCAAGGATCGGCGCTGAGCCCCCTGTTGTTCGCCTTAGTGATGGATGCTCTAACCCGACATATCCAAGGGGATGTACCTTGGTGTATGCTCTTTGCTGATGATATAATATTGATAGACGAGACTAGGGCCGGTGTTAGTGAAAGGTTAGAGATATGGAGACAGACCCTCGAGTCTAAGGGTTTCAAAATAAGCAGATCTAAGACAGAATATCTGGAGTGCAAGTTTGGCGACGAGCCGAGTGGGGTAGGCAGGGAAGTGATGCTTGGTTCTCAGGCCATCGCCAAGAGGGACAGTGTAAGATATCTGGGGTCTGTGATTCAGGGGGACGGAGAGATTGACGGGGACGTCACCCATCGGATAGGAGCGGGGTGGTCAAAGTGGAGGCTCGCTTCAGGGGTCCTGTGTGATAAGAAAATTCCACACAAACTCAAGGGGAAATTCTTCAGAGCCGTGGTTAGACCTGCGATGTTGTATGGGGCGGAGTGCTGGCCCGTGAAGAACTCGCATGTTCAGAGAATGAAGGTTGAGGAGATGAGGATGCTTAGGTGGATGTGTGGGCACACCAGGCTGGATAAGATCAAGAATGAAGTTATTCGACAGAAGGTAGGGGTGGCCCCGGTGGACGAGAAGATGCGGGAAGCGAGGCTGAGGTGGTTCGGGCATGTTCGAAGGAGGGGCCCCGATGCCCCGGTGAGGAGCTACGAGCGGCTGGAGATTGTTGGTGGTCGGCGAGGGAGAGGGAGGCCTAAGAAGCATTGGGGAGAGGTGATTAGACAGGACATGACCAGAATGCAAGTTACCGAGGACATGACCCTTGACAGGGGAGTCTGGAGGTCTAGAATCAGGATTGTAGGCTAGGGGCTCATAGAGTTCTCCGTACGCCTTTCCCGGGGTTGGGTGTGGGATAGTAGGGTTACCCATAGGTGATTAGTGTTTTAGCTTAGGTCCCCAGAGGGTTGTTAGTATGGTAGTTACTACTTGTTATTATTGCATGCGACTCTATTTATGTTGCTTATGTTTCCATAATTATTTACGTTATTTCTGCGGGAGTACTTGTGCTTTATTATTTTGTTTTGTCTTGCTTGTGTTTCTAATTTTACCTTTGTTTCTTAATGCAGCTTTCCCTTTTTTATCCTATACGCCGAGGGTCGACTGGAAACAGCCTCTCTGCCCTTTCGGGCAGGGGTAAGGCTCGTCTACATATTACCTTCCCCAGACTCCACCTGGTGAGAATATACTGGGTAGTTGTTGTTGTTGTTGTTGTTGTTGTAATAGCTAACAACAAAAAGTGCACATCTTGAATACACAGATTATATCTTTGGCACAAGTACGCTATTATTAACAACAAAAAAATAGAATATCATCTATTCTACACGTTCCTATTCTTCGTTTTTCGTTTCTTTACCTCATTAATGACGGACTCCAATAAAAAATCCTGCGCAGAACTATGTAGCAAATGCAAAAATCCCAGGAACAGCCTTTCATTGCCTACCATTTCAACTTTATAACACTCTTTCAACTTACGAAACTGATTGACCTTGTATCGATACCTCGCCTAACTATCTAATTTTGGTGAATGTTCCAACATTATCTCTGAAGTCTTCGTTTACGCCATAAACAAACTCCTCCATACCATCACAACATGAGGGATGCACATAGAGCTACTTCCCATATTAGGAGAATCAATTTTGTTGGTGATGCCAATTGGAAGGTCTAAGGGCAGCCAAGATGAAGGCAAGGAAGGGCAATGGCAAGTACAACTTCCATTCCAACTGCTATAATCACTCCCATCACCCTTTTGAAATGTTTGAAAGAACAGAAACCACAACCAGTGGCGGATCTAGGTATTCAAGTTCGTGGGTGCTGAATTTTTTTTTGTACATAAAATTAATTGGTGCTTTTGTAAATTTTCATACGTTTTCTCAAATTTTCTATACAACTATACATACTCTGCGTTGAGGTTAATGGGTGCTCGAGCATCCAATTTTAGTGGGTAGATCCGCCATTGACCACAACCCCATCATCATCCTAAGGCAATAGAGCAGTTATTCCAGGATAATCACTCCCATCATTTTGTAGTATTATTTTTATCCCACGCTAAAGGTGGAATAATAATCCCGAAATAATTAATTCTGGTATAATTAATCCAGGAAACTTGCCCCACCAAACGAGCCCAAACTGAAAAAAAGAAGCATAAAGACAAAAAAAAGGAAACAGACAAGTCTCACGTGTGTCATATGTTTCAAAGTCGGTAAATAATAAACAAAGAAAAGTATATGAGGGACCAAATATTAAAATAATAGATTAAGTGTCCCCCTCAATAATACACCGCGACAGAAATATTCTATGTCCCATACTGGTACTATATTCCAATTCAAAACAAACAAATTCAGAACCTTATCCACATAAAAAAAATAACAATATAAGTTCCTGTTACCTTGCTCAAAAATAACAATACAAGCATGGACCACAATAATTTAAATCCCTAAACCACCAATCATACTAAAATTACATACCATGCTATTTAGTCATATATTCATGCCAAGCCTTACAGATTGGATTATGCAAGTAAGGACAAAGAGAAGCCTTGCGGTCTCTGAGCTCTTCCCCTACTGTTTTTGAACATGATTCACACTTAATCACCTATTATAGAAGAACCATCTTTGAATAATAATAACAATAATAATAATAATAACAACAATAAACTTGCATGAATCAAAAGAAAATATCAGATAGACTGAATTTCATACTAAAGATTTGATAACCAACTAATACCGTGTGGAGGAGAAAATGCGTCAAATAAGGGTAATCGTTTGTCGTCTTAGTCATATATTCATTCCAAGCCTTACAGATTGGATTATGCAAGTCAAGACAAGGAGAAGCTTTGCGGTCTCTGAGATTTTCTGTTACTGTTTTTGTCACGGCCTAAATCTCATATCTAATCGTGATGGTGCCTCTCGTGAATACAAGACCAGCTAGAACATCTCAATACCTTTTTTCACAATTTAATTAATATTTAATAAACCAAAACGCGTGTAAATCATTCATAATGCGGAAAACAACGATAATAATAAGACAATCAACCCGACACAGCCCAATCCGGGATATCACCAATCATGAGCTACTACTGAGTTGCTATAGGTCTACGAAGTAGAATATCGGAAACAAAAGTCTGAAAGAAACTGAAATAACATAAAATAAGAGAGTCAAGGAGCTACGGACGTCAACAGCTACCTCGAAGCTCCGATCTCACTGCCTGGTCTGAAAAGAATATCACTGCTCAGGTGCGTACTCTAGTATGCCTGAATCGGCACACATGGTGCAGGGAGTAATGTGAGTACTCCGACCCAGTGAGCAATAATAATAAATAATAACCGAAGGTAATAAAACACATACCAGCACAATGCAATTCTATGTCAGGCAGTGAAACTCCTAAAGCAGCAAAATCCGTAAAGAGTCAAATGAAACCTCATTTATAAAGACAGGTAAATCAGGTAAAACCCGCAATAGGTAGTAAATAATAAAATTGCCCCTCTAGCCCAGTATCAACCGCTTAGTACAGTCACAGCCCCCACGGGCTCAATTTCAATCACTCAGCATAGTATCAGCCCCTCGGGCTCGCTCTCATATCACATGGCTACCCGCGTTCACTGTGGGTGTGCAGACTCCGGAGAGGCCCCTTATGTCCCAAGCGCTATATCATGAGGCCTGAAAGCCTTCTCACATCACACTCGAGGCCTGAAAGCCTCCTCACATAACACTCGAGGCCTGAAAGCCTCATCACATAACACTCGAGGCCTGAAAGCCTCCTCACATAACACTTGAGGCCTGAAAGCCTCCTCACATAACACTCGAGGCCTAAAAGCCTCACTCAGTCCAGAAACATCATAAGCCCCTCGGGCATCAATAAAATAATAGTTCTCGACCCAAACGACAGTGAATATCATTAAAGTCTCAAAATTTAATTAAAACGGCAGAGTTTGCAAAATAGTATAATCATTAGGACTAAGTTCAAATAACGTATAAAAATAATGAGGAAATAGTGATAACAATCCCCAAAGGATTCAAATAGTCGACATTTAGCCCAAAACATGGTAATAAGCCCCAAATTATAATGATAAACAAAATAGCACAGTCAAATACGAGGTAAAATATCAAAAGGGACGGACCAAGTCACAATCCCAGTAGAAAATAAATCACGCTCTCATCATAAAACGCGTGTTTTACATCAATATAGCACTATGTTGTGCAAATCCGAGGTTTTAAACCCTTAGGATATCATTTACTATCATTAGTCACCTCAAGCCGGCCAAAATCCTAGCTCGTTATGCCCTTGCCTCTCAAATCGACCTCCTCGTGCATCGAAACTGATCAAAACCACAACGAATACATCACAATATGCCAATGAAATAATACCCAATCAAAAACAATCGAAAAATAGCAGAAATATCGAAAATTATCCAATTCCGACATTATGTGGTCCTTCAAATCATCATTTTATATTTTTGAAATATTTCATAGTTTTCTTCCCAAATTTCATCCCAAATCACGAATTAAATGATGAATTCAATGATAGATTCATGTACTCTAACCAAATCTAAGTTAGAATTACTTGCCCCGATGAATTCTTTGAAAAACCTTCAAAAAATTACAAAAATCCGAGCTCTCTAGGTCAAAATATTAAATAAAATCCAAAACTTCGTATTTATATAGTAACCCCCAGATTTCCATCTCCGCGGCCGCACAAAATCGATTGAGGCCGCGCAAAAACTAGCGCGGTCCGCGCCAAAATCACCGCGGTCGCACTAGTGTTTCTCTGAAATGACAGGCTTTATTATTTTGGCCATAACATTCGCTACAGATGTCCAAATGCCTATAATAATATGTTTCTGGAAATTAGATACAACGAGCAATAACTTTTGTTTTTTAATCATCTCAAAATTCCTTGTGTTCAAAAGATATGAGCTTCCGAATTAGGATCAGTAGCCGAGCTCCTCCAGCGCAGACCGCAGAAACACGATCGCGCCCACAGAGCCTCCCAGCGCGGCCAGCACAAAAACGACCGCGGACCGCGATCGTGGGTTCAAAGATTTGACCCTCCAGACCTTCAACAGCTATATTTTAGCCTAAAGACACCCCGGGACCTATCTGGAACTCATCCGAGGCCCTCGGGACCTCAACCAAACATACCAACATAATCCATAACATCATTCAAACTTGTTCCAATCATCAAAATACCTCAAACAACATCAAATTACTCAAAACTCATCAAATTCAAGCCTAAGTTCTTCTAAAACTTCTGAAACACTTTCAATCAAAAACCCAACCAAATCACCTCCGGATGACCGGAAATTTTGCACACACATCCCAAATCACATAACGAAACAACAGAAACTCTCAAAATTTCATTCGATCCTCGGATCAAAATCTCACCTATCAACTGGAATTCGCCAAAATACTAACTTCGCCAATTCAAGCCTAATTTTACTCCGGACCTTCAAAATAAATTCCGATCCAGCTCCTAAGTCACAAATCATCCCTCGAAGCTAACCGAAACACCGAAAATCACATCCGAACCCTCTAACTCATAAGTACACATCTGGTTGACTTTTCCAAACCAAACCTTCCTTAAAGAGACTAAGTGTCTCATTTCCTACCAAAACCTCTCCGGACCAACTCGACCACATATGACACGGATAATGAAGCATAAAGAAGCCGAAAATGGGGAAAACAAAGTGGTAACTCATGTCACAACGGGTCGGATCGTCACATCCTCTTAAAACAAACGCTCATCCTCGAGCGGGTCAAGCAACGTACTTGAAGTCGCAAACAAGTGAGGGTATCTGCTCCGCATCTCCCGCACGGTCTCCCTAGTAGCCTCCTCCACGGGCCGACCTCTCCACTGCACTTTTACCGAAGCTATATCCTTTGATCTCAACTTTCGCACTCGACAACCCAAAATAGCCACTGGCTCCACATCATAGGTCAAATCATCATCCAACTGAACTATGCTGAAATCCAAAACAAGGGACGGGTCTCCAACATACTTCCGGAGCATAGATACGTGAAAAACCGGATGCAGGCCCGACAAGCTAGGTGGCAAAGAAGGTATATAGGCCACCTCCCCAATCCTCCTAAGTACCTCAAAAGGCCCAATAAATCGCAGACTTGGCTTTCCTTTCTTTCCAAACCTTATAACACTCTTCATGGGCGAAACCTTCAGCCAGGCCTTCTCACCAACCAAATAGGACAAATCTCGAACCTTCCGGTCCGCATAACTCTTCTGCCAAGACTGAGCTGTATGAAGTCTCTCCTGAATCAGCTTCACCTTCTCTAAAGCATCATGCACCAACTCTGTCCCCAATACCCTAGCATCGCCGGGCTCAAACCAACCAACTGGAGATCTACACCGCCTCCCATAAAACGCCTCATACGGAGCCATCTGAATGCTCAACTGATAACTATTGTTGTAGGTAAACTCTGCAAGGGGTAATCATCCCAAGAACCTCCAAAATTAATAATACGGGCACTCAACATGTCCTCCAATATCTGAATAGTACGCTCGGAATGCTCGTCCGTCTGAGGATAAAATGTTGTGTTCAACTCTACGTGTGTACCCAACTCTCGCTGAAAAGTCTTCCAGAACTGAGAAGTAAACTGAGTACCTCTATCTGAGATAATAGACACTGGAACACCATGCAACTGAACAATCTCCCGAATAAAAATCCTTGCCAGCCGCTCCGAAGAATAAGTAGTACATACCGGAATGAAGTGCGCGGCCTTGGTCATTCGATCAATAATCACCCAAATTGAATCGAACTTCTTCAAAGTCCAAGGAAGACCACTCACAAAATCCATAGTGACTCTCTCCCACTTCCACTTGGGAATAATCATCCACTAAAGTACGCCACCCAGTCTCTGATGCTCATATTTCACCTACTGACAGTTGAGACACCGAGCCACAAATCCTACAATATCTTTCTTCATTCTTTTCCACCAATAGTGATGCCTCAAATCCTGGTACATCTTTGCGTCACCCGGATCAATGGAATACCAAAGGATATGGGCCTCCTCAAGTATCAACTCCCGAAGCCCATCCACATTGGGCACACAAATCAACCCTGCATCCTCAACACACATCCTCATCAATGGTCACGTCTCTGGCATCATCATGCCAAACCATGTCATTAAGGACAAAAAGATACGGATCATCATACTGGCGCTCTCTGATGCTATCATATAAGGAAGACAGAGAAATCACACAAGCCAATACCCAACTAGGCTCCGAAATATCTAGTCTTAACAACCGATTGGCGAAGGCCTGAACATCAACTGCAAAAGGCCTATCCCCAACTGGAATATACACCAAACTCCCCATGTTAACTGCCCTTCGACTCAAGGCATCGGCCACTACATTGGCCTTCCCCGGGTGATACAAAATGGTAATATCATAATCCTTAAGCAACTCTAGCCACCTCCGCTGCTTCAAATTAAGATTCTTTTGCTTGAACAAATGCTGAAGACTACAATGATCGGTGAATACCTCACAAGATACACCATACAAGTAGTGCCTCCAAATCTTCAGAACATGAACAATAGCAGCAAACTCCAACTCATGAATAGGGTAGTTCTTCTCATGGGGCTTCAACAGACGATAAGCATAAGCAATCACTCTACTCTCCTGCATCAATACATATCCGATATCAACTCTCGAAGCATCACAATATACAGTATAAGAACGTAGCTGATGGCAAGACCAATACTAGAGCTGTGTCAAAGCTGTCTTGAATTTTTGAAATCTCTCCTCGCACTCGTCCAAACATACAAATGGAGCCCTTCTGATTCAACTTGATCAAGGGTGATGCAATACAAGAAAATCCTTGAACAAACCAGCGATAATAACCTGTCAAACCAAGGAAACTACGAATCTATGTGGCTACTCGGTCTAGGCCAACTCTGAACAACCTCTATCTTCCTCGGGTCGATCTAGATACCCTAGCTAGATACCACGTATCCCAAGAAAGCCAGTGAACTGAGCCAAAACTCACATCGGGAGAACTTTGTATAAAGCTTCTCCTCCCTCAATCTCTGCAATACAACTCGCAAATGCTACACGTGCTCCTCCTGAGTACGCGAGTACACCAGAATATCATCAATGAAAAAAATAACGAACGAATCCAGATAACGCCAAAATACATTGTTCATCAAATGCATGAACGTGACCGGTGCATTAGTCAGCCCAATAGACATAACAAGAAACTCATAATGCTCATATCTAGTCCTGAAAGCAATCTTAATAATATCTGAATCCCTGATATTCAACTGGTATAGCCTGAATGGAGATCTTGGAGAACACCCTCGCTCCTTGAAGCTGGTCAAACAAATCATCAATGTGAGGCAACTGATACTTGTTCTTCACTGTTACTTTGTTCAATTGCCTGTAGTCAATGCACATTCTCATGGTTCCATCCTTCTTCTTCACAAATAGAATCGGTGCACCCCACAGTGACACACTAGGCTGAATGAACCCCTTATCTAGGAGTTCCTGAAGCCGATCCTTCAATCCTTTCAACTCCGTTGGTGCCATACGATATGGCGGAATGAAAAATGGGCTGAGTTCACAGCACCATGTCAATACCAAAATCAATATCCCTGTCCGGTGGCATGCCCACCAGGTCTGCAAAAAATACATTTGGAAACTCCCTCACAACTAGAACAGAATCAATGCTAGGAGTCTCAACTCCAATATCTCTCACAAACGCCAAATTTGAAAGGCAACCCTTGCCATCCATACGCTGGGCCTTTAAGAATGAAATCACCCTGCTACGAAAATAATCAGTCGCACCATGCCACTCGATCCTCGGTACACCCGGTATAGACAACGTGACTGTCTTAGCATGACAGTCCAGGATAGCATAACACAGAGACAACCAGTCCATGCCCAAAATAACATCAAAATCCACCATTCTCAATAACAATAGATCAACTCGAGTCTCCAGACCCCCAATAGTCACTAAACATGACCGGTTAGTACCGTCCAACGGGGTAGATACATGAACAAGTAAAGCAAGTCACCCTCGAGACGTACCCAAATGATGAGCAAAATATGATGACACATAAGAATAGGTAGAACCGAGATCAAAAAAGACTGAGGCATCTCCGTGGCGGACTGAAATAATACCTGTAATGACAGCATCTGAAGCAATGGCATCTGTCCTGCCCTGAAGAGCATAAAAACGAGCCTGACCATCGCCTGATCGACCTCTCCCTCTAGGGAAACCCCTGGATGCTTGACCCTTACCCCTAGCTGGTGGGGCGAGTGCTGAAGAAACTGGACCAGAAGACGAGGGCTGACCCCTCTGCTGAGATGCGCTAGCAACATGACAAGGACACTGCCTCCACATACGCCCGAACTATCCACACTCATAGCAACTCCCAGGTGCTGGAGAATGGGACTGAAAAGAACCCCCTCGCACCGGAGTGACTAGCTGATGCACTTAGCATGGAAAAACCTTGAGCAGACGGAGCACGAGATAAACTCTTTGAGGGAAGAGTGTTGAGTGAAGGCTAACTCTGCTGAGAACCATGATAACCACAACGTGAAGATGCCCCACGATACTTGGTTCAGGCCGACTGAGTGGGCCTGAAGGAGCGACCCCTACCCTGCTGGAATTGCCCTCGAGAGAGCACCACTATAACTGCCAAAACCTCGAGGCCTCTTAGCCTCCCTCTCCTTTCGATCCTGACGGCGAACTGTCTCAATCTCTCAAGCTATGTCAACCAACTCCTCGAATGAAGCACCCAACACTCTCTATCTCTAGTCATAAAACACGGAGATGGTAGTTAAGGCCATTAACAAATCTCCTGATATGCTCGCGATCAGTCAGAACCATCCAAACGGCATGACGAGCCAACTCTGAAAACCTCATCTCATACTGAGATACAGTCATATCTCCCTATCGTAGCAACTCAGACTGCCTGCGCAGCTCCTCTCTGCGGAACTGCGGTACATACTTCTCCAAGAAGAGAGTGGAGAACTCCTGCCAAGTCAAAGGTAGCGCACTAACCGTCCTATGCCTCCCACCAAGTGAGGCAGCCCCAGTAAACTGAAAAGTGGCAAATGCCACACCACTAGACTCCAGAATCCTTGCTGTATAGAGCATCCGCTGACACTTGTGAAGAAAACCCTGGGCATCCTCGCTCTCAGTACCACTTAATGTCGGAGGCTAGAGTCTACAAACCTCTCGAGGCGACGCTACTCATCCTCAGGCATAGCTGGAACCCTGAACTCCTGCAATGGTGCAACTGGCTGAGCTGGACGTGCCTCTGGAGTCTGTAAGCACTGCACTACATGCTCAGGTGTGCGAGCAGCGGGGTCTGATTACCTCCCCCAGCCTGCGAAGTAGCCGATGCTGTGGCGGCTGAAACTGCCTAAGCCAAGTAGGTACAGACTGTTAAAATCTGAGCCAAAGTCTTCTGAAGACCCGGAATCACAGTGGGCACAGTTGGTGCCTGGTCTTGAGATGGGGCAGTTGGAGGATTCACAGGTTTTGCCCCTGCTGCTCCGCCTCTACCACGACCGCGTCCACGGCCTCTGGTGGCCTCAGTGGGGGGTACTGGTGGTCGTCTACCACGTCTGGTAGCTCGTGTCCTCACCATCTGTGAGAGAATAGAATAAAGAGAAGTTTAGTGCTCGGATCAACAAGTTCGCACGACAAGAATTTCAAGAAATGTGAAGTATTCCTAAAAGTTCTGCAACCTCCCAAGGATAAGTACAGACGTCTCTGTGCCGATCCGCGAGACTCTACTAAACCAGCTCATGACTCGCGAGACCTAGTAACCTAGGCTCTGATACCAACTTGTCACAACCCAAATCGCAAACCCGACAGTGATGCCGCCTCTCGTGAAGACAAGCGCAGCCAGAACAACTCAACAGTTCTTTTCACAATTTAATTAACATTTAATAAACCCAAACGCGTGTAAATCATTCATATATGCAGAAAACAACATAATAATAAAATAATCAACCCGACACATCCCAAACCCGAGTGTCACAAGTCATGAGCTACTACTGAGTTGCTATAGGTCTAAAAAGTAGAATATCATATACAAAAGACTAAAAGAAAATAAAATAACATATAATAAGGGAGTCAAGGGGTTGCGGACGTCAACAGCTACCTCGAACCTCCGATCTCGCTTCCTGGTTTGGAAAGAATATCAGTTCTCAAGTGCGGACTCTGCTATGCCTGAATCTGCACACATAGTGAAGGGAGTAATGTGAGTACTCCGACCCAATAAGCAATGATGATAAATAATAATCGAAAATAAGAAAACACATAACAACACAATGCAATTCTATATCAGGCAGTAAAACTCGTAAAGCAGCAAAATCTGTAAATAGTCAAACGAAACCTCATTTATACAGACAGGTAAATCAGGTCAAAACCGCAATAAGTAGTAAATAGTAAAACTGCCCGGCGGGCCCAGTATCAACCGCTCAGTACAGTCACATCCCCCTCGGCTCAATCTCAGTCACCCAGCATAGTATTAGCCACGCGGGCTCGCTCTCATATCACATAGGTATCCGCGCTCATTGTGGGTGTGCAGACTCCGGAGTGGCCCCTTACGGCCCAAGCGCAATATCATAAGGCCTGAAAGCCTTCTCACATCACACCCGAGGCCTGAAGGCCTCCTCACATAACACTCGAGACCTGAAAGCCTCTTCATATAACACTCGAGGCCTGAAAGCTTCACTCGGTCCAGAAACATCATAAGCCATTCAGGTATCAATAAAATAATAGTTCACAGCCCAAACGACAGTAAAGTCTCAAAATTCAATTAAAACGACTGAGTTTGCAAAACAGTATAATCATTAGGACTGAGTTCAAAAAACATATAAAAATAACGAGGAAAAAGTGATAACAACCCCCAAAGGATTCAAATAGTCGGCATTGAGCCCAAAACATGGCAATAAGCCCCAAATCATAATGACAAACAAAATAACTCAGTCAAATACGCGATAATATATCAAACGGGACAGATAAAGTCACAATCCCTAGAAGTAAATAAATCCCGCTCTTGTCATAAAACGCGTGTTTCACCTCAATATAGCATTACGTTGTGCAAATCTGGGGTTTCAAATCGTCATGATATTATTTACTATCATTACTCACCTTAAGCCGACCAAAATATTAGCTCGTTATGCCCTTGACTCTCAAATCGACCTCCTAGCGCGTTGAAACTGATCAAAACCACAACGAATACATCACAATATGCCTATGAAATAATACTCAATCACAAACAATCAAAAAATAGCAAAAACCTCGAAATTAGCAAAACTCGAGCCCGAGCCCACTTCTCAAATTCCAGAAAATTTTACATCAACGTATTCCTTATCCCGCCACGAGTCTAACTATACGAAAAGTATCCAATTCTGACACCATTTGGTCCTTCAAATCATCATTTTGCATTTTTAAAAGATTCCACAATTTTCCTCCCAAATTCCATCAAATCATGAATTAAATGATGAATTCGATGATAGATTCATGTACTCTAAGCCAAATCTAAGTCAGAATAACTTACCCCGATGAATTCCTTAAAAAACCTTCAAAAAAATAAAAAAATTCGAGCTTCTTGGTCAAAATATCAAATAAAATACAAAACATGTATTTATATAGTAACCCCCAGATTTCCATCTCTGTAGCCGCACAAAAGCGACTGTAGCCGCGTAAAAACCAACGCGGTCCGCGCCAAAATGACCGCGACGCACAAGTATTTCTCTGAAATGACAGGCTTTTGTATTTTGGCCATAACTTTCGCTACAGATGTCCACATGCCTATTATAATATGTTTCTGGAAACTAGATTCAAAGAGCTACAACATTTATTTTAGAATCATCTCAAAGTTTCTTGTGTATCAAAAGATATAAGCTTCCGAAGTCGGATTAGTGGCACAGCTCCTCCCGCGCGGACCGCGAAAGCACAATTTAATACCCTATATTTTTTTAAAATAAGAGTGTATTGGTTATAATAATAATAATAATAATAATAATAATAATAATAATAATAATAATAATAATAATAATAATAATAATAATAAAGCAACTTAAAAAAACAAAGAAACAAAACAAATAAAAAGGGAAAAGAAAGAAACCAAAAAAAAAGGGTCGAAGCCCACTCAAACAAATAACCTGCTAAGGTTTGGCAACGTTTAGCAAACAAAAGAAGCCAAGGCTTCTGTAAAAAAACGGACGGAACATCTGTTTGAATTATTTCACTGAACCTATACAATTTCATGTAGTACAAAAGAATTCAATATTACCTTTTTCTTAGATATATATAATTTACTACGGAGACAATAAAGCAATAAAGATTTAGTTTAAGCACTGACAGGTTTAGTTTTAGAGGAAAAAAATTATTATACTAAATAGTTTGAAATTGATAAAATTATGGACTAGTTCTATGATTAAATATAAATTCACAAACTAATACTCAAACATGAACCCCGATGATTGGGAATTCTAAATTAGTGTTGGATTTAGCATAAATGAGGCAATTAATATAAGATTGATATTATTTAATTATAGATTGATTGAAGGAATTTGTACGAATTGATCGAGGTGAAGCATTTGGTATTTCGGCACGAGTACAGTGAATAGTAATCTTACCGCAATTTGTATTTTCATAACTTGCATGATTTACACATAATTTTTAATATGAATATGTTACCGATTATTTTGAGTTGCATGTTACCGATAAGTATTTTCTTTGAATTCTTAGAGTCGCTCCATAGTCATTCTTTTAGTGTCATGAGTATTATTTTGCTATTAGTCTTATGTTGAGTATCGTTCTGTAGTATTAAAGTTGGAGATAATTAGCATTTCTGGTTGCTAGTGGGTTGATTAGTAATGATGGAGACTTCTGTTTTGTTAAAATTTATAAGTTGTCAATTGTTTGATATAATATTAGGATGTTTGATTGCTGATTGAGACAGAAAAATTTTTGGGATAGTTCAAAACAGGGGAAACTCTGTTTGATTTTCTGTAAAATTACCTGTGAGGCTTACTTGGGAGCACTTGCTCCTAAGCGCCGATCACAAATCCTATGATTGTTCTATTTTGTACCATCCTGGAAAAGCCAATGTGGTGGCTGATGCATTGTGCAGAAAATCTATGGGGAGTTTGGCACATATAGCCCCTTCAAAGAGACCTTTGGCCAAAGATATTCAGAGGCTAGAAGATACAGGTATCAGATTTAGTGTTAGAAATTCAGAGGCATTGTTGGCTTGTGCTCAGGCTAAGTCTTCATTAGTTGAGCACATTAAGGCTACCCATATGAGGATGAACGATTATGTAAATACAGAGATGAGGTTTTAGCTGGTAAAAGCAAGGATATGATTGTTGAAAGTGATGGTGTTCTTCGAATGGGTGACAGGCTCTGTGTAGCAGATGTGGATGGGTTGAGACATGCTATTCTTGAAGAAGCCCACAACTCTAAATACATTATAATCCTGGATCCACAAAAATGTACCATGACCTGAAGTAATTTTATTGGTGGGAAGGTATGAAGAGAGATGTTGCTAACTTTGTTTCTAGTTGTTTGACTTGTCAGCAGGTCAAGGCTGAGCATCAGCGACCCGCAGGACTACTACAACAAATTGAGATTCCAAAGTGGAAATGGGAAAGAATTACTATGGATTTTGTCACCGGGCTACCACGAACCCTTAGAGGATATGACTCGGTATGGGTGATTGTAGATCGACTAACAAAATCAGCACACTTTTTGCCGGTAAAGACTACATATGGTGGAGTCAGGTATGCACAGATATTTATGAACGAAATTGTCCGACTTCACGGAGTTCCAATATCCATCATCTCTGATAGAGGATCACAGTTCACTTCACACTTTTGGAAATCTTTTCACGAAGCATTAGGTACACGAGTATATCTTAGTACTGCATTTCATCTACAGACAGACGGGCAGTCTGAATGTACTATTCAAATCTTGGAGGATATGTTAAGAACTTGCACTCTTGAGTTTGGAGGTAGTTGGGACACTTATCTACCGTTAACTGAATTTGCTTACAACAATAGCTTCCAGTCCAGTATTCAGATGGCATCGTACAAAGCATTGTATGGTAGAAGGTGTCGTTCTCCTATCGGATGGTCTGAAGCTTGTGAAACTTACTTATTGGGACCCGACCTAGTACAAGAAGCTATGGACAAGGTCCAGTTGATCAGACAGAGATTGCTTGCAACTCAAAGCGGATAAAAGTCTTATGCTGATAAGAGAAGAAGGGATTTAGTGTACACAATTGGAGACAAAGTGTTCATACGAGTCTCCCCTATGAAAGGTGTGATGCGGTTTGGGAAAAGAGGCAAGTTGAGCCCCAGGTTTATAGGACTGTATGAAATACTAGACCGAGTGGGGGCTGTGGCTTATCGCTTGGCACTTCCTCCTGAGTTGTCCTTTATTCATCCAGTGTTTCACGTCTCAATGCTAAGAAAATGTATATAAAACTCATCTCAGGTGATTGAAGCACCGACTATACCACTCGATGAGAAGTTGTCTTACGAGGAGAAGCCAATGGCTATTGTTAATAGGCAAATAAGAAAACTGAGGTCAAAAGAAATCATGTTCGTGAAAGTCTTATGGAGAAATCATACAGTTGAAGAAGCTACTTTGGAATTAGAAGATGTGATGCGAGTCAAGTACCCACATTTGTTTCACTCTACAGGTACGTACTTGAGTTAAATTCGGGGACCGAATTTCCTAAGGTGGGAAGGATGTAATACCCTATATTTTTTTTAAATAAGAGTGCATTGGTTATTAGTATAATAATAATAATAACAATAATAATAATAATAATAATAATAATAATAATAATAATAATAATAATAATAATAATAATAATAATAATAATAATAATAATAATAATAATAATAATAAAAGCAACTTAAAGAAAACAATGAAACAAAACAAAAAACAAACAATCTGCCAAGGTTTGGCAAGGTTTAGCAAACAAAAGAAGCCAAGGCTCCTGTACAAAACGGACGAACAAAAAAAAACGAAACCACAGAAGAAGAAAGCTTTGGGCAAAGCCTTAGAAAGAATTGGGAGTTGAAATTGAAAGTATTAAAGTTCTTCTTCAACTCAAGAGGCTAACCTCTTCTTCTCATCTGTTGAATTATTTCACTGAATCTATATAATTTCATGTAGTACAAATTCAATATTATCTTTCTTAGATATATACAATTTACTATGGAGATAATAAAGCTATAAAAATTTGGTTTAAGCACTGACAGGTTTAGTTTTAGAGGAAAAAAAATTATTATACTAAATAGTTTGAAATTGATAGAATTATGGACTAGTTCTATGATTAAATATAAATTCACAAACTAATACTCAAACATGAACCCCGATGATTGGGTATTCTAAATTAATGTTGGATTTAGCATAAATGAGGCAATTAATATGAGATTGATATTATTTAATTATAGATTGATTGAAGGAATTTGTACGAATTGTTCGAGGTGAAGCATTTGGTATTTCGCCACGAGTGCAGTGAGTAGTAATCTTATCGCAATTTGTGTTTTCATAACTTGCATGATTTACACATAATTTCTAATATGAATATGTTACCGCTTATTTTGAGTTGCATGGGATAAGTCTTTTACTCGATATGATACCGAAATAGTTATTTGAGATGGATACTTTGGTTTTAAATATTTTCGCCGTCACTAGATTTGTTTTACTGTTACTTGAAATCGTTGTTATCGAAAAGAAATTATATGATTTGGTAAGAACCGAAATGCCCTATATTGTTTTAAAATATTTTCTATAAGTATATACAGATTACATAGACAAGTATAAATGGGAGTAGACATTGAAGAATCCCGTAGCTAACGGCGGGTTCGTTAGACCTGGTGCACCTTGTAATTACCGTAATAGCCCTCGATAGTGGGAAGGTAGAACTAGCATACTGTTACTGATTTTCCTCGAGTAGGGACTACCGTTATATTTAACGTCTTGCGAAGAAGTCCATAGTTATACCGATTACATGATCCATATTGAAACCTCCCAAAATATGAATACTGATATTATACAGTGGTTCCGAGCTTATTACTGAATTGTTAATTATATTTTACTACAAGAAAAGCGTGATGAGACTAAAAATTGTTTATTATGTCTGAAAGGGCATTTTTATATTATTTTCTCTTTGAGATACTAGCATGTTTCTGACATGTCTCCAAATTAAAAATGGTTGTGGTTAAGTGTTATTACTCACTGAGCTAGCGACTCATTCCCTACTAAATTTTTTTTTTTACAGAGACAGCAGTTGACACAGGCGAGCATTTCGTTAACTAGAGTGCACAGGTTGAAATTTCTTGGTGAGCCTCGCACTTGTTCGCTTAGGCAAAGATTTTTATCAATTGTTATAGTCTTTCTTTGAATTCTTAGAGTCGCTCCATAGTCATTCTTTAAGTGTCATAAAGATTATTTTGCGATTAGTCTTATGTTGAGTATCATTCTGTAGTATTAAAGTGGGTGATAATTAGCATTTCTGGTTGCTAGTTGGTTGATTAGTAATGATGGAGACTTCTGTTTTGTTAAAATTTATAAGTTGTCCATTGTTTGATATAATACTAGGATGTTTGGTTGCTGATTGAGACAGGAAAATTTTTGGGATAGTTCAAAAATAAGGGAAACTCTGTCCGATTTCCTATAAAATTACCGATGAGGCTTACTTGGGAGCAGCTCTTAAGCGCCGGTCACAAATCCTAAATTTGAGTCGTGACATACAACCACGCCCGTTGAGCTTCCCAGCGCGGCCAGCGCAAATACGACCGTGGACCGCGGTCGTGGGTTCAAAGATTTGACCCTCCAAACCTCCAACAGCTATATTTTAGCCTAAAGACACCCCGGGACCTATCCGAAACTCACCCGAGGCCCTCGGGACCTCAACCAAACATACCAACATGATTCATAACATCATTTAAACTTGTTACAATCATCAAAACACCTCAAACAACATCAAATTATTCAAAACTCATCGAATTCAAGCCTAAGTTCTTCTAAAACTTCTGAAACACTCATTCGATCAAAAACCCAACCAAATCACCTCCGAATGACTTGAAATTTTGCACACGCATCCCAAATCACATAACGAAGCTAAAGCAACTCTCGGAATTCCATTCCGATCCTCGGATCAAAATTTCATCTATCAACCGGAATTCGCCAAAATACTAACTTCCCCATTCCAAGCCTAATTCTACTTCGAACCTCCAAAATAAATTTCGATTGCTCTCCTAAGTCACAGATCATCCCCCGAAGCTAACCAAATCACAAAAAATCACATCCGAACCCTCTAACTCATAAGTCCACATCTGGTTGACTTTTCCAAACCAAACCTTTCTTAAAGAGTCTAAGTGTCTCATCTCCTACCAAAACCTCTTCGAACCAACTTACCACATAAGATACGGATAATGAAGCATAAAGAAGCTGAAAACGGGGAAAACGAAGTGGTAACTCACGTGACGACAGGTCGGGTCGTCACAGTTTTTGAACATGATTCACACGTCATCACCTATCATAGAAG
This sequence comes from Nicotiana benthamiana, assembly GCA_034376525.1. Classification (NCBI taxonomy): domain Eukaryota; kingdom Viridiplantae; phylum Streptophyta; class Magnoliopsida; order Solanales; family Solanaceae; genus Nicotiana; species Nicotiana benthamiana. Next base: position 21,321,445 of record CM067341.1, read on the forward strand.
AACTATCTTTTATAACAATAACAATAACAATAATAAGTAAATAAAAAAAAATTTGTGAGAATCCAAAAAAAATATCAAATAGACTGAATTTCAGACTAAAAGATTTGATAAGCAACTAATACCGTGCGTAGGAGAACATGCATCAAACAAGGGTAATCGTCTATCGTCTCGTCTGACGTGTTTCCTTCAAGATGTGATTTCCTGCTATTCAGACGTGTTTCCGACATTTTGCTGTTTTGGTGATTCTCCCACAACATTATCCAAGAGAGTGCAGGTGTTACACTTTCTTAGCTGCTTAGAAAAACAATAATATGATGATAATTATGTGAACTAATAAATTTCAAATACAACTAAAGGAAAATCATTGTGAGTTTGTGTAGTACTGAATTTGACGAATCCAAAGCATTCCTTATGTTGATCGAGCTCATGGTTTCACCTTTATCATAGGTGACAATGGCAGCTTTTGAGACTACGTTATTTAGACTGCTACTCAATTTCAGCCTTCGGTCAGCTAATGCCTACCAAAAAACTCAAAATAAACAGCTAAAATGAGTTCCATATCTTAGTCAAATTATGGGCTGAACATTTATTTGAGATTAATTTGGTTATGATCTTCAACAGTGGCAGACGTCCTTGCAAATAGGTGACCCGATATTCTTTAAATTTCCCAACATAATCAATTAAGAAATCATAGTCTCTCCCCAATTATGTTTCTCAAATTTATCTTTTGAACTTCCAAAGTACGCCAGGGGCCAGAATGACAAATCCAGTTTGGATTGTGAAAAAAAAAACAGAGAACATGTAGCAAATACATAATCTCAAAAAATCATCCCTCCAACCGTCGGCATCCACGGAAAACTCTCTAGTTTTCTCGAGGGCATCCTTCCTAGAGAGTTTTCCTAAATCATGTTTAGGAAAATATTTTTTGAGTAATAAAGTTGACGATTTGCTTTCTTTATCACTCAATGGATGAATGTTAACATGTTTGCCCACACATTCAAAGCCAAAGCAATCTTACACCTCCTTCATACAAAATAACATTCTAAAACCTCCAATATCAAATGATTTCGAAGGGATATAAAACCTCTTAGTCAGCTGCTCAATTAAAGCTAGACCAATTACATGCTCAGGTATGTCGAGACAATGCACAAAGATTGTGCCTTTCAGAGCATTTAACTTCGATCATTTTCCTTTATAGCATCCATTAAAAGTTTCACACACGAGAAGGAGCACCTAGATTGCATAGCTCCCTTTACTTTGCCCCTAATTTTGAAGAGGAGAAACAAAAAACAACATTTGATAATTTCAGTGTGATATGGTATCTTCATTAAAGAAGTATTAAAACTCTTTCTACGCATTTCTAATTGTGTACTTCGTAGATTTATTGTCAACTTACCTTTTTTTGTTGTTGTGCTTCTTCTTAGGAGTTTTTCTAGATAACAAAGAAAAGTAAATAAAATGAACTCTACGATTATAAAAAAAGTAAAGAATAAATAACTAGTTCAGCACAAATAAAGATTCTATTCAAAACAAACAAATAAAGTGTGATAGCAAGGTTCACATGGCCAAAACCGTCACTCTTACCTTGGAATACCTTGAAACAATGTGTATGTATCTTCCATATATAGTTTTTGTCTCATTTCCCTATAACATAATTATGAGATAATCCTATCCCAACATGCTTTACCCCAACAACCATATCCTCAAGTCTTGGTTATACAACAATTTCCATCACATCCTTGTTCTATCGATCCTAAAATACAATAATTATAACTGTGTTGCTTATCTTTCTAGCCCTCTGCCATGTCTGTTTAGCTTCCTGTAGGCATGCGGTATTAACTTTTCTCCTTTGTAAAGTACCCAAAAATTCCATCAACTTTTTGTCAAGGAGCCTATGTTTCAGCTACCTACATGAATTTGTCTCCCGTGGACTAGCTTATTTACTGTCATCCGTGCACGACCCGAGAACCCTTTCTTATTTCGCACTACATCAGGGCACTGAAATATATTCCTGACAAAACTCTTTGTATAATTTAAAAGTTGAAGAAAATCTAAACGGAAAAAGCAAGAAAACCAAGTTGAACATTCTCGATCTCTGACAATGTGGCCTCCTACTTCTTTTCATTATCAAGAGGTTCCCTAGATATTAAAGAGAAAACAAAGAAAAAATATGAACTACGATTATAAAAATTAAAGCAAAAAAAAACTAGCTCAGCACATATTAAGATTCCAATCAAAAAAACAAACAAAAAAAGTGGTGTTCAATGATGATCTCTCACATATCATGTGCACATGATACTCTTATTATGTGCGGCGGAAACGCTGGACAACGACTATATATAAATTATAAGGTACAGCTAAATGTTATTGAGTGAAAACTCTCTTTTAAATATATGTTAGTTGCAGCTAAATCATAAGCTAGAGAGAAATATAGGAAAACCTTCATTTCATCATTCCTACTGCCATAACCATATTCCCGTGCCATTTAGCGAAAATCGTCACTATCTTTATCTACATGAAGATCTCCCCCAATAAAGATAAGTTGGTCGCAGACACTTAATTTTAGCTTCTGCATCAAATCCAATTTGTGGAGCATAGGAAACTAAAAACATTGAGCGTCTCATACCATAACCTCAACTTGCTTTATCTCAACAACCTTATCCTTAAGTCTTGGTTCTACAAATTCCTACCACATTCTTGTTTCTATCAATCCTAAACGCAATTATCTAAATAAGAAATGTTGTCTATCCTATCTCTCTAGCCTTTTGTCCTGTTCATTAAGTTTCATGTAGGCATGCGCCACCAACTCTCCTTTTTAAGGTATCACTTAAAAAAAAAAAGAAACTAATTCAACAGAAAATAAGATTCTAAATCAATAAGCAAACAAATAAAAGTGAGAACATGTATATATGTGTGTGTCTATCTGCGGAAGTAAATCATAAATTCAATTTCTAATTTTGTACACAGTAAAGTTATTGTAAAAGTACCTTTTCCTAGAAGGCAGCAACACCACCATATTTCTCTTCGGTATGAATATCATTATCACTATTGTTTTTCGAAGATAATGTGACCTTCTTCTCTTCCTTATGATGTTGTTTGCTAGATCTAAAAGAGAAACAAAGAAAAAATGGGACACAACGGTTATATAAAATAAAGAAGACTAGTTCAGCACAAATTAAGGTTCCAATCACAAAACAAACAAATAAAGTGTAACACCCCATATTTTCATAAATAAAAATATATCGTAAGTCAATTGATGTAAGCTCGAAAATAAGATCATCTTTGAAAATACATAAAGTAAGTTAATCATATTAACTTGGAGGTTACAAATATTTAAGACCATGAACTGCAAGTATCAAGAGGGTCGGAAGGTTTAGAAGCTAAACGAATCGAAGAAAATGAGTTTCGTTGAAGTAGGCAGAGGTCCTAGGTTTGAGTCTCACTGCCACCCATTATCAAAAAAAAGAATTTTCACGTGCTTGGCTCATAAAAAAGAATCAAACTCGCACGTGATAGGTGTATTGAGACATAATTAAGTAAATAAAAATGTGCTATTTCTAACAGCTTAAACTTTTAGATGAGATGCTGACACACTTCAACTCTGATAATCGTAGTTATGTGCATATTATTATTGTTGATATGATATATGTACAGAATTTTTGATAAAAATGTTATTAACGTATCATGAATCTCACCACGACCTTATTAGGGACGGTCAATAATATTTACTGAGTACTCCTCGTACCCTCCCTTCTTTCTTTTTTTCTTTCTTTTTTATGCACTTATTGTGGATATCGATCCTAACACCAGCGGGAGTTGTGATTTGTATGGGCTCCAGTATTGTGGTATTCAACTGTGAGCCAACCGCTCTAGTTTTGTGGTAGCTGAGAATTTCTTTATTTATTAGCTATTGTGAATTCGAATTTTATTATGTACTCTTAGATGCTCTTAATTCGGTATGGACCTGGACTTACTTCTTGTCCAGTGTTGTGTTTGGAGGTTGTTCACGAATTATCTATCTTATCATGTTTAATTAGATTTATATCCGTTTTGTTTATTCATTAGAAATCTAATGAATGAGTCAGAGGTTGGATTGTTCGTCAAAGAGGTTGACGGGTGCCGGTCATGAGTCCCGCATTTTGGGTCATGAGCCGCAAAAAAAGAGACTCGCAACCTAGAAGTCCCGGTAATTTAGGTCGTAATAAGCAAGAAAAAAGACTCGAATTCAGAAGAGATGGTACTTATTTGGGGAAGACTTGATATTAGTTGACAGTGCTTTAGATGCACTGCATACTTATACCATGTCCCTTTTTCCTATACCAAAGATGGTGGAGAAGAGAATAAATAAATTGGGGTACGAATGTTTGTGGCAAGGAAACATGGATAAGAAGTCTTTTAATTTGTTTTACTGGAAAAGAGCTACCAATGGCAAGAAGGAAGATAGTTGGGAGTTAGAAATCTAAGGGCGAGCAAAAATAGTCTTATCATGAAGTGGCTATGGATGTTATGCAGCAAGGAGGAACCTCTGTGGAGGAAATTAAATAGAGAAAAATACGAATAAAATTCTTGAACCACAGTAATACCAAACGTTCGTATAGAGTTGGAAATTGGAAGTGTATAAGAATAAACACACTCAGAATAAATTCATATTATAGTAGGTAATGGAAGGAAACTTATTTTGGAAAGATGGATAGGACAGATGTCCCAAGATGAACAATTCTCCAGCATTTTTAGCATAGCAAATAATCACAATGCAATAGTGGAGGTGTACTGGTCTACGCAAGGATAGAACCTATGCTAAGAAGAAGGTGCAATGACGGGGAGAGAGAGGGTTTCCAACAGCTAATTCAACAAAACGTAAGATCCTAAAGTACTAAACAAACAAATAAAAGTGAAATTAAACACACGCGTGCAGGAAAGTCATTACTAATGCACCTTTTCAGAGTAGCAGCAGTAGCATCATTCAATTGCAGAGCATCAGTCATTTCATTTTCTTCATTCCTTCCCACCGAAACAGCAGCATTCATTTTCACATTCTTTTCCCCTGCGACTTTCTTCCTTCTCCGAGATATTGTAGATCTGGAAGAGAAGCAAGCAAAAAAAACAACTAATTGAACAAAAATTAAGATTCCAAAACGACAAAAAGCAAATGAAAGTGTGACAACATTGGCATCAGATATAACCCAGCCAACAGAGGAAAGCAAATAATTCAATTGAAATTAAGCTGAGAAAACAATGCATGTACCTTTATTGGCAGTGTATAACAATGAAATATATTCTTGGCAGAACTCTGGTATATTTTAGATCTTGAATATAATCAAAGAGAAGACTACTAATTTAACAGAAATTAGATTACAAATAAATAACTAACATATAAAACTGAGATAGCATGGATAGAGATGACCAAGCAGCAAATTATTGTAAATGTGCAATTTGAGAAGTATACCTTACTGTTCTCCTGTTGTATTGCAGAAATGTTTTGTAGTCCATCTCACAATTTTTCTTCCTGAACTGACTTCTTGTTTGCACCAACATCGCTTCCTATTGATGAGATGTAAAACATAGTGATTACATATCAAGCTAAATGGTATAAATTTCTATCTATAATTACAGATAATCAATACCAAAAATACTTATTCTATTACAATTTTGTGCATATATTATAAACCTTTTCATAGATTTTATTTTCTGTCTAGTAGTATTAGATTTGAGCTTATATTCTCTAACATAACCCTAATAAGAATAAGTCATGACTTGAGCCTGAGTCTTTAGTCCAGCAACTTGAGCCTTTTGACCAGGCGATTGGTTTTGTTCCAGTCAAGCACATTTATGCCTTTTGGGGCACTTGAACTTGAGAAAGCTCATATGCTCTCATAGTCTCATTCATCTATGTTGAATTAGGTGATGGTATAATACAACATAATGTTGCAAAAACTTTTCTGTTCCATCTCGAATCACAATTTCAGAAACCCACCAATATAAACCTGAATGATGCAACACTTGCAGAAGCCACTAACAAATACATCTGAGTTATTTCTCATATGAGAAAGCTTATATCCAAAAATGCATGTCAGAATTAGATGATAATACGATAGAACATAATGTTGTTATCACTTTTTTATGTCTATCTCTACTTACAGAAGCCCATTAATATAAATATGAATAGTGGGTGTGTTGTTGTATGAACGGTGCAACATCTACAAAGCCATCAATATAGACAGCAAAGATAATTCATGCTTGAGAACCACCAACAACAACCCCAGTATAATCCACATAGTGGGGTCTGGGGATGGTAGTGTGCGGGGCGGATTTAGGGGGGGCAAAAGGGTGTTCACCCGAACCCCTTCGCCGAAAAATTACACTGATATAAAAAAACAAAATCTATTTTGTTTTTTACCTCTATATATTATGTTCTTAATCCCCTTGACACAACCCAAAAGATTAGCTTAGTAGTCAAGGGGGTTCAAAACCTTTTTAAGGTCACTAGTTCTATTCCCACTAGCTAGAACCTTTCTAACTTTTTCCTTTTTTGAACCCCCTTGGCGATAATCCTGCCTCCAGCACTGTAGTGTGTACGCAGCCTTACCCCTACCTTATGGAGATAGAGATGCTCTTTGCAATAGACTCTCAGCTCAGAGAAGCATAAGCACCACATTAAATAAGAGAAAAACAAGAATCACAACAGAGAGAAGCCATGTAAAAGTAGCATAAATCACAACAAATAATGAGAAACCGCAATGAAAGAAATGACAAGTAGTCATAGAAATCTAACGCCAACAGAATACTAAAGTACATGCCAATACTACCGGTATGACAAGGAGAACACCAAACTAACTACCCTACTACCTTAATCTTCAACCTCCATACCTTCCTATCAAGGATAATGTCCTCAGTCAGCTGACGTTGCGCCATGTCTTGTCGAATCACTTCACGGCAATTTTTCTTCGGCCTACCTCTACCGCTCCTTAGGCCTTCCAATGTCAACCGCTCACACCTCCTGACCAGAGTGTCTGTGCTCCACCTTCTCACATGTCCAAACCATCTAAGCCTTGTTTCCCGCATCATGTCCTCAATTGGACCACATTCACCATGTCTCGAATAACTTCATCCCTAATCCTATATAACCTAATATGCCCGCACATCCATTTCAACACCCTCACTTCTGCTACTTTCATCTTCTGGACATGGGAGCTCTTGGCTGGCAAACATTCAGCCCCAACAACATAGTTGCCTGACTACACTCTGTAGAACTTACCTTTGAGTTTTGCTGGGACCTTCTTATCACACAGAACACCAAAAGCAAGTTTACATTTCATCCATCTCGCCCCAATAATGAATGTATGACATCTTCATCGATCTCCCCATCTCCTTGTATAATAGACCCAAGGTACTTAAAACTTTCTTTCCTAAGGATGGCTTGTGAATCCAGTCTCACCTCTCCTTCCACTTCCATCCCACTGAACTTACACGCCAGGAATTTCGACTTAGTCCTACTCAACTTGAAACCTCTAGACTCCAAGGTCTGCCTCCACATTTCTAATCTCGCGTTAACGCCGTCTCGCGTCTCATCAATCAATACAATATTATCTGTAAATAACATGCACCACGGTACCTTTCCTTGGATGTGGCACGTTAATACTAGGGCAAACAAAAAAGGGCTACGAGCCGACACTTGGTGCAACCCCATCATGACCGAAAAGTGATCGAAGTTCCCTCCTACTATCCTCACCTTGGTCTTAGCTCCCTCATACATATCCTTAATCACTCTAATATAAGCAACAGGTACACCTGTAGCCTCCAGACATCTCCACAGGACCTGCCTCGGTACTTTATTGTAGGCCCTTTCTAAGTCGATGAAAACAATATGCAAGTCCCTCTTCCTTTCCCTAGACTGCTCCATCAATCTCCTGACAAGGTGAATGACTTCTATTAGGGGTGTGCATTCGATTTATTGATTCGATTTTGACCCTTCTCGATAATTACTTATCGATTATCAATTTGTAATATGCTTATTGTTATCGTTTCAATAAGGTTTTGATTTTTTCGATTTCGATTTATCGATTTTTGGGGCTTACCGATTCGGTTATCGATTACACCACGAAAAGTATATCGCTACAAACATGCCTAACTAATATGGACAAAAAAGCTAAAATAAGACGAACACACGTTTATTAACATAAATATTATGTCAACAAGCACATGCAACGAAACGAAAGTAAGGGATCAAATGTATGTCACCAACACTCCAATGGTATAAAAAATAAAAATACATTATCACGGCTAATTCTATTTTTCATTTATTTGAACTTCACTCCCTTGAGGTTTAAATATGATCATTTATTAAATGTGGTAGATGAAATAATAGGGTTAGGGACTTAGAGTAAAGGAAAGGGTATTAGAGAATAAGGGTATAAAAAAATAATTTTTTTTAAAGTATATTTTATTGGTTTATCGATAAACTGATAACCGAAGAGGACAAAATCGAAATGGAAATCGAAATCGATAACTCAATAAGGAAATTTCGTAATCGATAAATCAATAAACTGATAACGAATAATCGATTTGATTTATCGATAAACCAATTCGAATGCACACCCCTAACTTGCATAGTCGAGCTCCGCCGTATAAACCCGAACTGGTTCTCGGAATAGACATACTCTTCCTAACCCTCAGCTCCACCACCATCTCCCAAACTTTTATGGTCATGCTTGAGAGCCAATGAAACTATTTCTTTACACCAGAAAATAGAAATTGTTGTAAAAAAAATTCATACATCACAATGTTTCTTATATGATGATGTGGCATAGCACATACTAGACCTCATTGTAATGTGTAAAAAAAAAACAGTAACATCACAGTAACAGGAAAATAAAAGCTAACCTGAATGTAAGGATTTCGCTTCATAGTTACTTTCTTGGGTAATTTCTCCGCAAGCATTGGCCAAAATGCACTTAATTCATCACGTACCTGAAGACATATAGTTTGGTTTCTCCTATTAGAAGATGTTGCACAATGACTAATGATTTAAGCATCAAATCATAAGACCAAGTATTCTACTTCCTCTGTTCCATTTATTATGGCACTATTTTCATTTTAGTATATCCCAAAAAGAATAACACATTTTTATAACTAAAAACAATTTGACTATAAACTTTTTATTTTACACTTCAATGACATGATTTTATATCCATGCAAATGTCATGGCATGTTTGTGACAACAAGTTCCAAAAATCATTATTTCTTTCTAAACTTCGTGTCCAGTCAAACAAGTTCACACAACATGAAATGGAGGGAGAATTAAGTTTTTTAGCAATGTGGCCCCTAGGGCTTTGGTCTAATTGTAAGAGCACAGAGTGTGATGTTGAGTTAACCACACGGCACCAAGTTCATATTATGCCTCCGACAAAAGTTTGGTATATAAATGGAGAAGGATGGAGGAACAGGTCCATTATACATCGAGTTTCAAACCGTGGGCCTTCGGAGATTTCTCCGATATTAATAGGAAGTACGCCAGTAATGGGCAAAGCATTTACATGGATAATTTTCATGACAAAGTTGTTTTTAAAAAAATCAAAGCAAATGAGCTCCTACAGATTGTATCACTCGCCACGTGGATTCAGATGGATTAGCCTCAGAAGTCCCAAGGATTGATTTTTTCTGTAGTAACACTTCAATACAAGCAAGGACAGATTTTGCAGTAGAATCAAGATCATATCCACCTTCAAGTGCCATAACTATCCTGCCTCCCACCAACTCCATTAACTATATGATAAGTATATTAAAGTAAGTAAAGTTCCGAGGACAGTCACATTATGGAACCAAATGACGTGTAAAAGAGAGAAGAAAGAGAATCAGAAGATCTCATTTTTAGATGCAACTGGAGAATGCGGGAGAAAAGACCGACAGAGGACTCGGAAGTAAAGAAGAGACGTAACTACTAACTAAAATCACAGTACTTACATAGAATACCCATACGGAGTAACACAACATTCACCAAGAGGATCGCCAATAGCTGCTCACATCATAAAAATAACACCATACAACAACAACAACAACAACAACTACCCAGTGTATTCCCACCAGGTGGGGTCTGGGGAGGGTAATATGTAGACGAGCCTTACCCCTACCCGAAAGGGCAGAGAGGCTGTTTCCAATCGACCCTCGGCGCATAGGATAAAATGAAAAGCAGCAAAAGAAGACGAGAGCAAAAGAAGAGAAAGTTGTAGCAATGGTTACTTCTAAATAGATTATCAGAAAGAAAATACTAGTAATGTAGAATGTTCTTTTAGGGAATAAAGGCATGTCTCATGTTGCCAAATATTTTACAACTCTTAGCTAAGCAGGATTTCATAAACTGTATCAAGTGGAACATGGATAGTTTGATCAACAAATATCAATGTCCAAAAAATTGAAGCTGTTGTACGAAAATGCTTTTACAATCAAGCATGTAAAATTTAAAAACTTGATAACTGAAGTTGCGAGAGAAAGTAGATAATAAAGGAAAAAATATACAAATGGCCAGAAGATCTCAACAGATGTATCTCCCAAGTTTCTACTTACCTGCATCAAGTCCAGCAGATATCATCACCAGGTCAAGGCAGAATTCTTTTGCAATAGGAACTAATATATTGTCCCATACAGCAAGGTAATCTGCATCATCACACCCGGCATTCTCCCAAGGAACATTTATGTTGTAACCTGTTCCAGGCCCTTCTCCAATCATGACATGTTATCCGTCTTCACCACCTGGATAGAAACTTCCGGACTCGTGCCTAGTTGGGATACAGTAATACACCCAAAAAAAGACTTAGTTGGGGCAGCTAATGATACACCAGACCCACAAAAAAGACTTAGTTTTGAAAATTTAAGACAATAATTCAGCCCTCAGGTTTCGAGAATAACATGAAGAGTAAAAGCAAAGAGTAAAATTCCCAAATACGCTCAAAATTCTTTCAGGAAACTTTCACATATCTTGTTGTATGATGGCACATTCGAATAGAAAAAACAAGTAATAACTGAAAATGTTACAAATACCTATGTACAGAAAAGAAAAGTACTCGAGGGTCCCTCCAGAACATTTTTTGAGTACCATTTCCATGATGAACATCCCAATCAACAATCAAAATCTTTTTAATGCCCAGATCAACCTGCATGGTGTTATTTAGCATATTAAATCACAATATGTGCACATTGCCACCAAACTAATCAAAGATCTGGATGAGCTCTAACAGCTGATGATTAAAAATTGCACTTACTCTTTCATCCAAGAGATAACTTGTTGCAATACCAACATTGTTGAACAGACAAAATCCCATTGGTTCATCTTCTTCTGCATGATGACCAGGAGGCCTGACAATGGCAAAGGCAGAATCCAATTCTCCTTCGGCAACTTTCTCAGCAACCTATATTGTGCATACACCTAAGATTAAAGCCCTCTAAAGTAGTAATGCGCTGCAATCCCTTCAAACCCCAATTCTATAACTGCAACACCGGCATCAGGAATGAGAGGACTAGTTGTACTGATGATCACAGCGTAGCAAGAAACAAGTTTCATAGACCAGTACCAAAGACCTTATAAATGATCAAGTAAAATTGGGCAGAGGTTTTAAATCTGACACTGATGCTCAAAATAGCAGATGGATAAACATAGAATGGTCCAGCTAAAATGCTCTTGCAAATATTTTTCTTGTTATGAAAAACAATTGCAAATAGATCATGAAACAACAAACAACAGCAGATTCCTTTAGTTCAATTAGTCTAAATTTGCAAGGGGAAATCTGCGGGTGGACGGAATTATTTTGTATATCTGTAATTTCTTATGGGTCAGTTAACAAGCTAGAGAAAAGTGACATCCAATGAGACTTATGCATACAACAGATTCTGAGTGCCATACCTCAATGACCGATCCAGCAGCAAGATAAGCTGCTTCTGATGAGCCTTCATTGAAATATATGGAATTGAACTCCTCAAGAGTCCTCTTTCTTCTTGAAAATTTCTTTGAACCTATTTGTTTAATCAAATTAATGTGACCTTTGGTGTGAACCAAAACTATATCTTTGTCTCTTGCTTCCTTTGCATTCAGAATAAGGCATCTGAAACAGAACAGATCACTAATACCTTTTAGAACGAATTTCACTTGACTTACCAAGAATAAAATAAAATAAAATAACGCTATACTCCATATGTTCCATCTTATATGGCACTCTTCCCATGAGAATGACATCTTTTTACATTTAGAAACTCTTTAACTTTAAACTTCTCCTTGTGCGCTTAATGACATACTCTTATAGTCATAGACATGTCATGGCATGTTTGACCATAAGCTCGAAGAGTACTTTTGGAATATGTCAAAGCTCTTTCTTTCTTAAACTTCATTCCCTGTCAAACACCAACATATAAAATGAAATAGAGAGAGTAACATTCACATCAAAAGATTCAAGCTTTGAGTTATCACCAAACGTAGAGGGATTACTAAAATCATGTTATGTGGGTTTCGCAAAAACATAACCTCCCAGACCAGAAAAAAAGACAACCACCGTAAAGATAGTTAATTATGATAAATCCTTTGAATGGACACAAGGATTCATATAACTTCCCCAACTTGATCATTGGTTACTAAGCAGACAACAAGGAATTACAAGAAAATCACCAAAGATGTAGCAAGTCGGGGGACTCAGTTCATAAAGATAGACATGTTTGAATCTTAAGTTAAGCACCCAACACATTTACAATAAAAGTTAAAAGGAATTTTGGAATAAAAAGCTCAAAATGATCGAACACTATGTGTGTGTTTGGTATGGAGGAAAACATTTGGTCAAAATGTCTTGGAATTTGGAAAATATTTTCTCTAGGAAAACAAGTTCCTTAAAAATCAGGAAAATAACTTCCTTAGCGGGAGTATGGAAAACAAGTTCTATAGGTGACATTCCACGTCCATTGTCTCCTCCACACCCCCACCCTTCTACCCCTGCCATTCTCCAACTCCCCAAATCCACCCCCCCCCCAACCCCACCCCACCCCCCTCCCACAACCCCCTTGCCACATCCCATAGTCTTTGCCTAAATTATATGTAAGTGCTCTTAGAACAATATTTTCTTCTTACTTACCAAACACCAGAAAATAAACCAGAAACTCACTCATTTTACAGGAAAACATTTTTACATTTCCTTGGTCAAACACGCCCTATATATGTTCTCGCCAATCATGAACACAATATCTTCCAAAACTAGCTTTCACAGCCCAAGGAAAAACTCTGAACACTAAAAACACAGTAGAATCGCAATATGCAGCTTAATCTTGGCATAATCACACCTCATAAACCCTAGATGATCTCATGCAAAACCCAAAAAAAAAAAGGAACTCAGGTGAGGAGGTCACATTTATCTTGAGTTTAATTCTGCGATACCTATTAGTAATTCCGGAATACTGGAGCTTTTTCCAGATGGCACGGATACGATTAGGGCTTTCGGGATGGCGATTATCGTCGGTGCATGAATGCTTACACATTCCCTCGTCGTATATCAACCCAATCCGACGATCCCTGCTTTCTTCATTGTTGGTATTCACCCCCATTGAACAATACAGTGATGAAAATTAGTGAGCTAGTCGCTACCTTCTGCTCATATTAAATGATTCACTCTTTTTGTAGTCCTTTACTTGAGCACTAGAAATCAAATGTCAGTCTTTTGCATATATCAAGCCCACTGTTTGAAAAACAGGGAGAAGATTGTGTAGGGAATCAAATTGACATGCATTAATAATGTGACAGATTTTCAGTCTACTTTTCTTCTTCTTTCTTCTTCTTCCGTCGATTTGGAGTCTCCTCTTCTTCTTCTCCGTCGATTTCGAGTCTCCTCTTTACAATGCTTTTTCGCATGTCGTAAATATGTTGCGAAAAGAAGTATTATGTCCAATATTATATGGTATGATTATCATTATTTTGGGAATTAAATAACTTTTTTACAATTGTATCAAAGTATTTTTCAAATTTTGTTATAAAATTTTACACCACATTAATATCTTATCGTTAATCATATATCTATGTATGTGATTAGTTTTTGAAAACATGCATTACACGTGTAAACTTCTAAAATAACATAAATATGTATCGTCTAAATGTATATATAATTAATTATATAACAAATATAAATTTTTATTGTCATGAACAGCACAGTCAATTTAACAAAAGAATATATCACCACTTTTATTACTGTGAAGTGATTCAGTATTGGCTTGGTAAAATTGCAAAAGTTTCTAAAGTCTTCAGTTTGCTTTGTTTATGTACCTATTAAAAAGGTTCTAGCTTGAATATTGCTTAATGTAAATAATAAAAACTAATTATGAAATAAGCTATACTTCTAGAATTTCAATCAAATTTTTATAAGGTAAAAGATTATTTAGAAGCTTTTGGATAGAAAGAAAAAAAATGTAGCGTTAAACCTTCTTGTATTTCATTTCATTGAAGTGTTTTTGAATAACATATTATTTGTTGTAATATATAATGATATTTATTAATAACTTTATATAAAGGCTTGCCGTATACAAAGAAAGTTAAAAATGAAAAAAAGATAAATATTTGTTTAGTATTATGTTCTGCTTCACAAATTGCATCCTCAACTCTATTGGACAAAGCTTTGTATCACTTGTTACACCTAGAACAAAAATATTCTTAGCTTCGATACAAGTTAGGGTTCAAAATATCAATATTTCATATGAATCCACATTAGTAAATTATCTTGAGTAATAAAATATAGAAAACAAAGTGAAAAATGACGTTTTTTCCTGAAATAGGTACTCTGGTACTCAATGCAAGGAAATATGACAATAATAATAATCTTACCATTTTTCCCATAATAGTTACATTAAAATGATCTCCAAATAAATAAATATGTTACCACAACTCCCTAGACATATCATAAAAAGTGACATGAACACATTAATAGTATGTCTGGCCAAGTGTTTTTTGGTCAAAAATATTTTTTTGGTCAAAAATATTTTTTTGGTCAAAAGTATTTTTAGCTAAAAATTTGAATTGTTTGGTCAAGCTTTTAGAAGGAAAATACTTTTGAGGAGAAGCAGAAACACTTTTGGAGAAACAGAAAAAGTAGTTTTTTTCCAAAAATACCTCTTTGAGAAACAATTTTGAGAAAAATACACTTAAAAATAGTTTTTTAAAGCTTGGCCACACACTAATAACCTATTTGGCCAAACTTCTTTTTTGCCAAAAGTGTTTTTTTTTTTACCTAAAGCACTTTTTGCCAAAAATTAAGGTGTTTGGCCAAAATTTTGGAAGAAAAAAAGTGTTTTTGAGGAGAAGCAGAAAAAAGTAGCTTATTTCCAAAAGTATTTTTTGAGAAAAATACACTTAAAAATAGTTTTTTAAAGCTTGGTTAAACATTAATTGCTGCTTAGAAGTGCTTTTCAAAGTAATTAACCCAACACAAACTGCTTCTCACCAAAAGTACTTGTGAAGAAAACACTTTTGAAGAAAAACACTTCTCAAAATAAGCTGATTTTTGCAACTTGGTCAAATGGGCTATAATTGCTGCTCAGAAGTGCTTTTCAAACTAAATAGTAAAACACAAACTGTTTCTCACCAAATATACTTTTGAGAAAAGCACTTTTGAAATAAAAGTACCTTTCAAAATAAGATGATTTTTACAACTTGATCAAACGAACTATAAGTGTTATTGTAAACTACTAATAAATAATAATAACAATAATAAAAATAGAGAAAGTATTAGTTCAATATATGAGCATTATGATGAATTTGCTAACAGCATGCAGCTAAAGAGAAGAAATATGAGATGAAGAATCAAGAGAAATTTAATAGAAGAGAGGAAATGCTCTTTTTTCTGTACAAAACGTAATGAAGGAGAATAAGTTACTATAGTGTTTTTAACCAACTAACCGCCTAAGTAATGACAGTTGTATATTTCTAACTATAGTTAAATTAACTAACTGCATTAAGCTAACTAAGACTAACCTACATCCTTTACACCCCCCCCCCCTACAAAGCTATAGGACTGGAAAAAATATTAAGAAGTCCTAGCTTGGACATCAAATATGAATGTTAAAGTCGACCAAGTCCTTTTGTAAGGATATTAGCTTCATGATCTGATGTAGCACAATAGAAATTGGAGATAAGGCCTTGTTGAATTTTCTCACTGATGAAATGACGTTCAATATCAATGTGCTTTGTAAGCTCGTGAAAGACAGAATTGGCAGCAATAGCAAGAGCTGTTTTGCTCTCACTATAGATAGGCACAGGGAAATGATGTTGCACTCCTAGATCATTGAGTATGCCAAGGATCTATATAACCTTTCCAACAGTGGAAGTTAGGTTGTAATATTCAGCTTCAGCTGAGCTTCTAGAAATAGTGAATTGTTTCTTAGACTTCCAAGATATCAGGGATGTACCAAGCTTAACGAAGTAGCCTGTAAGTGAGTTGCGTGTATTAGGGCATGCAGCTCAGTCTGCATCACAAAATGTTGATAGTGATTCAGAACAATGAGCAGTCAAGAGAACTCACAAGCCATGACTATTCTTGATACACCTGACTACTGACGAGTGTCTAGTGTATATAAAATTTTAACTCGCACTCTGTCAGATAATAGTGCAGAAAGATATCGAACCCACAAAGATTGGTTTATCTATTCTACAAATGTTTCTTGTTTTAGTTACTATTTGAGAAAATCAGAAAGAGATGAGTTTTAAATTAACTAACTAAAAATGCACGAATGGAGCAATAAAAAATATTTTTGTTTTTCACAAATATAATAAAAAGGTGTTGGGATCCCGATTTCACTTAATATTTTTTATTATACAATAAATATATTTATTATTCAATTTCTATTTCTCATAAATCTATAAATACTTCTCACTGTTATATTTATATATTATTATATAGTTGAACAATTAAGTGCACTCCTCTCGGTTATACAAATTAATTATCAAAATGATAATATTAAAGAACCAAAAATATATAGTTGAACTAGAGTATGCTCTTTTTTAGTAAGTCCCTTTCGGTTACCCTACTTGTTATAACTGATCACTACAATATTAGCCTCTTTCGATTACAAATAAGTGTAGAATCAATTTTAACAGATAAGAGCTAGATGTCACTAAATATAGGTTAACATCTATCAATAGAAAAAGTAACGGTTACCTCATCTGCCTCTTTCGATTACAGAATTAGTAAGAAGTTAATATGTAGTACTAAATATATAGATGTTAACAAATTAAATACACCCAACTATAAAGTGGATAAAATTTAAATAAAAAGTTTTAGCTCAAGATGTGAAATGAAGAATAATATCTACTATTATATAAAAATATTAAGATCTGTCATTTTTCCCAACACAAGAGAAGTTACTCCATAATGGAGTTAATACTGACAACAGAAATATTATTGCCCATTAAATAAGAAAATAGAAAGAAATATTCAAGAAAATAATTTTTCTATTTAATTAAAAACGTGAGTTGGAGTAATTTCCAATACTATAATTTATTCATAACAAGATATGAAACCAGAGTAATGGCTAAAAGATAAAAAGAAATAAAACTAAAGAACAAAGAGAAAGGAAAAATGTTCTACTCAATATTTCACTTCTCCCATTTCCCCCTCATTTCCTTCACGAACGATGCATCTTTATAAGTAAGCTATGACGAGGTTTTCAATTATCTTCTGGATATGAACTTGTAATGGTTGGTTGTGGCTTTGTTATGTTTGGTTATGAGCTTCTTTGATTATGGATCGGTTATAGTTTGTTGTAGCCGGTTGTAAGTCGGTTATAGTTTGTTACAATCGGTTGTGAGTTGGTTATCCTTTATCATGGTAGATAAAATTTATACAATATTTCTCTGGATAATTTCGTACTTGAACTTTTCTTGTCTGATATCTCCTTCATTAATGAACTATTAATTTTTTATTAAATTATGATATTTCCTGCAAAGAAAACTAAAATATTAGTATCTCAAAATTAAATAACAACTTAATTTATACATGAAATTTTATTTTATCAAACTCACCCACACTTAAATATTTTCTCGTCCTCCAGCAAATAAAATAGCTAAACAGAACAACTAAACAATTTAACTGAAATCATGAGAACTTTCGCCAAAGAAAAAGTAGTTAAGACCAATTCACAAGCTCATACAAATTTTAACCGTGCTCATATTCACCCATTTGAGAATTAAAATTATATTATTTTCTAATCTCTAGTGTGTCTAACCAAATGAAGAGAGATACCCATATATCACACAATATATAGATGTAAAACAAAGAAGGGTATAGATAGAAAAAATCACTCACTCTTAACAAAAAAGTACCCCATGCTACTGGAAATTGCCATATGCTTGACTATCATGTGGTTCTTCACTAATGTAGGGGTCTTTGAGTTAAGATCATGTAGGACTTTTATAAAGTTGTCATGTAGGCTTAGAGATACGTATGGCACATATAAATAATAGTAACTTAAATTCCCTATGGGCACTATACTTTATTTCATCGCTTAAGCACAATTGTCTTTGCTCTGATTTAAATAATAACCTCTATTTTTTCATCCCCTTCACATTTTTTTACGGAGATACCGACATTTCTTTGTTGCTATTTTCTCCCTTCTTTTTTTAAATTTTTTAAAAAGATTTCAGAAGCAACTATCCTTTTCAGTTCTTGTAGCAATATCTCAAAAGACTGACAACCTCAAACAATTATTCTTTTACCAATTATTTTTATAATTATACCACATGCGTAGATTTTTACATCCAAATAGCCTCTTAAAGTGCCCAAAAGAAAATTTGGTGAACGAAGAACAAGTCACACCAACAAACATGATAAGGGTTAAAGCTTGGTGATCAACAAAATAAAAGATAATTTATTTAGGCTCAACTGGGCTAACTAAAAATTATTAATATATGTCAGTTTAGGTTATGGCTAAACAAAGAAGGCCTACATTCATTTCTTAACTCAAAGATCTACCTAGAATTTTGCCTCAATCCACATTCAAGGCAAGTTCTAGATTTCCAAATAAGCAATAGAACTAGGCAATATAAGCTAATAATACAATACACTTGGGCTAACGAAAACTATGATTTCAATCACCAATAAGTAAGTATGAGCTTAAAAAAGTGATCATAAAACCCATGAATGGTACTTAATCAAATTCATCTTTTCTAAATCTCATGCTTCCCAAGTCAAATTAAGCTTAGCCAACTTATTTTACCAAAACAAGGTAAAACAACTAAAAGTCCTAAAAAATATTCCGTTCAAAATATTATGGCCAAGGCAAAGAACTGAACGAGAAATCCATAGAAGTGTATGAAATAAGTTGTCTTACGAACAAAGCAACTAAACTCTTTTCTATAATTTTATTTTATTTTCTTTTAAAATTTTATAATTTTACTAAAAACACACACACACACACACACACACACACACACACACATATATATATATATATATATATATATATATATATATATATATATATATTATGTTTAATCGGAAAAAAGAACTTAAAAAAACATACATATAACAAACATATTCATCCACCGCCAAGCTTAAATAATGTCATGTCCTCATGACGGATAAATTAAAAATAAAAGGAAATAAACGAGCTTTTTTTATTTTTTCGATTATGGCCTCATTTCCTATGGTAAAGAAAATATTCATTTCATGATAGGATAAAACATTCATTGTCTCAATCATGAGAGCGCTTCTTTATCATAATAAAATATATTAATATATATTACATACGCACATCCACACCCTCCCCCAACACATGCATATATATATATATATATATATATAGTTATTATTATTATTGTTTTTTTCATTTTTACCTTTTTATAAGAAAAAACTAGTTTTATTATATATATTTACTAAAATAATAAATATTATATGTTACTTCTAATACTTACTTTAAATATTAAGGAGTTGGGAAGAAAATAGTTATGAGTTTAGCGTCGCCAGCTCGGCTTATTTAACAATTAGGCAAAAAGTATTGTTGAAGCTTGTTTGTCGAAGAATATGATGATATAAGGCTTCAAACGACGACAATTAACTTTGAATTTGTCCCCCCATATGTATGTTGTACTTCAATGGCACCATAAGGGGTCACTCCTGTTACTGTATATGGTCTTGTCCAGCGTGACTTAAACTTTCTTGGGAATAATCTCAATCGGCTATTGTATAACAGAACATGATCTCCAACATTAAAATCTTTATGGCGGATGAGCTTATCATGCCATTTTTTTGTCCTTTTCTTGTACAATTTAACATTTTCGTATGTTGTAAGTCTGAACTCTTCCCACTCATCAAGCTGCAATAAACGATTTTTACCTGTATCTGGCAAGTTTAGATTCAATAATTTTATAGCCTAATATGCTTTATGTTCTAATTCCACAGGCCAATGACAAGCTTTTCAAAAACTAGTCTATAAGGAGATATGCATATGGGAGTTTTATAAGCAGTTATGCATGCTCACAACGCATCATTCAATTTTAAAGACCAATCTTTTCGAGAGAAGAACCAATTATTTTTTGTAAAAAAAATTTTAATTCTCTGTTAGAAACTTCGACATTGCCGCTTGTTTGAGCATGATATGGAGTTCCTGTTTTATGAGTTACTCCATATTTTAATAATAAACTAGCAAATTATCTATTTATAAAATGAGTTCCTTGGTACTTGTGGAGTTCCAAATCTAGAAAAAATATTTTTCTTGAGAAAAGCACAAACAATATAAGCATCTTTTTTCCTAGTAGCAATTGCTTCTACCCATTTTGAAACATACTCAACAACTACTAAAATATATTCATAGCCATTTGAAGGAGGAAAAGACCCATAAAATCAATTCCCTAAATATCAAAGATTTCACATGCGAAAATAGAGTTAAGATGCATTTCATCTCTTTTTGAAATGTTACCGATTATCTGACATTTATCGCAAGTGGCGATGTAATTCCTTCCATCTTCGAATAGAGTAGGCCACAAAAATCCAACTTCAAGTACTTTAGCTGCTGTCTTTCTTCCTCCATTGTGTCCTCCTACAGCTCGACTCATGGCAGTGGCTTAAGATGTTCAGTTCTGTCCCCGGTACATATCTCCTGATTATGTCATCTGCATAAAAATTTTAAAAGTAAGGATTTCCCAGTAATAATGTTTTGCCTCTTTTTTAAGTTTTTTTTCTTTTATCGCAAGATAAATCTTTTGGAATCCACCCTCCTGCTAAATAATTGGCATATCAGCAACCCAAGGAGGTTTATTACAACTGTTGCGACTGAAAAGATATTCTCATCAGGAAATTCCTCTTGGATATATAGTATTTCAGTAGAAGGATTCTATAAACGTGACAAATGATCAGCTACCTGATTTTCTGAACCTTTTCTATTTTTTATTTTGAGATCAAATTCTTGCAAAAGGAGTATCAATCTTAGCAATCTAGGTCTAGCATCTTTCTTTGCTAATAGATACTTTAAGGATGCATGATCGGCGAACATTGTAACCGTTCCTATCAAATAAGAATGAAATTTGTCAGATGTAAATACTACTGCCAATAACTCTTTTTCGGTTATTTCATAATTCATTTGAGCTTCATTGAGGGTTCTAATGGCATAGAATATGGGTCTAAAGATCTTATTTATCTTTTGTCGCAATATCGCTCCTATTGTTATATCACTTGCATCACACATTATTTCAAATGGTTGGCTTCAATCAGAAGAGACCACAATTGGAGCATTAGTCAATTATTCTTTGAGAAACTCGAATGCTTTTTTGCAATCATCTGAAAATTTAAACTTAACATCTTTCATTAGTAGGTTAGTCAGAGGTTTTGAAATTTTTGAAAAGTCTTTTATAAACCTTATGTAGAAACCTGCATGTCCTAAGAAACTTCTAATACTTTTAACAGTGGTGGGAGGGGGTAATCCTGATATTAGATTAATTTTAGCCTTATCAACTTGTATTCATTTAGCAGTGATTTTATGTCCTAAAACAATTTCCTCTGTTACCATAAAGTGACACTTTTCCCAGTTAAGAACTAGATTTGTCTCTTCGCATTTTTTAAGCACCAAAGTTAAACGATTGAAACAATCTTCAAATGTCTTACCAAAAAGTGTGAAATCATCCATGAAAATTTCAACAAACTTTTCAGTTATATTTGAGAAAATTGCCGACATGCAACGCTGAAATATAGCAGGAGCATTACATAGTTCAAATGACATTCTTCTGTAAGCATATGTCTGAGGGCATGTGAATATTGTTTTCTCCTGATCTTCTGGAGCAATTGATATCTGATTATACCCAGAATATCCATCAACAAAACAATAAAAACTATGGCATGCAATTCTTTCAAGTATTTAGTCAATAAAACGCAAAGGAAAATGATCTTTCCTCGTGGTATCATTAAGTCGTATGTAATCAATACAGACTCTCCATCCTATGACTGTTCTAGTAGGTATGAGTTTATTATTTTTATTTTTTATTACCGCCATACCTCCTTTATTTGATACTACATGTATAGGACTTACCCAAGAACTGTCAGATATTGCATAAATGATACCTGCTACCAGAAGTTTCGCCACTTCTTTTTTGACGACTTCCTACATTGTTGGGTTCAGTCTCCTTTGTGGCTGGACTATTGGTTTGTAATTTTCTTCCATGAGGATCCTATGCATACTTAGTTGGATTGATTCCTTTGATGTCTTTTATAGTCCACCCTAAATCTCTTTTATGTTTTCTCAAGGCCTCTATCAGTTTGTATTCCTGTTATGGAGTCAAAGAAGATGAAATGATTACTGAAAATAATTCAGGTTCAAGAAAAACATATTTTAAATGAGAAGGAAGATTTTTGAGTTTAATTTTTTTATTGAACTTCTTATTGTGAGATTTTCTCATTTTTAGATGCTTTTTCCAATGTTTCAGCTTCTTCTCTGATTGTGGGATTTTCATCGCTTGTGGTACCTGACCTGACTAGACATCTTTCTAATGAATCGGTAAGTAATTAGTTATCCTTGAATTCATCTACAAGGTCATTTAGTAAGTCAATTTGAAAACAAGATGACGATGACTCATTCCCAGGAAATTTCATCATTTTCTGCATGTCAAAAATTACTCTTTCCTTATCAACTCACAATATTAATTGCCCTTGATGGACATCAATGATCACCCTTCCTATTGCGAGAAATGGTCTACCTAAAATTAATGATACCTGAGTATTTTCTTCCATTTCAAGTACTCTAAAATCTACTGGGAATACAAATTTATCTACTCTAACGAGGATATTGTCAATTATTCCTTTGTGCCTCTTAGTACTTTGATCAGTTAAACACACTGGTATCTTGCATTTCATCAAGTTCTAATTTCTTGAAATTGAAAAAGGCATTAGATTTATTGAAGCACTAAAATCACATGCGCCTTTTCAAAGTGGGTACCTCCCACGGTACAAGGAATTGTAAAACTTTCCGAATCACCAAGTTTCTGTGGAAGCTTATTTTGAAGTATAGCACTACATTTTCTGTAAGCTTAACCACTGAAACTTCTTCCAATTTTCTTTTACTTGATAGAATTTCTTTAAGAAATTTAACATATGAAGACATTTGTGTCAGGACATCTGTGAAAGCTATGTTGATGTAAAGTTATTTTAAAATTTCTGTAAACTTTAAAAATTATTTGTCAAGCTTTTCTCTTTTCATCGTTTGAGGAAAAGGGAGATGTACAGAGTGAGGATTTGTTATCAATTTATTTTCTTGTACATTTTTCCCTTTATTCTTTTCTTTTGGAAACTTGGATTCTATTATATTCCCACCTTCATTTTCCTTTTCTCCTTCTTGTGGCTTTCCTCCTCTATATGCATATGGATCATCAAGAGATTTACCTGATCATAAAGAGATGGTTTTGAGGTGTTCTTTTGGATTTTTCTTAGTGTTGCTTGGTAGAGCACCTTGAATTTGTCCAGACATGAGGGTCACTAATTGTCTTACCTGAATTTCCAAATTTTTGATAGCTAAATGTTGACTTTCAACGTTCTCGTCAGTAGCCTTAATGAATTTGTACATCGGGTCTTCAAGGCTTTGTTGATGAACTCTTTGAGGCTGATGCTCATATTATTGAAAATTCTGTTGACCTCTATTTTGATTTTGAAAACCAGGTGGTCCTTGTACCTGCTGCTTTTAATTAAAAAATCTTTGAGGATTTTCAGCACCGTTAGGAATACTCCACTGAAATTCTGGATGTTTTTGTGCCATGGGACTACCAAATGAGTAATTATTTCTTTAACCAATCACATTTACTTGTTCCTTATTTTGTGTTAAAGCTTAACATTCATTATTTAGATGATTACCTTTACAAATATCACAATTCTCAAGTTGGGATGATGATTGAGCACTTACCTAAAAAGCTTCGACTTTTTGTGTTAAGGTCACAATTGTTGTGCTAATGAATTTAAAGCTTCAATTTGATTTACTCTAGCTATTTTTTTGATAATCATTATGTCCGAGGGCCATTGAACAATGTTTTCCAAAATTTCATTAAGTAGTTGCATTGCTTCTGTAGTGGTTTTTTTCCATGACTGATCCTCTTGATACCGCATCAACATTTCAAGCAGAGGAATTAAGACCGTGATAAAAAAATGTATAAAATGTGCGGGTCTTGGATACCATGATGTAGGCATTTTCTTAACATTGCTGCTAACCTTTTCCACCATAGCTGCTCATTTTGAAGGATTTTTGAAGGAGATTAAAGAGGGACTTAAGGAGAAACGTTTGGAGGTAAGAATTTTGGAACTAATACTCGATTCTATTGTGAAATCTACTTAGAAAATCAGGGGTCTTAAGCAAAAAAATGAATAACTAGGGATTAGAATTTTGGATTTTGGATTTGGGTTTTTGAGGGGTCATTTGAACTCTGATTTTGGTGTTCTTGATATGCATAGACTCGTGAGGATATAAGGAACCCGTTGATGTAAAAATTTATGAGTTTCGAGAAGTGGTCCCGGTGCTCGGGTTTTTGCTAATTTCAAGATTTTTTTATATTTTTTTATTGTTTTCGCTTGGGCTTTGTTCCCTTAGTTGTGACTCATTTGCTCTCATTTTGACTAGATTCGACGCAAGTGGAGGCCGATTAAGAGGCAAAGTCATCGCGGCGTAGTATTTTCACCGGGTTGAGGTAAGTAACCATTGCAAATTTGGAACTGAGGGTATAAACCCCGGTATTTGACTTGATTTGATAAATACGGTGACGCACACGCTAGGTGACAGACGTGTGGGCTTGCACCGGTAGGGTATTGTGACTTGGTCCATACCGTAACGACTATTTATCCGCATATATTACTTGGAAATGTTATATTGTTCTGGATTTTGGATCCTTATACTATATTATGGGCTTTACGCCATGTTTTGGGCCTTGTGCCAATCTGTAGAAAACTCTTATGAGGATTTTTATCTGTTTATCCTCACGTACCTATTAAAAAGCATATCCTCAGTCATGTTTTACCTGTTAAATATTTTAAAACTGGGTTTTATCATTCTACTCCTATTGTAAGGACTGTTTGGGCTGCATTCCCTAATTTCTGTTGTGATGCTCGAGAGGTTGTGAGGCTAATGACTGAAAGAGGTTGAGAACTTTATGGTGAGGATATTATATGTATATATATATATATATGTATGTATGTATATATATATATATATATATATATATATATATATATATATACACACACACACACACACACACAACGATTTTATATGGATCGGGCTGTATTCCACAGCGATACTTATATTCGATCGAGTTGTGCACCGCAGCGTTATGACGTTTGGGCTGTAGTAGCCCCTTCGGAGTCTGCACACCCCCAGTGAGCATATTCAACTATAAATATACGGATCGGGTTGCACGCTGTAACAATTATTATGATTTCTATTATTATGAGTTAATATTGAGACGAGTGGTGATAATGAGTATCGTGTGACTAGAGATGAGTCGCGTGTGACTGATAGGATACCCGAGGGGCTATATTTCGAGTGACTTCTTGCCCAAGGGTTCCTGTTATGATATTTCCATTGTTTTCACTCTTTTTATTAATAAGCCTCAGTTGGACATGTCACGTAATTGATTTCAAAGTTTTTAAATTGAAACTGATGAATTTATGACACAACTGATTTTTATGATATATGTTTGAACTACTCGCCACTACTTTCAATCCGTTATTTACTTTAGTTACTAACTGAGTTGGCGTACTCATGTTACTCCCTGCACCTTGTGTGGAGATACAAGTGCCTGAGAGGCCGAGTGAGAGCTTTCAACTGTTTTCCAGCATTCAGCGGGGATTTTGAGGTAGCTGCATAGCGTCTGCAGCCCTGATTTCTCCCTTCTATCTTATTATTTTTTTGCATTTCTAGACTATTCATGTAGTAGACTGACTTGTATTATATGCTGTAGACTCGTGACACCAGATCAGTATGTGTTGTGTAGTCTTTTATGTTTTGTTAATTTCCGTATATCTACTTGCTATTTAAACACTTGTTATGATAATTAGTAATTAAACCGAGTTAATATATGATTCATTAAAGAAAAATGGGTTGTGATTTGATAGTTGGTCCGGCTTGCCTAGTAATATGATAGGGCCATCACGACCGATATTTTGGGGGTCATGACACTTTCTAATGTGTAGCATATCCTATGAAGACTGATCTCATAGCTCGAGGTGCAAATTTATCATGACCTGTCAAGTTAGTAGCAAAACATAGACATACAATTACATTTGTTAGTGAAGGTGGCTTACCCAGAAGCAATTCATATGATGACTTATGTGCCATAACAGAAGAAGGGATTTTGTTGATGGTGTACACAACAACATCAATTCAATGCTCGCAATATCTAACAGGTAAATGATCTTGAAATCGGATTGCTCGAGCAGTCTCGAGTACGTGTCTATGTCTCATTTATAGAACTCCATTTTGCTGGGGAGTATATGGACAGGAGCTTTGATGGACAATCCCATACATTTGAAATAATTCACTTCATGCACTGTTAAAAAATTCACTCTTATTGTCTGATCCAAACATCTTAATTTTCTTCCCAAATTGTGTTTTGATCATAGTAATAAAGTTTTAAGTAAGAAAGTAATATCTGATTTAAGTCTCATAAGAAACACCCAAGTCCATATGCTAAAATCATCAATCAATGTAAGAAAGTATTTCATCTATTGTGAGTAGCAATTTTATAAGGTCCCCACACATCCATATGAATTAAATGAAAACTATGTAAACTTCTGCTATTAGTTGAAAAAGGTACTCTAGTTTTTCGAGCTAGGGGATAAAGTTCACATTTAGACATCGAATCACTATCTAACGTACCACTACAATGTTGTATACTAGGAATCCTTCTGATAACTTGAACTAAAACATGTCATGTTCTCTTATGCCATATCTCCATGCTTCATTTACTAGTTGCTGCAACGGCTCTATTTATTGTCTTCCCTAATGATGTTGATAATATGTACAGACCTTCTTCATTTCTATCAATCTCCTTCACCCCCTTGGATATCATCTACATCCCTAATTTCTCCATTTTTTCTTATTATTTTTTATTGCATTTCTAGACTATTCATATAGTAGACTGTTCAGACTTGTATTATTATGCTCTAGACTCATGACACGAGATCAGTATCCGTTGTGTAGTCTTTTATTTTTTGTTAATTTCTGTTTATCTACTTGCTATTTTAAACATTTGTTATGATAATTAGTAATTAAACTGAGTTAGTAAATGATTCATTGAATAAATATGGGTTGTGATTTGATAGTTGGTCTGTCTTGCCTAGTAATATGATAGGCGCCATCACGACCAGTATGTGGGCTCATGACTCTTTCTAATTTGCAGCATATCCTAGGAGGACTGACCTCACAGCTCGAGGTGCAAATTTATCATGACCTGTCAAGTTAGTAGCAAAACATAGACATCCAATTGCCTTTAAATGTGTCAGTGAAGCTGGCTTACACATAAGCAATTCATATGATGACTTATGTGCCATAACAGAAGAAGGGATTTTGTTGATGGTGTACACAACAACATCAATTCAATGCTCGCAATATCTAACAGGTAAATGATCTTGAAATCGGATTGCTCGAGCAGTCTCGAGTACGTGTCTATGTCTCATTTACAGAACTCCATTTTGCTGGGGAGTATATGGACAGGAGCTTTGATGGACAATCCCATACATTTGAAATAATTCACTTCATGCACTGTTAAAAAATTCACTCTCATAGTAATAAAGTTTTTAAGTAAGAAGTAATATCAAATTTAAGTCTCATAAGAAACATCTAAGTCCATATGCTAAAATCATCAACCAATGTAAGAAAGTATTTTATACTATTGTGAGTAGCAATTTTATAAGGTCCCTACACATCCATATGAATCAAATGAAAATTATGTAAACTTCTGCTATTAGTTGAAAAAGGTACTCTAGTTTGTCGAGCTAGGGGACAAACTTCACATTTAGACATTGAATCACTATCTAATGTACCACTATAATGTTGTATACTAGGAATCCTTTCGAGAACTTGAACTAGAACATGTCATGTTCTCTTATGCCATATCTCTATGCTTCATTTACTAGTTGCTGCAAAGGCTTTATTTATTGTCTTTCCTAATGATGTTGATAGTATGTACAAACCTTCTTCCTTTCTATCAATCTCCTTCACCCCCCTTCCAGATAAGAATTCCTTAAACACACAACATTTAGGAAAGAAAGTAACACTGCATTTAAGACCCTCTTTCACTTTATAAATTGACATGAGATTGAACATAAAGGCTGGTACACATAACACATCTTTCAGTACATCACCTCGAGTTAGTTGACACTCTCACATATGAGAAATTGGTGCTGAGTCTTTAGTAGGTAATTGCAATTGCCATGAATTTCCTACTGAATTTTCATTGTTCAGTAACCTTTTATCACCATTCATATAGTTAGTAGCACCAGTATCTATTATCCATTTGCAAAGTTCTAAGTTTTCACATAATGCTACATTACCAAAGAAACATTTACATACCATATTGGTACTTGCTCCTGCAGTTGAACCCTTATTCAGCAGTTGCAGTAATTGATTGTACTGTTCATTGGTTAAGAATTGGGTTGGTTCAATACTGCTGCTTGGTTGATATGCATTTGCAGTTGGTGAAATTGTCATTTATTGTTGTCCAGTTATGTCAATCATGACTGCATTTACTTTCTTCTTTTACTTGAAATCAGGTGGATATCCAATAACTTGGTAACAATTATCCTTTAAATGCCTTGTCTTGTTACAAAAATCACATTTCATCAGTTTGTAACATTCATTTTTCGTATAGCCTTTTAAGTGACAAAAATCAAATTCTAAACTATAGTTTCTCCTTGGTCTAGGTGTAGAATGACAGCAAACAAGGCAGTAGGATCATTATGCCCAACTTGCCTATAGGTACCACCAGTATTGAACCATCGTAGCATAAGCCTTATCTATAGATGGTAAAGTTGGCATCAGTAGAATCTGGCTCCTTGCCTGCTCAAAATTATCATTCAATCCCATAAAAAATTATAGCAGTCATTGATACTCCAGTTGATTAACATACTCAGTGGCTGATGGATGAGGTGGCAATATCGAATCATATTTTGCCAGAGATCTTTTAACTTGGTAAAATAAGTCGATACTGACGAAATCCCATGTGTTAAAGTAAAAACTTCCTTATGTAAGTAATACAACCTTGATGCATTTACTTTGGCAAATAGCTTATTGAAAGCAACCCGTACCTTCTGTGCATTCGAAGAAAACAATACTCCTGCTACAAAATCTTTGCTCACATTGCTCATGAGCTATGAAGTCATAATTGCATTACACTGGTGCTACTGCTTCCCAAACTTGGACCACAATCTTCCTTCGATGTTGATCCATCAACCAAACGTAATTTATTCTTACCTAAGAGTGCTACCGTCATCGCACGACTCCAAAGAGAGTAATTTTCCATACATGTTAACATGCATCCCGCCGACATGAATCATGGACCATCAAAGACATGCAAATAAAGAGAATGATTGTGATATAAAACAATTGAACTAGGTAATACTCCGGTGCTCGCATCAACTCCAATATTCTCGTTAACAGTCGAATTCTCAGGAATTGCTGTTGAAAATTGCAAAATTAGGATTTAAAGCTTCTAAACTTGAGTAGATTCTCTCGAACTATCTTCAATTTTGCAAGAAAACTCCCTAGAATCACTCAATTAACGGCTCTAATACCATGATGAATCTGCTAACAACATGTATCCAAAAAGAAGAAATCTGAGATGAAGAATTGAAAGAAATTACATAGAAAAGAGGAAATGCTCTATTTTTTGTACAAAACGTAATGAAGGAGAAGAAGCTATTACAGTGCGTTTAACTAACTAACCACCTAAGTAATGAGAGTTGTACTTCACTAATTATTCCTTAACTATAGTTAAGTTAACTAACTGTAATTAAGCTAACTAAGATTAACCTACGTCCTTTACACATTGCCGTTGCCACAATCTTTACAGCTCCAAATTACCATAGCTTTTGTTTTCATTGTGTAATGCTCGTAATAACAATTATAAAGAACAAAAAGACATAAAGCCATTATGTGAGAATGTAAAATCATACAATTTTAATAAAATTGTTAAACTATATTGTGAAAGTTTTGATCACCATTATTTTCCTTTTAAAATATATTTCAATTGATTTAAATTTTAATTTGCAAGAGTTTCCATTTGAAAAACACTTCCAGCTAATTGATTATAGTAGTCCATTGAAAAGCTTCTACATTGACTGCGAGACACCCCGTTACTGATATTTTATAAATCAACGTGTTAAAAAAATCACAGAATTTTTTTATCGACGAAATTCAGAAATATACTCCTCTACCAGAAAAAGCCTTTTTTTAATAGTAATAATTTGTTTTTCAACCATAGTAAGAACATGTTTACCATAAGACAAATAAGCTTTGTAAATTAAGTTAGACCGTTGTTAATATTATTTTTTTAATCCATTCTTTGAAGGTAAAGGGCGAAGAAAAGAAAAAGATTTAACTTTATATTGCCCCATAAATTGATTCGTCAATAGAAGTAGAGCTTTACTAATATGCTTTACAATATATTTTATATTTGACAATGTAAGATATACAAGTTTGAGCGAAAATATTCAAACTATTATATTTCGACTTTAGCATTAAATCAACGATCTAGTCAAACATGTTAAAGTTATAACTCAATGTATCATAAGAAATACTATTCATTAATTTGATCTGATTTTATTTTATCCATAAGTATACTCTATAATTCTTTTAACGTGTCTTTATAATTAACTTATGAATATTGACTAATATTTAGTTGTTAGTAGCGTTTATTATTGATTGAATCAGTTTCCCTAATTTTATACGATTTGTCAGCATACAATTATAAATTCGCATCAAAATAAGGAACTTTTTTATTATTTATCTACTAATATCTGTTTAAATTAATTGCATCTTATCCTGTACATTATTTAAAATATCTATAACTAAAAAACACACATCTCATCATATCATTGCAAATAAATAATACCATTTAAAATAAAATTATTTACATATTTAAGTAATGAATCAAAATTGTTTCCGTTTTTCTGCTATAGACATAGCACAAAACATTTTGAGTAACCTTCCTCTCCACATTACCTTATATTTATTATAAAAAGAAAAGAAAAGCTCACGTTTGCTATTAGAAAAGAAAAAGGCAACCTATTTTTCTCTATTTGTCCACTTTTATGATCACATTTTTGGAGGGAAAATTTTAAAAGGCCAAACAATTATTCATATACTATAAGATGCCATTCGATTGTTCAGAAATTTAAATTGCAAAAATATTTAAAAGGTGGGCTCCACTTGCTGCCTTTACGTGTCAGTTTGTAATTGGAGAGCCACGCAATTTCTTCCACGGCTCTTCTGAAAATGTACCAATCGAAACACAAGCTCCGAACCTCAGGTTCGGATTCGAACCAAACCGAAGCTTAGACTCGACCCGAACCTAACCTCGCTCCACAGTAGTTCGTTGAAAATTTCTCACTATTTTCGATCACGTTATCTCTCTCTCTCTCTCCAATCAGCTCGTTTTTCCTCTCTTCACAGCTACCATTTCCTATCGTCGATTGGAAAACCCTAGAATTCGAACACTCTAAGGATCCAAGCTCCATTGGTGTCAGCTTCAACATTTGCGTGAGTTTAATTTGTGAATTTATCGTCAGATACTGTTATAAAACCC
Source organism: Nicotiana benthamiana (assembly GCA_034376525.1). Classification (NCBI taxonomy): domain Eukaryota; kingdom Viridiplantae; phylum Streptophyta; class Magnoliopsida; order Solanales; family Solanaceae; genus Nicotiana; species Nicotiana benthamiana. The sequence continues at coordinate 21,353,720 of CM067341.1, forward strand.
TAGTTTTCTCTATGCATGCACCAATTGTTTTGCATTCGATGGACACATTTAGTGCTGGATTTTTGGTGTTTTGAGGCTCTAGTACAGTAAATTTGCAGCTTATGCTACCATTTGTTCTTAATTGTTAGGTCAATTTGTGGTTTTTTAATGACAATGGTGTCCTGGCCAACTTGCACTCAGCTAGATTATTTCACCGGGTACCTGCCACCTCCTAGTAGCAAACATAACGAGTAACTCTGCCCACTAAGGCTTAGGCAGATGTGAAAAAGTCACCTAGTGTAACTCGCTATGTATTTATGTTTTTGAGATCTTTTAGATGATGCTAGTAGTTATAAAAAAAATTGCGCCCTTTTAACCAAAACCCCCCCCCCCCCCCCCCCCGCCCCCCCAAAAAAAAAAAAGAACCCTTTCAGGTTTTTGACAGAGCGTGATTAGCATTAGCAATATGTTGCCCCTTCTAATGCAATGCGAATGGGTGCTGATCTGCTTTAGGCTCCATTTTTGAAGATTATGTGGGCGTTGAATTTGGAATCTGACTTTTAAATTTCTATGTATAGTTTTATGTTGATTTTGCTTTGGAATTATCATTCTTGGAACAGAATGAGTTGAAAGAACACTGATATGAGAATTTTCAAATGTTCTTCGAATTCTGAATGGCTTAAAAAAAAAAAACTTCTTTAGCTAGACAAGAAGTCCGCCAGTGGAATTAGTAGCTAGATTTACTTAGTTTGTTGTGTGAAGACTCGTCTCATCTGTTATTTATATCTTCAAGCTACTCTTTTGTGTCTTTATCCCAACCCTCATGAGTTCCACTTTATTCTCTAGTGTCTAGATGTAAACTTGATGTTTTGAGCAGAAGTTGCGATAGGAAAAAGACGTAATAGATTCTTGTATATATAAACTTGAAGAGCCAATTAACACAAGAGGAGGTTGTTTTTGCATCTTGTAACTTTTTGTGTTACCACTAGTCTGGATAAGCATTAAGAAAGGGTATTAACTATTAAGAGAACATCTTTGTGCAATGCCATTAAAACAATACATAGCACGTTTAGTATGTTACATGGACAAGGGTGCGAATCTCTAATACAGATTTATCATCACTTATTCACGTAATTGTTAAGATTCGAGAGTATGGATAGAAGTATAGGTACCTGTGCTGAGATATTGGTAATAGATGTATGCTATTATTTGCACATACATGCACACAGTATATACACAGTTAACACATTAGGAGTAGTAATTAATAGAAAAGCATAGTTATTTATTAGGAGTAGTAATGAATTGAAAAGTCACTAGACCAAACAAGTGTTGATAGTTTCTTTTCACAGTACCTAATATTGCTTTCCATTATTACATCTCACGCAATAGCAACAATGAAACTAAAAACCCAGCCAACCGATGCTTCTTGGCTACGATTGTAAGCAATGCACACTAAGTAAATTGAGCAAATCTGGTGCATATGCCACATGACTGCCAAATCTTTTCGGATAGACACTTGGCGGGGAAGCAGGTTTTGCAAGATTCTTGTAACATAACTGTAAATTTGATACTCGTTTTCTTGGAATAACTTATGGTTCTTACATTCTTTGCTAGTTGTATTTTTTCATGTAGATAAGGATTGAGGTAGTTATTTACTTTCAATCTGTTTCAGCATATGTCTAGTAACGGACAGCTGCATATAGAATTAAGCAGAGGTACTGGTAGTTATATTTATGTTATTAGATATGTGCTTTCACGCTTCAGAAAGTGATTTGGAGTCTTTGAGTCAAGGAAGTAGTTAATTTTAGATTGATCTATGTGAACTTCTTCCATTAGGAGTTGGTGTTTGTCAATTTTTGGAGGAAATGTTTTACTTTCCAATTTAGTGAAGACACTCTGAAGGACTTTTTACTGTTCTCTGTTGCAATGTTTGTCGACTTATACATTGTTTAATTTTTAACCCTGTTATGCGTTGGAGTAAGCTGCATTCTGTTGTTTCATATTATTTTTGAAAGTAAAAGAGGTAGCTGGTAACTGCAAAGGGAAGTAAGTTGTTTGCTAGATAGTAGAGAGAATTTTTGGTGCAAGGAACAGGTAGTTGGGGAGGTGTCACAGCTTGTTGATTTCCTGGAAACTATTACTGAGAGTTATTTTGTTGAAGTTGTAAAAGCATTAGTAAAATATCATTTGTAGAAAAGAAGAAGTAGAGCGAAGGGATCGTGAAGTTGCTTTCTTTTTGTTAGCTTGCGATGATAGCACTAAAGGTCTATGAGAAAAGATTAATTAAACTACCAAAAGGATCCTCAATGTTGTTTTATTTATGTTGTACTTTAATACACCCAAAGGAAAGAACAATTTCATCATTGTTGCCAGTGAAGGTAATCATAGTGTGGGAACGTAGAAGTCTAAAGCTGACTTTTTGCTTTGCGTTACTTCTTTTCATGGTTCGTCTTCCCCAAGTTTATCAACATCAAGCCAAAGTGGAAACACTTAAAGTGAATTTGTTTTGTGGACATGCAAATATTTTGGGGAGTTGAACATGTGCATTTTACTGAGGTCGAGTCGGTATCATCCTGCCTTTTGTGAGATAACATGTTAGAGAGTTCCAGTCCGCTGCCTGCATAAGATAATCTATTGATTCTTGTATTATGCTAGTATTAGGAATGCAAAGTTCAATACTGTCAACCAAATACTGCATTAGTTATACAGAGTTTAATACCACAACCAAATGCTGCATTAGTTCTGTGAAAAGTAATTTTTTCTTATTCAACCAACTAAATGTTATACCACTTTCCACTTATTTCCTGTACAAAAAAATCATTAGACTACATATCTGGAATTTTATGTTGGATTGTTCTTGTTTATTGTGGCCAACCAAGCAACTCCTTAGTGATGCGCTTGACATTTAATACACTCCCTCAAACTCAAGGTGATAAACAACTTGAGTTTGCAACTCTAAACTATGTGCTTCTCAAAAAAACAAACTCTAAACTATGAAGTGCTGCTGGAAATAAAATTGACTTTGGCAATGAGACAAAATTAACTTAGCAGTGTACCATTTATGGCGGTGCTATTCATCACTACTCTGGTATTACTACCATTTTCTCTTCACTCAACCCATCAACAACGTGAGAATGCCGTGGCTGTGTTTTGCTCTGAATCCATCAGAATGATTGCATGTCGTGAACTTGAATAAGTTGATAATGACAAACAAGATGCTAATGTGACAACTTGCTGGCATTCCACACTGCTGACTAAGTAATGGTTTGTCAATGACATGACGCTAATCAGGATATTGACAAGTCAATTGACATAAACGACTAACTTGAGATGGTGTCATAGATTGATCGGTAGATAAATGTAGAGCTAGACAAATATGGAGCCCTGACTTGACTGGTTAGTTGATGTGAACTGATAACATTAGTCCTAGACAGATGTGGACCCCAACTTGATAGTTTAGCCAATATGGTTAGAAAATTTGGCATTGCTGTGGGTGCTGGCATATGGGAGTGTTGTCTACAAGGTGGAAACAACTTAAATTTGTACAGGATTGCACGATAACATATGAAAAAAAAGAGAAAAAAAGGAGAAAAACTTTGTGGATTTGGTTATTGACAACAAACAAGAGCACTCATTTTAAAGAACTTTTGAGCTACATGAAATAAGGAAAGTTTTTAAGTTTTTGGGATTCCTAATTATTATGACATAATCATTATGAATGTTCTATGCAGTTTTTAATTACTCTCAACTTTCAACTATGAGGAAATTTATGATGAATCTGTTGACTTATACAACGACATAATCAGTAGAAATTTCTACATAGTATTATTGATGATTCTCTCGACTCTTGACCAGTGTTATCAAAGGCGAAAGCGCAAAAAGCTCTAAGGTTTGTTGGGGCTTTAAGTGCAAAATGCAAATAAAGCATGAGCTTTAAAGAAGAAAGGCGCAAACGGAGAAAAACTACAAATATGTATGTATAGTTTAAGACTAATATCTATAAGCAAAAATATGGACAAAGAAATTGAAGAAATTTTACAATAAAGTGAAATATTAATGGTGTGGTGTTGCTTCTTCACGATAATGCTCATTGGCAAGGAAAAATATGCCTTAGAACCTTGATGACAACACTACAGCTCGCTAAGCGACGCGAAGCGCCTAACACATTTTGAGCCTCGCTTCTGGGCTTAAGCGCGCCTTTGTTAAAACTGCTCTTGACAGGGAATAAGGACCCTGCATAATCATTTTTTAGTTTCTAATTAACTACTATTTGTTGGATCCAATTTAACTGCCTTGTTTGCAACAAGCTAGGATCGCTCTGGTGAAGATTCTTCATATTGATTTTCTCAATTGAAATGCTTACTCGAAAAAAAAAATTGGTGGCAAAGAGCTATAAGTAGGGAAACCAGTATAAAAAATTCTAGCTACTACCAATTTGATCATGTAGTAAGAAGTTCAAGTAGTTCCAATAAAGCATTACAAGCACAACGCATATGTTTGCTCCTAGGAAATCTCGGTGCTTAGGATTCTCAGTTCTGATCCAACTGGTGCATATTAGGCATGAGTGGGGCACACGTTAAGATAGATGAAGAGCCAGCAACGAAGGTGTATAGGGGTTTTTGATGAGGTGATAGTGCTATGATGTGGGAGGGGCATACTGTAATATGGGGATTGTGATTAGTAATTGATTGTCCACGCACGGTGAAAACAGCAACATGGGTCAATTTTTATGGTTCCAATGGTATTGAGTTTAGTGATAACATTTGGTACTGGGCAAATAAGAAAATTGCATCACCACTAAGATTTTATTCAATAGACCAAAAACCTGTTATGTTGCTCTCGCCGTCGAACTTGCACATGCAAATCCTAAGGTCGCATGCCCAAAATTTTATGTCATGTCCAGTGTCCAGCGTTGGAGCTGGGATCTTATTTGAATAAAAAATTAGAGCTTCAGTGCCTTGCCCTTCCATTGAATATGAACATCCATAAGTAATTGGTTATGCCCTCTCTTTCATTTTTCTGATAAAGATTATGCCCTCGTTTTCATATTTTGCTCGTGTAGATGGTATCTTTGTGTTCATATCATATTTACTTATTTATTGAAGTAGAACCATCAAAAGTGTGAACATACAATTATTACTGCATGCCACTTTCTGGTAATCTCAAGTAACATCTATTGACAACTATTATTTAGCACTGTTGATAGCAAAAAGCACTATGTGTGTTTTGACTTGACCTAACTACACTTGAATGATCTTCTTGCAGGAGTTTGAGGCAGCCATTCTTAACTTATAAGAGAATAGTGACCAGGTGACTGTCTAAATGCTGGATTGTACATCAGTTGCTATGTGATGTTGTGAATTAATTGATATTCATTGATATATTCTATGTTAGTAACCACATAGCAACATTTAACAATTAAAGCTTTGGAGTTAAATCATCTATGCCTGGCAACGATGTTGGAGATAGGGTTCACAACTTCTTTGCACAAGACAGCTTGTCACAAGAGCAGCATCATTCCCCAGTGGTGGAGGGAAATTGGCCAGCTGATAGTAACAATCTGTGGGTTGGAAGTCAGAGACAGATAGGTGTACTGACTCCCAACACAAAGAATTACAATTTACAGAACTCTGGTAATTTGACATGTCATGTTTCTAGAAGCTATTATTTGATAGCTATATCTCAGTCTGTTAGTTGTTCTCTTACATTTCCTGCATTTGCAGATAGTGGGAAAGGGTCGAGCAGTTACCCTTTTACCAGCCAGCATGGGTTGAATTTTATGCAATCCACTCCAAGGCCTGAGTTTGCAAAGAGCCAGTCACAAAATCAGCAGGCAAATTTGAATGGTTACATGTATAGTAATCAGTTTCACCAGACAAGGCAGGATGAAGCAAAATTTCTCTCTATCGATACAGGTTATGATCAACGTAGTCTAGCCCAAGGAGGTCTATCTCCTTATGCATCACAGCAAGGAGTAGGTCTAGCGCAGCAGGCAAGAGTACCAGTTAGGTCAGAACCTTCTGAGAGTCCTGCTAGTTTTGATCTTTTTGGTGGTCAGCAAATGAATCGTCAGCAATCAAACATGCTGCAGTCTCTGCAGCGGCAGCAGTCTGGGCATAGTGACATGCAGCAAATGCAACTCATGTTGAAGATGCAAGAACTTCAGAGGCAGCACCAACTTCAGCAATTAGATGCCAGGAAGCAAAATACACTAAATCAGGCATCTGGTAGCCATCCCCCTGCATTGGTTCATGACACTACAAATTCTGGTGCACTGAATTATCCTTGGGCAAGTGATCTTGCCAACACAAAGTGGTTGCAACGTGGTTCTCCAATCATTCAGGGATGCTCCAATGGAATCAATCCAACCAACATTGGGCAAGCACAACAGTTCATGGGTTTGATTCCTCCATCAGCTGACCAATCTCTATATGGAGTTCCTGTTTCAGGTTCAAGAGGAAGTGTGAACCCATTTTCACAAGTAATTGATAAGCCCACAACGCGTCCAATGCCGACCTTTGATAGTTCATTTCCGGGTAATCAATATGCTGCATTGTCGGATCAAGTCAGTGGGCAGGATGAGACTTTCATTCCTAGACAGAAATCCCAAGGCGGCCATTTTCTCGGACATGCTTCAAGTCAAGCTCAGACTAGCCCGATAAATATGGAGAACCCTCAACAAGCAAATATTATGCAGAACAGTTCAGCTTTCCAGGACTTCTCTGGCAGACAGGGTCTGGCTGTTCCTTCAGAAAACTCACAGGAACTAGCAGGGGCACATGCTTCTTCCTTGGAGAATGAAGTTGGCTTAGATCCTAACGAAGAAAGAATATTGTTTGGTTCAGAGGATAATATATGGGCAGCCTTTGGCAAGAGCCCTGATAGGAATGGGGAAGGTGGTAATTCATTTGATGGTGCAGGATTATTGAATGGTACTTGGAGTGCACTTATGCATTCTGCTGTTGCAGAAACTTCTAGCAGTGACCTTGGGGTACAGGAGGAGTGGAGTGGTTTAAATTTTCACAGTACGGAAATTCCTTCCAAAACTCAGAATTTGATGTATAACAGTGGGAGACATAAAACATCTTCTGCTGAGGGAAAGTTACCCCCAAACTCAACCTTGAATTCTGTTTCTGTTCTGCCCTCTGATAGCACCAATATGAACAATAACTATTCCGATGTCCAAGGCCACAGGATCCCATATGAGCCAGGCCAGAGTGTGCATGCCAACTCTTCTCAAAGACTTGTCCAGTCATCGGAGGAAGGAAGCAAGTTGTCAAATTTCGGTCCACGGCAGAAGTCAGTTGTTGAAGTAAGCCAGATGATGTTTGGGAGTGCTTCACATCCTATTGACAGTGAAATAAATGCGAGAAAGATTTCTGGTTCGTTGAAACCTGGGATTGGTGGAGCTAGACAACTATGCTATAAATCAGCTGGTTGGAGTGACGTCGGATCAGCAGTACCCTCCGGAGATGCAGCTTTAAGGGTTTCGAGTGAGAATTCATCAAGTCGTTCCCAGGATGACAATCGGAGGAAATTCATCCAAGCTGAAGTTGTTCAAGGTGGTGTGACATGGAACTCTAACTCTGGCCATATTTCTGCAGTTGATATGGAGCATGCAGGATCATCTATCGCTAATCACCAAGTGAATTCGGAGGTCTTTAGCTTGCATAATTCTGGCTCTGCACCCAAGTCAAGTACCATGAGGGGTGCCGAAGAAACCAGTCAACTGCAAAATAATTATAATTCTGATTATTGGAAGAACAATGATTCCTTTGTCGAGTCTACAGTAAGCAAAGTCTCGGGAGCTTTACAGCGTCATGTTACCAAAGACAATCAGGTCTTGCACTCTTCGAGGGGTATCAGTGACATAGAAGTCAAAATGCATGGGATGCAGAACGGCGATAAGAACTCGAATAACAGCTACCGCTCTAACTTATTCCCTCCTTCTGCTGCGATGAGGGAAAATATCTTGTCTGATGCGAGTGATTCAAGCTGTCTTCCTACTAAGCAGAAGTCTTCTGATCAGGTTGGCCAGGAAAATTCTTGGGTTCGCAAGTTTCAGTATCATCCCATGGGAAACATGGATGAGGATTTGGATCCTGCTTATGACAGGAAACAGCCTAGTCATTCTCAGTCTATGCTGCAGCACAATGCCAGTCATGGCCAGTTGGAGGTATTTGATCAGGTTCCCAAGAGTCGGATAGAAGTGGAAGAGGTGATATATGTGCTTCACATAATACATTTTTTGAATATTACATATCTTTGATCATTAAATAAAAGGTAATGTTCCTTAATATACAGGGGCAACCGTCTAATGGTCTGAGAGATGGCAAAGGCTTTAGTGAGGTGCATTCACGAAGCAGCTTCCAGAGTGGTGGATCTACTATGCTTGGTCGCTTCAATAGATCAGATTTATATTCACCAAATACAGCTGAACAAACTAGGTAGTTAATTTCCTGATACTCTTAACTATTCACTTAATCATGCTCTTAGGTAAATCTCTAAAGATCATAGAAGAGTTAGAAGTTCTTATGCTCATTATTCCCCATATTTCTTAGTGGCCTTGTTGACTGCCATGTTCTGCTGTAAAAACTGTTCCAGTGCATTTTGTGTTCTATTGTTTGATTGTTTTACTGGTTGCAGTCCAAACATGCTCCAGCTTCTTCAGAAGGTAGACCAATCAAGTGTGCGTGGTTCTATGACTCAGTGCAGTAATTCTGAACAGCAATTATCATCTGAGATGCCTGAAGCAGAAAATTCTGATGGGTCTGTTGGTCATCTCCAGCAAAGTCAATCTTCTGCCTCTCAAGGCTTTAGTCTACAACTTGGCCCTCCATCTCAACGGGTATCAGTTCAAAACCATTCTTTGTCATCTCAGAGTATCCAAGCAGCTAGCACTTCACACTCTCGAGCCACGGAGGAGATCAGAGAGAAGAGCCGGGGACGGATGTGCCCTCCTCATCAGGGTCAATTCTTGCCTCCTGCTAACCACTCTCTGGAAGAGTTGAAGAATGACAGATCTGGGGTTCCAGGGAGTACATATAATGAAACTTCTCTGTACACGATGCGTGGAAATTTTTCTTCAGCATTTGATTCTAGTTCTGGTTTTCCTTACCTGAGAAGCCCACATCAAAATCTACCTATGGTTAGAGCTACTGGGCAACTCTCAACAAATCAGTCTATAAATGTATCTTTCAATAAACATGGTCCCCTTTCTGCTGAGAAAGGTGAGTCTATCAGAGGACCTGGAAGTGGTCAATCTACACAGCCTCCTGTGCCCGAAGGGGCTGGTGATGTTAATAAACCTACTATCTCTGCAGGTACATCTCAGTTAAGTAACGCCAATGATCCCCGTGAAAGGCTCTTTGCAAATCAAGTTTCATCTAAGGAGCCAGGATCGATTTCTCAGCCTTATTCAATGTCTGGCATCGCTCAACAGGGTGCATCTTCAAAAATGTTCGCTAGTATGCGGACAAATTTTCCACCACGGCAGCCCCTTTTTGGTGTTCAATCCAGCAAGGAGTCTTCTCAAATTCACCAGTCACAGCAATTGAGTATTACGGAGTCATCATTGTCTGCTGCTGAGAGGCAAGGTGACCAAGATGCAAATGAGGAATGGAAGTTCACATCTGAGCTTGGTACAAGCACAGTGAATATTTTGGGCTCTGTTGAGAGGGAAGAACAGCGAGTGAAGGAAAGCCCTTCTCGAAAAGTGCCATTTCAAAACATTGAACCGGTTCAGATGAATGATTCACAAGATAGAGAACCTGTTGTCAAGAATCTCTCAGAAGGATCCCCTGCAAATTCTGCATCGATGCAGAGAGATATTGAAGCTTTTGGTCGATCTCTGAAACCAAATAACTTCCCTCATCAAAATTATTCCTTACTAAACCAAATGCATGCCATGAAAACTGTGGAGACTGATCCAAGTGATAGGGCCTTGAAAAGAATGAGGCTATCAGACAGCAATACAGGTCTTCAGCAAATTCCTTCCACTGAATCTAGAATTTTAAGCTTCTCTGAACAGGAATTACAAAGAAGCTTATCATCACAACAAGGAGGAAAGATGCCTCCTCAGGATATTAATGCATATCGTCAAGATGATGCTCAGAGCAGATCTCACAACAATAGTAGAAATCCATTTAAGCCTGAGCGTACTCAGATTAGTCCGCAGATGGCACCGTCCTGGTTTAATCAGTATGGAACCTTCAAAAATGCGCAGATGTTACAGATGTATGAAGCACACAGAGCTGCCTCCATGAAGGCAACTGATCAACCTTTCACACTTGGAAAGTCTTCCAATGGTTTGCAGACACTTAATTCTATGCAGAAAGTAATACCTGCAGATGCTGATAGAAGTCCGTCTGGTAATCTTGGGCCAAGTTCAGCTGCTAGCTCTGCTGCCATTGAAGATTTTTCTTCTCCCCAGACGTTGCCACTGAATGTTGGTCAGCATAACCAATTGTTGAAACCCAAGAAGCGGAAACATGTTACATCTGAACTTATTCCTTGGTACAAAGAAGTTTTACTGGATTCACAGAGCAATCAGACAATCAGGTTCATATTTTGCACAACTTTTATTAAACTCCTTTGCTTGCATACTGCTTTGCTGCTTTCTCAACTTTCTGCTATTCCATTTTGTTTTCATTTGGATTGTCTTAGTTCCAGCTTCAGGTTTGATGATATTTGTTAACTTGTCTATCTGCAGCTTGGCAGAGATAGAGTGGGCCAAATCAACTAATAGGCTTGTTGAAAAGGTATCTTGATTGCCTATTGTAATCCACTTTTTAAAAATTTGCTTGCTTCATAAGTTCTGAATGCCCATGTTCTTTTAATAACAGGTTGAAGAAGACATTGACTTCACTGAACATGGGCCTCTGAGGCGTAAAGTTAAAAGAAGGCTTATTTTGACCACTCAGCTTATGCAGCAATTATTTCGCGCTGCATCAGCTGCATTTCTTTTTTCAGATGCTAACTCAGAGTATGAGAGTGTGGCTTACTCCGTTTCTAGATTGGCATTGGGGGATGCATGCAGTGTTGTCTCTTGCTCAAATATGGATTCCAATGCACCTCATTTTTGCAAAGCACCGTAAGTTTGCTAGTTGTTGCATGAGATGTTTCAATCAGGTGTACAACTTTGTCTCTCTGTGCCCTAATAGCATGTTTTATGTATTTTCATAGGCTTCATGACAAGGCCAGAACACCGGAGAGAAATGATAACCATACGTTTTCCAAAGCTGTAGAAGAGTTCACGGCAAGAGCAAGGATACTGGAAGCTGACTTTTCGAGGTAATGCTTCATGATTGGCTTACACCATTACAATATATGAGTGTGTAGAATTGTACACTAGACCTCTTGAAAGAAAACCAAAACAAAAAAAAAGTCCGATGAAAATAGAGATGCCTTGCCTTGTGGTAGTTGAATAGGTTAATTTTTCTGCTGTAGTCAATATTGGAAAAGTAGCTTAAGGTTTTCTACTAGACAATGACTTCTCTGCATTATACAAGATTATCAGATCTTTGGTTGCTTTGGGCTATTCCAGCATGTTTGTCTCTTCTCTTTCTGGATTATTATCTTGAGCTACATATCTTCTGCAAAGAAATGTCTCATTTTCTTACGACTCCTGTCCTAGTACTATGAGTATTTTAGAATGTAGCCTGCCAAGTTGCAGAGAAACTATATTTAATGCTAAATTTTAGTCATGGAACCGCAGACTTCAGTTCTGTGATCAACCAAATGTGGTTTTATTGGGAAACTCCGGGGCATTGTTTGGATTCTTATATGATGTTTTTGATTCTTTTAGCACATTTTGGAATTTTTGATGCTAAAGGTCTTTAATCACCATTCCCACTCTGAAAATACAAGGATAGAAGTGCTAAAGCGAAGTAAATGATCCAAAGAAAAGCAAGTAGTAATTGATTTATTTCAGAAAAATTCAACACCGTTATAGTCTTTAACAGCTGCTCCATAATGGTTTTCTGCTAATTCCTCGGCGTCCATTTCATTTCTTACGTGTTACGGTTGTGTTTAGAATCTATCTTCTTTACTAAATCAGTTTATACCTGACAATATACAAGGTAATTCCACACAATAATCTCTTTTATTCATTCTTCTCTGATGCAGACTGGACAAGAGAGCATCAATACTAGACGTCATAGTGGAAGGCCAGGATATTGAGAAGTTCTCTGTCATCTATCGGTTTGCGAAGTTCCATAGTCGGGTGCAATCTGATGGCGTTGAGACCTCATCTTCATCAGATGCACGTAGCCAAAAACCTTTGGCACAGAGATATGTCACTGCACTTCCAATGCCAAAAAATCTTCCTAGTATGGTACAGTGTCTTTCACTATGATCACTAATGAATTGATTTTCCCCATGTTCTGGTGGTAAATCTACTAGCTCTACTTCTCTAAGAAGTTATGGTGCTAAATATGCACTGGCACTAGCAACAACAGAAATTGATGGGCACTGAATTGTCACCTCAAATGTAATGTAGGCTGTCCAATATTTTACACGTTGACCACTTATGTCTTATCAAGAAATATGATTCATTTTGTGTACATCTCTTCAAATTTGTAGGGAGGGAGAGAAAGGACCTGGGGGGCTTCATTTTTGCCATCAGTAGAGAAAATATATTAGGTGTCTGTATATAGTTAGTCATCAGTGTTATATGTGTTACACTTTCTCTCACGAATTTGTGAAGGTAATCATAATTGCTTTAGTCAGGTCGGGGGTAATTCAGACATCTTGTGGTAAATATCATGCCCGGGCTCTTCCTGAACTCCGAATCATTTGGAGATTTACTAGAATTTTTAGCTGGGAGCTGTCTTGAGAATTTGATCAGCTGTCTCGTGAAATGGACAAAGCTTCGTTATAATTAGCTCTCTTGTACAGACCTTGTGAGTTACAACAACTTGGGATTTGGATCAATCTTGGCTTCCTGTTATTGATGTGATACTAGAGTGTAACTGTAGAAAGATGTTAGCTTGCGAGTTAAATATCCCATCTTCTGATATAGGAGTTACATCTCGTACTCTACTTGGTGAAGCAATTATCCGACTTGTCAAATTGACAATTTGAAATCCAAGATAAAAATTATTCATAGATGACATATATCTCTATATAAGCCTCCTGTTGTACCTTTGTGTATCTTTCTTTTACTCAGTTGTAATGTTTTCCTGCCAACTAGTTGTACTACATCTCTACACCAAGCAAAAGCTGAAAGAAATGGAAATTCATATGGATTATTCTGCACCTTGGAAAGAAGCCTTACCTTCTCTGCTCAAAGATACAGGAATTACAGAACTGCTAGTCTCTGTATATTTGCTTTCAATTCACGGATTTTGAAGTATGTTATTTTGTCAAAAGCTTATATATATAGGGTGTGTTTGGTATAACGAAAAATATTTTCCGTGGAAAATGTTTTTCAAGAAAATATTTTTTTGGAAAACAAGTAATAATCTTATTCATTTTTCGGTGTTTGGTACGCAAATTAAGAAAAATAACTTTTCAAGAGTATTCATAAATAATTTAGATATAATAAATATGAAGCCATAAACTTTCAGACTAACAATCTTCAGATCCACAAATTTTATAAACTTTCAAAATCGCGGAATTTCGAAAACCCGTAAACTTTATAATTTCTAAACCCGTAAACTTCCAAATATATAAACTTCCGAACTCATAATTTTGGAACTTGTAAATTTTAAGCCTTTAAACCGATAAATAATAAAATATTTTTAAAAAAATTTCTTGGGTGGGTGGGGGGATAGGGTTGGGTGGCGGGGCTGGGGGTAGTAAAATGAAAAAAAAATAGAAATTTAAATTACAAAAAAAAGAGTAAAATTTTTTTTGTGTGCGGGGATGGGTGGTGGGTGGTGCAGAAAAATAAAAAAAATAGAAATTTAAAATTATAAAACAAAATTAAGGTATAAAAAATATTTGTTTTGCAGGGAGAGGGGGTAGAGGGTGGATACTTTTTTTTTGTTTGTAGAGGGAGTGGGATAAGTTGGCGAGGGTGGGGAAGATTAAAAAGGAATTTTGGAAAATATTTTTCGTTCTCTTGGTAAGAAAAATATTTTCCTCCAATTAGAGAAAAATGAATTGACAAGGAAAATATTTTTCAAAATATTTAAGCCAATCAAATATAAAAAAATTAAAAAATATTTTTCAAAAAATATTTTCTTTTATACCAAACAGACCCATAATCATATAGATAGCATCATCTTGTCTGGTTTTCCCTTCCGATAATTGCTTCAACAAGCAAATACAATAATCAGCAATCACTATCATTCTTCCCCGCCCCCAAGCTAATTGCCGCTTTAATTGCCTGGAAGATAGGAATAACACGGCAAGTTGATCTTCTTTGACTGCTCTACACCCAAAACATATTGACACGTTTACTTAGAATTGAGATGAAAACGTTTGGTACGGATATAATTATTTTTCGCTCTCTGATCAAGTAAAGCAAACTATTTCACTTATGCTTAAAATTACTTAAAATAAGTCAATTCAAACAAATTTTAAATTATTTTCCGGAAAATATTAGTTGTGATCTTAAAAGCTTGAACATCAGCTCAGCGTGCCTAAGGATGGACATTTGACATCATTTCTATCTCCATGTTCCAATTGGTCTACGATATTTATGCTAAATAGTTCTAGTCTTCATCTGAATGTATAAATGCCATCAAATTGAAAAAATCTTTTAAGGGAAATATTAAGCATATCTGCAAAATCAAATTGTCATAAAATAATAGTATAATGTAACCTTGAAACAACTATTTTCTCCGTTCTAATTTATGTGAACCTGTTTGATTAAATACGAAGTTTAAGAAAAAATGAAGACTTCAGGATGTGTGGTCCTAAACAAGTCAAAAAGGATTCCAGAGTATTTGTGTGATTACAAAAACTTCTCATTAAAGATATAATTATAAGTTTAAGCAATTTTTTTTTTAAATTTAGAAAAAAAGTTATTATTTTTGAAACGAATAAAAAAAAAAAGCTCATATAAACTGGAATAGAGGGAATAACCTTTAATAACAGAAAAAATCATAAGAAAGGTAATATGGAATGTTCTGCACTAAATTAGATTAACTGGTATCCAAAAACTAAGCTACATATTATATTCTTTTATATTAGAAGCGATACTTGACCAAGTTGACCAGCCTGTTTCATCAACACGCTTGCTTGAGACTTTCCGATATCCATATGTTCCGCTCTCGCTCCCTCCTATTAAAACACTTGGGTTGTGTGGTTGACCTGATTCTTCTCCACATTTGAATAATTAGTTTCCAATTTATTTTTTACAAGCTTCTAGGGTTCGTCAATTAATTTACTTTTTAGATTCTTTTGTATTTTTTTATGTTTCACTAGTGAAATTTTACTAAGTTTTTATTATTGTTGTTGTTCTTTTATACTTTTACCGCTAAAAATTTATCAACAACTAGTATTAGGACCCGCACGATGCGCGGTTTATTTTAACTAAACTTATCATAGCAAGAAATACTCTGCATATTGCAGAAAGTAACACACTTGATTAAGGACTAAATAATATAATATAAATATTGCCTTGCCTTGTTTAAAGCTATTAAAAATTTTCTTAAAGTTTGCTCTTGTAGAACTTATTATTTTATTCCAGCAAAGATGAAAATGAGCCGGGAGGAATCCTGATATGTTCAATATTTTCCTAAAAATATTCTTAAAAGTTCTTTTTTCAAGAAAACTAAATTCAAATCCAAACGCTTACAATACATGACTGATTTTAATAAAGTATATACAGAAAGAGAGAGAGTTCAAGATATTTAGGGTTCCGATTTTAGAACATGTGAAAGTGCAATTGCAGAAAAGTGTCTTGGCTTGGAAAGAAAGGGATGCAAGAGGTGCTATAATAAGATACTAAATATTAAGCGTAACTTTGGCGAGACATCATTTTACCCCTTTCACCTACTCGTATTTCATGTCCACGGCTCAGTAGGTTATAGGCAGTTCAGAATTCCATATTAAAACGCGTAATAAGCTGAAATATACTATATTTATAAAGCTGCAAACGTATTCGACAGGGTACCCATCGATCAAAACTATAAGCTACTAATATCAGGTGCTATTGATCAAAATCCCTGACAAATCGGGAAGTGAAAGTGGATTAATATACTATTCTTCATTTAAAAAAAATATACTGTTCGGGCTATAACTAAATCATAATGCAACGTGTTTTGAGCCTTGCTTAAGGACTTAAGCGTGCCTTTTGACAACACTTCACATTTTGGCTGAGAATGATAATCAAGCAAAATGTGTCGGACAAAACGTAAAGATATATGGCAAAGAAATCAAAGAGGAAAACAAAGGCATCATGGATGGACGACCTAAAGTATGTTGAAATATACTAACATGCTGCAACATTATCAAGAGTTTATTTACCAATCTAATTTCTATCAAAGTAGTATGCCCTTGCATCGTTTCCCTCAACTTCAACATACTTTACAATGCAAATAGCTTTTATGGATATCATACAACTTATAATTTGAAGTTTTGAATCGTGCTCTAACATGGAAATTATCTGAGTCACAAAAATGCATAAAAGCGTAGAAGCAAACTTAAACGTGCGAGGGCAGGATAAGGCGCCTAGATCAGCAGCAACAGAATATAGCCACTTTCATATAACAAAACCATTGAGAATTTGTTGGATGTCATCAGAGAGACAAGGTGCATGAGAAGTCCTGACGACAAATCCTTAAAACACGCAGAACAATGATACCGCTATGGTGTAGTGCAAATTACTAATGACTAAGAAAACACTGAATCTGCTCAGCTGTTCACTATAAGGATTTCGTTTCTCGGCAGGACACATAGCATAGGTTGCAAAATCTTCCAGATGATTGGCAAAGTGTGCAAATTAGAGTTGAAGATAAGAAATACAATTTAGTGACATTCATGTTAGTCTTTTCCTTTAGAGCAGGTTGGAATTGGAAAAGGAAAATGAAATTAATCAGTGGCCTTTTGGCTAACCAAAGGCAACAATTTATGTAAGAAATCATGGGAGACATCCCACCACCTTTACTCTATCTTTTGCACCAGTTTGACTCTATGTGTCTGACACAAAATTTATGGTGTGCTTCAGGGAGTACAATGTTGATTGCATCAATTAATTAACCCCTAGATATGAAATGCAAAAAAATTAATGTTTGCAGCAGAAACAGAATTTTTAAAGCAAAAACAACATTTTTAACAGCAGAAACAATATTTTTACAGCAGAAACAACATTTTTTAAGCAGAAACATCATTTTTTACAGTAGATACATCATTTTTACAGCAGAAACATCATTTTTTACAACAAAAACAAATTCTTTTACAGCAGAAACAACATTTGTACATCAAAAACAGCTTTTTTTCTCAGCAGAAACTGCACTTAAACTGAAACAGCAGAAGCAGAATTTTTTCAATAGAAACAGCATTTTTACAGCAGAAATAGTTTTTTTTACAGCAGAAACTGCACTTAAACTGAAACAGCAGAAGCATAATATTTTCAGCAGAAACATCATTTTTACAGCAGAAAGTGGATTAATATCTACATGAGTTTAGTCCCTTGCCAATGCTACGGATGTTTACAACACGACGCCATCAGATTCCAAATTTCCTTGGTCAACACTCTCATCACTTTCTTTACCTTTCTTATCTGATATAATTGTAAAATTATAAGGATTAACTGATTTTAGAAGCAACTACTTAATAAAAACCTTTCGTAAAATCATATGCAGAGTAGAAAACTATAATGTAAGGAGAAACAAACCTCATGCTAAACATTATCCCTCATTAAGAGAACGCATCCATTAGATTAGATGCAATGGAGGAAAAACCAAAATTTTTTACGGGGGAATAGGAGTCAAGGAACTTAGGACTCAATCTTTACTCTTGCAGAACTCAATATGGAAGTTGGGGCTTTGTGGAGGAAAGGTCTGCTTAACCCATAGTTTGCGATCACAATTCCATATCTTTTGTGGTTTTGGAACCTATGACAGCACAAAGGAGTTCCTTTCAACTCAATACTTCTGTGGCAATCTGACTATATGATAGCAAATATTCAATGAGAAATTGCTGATAATGAACCACGGCAAAAACTGTTGAAGGTTTCCTAAGGATGTGATTGCTGTATCTGCATAAACTAATGTTTTCTCGCACATCTTGACAGATTTATGAAGCTCATTAAGAATGCCAATAAACACACAAATCATTCCAAAAATGAACATTGTTGTTCTCAAAGCATCAAACACCTTGTACTCCTAAAAGTACACAAATCCAGTACAAAATAGAGAAATATGTGCAAGCTATTTGAAACATAGTGACAATCAGTATTGCAGCAAAGCGTGAAAGTCCTACATTTAACCTTGCCATCCAAAATCCACCTGTACTTAGAAACATCAGAACCATCAAATATGTGAAGCTGCTGTGTAGTATCGCATAACGACCAGAGGATGACATTGCCAATCTCAACATGCATACATGCTGAAGGTGGTAGAATTTTGATGGATCATGAACTTACATCAGGTTTATTGCATACATGCTGAAAATAACATGAAGGTCGGAGCAGATGGACCATGAACTTACATGTTATACCCCCCAATACCCCCAATAATATGACCATACATTTCAAGGGAGAGTACTGGTAAGAGTCAAGGATTCCATATTGAACCACATAAGTATAGAGAACAACACTACAGAAAAGAGGAGCAGTCAACTAACTAAAAATTAATCAAGATACATGGCTTGCATTCCTCGACAAAGATACCTGCCTTGAGGAGCTGCAGAGACTGGATAATACAAACTGATAAATCAAATTTCAGTATAGAAAGCAAAGAAGCAAGACCAATGTAATGCAGATATAATAGAAAACAAAATATACAGGTACTAAACTTCATAGATAACGCAGTAACAGAGAACAAAAGTTTTAATAATAAGGTCTATTTTACTGATAAGGCGTAATTGGTGGTCTCCAGTTTTTGAGGCATAATCTATGCTATTGACTCAATTTGACAGAAAATATTCCAAAAAAATGTGTATTTAAAAGCACGGAAAAATAATTAAGTAAAGCATAAATGGCAATTGTAGCAAAATCGGAAAAATATTTGATTTTATTTGATTGCTAGTTGATTTTCTTACTTGTAGGGGCCAGAAATAATGGGAATGAAAATAATGCACAAAATTTGTGTATTTAAATACCCGAAAAATCAGTAAATCATAATAAATGCCAGTTGTATGAATACCCGAAAAATATTTGATTGCTGGGGTCCAGAAATAATGGGTCTTCTAAATAGTATTTTAATAACAATAAGAGTTATTAAATTTATTTTACACGTGTCATTTAAATATGTTGCCAATTGGCATTGTAATAATTTGCCACTTGGCTATTTTTAAGGCAAATTTCTTTGCTTTAATATATATATAGATATAGATTTACATCAAGTTATTGAAAAATAATATTCATAAAAAAGAAAAAAGATAAGGGCAAAAATGTCTTTAACGTTCATCTATTGCCGAATAGGAGAGTTTCCAAGAGTTTTTGGGCGAGCTGCAATTCTTCTAACTACAAAGGGGTCAATCGATAATTAACCTTCAGTTTCCCAGATTTGGACTGATTAAATCCAATCGAAAACACAGAGCACCGAAATTCTCACAGAAGGAGAGGATTAAAGCATGTCGTCACCAGCGAACGATCCAAGGCAACCGTCAACGGCAAAGCCGTACAAGCCAGCGGCGGTAGCTCCACAAGATCTTCCTATAGATTACTCCGGTTTTATAGCCGTGGTGTTTGGTGTCTTCGGTGCCATGTTCAGAGTGAGTCATTCCCCTTATGAATTTGCATTTTTTTGTTACGATTTCATCTGATGTTATATTAATTGACATAGCTTAATATATGTTGATTTGTTACAAACAGTATAAGATTTGCTCGTGGCTTGCGATAATATTCAGCGCTCAGTCACTTGCTAACATGAGGAACTTTGAAACTGATCTTAAGCAGATCTCCATGGCAATGATGTAAGTACTTATAGTTTTTTCACGAGGAGCTTAGACACGTCGTGTAAGAATTTTTTTGGACTTGCTTAAGTGTGTGCTTCTGATAACAAATCCACATTAATTCATAAGTTTGACCTTCACTTGGCATTTGCTGCTTTTAATCAAATCTCGTTTGATTATTGTTGTGCATGATTTTATGGTACTCCACCTTGGTGTAACTTTATTGAATGTGTCACACAAATTTGTAGTTGCAAAGTCTCATTACTTCATGAGTTCTCTTTGATTTGTATTAGGGCTTGTTTTCATCACAAATTTAGCTCAATCTGTGAAGAAAATGGACTCTAAGCTCATGTTCTTATACAAAATGCTAGTCGTGGGTGGGGATTGTATGATCTTATGGACGTTGGCCCTATATTCAAGATATGAAACTTCGTAATTTATTTTCATTGAATGGCAATGGAAGGGTGTTCTCCAAAAATACTTTTACAACAACAACAACAACAACCCAGTGTGGTCCCACAAGTGGGGTCCGGAGGTAGGATGTACGCAACCTTAACCCTACTCTGGAATGGCAAAAAGACTATTTCCGATAGACCCTCGGCTATAGAAGGTGGGAGAAGCCCTAATAGCAAGTAAGAACAAATCAATAATTAGAAAACTAAATCCGGGATAGCAACAGGTAATATGAAAGGGGTACTGCTAACAAGTAGCAGCAAGATAACATATTTAGAAAACTAATTCCAAGGCAGCAGGCGAGAATATGAATAAAGTACTGCTAGCAAACTACGAAATTACCAATGGCAAGTAACAACGAAACGAGACATGCAAATATAGAAAACTAAGGAAAAAAAAAGGTACCGAACTAGCGCTAATACTATCGAGCTAGAGAAGCAAAGGGAGATGCACGACTACCTACTAACCTTCTACCCTAATTTTCAATTTCCACACCCTTCTATCTAGAGTCATGTCCTCGGTTAGCTCAAGTAGTGCCATGTCCCGCCTGATCACCTCTTCCCAAGACTTCTTTGGCCTATCTCTACCCTTCTCACAGCTCCTAAGGCTAACCTCTCACATCTCCTGACAGGGGCATCTGCGTTTTTCCTCTTAACATGCCCGAACCACCTCAATCTTGCCTCACGCATCTTTTCCTCAACAGGGGTTACTCCCAGCTTGTCTCGAATAACTTCATTTCTAATTCTATCCAACCTAGTATGCCTACACATCCATATCAACATCCTCATTTTCGCTACCCTCATCTGCTGGACATGAGAGGTTTTGACTGGCCAACACTCTGCCCCATACAACATAGTCGGTCTAACAACTACCTTGTAGAACTTACCCCGAAGCCTCAACGGCACATTCTTATCACACAAGACACCCGAAGCGAGCCTCCACTTCATCCACCCCGCTCTGATACGGTGTGAAATATCCTCATCTATCTCCCCATCCTTTTGAATTATAGATCCCAGATACTTGAAACTCTCTCTCCTGGCAATGGCTTGCGTATCGAGTTTTGGGTAACATCGTTAAACTTGCACTCCAAGTATTCTGTCTTGGTCCTGCTCAACTTGAAACCCTTAGACTCAGACCTCTAGCCTCTCGTTAACGCTACCTCGCGTCTCATCAATCAGGACTATGTCATCCGCAAATAGCAGCACCAAGGCACCTCTCCCTGAATGTGATGTGTCAAAGAGTCCAACAACAGGGAAAAAAAGGCTAAGTGCTGATCTCTGGGGACTTTGTCATAGGCCTTTTCTAGGTCAATGAACACCATGTGCAAATGCTTCTTCACTGCCCGAAACTGCTCCACCAATCTCCTCACAAATATGAATGGCCTTAATGGTCGACTGTCCCGGCATGAAACCAAACCGGTTCTCGGAAATGGACATATACTTCCTCAACCTCCCTTCAATTACCCTCTCTCACTCTTTCATCGTATGGCTTAACAACTTGATACCCCTATAGTTGTTGCAGTTTTGGACATCCCCCTTATTCTTGTACAACGGGATCATTGTACTCTGCCTCCATTCTTTGGGCATCTTCTTCGTCCTAAAAATGACGTTAAATAACCAAGCAAGCCATTCCAAGCCCTCCTTACCCATGCTCTTCCAGAATTTCATCGGGATCTCGTATGGCCCCGTCGCTCTATGCTTACTCATCCTGCGCACATCCCTATAACCTCCCCCACTCGTATACGTCTACAGTACCCAAAATCTCGCTGCCGCTCCGAGTCCTCAACATCCCCCGCACAATGCCCCTATCTCACTCTTCATTCAAGAGCCTATGAAAGTAAGACTGCTATCTCTGCCTAACCTGTGCCCCCTCTAATCAAACTCTTCCCTTCTCATATTTTATGCATCTCACTTGGTCCAGATCCCAGGCCTTCCGCTCCCTCACCTTCGCTAGTTTATACACCTTCCTGTCCCCGCTTTTATCCCCAATTTCTTCGTATAGACGACTAAACGCAGCGGTCGTAGCCGCAGTAACCGCCAACTTTGCCTCCTTCCTAGCCTTCTTATACCCCTCCCTGTTAGCACTCTTCTGCCCCTCGTCGATACTCTCTACTAGCTTCAAATATGCCGCTTTTTGGCTTTAACTTTCCTCCGAACCTCTTCGTTCCACCACCAGTCCCCTTTATGGCCACCAGAAAAACCCTTTGAAACCCCTAACACCTCTCTCGCCGCCTATCTAATGCAATTTGCTGTCATAGACAACATACAACTCGCATCTTTGCTACTCCTCCAAGCCCCCATAACCAACAACTTCTCCCCCAATTCCTGGGCCTTGTCCTTAGTCAATCCGCCCCTCCTGACCCTAGGTACACCAGACATAGCCCTCTTCTTCCTCATCCACCTAATCTCTAAGTCCATAATCAAAAACATATGCTAGGTCGTAAGATTCTCACTCGGGATGATCTTGCAATCTGTGCATAAACCTCTATCACATTTTCGGAGAAGTAGATAATTAATCTGTGTCTTGGTCACCGCACTCCGAAAAGTTATCAGGTGCTCCGCCTTCTTCGGGTAATATGGGTTAGCGATCACCAGCTCAAAAGCTTTGGCGTACTCCAGCAGCGAAGTACCTCCACCATTTCTATCTCCAAAATCGAAACTACCATGCACATTATCATATCCTCCAAGAGACTTCCCAATGTGGCCGTTAAAATCACCCCCATAATAAGCTTCTCGACGGACAATACCCTGCACCAACCCATCCAAATCTTCCTAGAAGTGTCTTTTAACCTCCTCGCCCAAAACCCACCTGAGGCGCGCAAGCACTAACTACGATCAAAGTATATCCTCCCACGACTATCTTAATAGCCATCAACCCGTTATTCACCCTCTTAACCTCAACCACTAACTCCCTTGGATCCTTATCAATTAAAATGCCTACCCCGTTCTTCCCTCTTAACCTCCCTGAATACTACAACTTAAAACCATCCATCTCCCGAGTCCTGTTGCCCACCCATTTAGTCTCCTGGGCACGAGCTATGTTAATCTTCCTCTTATGGAGTATCCTTGCTAACTCTATAGTCTTTCCCGTTAGAATCCCTCTGTTCCATGACCCCATTCTCAGCCTAGAGGTGCCTTACCCCCCTGGCACTCTTACTCCCAACCCCCCGCTCTGCTCGCTCCCACCGAGAACATGCCCTCACTCTATTATAACTCGGTGCGGCAACTAGACCAGCACAAAGCTACAAAAGGGTAGACCAGAAAGGAATAAACTCAACAGAAACCTACCGGTACACAAGGTGCTAATAAAGGATCCGACTAAGCAGGGACCAACTATGTATTGACTATAACACTAAGGAGAAAGACAAAGACCGATATAAGCAGGCAAGTCTAACTAAATAAAATTAAACAAGATACTATGGATGTCAAGGATATCAGTAAGCAAAAATAGAAAACTAAAATAAAAAAATAAACTACAAATAAGTTAAACAGAACCTACAGGTACACAAGGTACTAATAAGGGATCCTACTAAGCAGGGACCTACTAAGTATCGGCTATAACACTAAGGGGAAAGACAGAGACCGAATAAGCAAACAAGTCTAACTAAATAAAATTAAACAAGATACTATGGATGTCAAGGATACCAGCAAGCAAATATGGAAGAATAACAATGAAAAAATAAAATAAAATACCAATATCACGAATACCAGCTATAGAATGAAAGAACCTGGAGCAAGTTTTCCCGAAGTTTATCGGAACTGGTAGTTTTGCTGCGTCCCGCCAGAAAATGCAAAATGGGAAGAGTCGTCGGAAAACAAGGGTCGATGGACTTGATGCAACTCTCCTACACACGCACGTCCTGACCCCGGCAACGAGAAAGGCCAGAAGCTACCGGAAAAGAAGATAAAGAAAAAAGAGGAAAGAGAAAGAGAGTGAGAGAGAGGGGACTAAGGCCTCATTTGTTTTTTTAAGATTAAGACGCCTGGATCTGAATGCACATCTGAATATCAAAATGTGTATTAAGATTAAGACATCTGTATCTGAATACACATCTGAATATTTTAAGATGTATATTAAGATCTGAATAAAAATAATTAAGATTGTTTGATTTTTAACATATGAATGTATAAACTTTATCTTTATTGAAAATTAATAAATATAAAATTCAAATGAAATACTAACTAATCTAAAATTTTATCAATAAAATATATAATTTTTTAAAATACGATAGTTGTTGATGTTGATGGATAACATGTAAATGCCGACTAGAGGTGGTGGTTAGTGGTAGCTTTGGTTGATAATGATGGTTAATGCTTGTAGTTATTAGTGATTGGTAATGGTGGCGATTATGATTGAGGATGGTGGTGGTGGGTGGTGACAGTTAATAATAGCGGGTGGTGGTAGTAGTTGTGACTGATGAAGGTGGTGGGATGGTGGTGGTAGGATATACTGATGGAGGCAGTGCCGGCTGTGGTTGTTGATGGTGATGGGGTAGTCAGTTGTGCTAGTTGAGGTGGATGTGTGTTGATTGTGAGTGAGAATAATTATGGTGGTCGGAGTGGTGGGGATAGTTGGCGGTGATGGTCAATAATGGTGGCGGTTATAATTGAGGATGAAGGTGGCGTCGTGGTGGTGGTTGTGGTGGCGGCATGATGGTAGTTGATAATAGTAGGCGGTGACGGCAGCTAATAATGAATATGTGATAACATCTTAATGAAATTAAGTCTCTGTTATAGATCTTAATCATACAGATCTATTCAGACCCAATAAGTGGTTGTGAAGTAAAAAAACAAACACATTTGATGATTAACATCTGAATAATTAAGATTCTGACTTTAAAAACAAACACACTTAATGTCTGAGATTTGAATGATTAAGATTCAGACCTCCATGAAATGCAAACAAATAAAGACTAAAGAGAGAAGGGAACTTACCTGTTCCTGCACCTGCGACGGCGATGGTGAAGCAGCAAGATGCTGGAGTGACGCTGCTGTGTTACCGTTGCGGGGCGTGGGTAAGGGATGTTAGAAGGGGGAGAGAGAAAAGTCAGAAAGAGAGGGAAAAGACCTAACAGTTTTTTCCTCCAAAAATACTTTTATTTGCAGGATATATACCAACACATGAAAAGAAGGGAAAAACTCTAAATCAAGGATTTAATTTGGTACATGATGTCAAGATGAGAAAGATTATTTGTTTGATAAGGAGAAAAAGGTCCTCCATTTCTTGACATCATCTTTTATGATAACATCATACAAAATAAGAAGGAATCTTTTTCCTTCAATGTTGTTTTTCGAGGATATTTAAACAAAAAAATAAAGTTAAAGACCAAGTTATCGTCATAAAATACTATAGAGTATGTGTAGACTATTTTGTGTGGTCTTAGTTAGGGCTCTTGCTTAATATAGAAGATTCGTGTGGTCTATGACTCTATGTGCAAGGATGACAATCTAAAAAAGAAATGGTCCAAACTTGTGATGCTATTTGCATAATAATGTTACTTCAGGAATTTAGTGAGTGAGAACCAAAAGCTTGAAATGGGGAGGGGCTCTAGAGAATAGCTCCCTGGGCTTTGGTTCAAAGGCAAATATAGTACAAAACAGGGTATTTGGTATGCACACTTCATGGAGTTTGAATTTAGAAATGCAAGGGATATACCCGTTATACATAGAGTTTTGACCTAAAACAGTAAATTCTCAAGTTAAAAAGGAACAACTGTAGTGAGTAGTGAAAAGGTTTACGGTATGTAGAATTAAGACGAAATATATGCAGTGTAAGTTCAGCTTCCATAAGAAGTGTAGTTAAACTGAGATTAGATTGAACTCCGGTGTTCAAATGTGGATGAATCATAACTTCTGTCACGACCCAAACTAGGGGCAATTGTCAGTTCGTCACCCAACTAGCTTGGACTTGCCGAGTGAACCCTTAAACTTGTCGTCTTGGTTCGCATGAAGCATATGTTGGGGTTCGAAGCGAATTCATCATCGTGTGTCGTCTAATTAAGATACAAACATACCTTATTTACTCCCCTACCCAATCATGGAGCTTCTTCAAAATCTGCTACAAAATATAAGTGGAATACGGCTCGATAAATGATTTGTAAAAATAAAAATGATCAAAGCCAACACTGATCAAATGTGGGACTCACCACTATGTAGTGGTGCTCAACTCGCGAACTGGACTTCGTTCAATATCAAACCTATAGCACGAAGCTAAGTGGGGTGAGTATGAAATCCCAGTAAGTCTCCTTGACCTCCGCCTAAAAAGTTGGCCAAGTATTTTAAACATACATGCACTTTAATATCAAAATCATATTTCTCATGTAAACCAATACAATGTCAAAAATACTTGTAAATACATAGTAAATTATTTAAAGTTATTTTTTAAATCCCACGTTGCTCGTAGGCCATAAAAATGTTTCTTAATTCTATGGAGGTTCCATCTAGATAGTGACAATGTGTGTGCGCAACATGGAGGCCACCATCCTGGCAGTAGCTAGGTAGCCTACCAACCATTCCAGTAAATGGTCCGTCCACCTTATGTACGGTAGGGAATGCAGGATTTTTGTTGAGTCTAAAGATCTGGTTAAACATGCATTTACTTTCACATCTATGTGTGTTGTAGGTAACACCAAACATCATGGGGAGTATACCCACTCAATCATCTAATTACGGTCCCTCTCAAAATATTCCTTCCTTTTTCACGTCACCAATTAAAATTTGAGCATAACTTTCATAAGTGAACATATTAACATTTAAATTGCATTTCTCTCGTCCATAAATCATGAACATAAATTGTAATCATAACCATTAAAACATAATCATAACCTTCATTTAACGAATAATCATCTTTCAGCTTTATAATATGGTGATATTTGCTCCCATCTCCACACAATCTATATAAGAATCAGTTTTGTAATTAACAGAATGTCTCTTTTGAGGATACACTCTTAAAAAGTTAGGTCCTCACCTTTCTTTTCTTGAATTCAAAAATTCCCCGCCTTTTCTTAGCTTGACACCTGATTTAGAACTATTATTTTCTAAGTACGACAAAGCTTCCTTATAAATCCGAGCTTAAAGATTTTGGTGCAATAGCTTTTTCTCAATATCTAACTACTGTGGTTGATTTAGTCCGAGGGCTTGCAAATCAATTTCAAATGCTCCAACTATGGGATAAATTCTTGCTCCTTGGCAAAACAGTTAAGAGTCCAGGACACGTGCTCTGGTTTCGGATAAATCATGGGTTCGCGCATATGAACAAAATAGAGCTTGTGCAGTGAAGCTCACCGTTTACTCTAAGCCAACTAAACCATGTCCGTTCTCCTCATACATAGGTTCAACCACTAAACCTAGTAACAATATAACAACTTACAAGCAAAAGCAAAAGAAATTGTGAAAATGGTTGATCCTCATATTCACGTGAAGGTATTATATAGAGCCTTATTGGCGATTAAGGTGTTCCTAACAAACAGCCTGCTAGTTGGTTAAATTATACGGTTTATAAGATCTATTTATTACTTAGCCATCAAGTAGATTAGCTAGGCTTCTACAATCTGGCTATTGTTTAGTTAATGTGTATTTTAATATTTAGGTCTCTAGCTATTAACTAGTAATCATTTTAATATTCTAGTCGAACCCATTTCCTTATTTAATAGATTAACAACTTATATCATATATGAATATTGCTATGATACTTAGTATCTTATTATTACTAATATTACATTTGTTATTTCTATGATTAATTTATCCCGCTTCCTAATATGTCTAATCTCAAGAGAGCGTCGCGCCTTCATTTCGATGGAAATGTTATATGAATTTCCCAGCTAGAAAGAGAATAAATATCATTGACATCACGGTTATAAAAAAAGATCAACTTCACATTATTTGAATTCTTTTCTTAAAACTTTAATGTGTTATTTTAATAATATCTAAGGCATGCTTGGGGTAGGGATGTTACATTAAGATGCAGCACAGGAGGTGATACCTAGCAGTTGGGATTAAGGCTGAGCCTTGTTGGTACACTTTTATTAGGTCTGGTATTTACTGGAAGTTCTTTAGTTAATTTGCAGATTAGAAAAAAAATTAGAGAACCTGTAGTGTCAAATAACTCCAAATGTGAATTCAAATACAAATTATTAAGCATCTGAATGAAACTGGTCCAAATGGATCGTAATGTATAGTGAGGATTCATACAACCGACCAACTACTTCAGGATGGAGGTGTTGTTGTAATCATCGTCATTTTCTTCTTTTGATGATGGACTAACTGGTTAACATACTCCTGGGTTATAAGACAACGTTTTACCTCAAAGCAGTGAAGTAAAAGAAAAAGCGAAACATTTTTCTTTTGTGTTTATATAAAAACAAATAAAAGAGAATTTAATAAGAGGAAGTACTATCTTTCTCAAAAAAATAAGAGGAAGTTCTTTATTTTATGGGATATCTGCCCTGCTGCCTTCATAGGTAGTTGCAACTTTTCTTCAAAATAGTGCAACTTCTATAGTTCTTACTTCGCTAGAAACAGAAAGCGCTTTAATCATTGGGAATCTTTTTTATTTTTGGTCCCTTGCCTCTTCGATATCCAAGTTAATGCAGAAAGTAGCCAGTGCCCTGCTTATTTCCCTTGTCCAGCAGCATGATGGAAACTATGAAACAGTGATATTACCATTTATATTCTTTCATATAATTGGAGTGTCATTTCATTAAAATGCATTATCTGTCCTACTCCTCCTCTCTACCCAAGGTCAGAGGTAAGGTCTGCGTGCACACTACCCTCCCCAGACCCCCACTAAGTGGGATTAGTTGTTGTTGTTGTAGTATCTGTCCTACTCCTCCTGCCCTAAGGATGTAGACCGGACAAATCGATTATGTGCTGCCAGAACAGAAGTCAGAAAGTTCTTAAATGGCTACAATAGTATTATAACATTTTGGATGCATGAAATGGTAAACATCTGTTAAGCCTTTCATTAGGCCTAGCCATCCGTGTAATTACCCCATCTGAGGTTTTAATTATCAGTTATTGTTGGCTGTACCAAAACCAAATAAATAAATTAAATTGGCGGTTGCTGGCTTTGGTTCTTTTTGTTCTAGAATCACTGTCACAATCATGTAACTCCTGTCCAAAATTGACATGATGTAGTTTTTATGCTAATTTCTTTGGGTTGGGGGTTGGGGGTGGGGGTGGATATTATATCGGACATTGATTAATATATGTTCTGAAATAAAAGATAGATATTGCTACTGCCTGAAAAATACCATTGACACTTGATTTAGAATAATCGTCACATAAAATATAATTAAAGAAGAGTATGGTCAAAGGAGGATGGTGTAAATAGTAACATGGTCACATAAATGATTTAGAATAATCGTCACATAAAAATGATTTTCTGTTATTTGTTTCAATTATTCTCTTCATTAATTTCTAATCACGTTATTTGATCTTTTCTTGATCCAGGTTTGGAATTATGGGTCTCGTGACAAACTACATGGGTGTTGGGCCTCGGTCAGGGAAGAAAACTTGATTGAAATTGTATTAAGGCACTTGCCCTTGTTTTTGAGGATATTAGGAATGTTGAGCTCGAGTATGATGCTCTACGGCCTTGGGGATTTGTACTGTTGTTTTTATGATTATGAGAATATTTGAATATGCAAGCTTTTTGTAGATTTAAGCTCTTGTATTATCATGTACTAAAGCTGATAAACATATTCAAATTAAATTGAATAAACTTAGAAGACAATTAAATGTAGGGAAACTTACACAAATGTCCCAAATAAGTTTTAACTTACTAACCTTTAGCTATTAGTCATAGACTTAGTAAAACTAGCCAACCATATCTAAAAATTGAAAAATCAAATAAATATGAATCTTTCTCGAATCACATGCAAACGTCATTTTTCATATACTTTAAGTGTGATTAAAAACATTAGATGTAAGACGGAAAGGAAATTTCATGGATGTAGTAGCAAATAAGGTGATGAAATACAAAAAAAATATAATATATACAATATTCCAAAAATTTAACAAAAAGGATTTTTTCTAAAATGAGTATAGTTGAAATTCATTGAAAACATATAGATAAGTCAATATACAAAATTTGAGGAGGATTGGAGGTGATTTGGACTGGTTTTGTATCAAAGTTCGTAATTAAATCAAGTTTAAAAAATTCTTCTGCGACACATATATCAAACATGTATCTCACACACATGTATAGATGGATATACATGTTATACACAATCGATATAAATATGATACATATGTGATAAACATACATCATGTGATACACGTATCATTTTTTTTTCACATTCAATTTTTACTTCGAATTTTCAATTCAAACTACCTCAAAACTTCACCAGATCATCCCAAAACTGAGATTCAAGCTCCTTAAGATATATCCAATTTATTCTAATAGCACCCACTCAAAATAAAGCAAACATGTTATGAAATAATATAAAAGACAAGAACAATAATACAAGAACAAGAACAATAGAGAGAAAAGTATAGAGAGAAGTATTCTTATTGATACTTTGGGATGATTTACAATGGGGTAAGACCCCTCTATTTATAGGAAGAGGAATGACTTAGCTTCAAGCTAAAACTCTTAGACATTCACTCTAAATAGACTTCTATTTTATAACACTCCCCCTTGAATGTCTATTCAATAATGTGCCTCATAAAACCTTAAAACCAAAACCCAATGGGAAAAATTAAAGTAAAGGAAAAAGAGTACACATGTGTTTGAATATGCGCCTATTGGTTGCCTCGTTAAAAACCTTGCAAGGAAAACCCAGTGGGAAAAAACCTTGTAAGGGAAAAAGAGTGCAACGCGCATTGACTCCCCCTAATGAGTACATCAATTTATATCCTTGAGCATTTGCATTCCAATCTTGTGCATCATCTTCAAAACGATCTTTGGTAGACGTTTGACAAATCAACCATATTGACTTGAATAAATATTCCGCACCTTGAAATCATCATTCTTGATAGATATGAACATCTTCATATAATGTCGTGGAATAACTCTTCAATATCTCCATAGATGCACTCAATGCCATCATGCTTATAGTTATAGCAAGATACATATGTACACAAATTGTACTAAGAATGTGGTACTTCAGGACCAAGAATTGCATATGCTTCAAGCAACTTAAATCTTTCAAGTTAAGTCATATAAGCCATATAATAGACTTTAGATGCATATCAAGTTTTCCATGTCATGCTAGACAAATAAGATATCGAAAACTGATTATACATACCTTTGACTTTATACTTTCAAGCATTTGAACTATAGGTTCAAAACTACATGTCTTTCATATGGAATCAATTCTTCTTGAATTGTATCTCTTCCATTTAGTTACTTTCTTTGGGTCAGCAAATGCGTATAGCATGCTTTGCAATATGTTGCAATTGAATTATCCCTTTTATGAACTTCAGGTTCATATCATGATATTCGGGGATATACATATACAAATGATAATTCATCCCATGTAACCTTTTCTCAAGTGTTTATCATGTCTCCCCCTCATGTTAGTAAAGCTAACTTGTTTCCTCAATTTTGGGAAATCATCTTTGTGCATTATCATGTCAATATACACAGAACATTAATAATAAGATGAAATTATTTGGTTCCTGACCCTGAACCACTTGTGAGGGGAGAATATACTCTCGTATACAACGTATATCAAACTGATATATATAACTTTGTTCTCATAAGAAACAGTTTAGCTATTAAGTGGAAGCACTCAATAATTATCTTGCTAAACCAACTTTGATATAAACCAACTTATCAAGATGAACTGTCTTGAGTAGAGAATCTGGAAATTATGCTCGAAGTTAGATTACTGAGCAATTTACCTCGCAAGCACCAGCCAGGCTGCAGGTCAATAACAATTGCGCATGTAACCATATCATAGATGCATCATATGTGGTATACATGGCAGGTGAATGGTCCCATATTCACCTTTGATATTTTCAGAATTTATGGGCTTCAACCCGAACTCTTTAGTTGGTCAGTTCATTAATGAGAACAAGTGATACAAGAGAATTCATAAAGAACTTTCTAGTTCTTTAATATTCACCTATGTGAATTTGCACATCATACTTAAAATGAGATGGCTAACACGAATGTCAATTGAATAATTGTCAATATTGGTAAACTTCAAATTTACACCATGACATGTGCACTTATCAATAAACTTCAGGTTTATTATGACATGGGTTTTTATACCAATAGATATCCACTTTATTGTGACATTCTTTCGTTTGTGTAGTACAAACTGGAGAACAAAGCGGGTAGCTTTTCATATACAAATTACCCCGCTACAAGTTATAGTAGTAGGAGATATCAAAGCCTTCCTTTATTTATAGTCTCAATATAATCAATCGCTTTCGCGTGTACTTTGGAAACTGAATAAGTTTCTTTGAGACTTACTACAGCACAATACTCAATTGTGTTTCTCCAACATAGTAATAATTGGCTCTTCTAGAGCTCTCAATTAATTTTGTACTACCACAAATTCATCAATATCCATGTGGTGAATATCTTTCTTAAAGAGAAAGTTATACCATTATGGTCATGTCAAACTTATATGCAAGATATGTTTCTTGCATTATCGTTGTCCTTTAATAGTCATATTTCCAAAATACTTTGGCGTACAATAGGTACGTGACCAACGATCATTCATGCCGTATATCATCTCAAACCTCCTTCTAGGGGTG
The DNA here is from genome assembly GCA_034376525.1 of Nicotiana benthamiana. Taxonomy (NCBI): domain Eukaryota; kingdom Viridiplantae; phylum Streptophyta; class Magnoliopsida; order Solanales; family Solanaceae; genus Nicotiana; species Nicotiana benthamiana. Next base: position 21,386,872 of record CM067341.1, read on the forward strand.
AGTGTGGTATCATCTCAAGCCTCCTTCTAGGAGTGAGTGTGGTATATTCAATACCAATTTCATGTTCATATTCTTCCAATAATGAATATGTATTCGTGAATCAGATGTTGTCACATTTACTTCGGGGATATGTGATTTTGTTATCCTTTTCAAATCTGTAAATGCGTCAGGCATTTGATTTGCTATTCTTTGCAAATGGATAGTCTTTTGTGCCTCTTTCACAAATAGAGGTATGTGGATCAAGATGAGATAATGATGCATTTTCCACAAAATTTCCCGTTTGGTTTCACCAACTTCTCCCCCTAATTTTGGGAAAAGTGTCTCATCAAATTGACAGTCTGCAAATCGTGCAGTGAACAAATCTCCTGTCAATGTTTCGAGGTAGCGAATAATGGAGGGCGATTCAACCTCAACATATATTCCTAACCTTCTTTGCAGACCCATTTTGGTGCGGGATGGCGGTGCTACAGGCACATATACTGCGCATCCAAAGATTCTTAAATGGGATATATTGGGTTCATGACCCAAAACCAATTGCAACGGGGAATATTTGTGATAATTCGTCAGTCAGAGACGAACTAGCATTGCTGCATGCAAAATGGCGTGACCCCAAGCCGAAGCGGGCAGCCGACAAACTAGCATTGCTGCATGCAAGATGGCGTGACCCCAAGCCGAAGCGGGCAGCCGATAAACTAGCATTGCTGCATGCAAAATGGCGTGACCCCAAGCCGAAGCGGGCAGCCGACAAACTAGCATTGCTGCATGCAAAATGGCGTGACCCCAAGCCGAAGTGGGCAGCCACGTTTTCATGAGTGAATGAGGTATTCAAGATTATACTCATGTATTGTCTGAATCTGATATCCATTTTGAATGATATCCTTAAAACTCAACAAGTTCCTTTTAGACTTGGAGGAGAACATTTTGATTGGTATCATTAAAACTCAACAAGTTCTTCTTAGACTTGGAGGAGAATATTGCATTCTCTAAGATAAACGTCGTGCCTTTGGGCAGAGCTACAGTTGCTCTTCCGGACCCTTCAATCAATTTACTACTACCAGAAATTGTAGTAACATCTGCCTTACACACACTTAAATGGGAGAAATATTTCTTCTCTTTGAATATCGTATGTGTAGTACATGAATCAATTAAATAGATATTTTTACAATTGGACGTGCTTACATACCTGTGATCAACTATCTATATATTGTCATATTCTTAACCTAATATTTCACTTCTCAGAATCAAACCTGTAGTAAATCATGCTGTGAATTTATTCGTTTATAACATATATTACCGTTCATATGTGTTCCATGGTACAAATAATGTACCTTTATGTTGCATAATTATTTTCATCACAGTACATTATATAATCATCACTTATATATTACTATATTTTCACCACTGCTAGCGTCTAGTAATTATACCATAGTTAATTATCAATCAATTGTGGTGATCATACATGATAGTGCTGTTTATTATTATTTAAATAATGACAACCACAATATACCTTAGGTAATCATTCATGTATATTACAATGTACTCAATTTCACATGATCTACATTCGCACAATAATATTTCTAACAATCATTTACACTGTCTACGGATGCACGTTTTTTTTTACGTACTATAATCACAACTGTCAGGCTTTGTCCATATCTCTCCTTTAAGCCTTTCCACAAGATGAGTGGATCCTTGACGGTGAGATATTCAATCTTCAAACATTCATCAAGGTGATGGCGCAAGAAAATCAAGGCCTTAGCACAGTCTTGGGTGGATGCTTTATCTCTATCTTTAATGGCGTCTCCAAGACCCATAGCATCTAAGTGGATTTCAGCATCCAACACCCATGTCATATAGTTCTTGCCCGAAATTTCGAGGGCAACGAACTTTCTTTTCATATTGTCAGACATATGACACAATTACATCAAGAGCGTGTTCATACTTACGGGCTCTATTACAATTATCACATTCACTTCAGGGAATGGATCAAAATCATGTGCTTTACACAATCTCATGTCAAATATTACTTTCATAAAGTGAAAGATTATTTTGAGAATCCTTATTGTTCTCATTACCACAATAATGACGATTATAACTTCGTCTATTGCCATGTCCACATCCATTGATACCTTTACGGTAATTAGTCTTCTTTCAGACTTATCACATACTGCTACCACATTCTCTAAAGGGAATGGAGCAAATTCAATTGGACGGAATTCTTTGCCACGTCCACATTCATTGATACCTTCATGGTAATAATTTTGTCTTCTTTCAGACTTATCATATACTGCTTCCACATTCTCTAAAGGGAATGGAGCAAATTCAATGGGACGGATTTTCAATTCTTTGCCCACAATCATACATGAATTTAATCATGGCAGGACATAGAGATTTTACCACTTCATGTGGTTATAATTTCTTACAAACTCCATAAGAGTTATAATCAAACTTTGTTGTCTATGTTTGTATATAAAATCAAATTATAGAATTCAAAGAATTTGAAAGGGAAAAGTAAATTACTTACCTTTAAGGTATACCAATTATATTTTCAATGTTTTCTTCCTTTTCTCTCTTCCGTTTCTGTTTCCTTTTTTTTTCTTTGTTTTTCGTTTCTTTTCTCTTTTGATCGACACCTCCGACTCTCCTCTTTCTTACTTGAACAATTGTTTCTGTTCCTTTCTTTTCGTTCCTTTTTGCTTCCTTCTTTTCGTTACGTTCCTCTCCTTTTTTTTCTTTCTTCATTCTTTCTTTGAAGCAAAACCCTACACAAACAAAAGTTAAGACAATCGAAAATTTCAATTGGTTAGAGACTCGTGCTGATAACATGTTATGAAATAATATAAAAGACAAGAACAATAATACAAGAACAAGAACAATAGAGAGAAAAGTATAGAGAGAAGTATTCTTATTGATACTTTGGGATGATTTACAATGGGGTAAGACCCCTCTATTTATAGGAAGAGGAATGACTTAGCTTCAAGCTAAAACTCTTAGACATTCACTCTAAATAGACTTCTATTTTATAACAAAACATTTGAATTTTTTTGCTATAAATAGCTAATTGGCCAATTTGACTAATATTATAATATTTTATCAATTGAAATTAGATAATGACTTTTGTTCAACTAGGATCTTCACTAGTGATTGTAGGAACTAATTCTTGAGATGTAGAGTCCGTTTCTTGGCTCATAGGGTGATTCAAGCCATACACAATTACCTCAAATGACAACATACACAACACATACTCAAAATATACGAATAATGAATTTAACTTTGCTTGTTTTTATTGGACTATACAACTTGAGAAAGGACAACTTTTATAAGCCTAAAGAATAGGAAGCAGAATATATTAAGCAAAACAATAATTACTGCTACAATGCCTCAGTCTCGGTTAATTTAAGAGTCATGTATGAAAGAGGAGGGTTACCGAAGGGTTGACAGCCAATATAAAACTTATAAATTTCATGGTATATTGAATCCTCACAATGCAGGAAAGTAAATGTATGAGCAATTCTAGGAAGAAACTACAAGAAAAGATGCTTCCTCCGGTCCAACCAATTTGCTTTTGACATATTCATTAAGAAATACTAGATTCTAGATAAAAATGGTTAGTCTGACTAAACTATTCTTCATTAAATGTTGCACTATAGTTACAGTAGCACTTACTTCTCTTCTCAAATAAGGAGAAAATGACTTTTTAGATATATATATATATATATATAAGGTAATTTTGGAAAATTAAACTGAATATTTTTCTTGATTATATAAATAAGTATTTATGTTATATCAAAATAAAAAAAATAAAAAGTTAGCGACTTATTATGGACCGTAAGAACTATTTAAGAAACTACATTCAGGAAGAGTCATCTTTACATATATCAATTGATGTTATGCCCTTCAAATTTCTGATTAAATTGGCAGTTAGCATGAATAACATAGGAATTTTTACCTTCAATAGCAAATATTAATATTTTATTTATTTTAAATAAATATCTTTTTAAAAAATATGTTACATAGCTATCTCTTGATTTGTATAGCCAAATATCTATTTATGGTCACCTACTACTCTTAAGCCGTAAAGTGCACATTGTATTATTTTTCTCTCTCATTTTTTCAGATTTTTCTCCACCCTCTCTCTCTCTCTCAACTCCAGTCTTTCTCCATGAATACAACTACAATTATCCCAAAAATAATTCTTCCAAATACAGATCGAAACGAGAATGAGAAAAATTGAGGAAAGAATTGTAATGCCAGAAAATTATTTGTTGCTTGGATCGAAACGTGAGGCTTCGCGTCTTCCTCTTTTCTTCAGATTATATTACCAATATGAAATTTAAAAACAAAACTCAATATAAATCTCTGTCTTCTTCTTCTCTTCGTTGTTCTAGGGTTCTTCCCAATCTAGGATTTTCTGTCCTAATCCACAAGCACCATTCAAATTCAATTTTAAAGAATAGGTTTTTTGAAGCGCATGTGAGGGTATTATGGTAACAGGAACATTGGCGTTTCGAGTCAGAATCGCGGCCCTCTCGACGAGACGATATTAGGGTTATTCTTGAACAAAGACGTTGGAGTTTGGGACTGAGCAACTTGAATTTTCTGTTAATATATTTCAATGTATATCGTTGTATTTTCACGCGTTTCATTGTATTCATTGTCTTTTTATCGTTGTATTTCAATGTATCTCGCTGTATTCCATTTATTTCATTGTATTCGCTATCTCGTTGTATTCCATGAATGTATTCAAAATTTTTAATTAATATAATTTATGTATTCAGATGTATATATGTATTCAAATTTCCCTGTTTTGTTGTATTTATCGGCTGAAAAAAATATTTAGCATATTTTCACTGAAAATTGCTATATTTTTGGAGTATTTTTCGGTCGAGAATCTCTTTTATAACTGAAAATATAAATTTTGTGTATTATTATTGAGTTTGTTGAGTTATATTAAGAGTATATTATATTAATTGATTCACTTTCGTTTAAAAATTATAACTAGCTAATAACCACTAAAACATAGTGATTACCGAAAGTTTCTCAATAACATATCAGGTTACGTCATTTGTGGAGTACTGTAACTAAATGGTAAAAACAAACTTACATCGATGTGGAAAATTAAGTTGTAATGTTGTCTTGTAAAATAACAGTTTAACATTTACTCATCAAGTTATTGGCATATGGCTGTAATGTAATGTGGTTAAAAACCATAAAGAAAAAACTAAAAGGAGAAAGAAAAGGAAAAATAAAATAAAAATAGAAACAAGTATGTAGAGATGTAATTGCGATAAATCATGAATTTTATTGGTAACATCAATTCGTGGAAAAATTGAAAACAATCATTTAATATCATCTCTATTCTAGCCAAGTTATTGATACAAGAAAAACAAACAAGAACTTGGCTTAGTTACATTATTATTATGAAGAATCACTAAAGAATGATGTAAAATAAAGAATGTCGACTTCCATATCTCGTCCTGAAAACCCAAAAGTGCTAGAAATAATTGGCATAATCTTTCTTTTTTCTTCTTATGATTCTTCCCAGAACCCATTCTTCTATCTGTATCAAATATAAAAGAAAAGAGGTTATTTCAGAAAATAATGATAATACAATAAACAGACAAATGCAAGATATCTTTATTCTAGTTTGGCAATATTACTGTCTCTTTGTCTCAAATTTAACAAAGAAACCATATACAAATCCACCTAATTATTCTAACAAGCTTCCCAATAATGTTTGTTAATTATGAATGTACGTATATGCAAAAACTAATTAATAATTTTCAACAATAGAATCGATAGCATTTCAAACAATAACACCAACACCAACAACAACAATTCAGTAAAATCCCAAAAGTCCGGTCTGGAAAGGGTAGAGTGTATGTAGATAATATCCCTAGTAAAGAAATTGTTTCCGAAGGACTTTAAGAAGAAGAAAATAAATAATAGATTAGTGACATCAACAAAAGCGAGAAAAATTATATCAACATCGTAAGAGACAAAGAATAGATGGAAAAACAATAACGATAACGAGCAATAATGTCATAACCCTACATAAACCTCTAACAACCCAAGGTGAACATTATAGGTCTAGCCTGCCCCGGTACAAAGTAGAAAAACGCTCACCTTCCTCCTAACCTACAATCCTAATACCTGACCTCCATACTTTCCTATCAAGAGCCATGTTCTCGTAAATCTAAAGTCGCGTCATGTCTTGACTGATCATGCCACCTTAATACTTTTTAGACTGTCTCTGCCTCTCCTCGTACCAACCAATGCCAACTGCTCACGCCTCCTAACATGAGTATCTAAGCTTCTCCTTCGCTTGTGTCTGAACCATCTATGTCTTGCTTCCCGCTCTTATCGTCCATGAAAATCACATCCACCTTCTACCGAATATCTTCATTCCTAATCATATCCAACCAAATAGATTCGCACATCCATTTCAACTACTTTCCCATAAATGATAAATTACAATATGGCCTCTATTTGGAAAAGGTAAAATCATTTACGAAATATGAAGTAAATTCACAATATGGAAATTAAACTATAAGGTTCAAAAATTATTTATCATGCGATTTATCCTAAAAAAATGAAAACAATTTTAAAGTTTCGTTTAAAGAAGAATGAAATCAGTTAGAGCTGAAAAGTAAGAAAATGCAAAGAAATTAATGTACTAGTTACCTCTTCATCATCAATGGCACATTCAAAACATAGATGATATTTTTCCATTATCCAAGTATTTTTCTTAGCCGATCAACAACAATACTTCAAATTAACTTTAAGCCCAACCACATCTCCTTTTGAATTATAAATTGGAAATTCTTTTCCTAAAAACCTATTTCATTTCTAACAATCTGAAGTTTTCCAAATTTTCCTCTAAAATACTCATCTTGATGGATGAAGAAGTACCATTCTCCTGCGCTGCACATATTTTCCACTGTAAAAAAGTGAAAAAATAAAATGTCAACTAATAATGTTTCTTTTTCAATACACAAATTCGTATTGAAAATTAAATAGTTAGCTCAATTTAATTATATTGTCCTATTTTAATCACATTATTTGTTTGTAGTTTGTGAACCTTTTTATTTTGATCTGAAATACTTTTCTTCCGCGACGCGACTTATTCTTTCCTGGAAATTTTGTGTTTAATTGTTATACTAAATATAACAAAATCTAATAGCTGTTTAATTTGATTAAAGTTAAACCTCTTTATAAGATTTTCATTTGTTCCGATATTTTTTGGCTGCTATAAAGAAGTGATGATATTAAAAAATAGCCAGATTTACAAGTGGTCATTCAAAAATAGCCACGGTTTCAAAAGTAATTGAAATTTAGACACTTTTCATGTAAAGATAAATCTGAACGAAAATACTATTCAAAATTCGGAAAATATTTTAGTATAATATACTGAAATTCTGGTATAGTATACTTACTTTATACTGGAGTTCCAGTATAATATAACGGTCCAGCATAATATGCTGGAAGTTTATACACGGGTGCTCTAATCTCCAGTATATTATGATGGAACTTTTCGCGTATTGGAGAACCATCATAATATGCTGGAAGTTCATATACAGGTGCACCATTCTCCAATATATTATTCTAGAATTTTTTCGTGTTGCAGCAAAATAGCGGTAATTTTTTAATAACTTTGCAAATGCTGAATATTTTTTAAGATCAGTCCGAAAGCTAGCTTACCCATGCTATTTTTACATAGAGAAGTGTTATTATAAAAGACATATATTATCACATAACATATAAAAATTGCTTCCAAATATTTTTTAACTTTTATAGAAAATGATTATAATATAGGAATATCGTTAGAGAAAAGTCTAATCGAACAAGAAAAGGTATGCAGGCTCATCATCTACCTAGAATGAATGTCCAAGAAAAACGACGTATTTCATTAATGTGAATGAGGGAGAGAGAATGAAGAAAAAACGAGAGGAAGAAGGAATAAGGAAGGATATATTAAGTGACATGTGATTTTTTTAGTTAGCTGGTTAGAAATTTTAATATTATACACATTATATAAAAGGTCTAAGCTAATATTAATGAGCTCGATTAACCTAAAATTTATATAGTACATCTGGCCTTACTTGTTACAGCGAGTGAAGAAGACAATAAATACGTTAATCTCCTATCAAATATATGCCTTGTTAACAAGACAATTGGACATTTTCAACAATACATTGTTTAAAGACAAAAATAACTTTTTTTTTAAAAAGAATGAATATAATTAGTAATTACCAAGAGCTTCAGGAGATTTGCTGTAAAATTCCTTAACATGGATGTCTTCAATGAATAGAGCTGGAAAAGGTTGATAATGAACCTTATTGGCAAGGTAATATTTAACCAATTCCTCATCAGTGGGCACAAATCTGTAACCAGTGGGAAATTCTGTGATCAAATCATCATTTTCAGTTGCCATTACAATGTTTAATGAATTGTTTTTTTTAGAGTTTGTTAAAAACACTAGGACTCATTTTCATTGGGACTAGTTGAATTTTTAACTTCATATTACTTGCTTCAACTAACACTTAAACATAATTATTAATGAAGTGTTTCATCAAAACAATGTCAATTTGGTTATATTATTATTAGTCTTTAATATATACTATGTCCAGTTCATAAAAGGTGACTTTTTGGCCTTTTTATTTTGATCCAAAATAAATATCCTTTTATAATAATCAAGAAGAAATTAACTTTATTTATTATCAAAATGTGCTCTTATGTACATATTTCAATGCATCTGTTATGAAATAATATAAGAACAAGAACAATAATACAAGAACAAGAACAATAGAGAGAAAAGTAGAGAGAGGAGTATTCTTATTGATACTTTGGGATGATTTACAATGGGAGAAAACCCCTTTATTTATAGGGAGGTGGTGACTTAGCCACCAAGTAGTAAACCCGAGGATCTCTCTAAATATAGACATTCACCTTAAATAGAGTTCTATTTATAACACTCCCCCTTGAATGTCTATTCAATAATGTGCCTCGTTAAAACCTTAACTAAAACAAAACCCAATGGGAAAAAATTAAAGAAAAGGAAAAAAAGTACACATGTTTGAATATGCGCCTATTGATTGCCTCGTTAAAAACCTTGCAAGAAAAACCCAGTGGGACAAAACCTTGTAAGGGAAAAAGAGTGCAACGCGCATTAACTCCCCCTGAAAAGAGCATCAATTCACATCCTTGAGCATTTGCATTCCAATCTTGTGCACCATCTTGAAATTATCATTCTTGATAGATATGAACATCTTCATATAATGTCGTGGAATGACTCTTCAATATCTCCATAGAGGTATTCTCGATGCCATCATGCTTATAGTTATAGCAAGATACATATGTACACAAGTTGCACTTAGGATGTGGTACTTCAGGACCAAGAATTTTATATGCTTCAAGCAACTTCAATCTTTCATGGATTGACCATTGACTTTATACTTTCAAGTATTTGAACTACATGTCCAAAACTACATGTCTTTCATATGGAATCAATTCTGCTTGAATTGTATCTCTTCCATTTAGCCAATATTTTTGTTTGTATTCGACAAACATAAGATCCTCATCAATATTTAGCGCTATCATAGATGTCGTCGACGAACAGTTTATATCGGTTCCAATAAATTTTCATAAAGACATAACATGGAGATCTCTTTATTCATATATTCAGGTACCTTAATCTCTCATGAGATTTTATGAAGTGTTATGTCATGTGATCTTCTAGATCACTTGCCTCCCCATTATGATCACTTTGATCATTTGCTCATCTTCTTTATTAAGAAGTTATTTTGAAACCGATTTGTCTATACGCTTTAAGCGTATCAAAGACTTTGTCCTTCTGGGACTTAATATGAGCATTTGCAGTGAGAATATAGTTACTTTCTTTGGGTCAGCAAATGCGTATAGCATGCTTTGCAATATGTTGCAATTGAATTATCCTTTTATGAACTTCAGGTTCATATTATGATATTCGAGGATCTATATATACAAATGATAATTCATCCCATGTAACCTTTTCTCAAGTGTTTATTATGTCTCCCCCTCATGTTAGAAAAGCTAACTTGTTTCCTCAACTTTGAGAGCCCATCTTTGTGCATTATGGTGTTAATGAAAATATACACCGCACATCAATAATAATAAGATGAAATTATTTAGTTCCTGACCCTGAACCACTTGTGAGGGGAGAATATAATATACTCTCGTATACAACGTATATCAAACTGATGTATATAACTTTGTTCTCATAAGAAACAGTTTAGCAATTAAGTGGAGGCACTCAATAATTGTTAGAAAATACGCTTAACGCTAGAGGGGGGGGGGTGAATAGCGTTATAATAAATTTTAGCGTAAACTTGCGGAAATTAAAATTTGCAGGAAATAAATAAGTGCGTTAAATAAACAAAAAGGAAAGAACGCACCGATATATTCTGGTTCACCACAACACGTGGCTAGTCCAGTCCCCGAGAGACTCTCTCGAGATTTTCCACTAACTTGTTAAGCTTACGGGTGCTCAACAAACCATTACAACGTAAGGACACAAGCCTTAACACCTTTGCTCGGATATACAACACTCCAAGACTTCAACCAAGGAAACACAAGTTCCTTACAACAAGAGAATCACAATTCTCTTACAAGTGTGTAAAACACTTAACACTCAAACAAAATACTCCTTTATGAGTAGGTATGAGTAAAAGAAGTAAGCTCTAGATCACAACAACTTTGGACAAGAATATGGCTCTCAAAAGCTTTATGAAATTGAATATAAAATGATAAACAAAAGTATGCAAGCTTATAGCAATGTAATGATCAGTTGTAGTATGTTGTTGTTTTTAAGACACTGAAATGAAGCTGTATTTATAGTTGAAAAACTTGGCATTACCGTTGCCTAATTGCCAATTAAGAGTTGCTGATTTTACTCACTGATAATCGATTGTCAAACCCCAACAATCGATTGTCTGCCAGTCAGATCAAAATTCAATCCCAGATTTTACGCTTGATAATCGATTACTTACAATCCATAATCGATTACTGGCAACGTTCAAAAAATCCTTTCCAGATTTTACCACAAACAATCGATTGTCCAGAATCAACAATCGATTACTCAGCAACGTTCAAAAAATCTTTTCCGGATTTTAATCAACACAATCGATTATCCAAATTCAATAATCGATTACCTGACGGTATTTGAAAACATTACGACAACGGTCATCTTCACAATCGATTGCACAAAGTCAACAATCGATTACTTATCAGTTTTTGAAAATCATTTTAGACACTGCCTCTTGACAATCGATTGTTATATACTCACAATCGATTATTTAATAGTTTTGAAAAAGTCTGGAAGTCACTGCCTTAACACAATCGATTGTCATAAGTTCACAATCGATTATTTTGTGACTTTGAAAAATCTGAAGGACACTGTCTCTTCACAATCGATTGTCATTAGCTTCACAATCGATTATTCTGAGTTTTGAAAAACTTTGATGGACACTGCCTCATCACAATCGATTGTCATTTGTTCACAATCGATTGTCATGCAGGTTTGAAAAACCTGATGCTCACTGTCTTACTCACAATCGATTATCATTAGTTCACAATCGATTGTCATGCAGTCATGACTTAAAAACAATCGATTATCATAAGTACATAATCGATTATCTTAGTCCAGATTTTTAAGGCATGTCTAAAAATTATTTTGACTACTGTAAATATGCATGATTTAAAATCATTTGACGTTAAATTAAATATGCATGATTTTGGAAAATAGTTTTATGAGAGAAGCCATGTTACGAGTCAAGTTGTAGGATCAAGATCACAAATAAGAATGACTCAATTAAACTTATAAAACTTTGTCTTGAGCTTGAATCTCGTTGTATATCAATTGTGCGCTTGTTTCTTGAACTTCGTCATATATCAATTTTCGCTTCGTTTGTCATTCATCAAAACCTACACAAAAGAACACACGTTTTAGTATATTGCATTGAGAACGTGTTTCCAACAATTTCCCCCTTTTTGATAATGGCAAACATTAAGCGGGATATGCAAGACAAGTAATTTATATTGACGATTCAAGACAAGTATATACATGTAACAAGTATGCAATTTGTTCTCCCTCAATTTGAGAATTCCCCCTCAATTTAAGCTTATAAATACTTAGAGTGCATACCCGTTATCTTCCCCCTTTTGCCATTAGCAAAAATAATAATAAGATGCCAAAGATGAAATAAACCTTGTTTATTTATTGGAAAGAAGGCGTGATTATTTAAAGAGAGTATAATAGCTCAAATGATAGCATTACAATCGATTATTGATACGAGATAATCGATTATTAGATGACAGAAACAGATTTTTCTGAAGAAGACTCGATTCTTGCGCGTCATGCTTTATAATTCCCCCTACTTTTAGGGCGATACCTGCAAAAAAAAGGATTAGACGTCTCCGACGCTCAAGTTAGAAATCATGTAACAAAAAATGCAATGCATGACTTAGATCAACGTGGAGTCAAGAATCCCGAGTTCACTGCGAATTCGGAAGAAGGACTCTTTCTCTAAAGGCTTTGTAAAGATGTCTGCCAATTGGTTTTTGGTTTCAACAAATTCAATTTCGACATCGCCTTTGAGAACGTGATCTCTAATAAAATGATGTCCAATTTCAATGTGTTTCGTTCGCGAATGAAGAACGGGGTTCTTCGTCAAGCATATGGCACTAGTATTATCACATCTAAGAGGGATATGATCAAGACTTAGACCATAGTCCAAGAGTTGTTGTTTCATCCATATGATTTGAGCGCAACAACTCCCCGCGGCTACATATTCAGCCTCGGTTGTGGACAACGCAACACTTACTTGTTTCTTGCTAAACCAAGAAACGAGAGAGCTACCGAGCAAATGGCAAGTGCCACTAGTGCTCTTGCGGTCCAATTTGCATCCAGCAAAATCGGAATTGGAGAAGCCAACAAGTTGGCATGATGAGCCTTTGGGGTACCATAGACCCACATTTGTAGTACCAACAAGATACCTTAAAATCCGTTTTACCGCAGTAAGGTGAGACTCCTTCGGACATGATTGATAACGAGCGCATAAGCACACGCTAAACATGATGTCCGGACGACTAGCAGTAAGATAAAGAAGAGAGCCAATCATACCTCGATACTTTTTGGTGTCGACTTCCTTACCTTTCTCATCTTTGTCTAGATGATCAGATGTGCTCATGGGAGTTGCCATTTCTTTTGCATTGTTCATCTCAAATCGTTTCAGCAATTCTTTGCAATATTTGGTTTGACAAATGAATGTACCTTCTTTCATTTGCTTTACTTGTAATCCCAAAAAGAATGTTAACTCACCCATCATAGACATCTCAAATTCGCTTGTCATTAGATCGGAAAATTCCTTGCATAAAACATTGTTAGTAGCACCAAATATAATATCATCTACATATATTTGAACTAACAAAATATCATTGTTTTTATGCTTAACAAAGAGAGTTGTGTCAACTTTCCCTCTAATGAAATCATTTTCCAAAAGAAACTTACTCAATCTTTCATACCAAGCTCGGGGAGCTTGTTTTAAACCATAAAGAGCCTTTTTGAGTTTGAAAACATGATCGGGAGATTTAAAGTTTTCAAAACCGGAGAGTTGTTCAACAAAAACTTCTTCTTGAATAACACCGTTTAGAAAAGCACTTTTCACATCCATTTGATATAAATTGAAATTCATAGAAGAGGCAAATGCAAGCAATAAGCGAATAGCTTCTAATCTAGCTACGGGAGCATATGTTTCCTCATAGTCAATACCCTCTTCTTGATTATAGCCTTTTGCTACAAGCCTAGCTTTGTTTCTAGTGATTATACCATTTTCATCTAGTTTATTGCGAAAAACCCATTTCGTACCAGTTATGGTATGACCTTCGGGTCTTGGCACCAAATCCCAAACGTCATTGCGTTCGAATTGGTTAAGCTCTTCTTGCATTGCCAAGGTCCAAAATTCATCCCCAATTGCTTCTGAGATGGTTTTGGGTTCAATTTGAGAAACAAAAGCAGTATGATCTAAGGTATTTTTGAGAGAGTTTCGGGTACTTACCTTGTCTCCAACGTTGCCAATTACCTGTTCGAGAGGGTGATCTTTGATTGTCCTCCACTCGTTAGGCATATTCATTTCTTTTTCCAATTGTGGCGCTTCTTCCGTTGGTTGTTCCTCAGTTTCATCTTTATTTTCCTTGGGTGGTTCCTCTTGTATTTTGTCTTTCAAGCTATCTAAGATACCTGCAAGATCAAAACCGGAATCCTTTCTCGCCAAGCGAGCATTATTTTTGGAAAATACAACATGAGGGGATTCCTCCACAATTTGGGTTCTTTTATTAAAGACCCTATATGCTTTACTACGTGAGGAATATCCAATGAAAATACCTTCATCCGACTTAGCATCAAATTTACCCAATTGGTCTTTGCCATTGTTATGAACAAAACATTTGCAACCAAAAACTCTAAAATGGGAAATATTTGGTTTTCTACCCTTATAAAGTTCATAGGGGGTTTTCATGAGTATCGGCCGAATTACTACTCTATTTAGAACATAGCAAGCGGTACTCACGGCATCCGCCCAAAAATGTTTGGGTATGTTAGCTTCGTCGAGCATGGTTCTAGCCATCTCTTCGAGACACCTATTTTTCCTTTCCACCACCCCATTTTGTTGTGGTGTCCGTGGAGCGGAAAAGTTATGCTCGATTCCGAGTTCGTCACAAAAGTCCGCAAAGAGATTATGATCAAACTCTCCCCCATGATCACTTCTAATTGAAGTGACGGTTGTTTCTTTCTCATTTTGAACACGCTTAAGAAAATATTTAAAATTTTGAAAAGCATCACTTTTATTGGCAAGAAATAAAGTCCAAGTAAATCTCGAGTAATCATCAACAATCACAAAAGCATATTTATTTCTTCCTAGACTTTCAATGCGAGAGGGACCAAATAAATCCATATGAAGTAATTGCAATGGTCTAGAAGTTGAAACAATGTTTTTAGATTTGAAAGATGCTTTTGTTTGCTTCCCCTTTTGACACGAGTCACAAATATAGTCATTTTCAAATTTTAAATCGGGAAGACCAACAACTAAGTTTTGAGAAATCAATTTGTTCAAAAGATGCATATTGATATGTGCTACTCTACGATGCCATAACCAAGTATCATCCTCTTTACTCATTAGACAATCAACATAATCGGGTGAGGAATTAGCAAGACCAACCATATAAATATTATCCACTCTAAAACCACGGAGGATAATTTTGAAATCACTACGTCTGAACACTAAGCATTCATCCAAATAAAGCAAGATTTCCCTTGTCACACAATTGGCTTATGCTCAAGAGATTATGCTTTAATCCTTTAACAAGTAATATATGCTTAATGGAGGAATTTTCATCCTTACCGACCGAGCCGATGCCGATGATCTTTCCTTTATTGTTATCACCGAAGATAACACTTCCTCCTTCTTTGTGCTCTAATTGAAGGAATTTGGATTCATCTCCCGTCATATGCTTGGAGCATCCACTATCAAGGTACCATAGTACACTTGATCCCTTCAAGCACACCTACAAAACAAATTAATGTTCTTTAGGTACCCATGCCATCTTGGGTCCTTGGGCGTTAGGCATATTATAATGATGCGATTGAGTAATATGTCTATGACGTGTAAAGCATGCAGGAGCAATATGACCAATGCGTCTACAATAATGACAAGTCACATTTGGGTTATGCATCCTTCTAGGTTCATAGTAACTAGACGGATGAAATTTTCTTACTCTATTTTGAACACTATGACTATTTCGCATTTCATGAGAATTATTTCTCCTACTATGAGCTCTAGGATGGGCAGCATTTCTAGGGTGATTGTTTCTCGGTTGAAGGCCATTTCTAGGTCTTCTCAAAGGTTCAACATTTGGCCTAAAATATGCATCATTTCTAGGGTAACTATTTCTAGGTGGTAAGTCATTTCTAGGTCTCCTAAAATGTTCAACATTTTGTCTAGCATGCATATTGGTTCTAGGATTGCTATTTCTAGGATAAGCATTTGTTTTATTAGTCCTAGGTTGAGCCTTAGGTGGTTGGGGTTTGGCTTCAACCTTTTCTTTAACCTCATTCTTAAATCCTATGCCATGCTTGGTTGATTTCAAATTAACAAGGACCTCATTCAAATTCTTGTGGGAAGAATTAAACTTATCTAAGGTACCTTTGAGTCTATCTACCTCATTTTTGAGATGCAAGCAAGAAGAACAACTTTTAGTAGAACTTTCGGGCTTATCGGCGCTTCTTTTTCCAAAAAACTTGTTTTCCTCTTTCAGCTTTTCATTTTCTAAAACCAGTTTTTCTAAATCCTTTTCTTTTAAAGAAAGCTGTTTTAGAAAATCTTTTTCTTGTAACGACAGAGTTTTCTGCAAATCTTTAATAGTCTTGGAAGCATCAACAAACTCATTATGTAATTTATTATAAGCATTTTGCATTTCTTCAAGCGAGTGAGAGTTGGACGTACTTACCTCTTCTTCTTCGTTTGCCATGAGACATTGGCCAGTTGATTTATCATATGAGCTGTCCGCTTTTTGAGGCGTGCTTTCATACATTTCCTCCAGCTTATCCCACATTTCTTTGGCGGTTTTGTAGTGGGAAATTTTCTGATAGGCTTCCTGATTCAAGGCGCTATACAACATATTTATTGCATTAGTGTTGTATTCACTTACCTTGGCTTTCCCAACTTTTGTTGTCATTTGATCACCATGCTTGATAATTTGCCACAGATAAAAGTTGTTGGCTGTGATGAAAATTCTCATCCGATCTTTCCAATATAAGTAATTATTTCCATCAAATATTGGGGGCAACATGTTAAAATAACCTTCACCTATTCCTGCAAAAGAGTCACGAGTAGAAGCCATGGATGGTTCTCTCAAACTGTTAAGTTTTCAGAGAGTTGGGCTCTGATACCAGTTGTTAGAAAATACGCTTAACGCTAGAGGGGGGGGGGGTTGAATAGCGTTATAATAAAATTTAGCGTAAACTTGCGAAAATTAAAATTTGCAGGAAATAAATAAGTGCGTCAAATAAACAAAAAGGAAAGAACGCACCGATATATTCTGGTTCACCACAACACGTGGCTAGTCCAGTCCACGAGAGACTCTCTCGAGATTTTCCACTAACTTGTTAAGCTTACGGGTGCTCAACAAACCTTTACAACGTAAGGACACAAGCCTTAACACCTTTGCTCGGAGATACAACACTCCAAGACTTCAACCAAGGAAACACAAGTTCCTTACAACAAGAGAATCACAATTCTCTTACAAGTGTGTAAAACACTTAACACTCAAACAAAATACTCCTTTATGAGTAGGTATGATAAAAGAAGTAAGCTCTAGATCACAACAACTTTGGACAAGAATATGGCTCTCAAAAGCTTTATGAAATTGAATATAAAATGATAAACAAAAGTATGCAAGCTTATAGCAATGTAATGATCAGTTGTAGTATGTTGTTTTTAAAACACTGAAATGAAGCTGTATTTATAGTTGAAAAACTTGGCACTACCGTTGCCTAATTGCCAATTAAGAGTTGCTGATTTTACTCACTGACAATCGATTGTCAAACCCCAACAATCGATTGTCTGCCAGTCAGATCAAAATTCAATCCCAGATTTTACGCTTGATAATCGATTACTTACAATCCATAATCGATTACTGGCAACGTTCAAAAAATCCTTTCCAGATTTTACCACAAACAATCGATTGTCCAGAATCAACAATCGATTACTCAGCAACGTTCAAAAAATCTTTTCCGGATTTTAATCAACACAATCGATTATCCAAATTCAATAATCGATTACCTGACGGTATTTGAAAACATTACGACAACGGTCAGCTTCACAATCGATCGCACAAAGTCAACAATCTATTACTTATCAGTTTTTGAAAATCATTTTAGACACTGCCTCTTGACAATCGATTGTTATACTCACAATCGATTATTTAATAGTTTTGAAAAAGTCTGGAAGTCACTGCCTCAACACAATCGATTGTCATAAGTTCACAATCGATTATTTTGTGACTTTGAAAAATCTGAAGGACACTGTCTCTTCACAATCGATTGTCATTAGCTTCACAATCGATTATTCTGAGTTTTGAAAAACTTTGATGGACACAGCCTCATCACAATCGATTGTCATGCAGGTTTGAAAAATCTGATGCTCACTGTCTTACTCACAATCGATTGTCATTAGTTCACAATCGATTGTCATGCAGTCTTGGCTTAAAAACAATCGATTATCATAAGTACATAATCGATTATCGTAGTCCAGATTTTTAAGGCATGTCTAAAAATTATTTTGACTACTGTAAATATGTATGATTTAAAATTATTTGACGTTAAATTAAATATGCATGATTTTGGAAAATAGTTTTATGAGAGAAGCCATGTTACGAGTCAAGTTGTAGGATCAAGATCACAAATAAGAATGACTCAATTAAACTTATAAAACTTTGTCTTGAGCTTGAATCTCGTTGTATATCAATTGTGCGCTTGTTTCTTGAACTTCGTCATATATCAATTTTCGCTTCGTTTGTCATTCATCAAAACCTACACAAAAGAACAGACGTTTTAGTATATTGCATTGAGAACGTGTTTCCAACAATAATTATCTTGCTAAACCAACTATGATATAAACCAACTTATCAAGATGAACTATCTTGAATAGAAAATCTGGAAATTATGCTCGAAGTTATATTACTGAGCAATTTACCTCGCAAGCACCGGCCAGGCTGCGGGTTAATAACAATCGCACATGTAACCATATCATAGATGCATCATACGTGGTATACATGGCAGGTGAATGGGCCCATATTCACCTTTGATATTTTCAGAATTTATGGGATTTAACCCGAACTCTTTAGTTGGTCAATTAATCAATGAGAACAAGTGATACAAGAGAATTCGTAAAGAACTTTCCAGTTCTTTAATTTACCCATGTGAATTCTCTATTATTGCACATCATACTTAAATTGATATGGCTAACCCGAATGCCAACTGAATAAATTATCAATATTGATAAACTTCAAATTTACACTATGACATGTGCAATTATTAATAAACTTCAAGTTTATTATGGTATGGGTTTTTATACCAATAAATATCCACTTTATTGTGGCATTCTTTTGTTTGTGTAGTACAAACTGGAGAATAAAGCGGGTAGCTTTTCATATACAAATTATCCCGCTACAAGTTGTAGTAATAGAAGATATCAAATCTTTACTTTATTTATAGTCTCAATATAATCAATCGCTTTCGCATATACTTTGGAAACTGAATAAGTTTCTTTGAGACTTACTACAACACAATACCTTATTGGTAATCAATTGTATTTCTCCAACATAGTAATAATTGGCTCTTCTAGAGCTCTCAATTAATTTTGTACTACCACAGATTCATCACCATCCATGTGGTGAATATCTCTTTTAAAGAGAAAGTTATACCATTATGGTCATGGTCAAAATTATATGCAAGATATGTTTCTTGTATTATCGTTGTCCTTTAATAGTCATATTTCCAGAATATTTTGGCGTACAATAGGTACGTGACCAACGATCATTCATGCCATAATAATGACATTATTTCCATATATCATCTCAAACCTCCTTCTAGGGGTGAGTGTGGTATATTCAATACCAATATCATGTTCATATTTTTCCAATAATGAATATGTATTCATAAATCAGATGTTGTCACATTCACTGCGGGGATATGTGATTTTGTTATCCTTTTCAAATCTGTAAATGCGTCTGGCATTTGATTTGCTATTCTTTGCAAATGGATAATACTTTGCACCTCTCTTTAACAAATAGAGGTATGTGGATCAAGATGAGATAATGATGCATTTTTTCACAAAATTTCCCGTTTGGTTTCACCAACTTCTCCCCCTAATTTTGGGAAAAATGTCTCATCGAATTGGCAGTCTGCAAATCGTGCAGTGAACAAATCCCCTGTCAATGTTTCGAGGTAGCGAATAATGGAGGGCGATTCAAACTCAATATATATTCCTAACCTTCTTTGCAGACCCATTTTGGTGCAATATGGCGGTGCTACAGGAACATATACTGCACATCCAAAAATTCTTAAATGGGATATATTAGGTTCATGACCCAAAACTAATTGCAACGGGGAATATTTGTGACAATTCGTCAGTCAGAGACGAACTAGCATTGCTGCATGCGAAATGGCGTGACCCCAAACCGAAGTGGGCAGCCGACGAACTAGCATTGCTGCATGCAAAATGGCGTGACCCCAAACCTAAGTGGGCAGCCGACGAACTAGCATTGCTGCATGCAAAATGGCGTGACCCCAAACCGAAGTGGGCAGCCTCGTTTTCATGAGTAAATGAGGTTTTCAATATTATTCTCATCTATTGTCTCAACATGATATTCATTTTGAATGATATCTTAAAAACTCAACAAGTTCCTCTTAAACTTGGAGGAGAACATTGCATTCTCTATGATAACATTGTTCCTTTAGGCAGAGTTATAGTTGCTCTTCCGGAGCCTTCAATCAATTTACTACTACCAGAAATTGTAGTAACATCTGCCTTACACATACTTAAATGAGAGAAATATTTCTTCTCTTCGAATATCGTATGTGTGGTACGTGAATCAATTAAACAAATATTGTCGTATGTATTGAATTATAATACAATATATATAATTCATAAAGTGTGTTTACAGTAGTTAATGATTTAACTGTAAAATATCATTTCTTAAAAAGACGTGTATTCATTGAGTAGTTAGTATATGATGATTCAAAACAAAATAATTACTATATACCTAAAATGATACGTACATTTATAAAGAATGATCATTCAAAAACATATACACTACAATATATGGACCACTTGTCTCATATAAAAATAAACTTAAATTAGTTCATAGATCAAATAATATATGGTGTTATTTAATAATAACGTTGTATAACAATGTTCGTAAAAGAGTAAGGATTACAATAAAACCTTTTCAACATTATCATAAGCGCATAGAATAGGCTGTTTCAGTGTATGTGTGGATAAAGTTTCCAGTAGTATATAGTACTATTCATGTGTAATAGCTTGTGAGTAATGTCGTGACAATAAGTATCGAACAGTCAGTTGAATAATTTGTCAGTTTTTGTCAAAAATTCGTTTCTATACAGTGAAGTAGTGTAGATCACGATGATAGCAAACTATAGATCACTCGCACAATTATAAATTACAAATTTATAACTTTACTATGCCATAACTATCATGCACAGAGCGATATTCTTTGCTGTTTAACCTCATTTGTGTCACATATCTTATGATGATAATTGATCACAGCGCACACGTGTGATCTACATTTGTTAACCATATTGGAGGCATGAAACGTTGTAAACGTTTTTTTTCCAAGCATATCATAATCAGTTATAGTATCTCCACAGAGTTTCAAGAAGTAATTCTGAACATTGCAGAATTATATTCAGAAATGGACTTAAAGTCTTGGAGCCTCAGATGAGTCCAATCATATCGTGCTTGTGGCAGAGTGACCAACTTCAGGTTGTCATATCTCTCCTTTAAGCCATTCCACAAGATAGGTGGATCTTTGACTGTGATATATTCAATTTTCAAACCTTCATCAAGGTGATGGCGCAAGAAAAACTAGGCCTTAGCACAGTCTTGGGTGGATGCATTATTTCTGTCTTTAATGGCATCTTCAGGACCCATTGCATCCAAATGGGTTTCAGCATCCAACACCCATGTCATATAGTTCTTGCCCGAAATTTCAAGGGCAATGAACTTTCTTTTCATAATGTCAGACATAAAACAAAATTACATCAAGAGCATGTTCATACTTACGGGCTTTATTACAATTATCACATTCACTTCAGGGAATGGATTAATACTATCAAAGTTCTTTTCCTTCAGGAAATCGAACATAATTATCTGAACGTGTATTATTCACATCAAATTGTGATTCTTCAACCTCTTTTAAAACATTTACTGCTTCAGGAGCAAATCGAGGCGTATAGAGAATATCTATGTGGCATATCTTTAAGTGTAACAATAGGAAGCCTAAATCATCACTTCTGATAGTCATAGGCATATACCACTTCTGGTGGTTAACAAAATTTAGTTACAATGAGATATATAAAATATAATCAGTTCTATGGTTGTATATTTCTTGTAAACTCTGCTAGAGTTTAAGTGGATCTAATAACGTTATAACAACAACAATTTTATGCATTATACGTTAATATGGACACTAAATAATATTACCTGTATGCTTGAATTTTCCATGAAAGATTCCAGAAAAGGTTAGTCCATTAGAATCAACTTATAGTCTTTCAGCAATAAAACCTTGCGCCGTCACTGTTGTCTTAGAAATTTTGGAAGAAGGAAGAAATCAAATTCAATTGGTTAGAGACTCGTGCTGATAACGTGTTATGAAATAATATAAGAACAAGAACAATAATACAAGAACAAGAACAATAGAGAGAAAAGTAGAGAGAGGAGTATTCTTATTGATACTTTGGGATGATTTACAATGGGAGAAAACCCTTTTATTTATAGGGAGGTAGTGACTTAGCCACCAAGTAGTAAACCCTAGGATCTCTCTAAATATAGACATTCACCTTAAATAGAGTTCTATTTATAACAGCATCAAGTTAATAAGATGTAGATTAATTAAGGATAATTTAATCAAAATACCTTTCTTTGTCTACGAGTTAGTATTTTCTTAAAAGGTGTATCAAAGGCTAAAGTCACTTATTATGGACCAAAGGAAGTATTTTATAAAATACTTTCGCTCACCAACCAAACATTAAAAAAAATTTCTCGGAATATTAAATATTTTTTATAAAAAATAACTTCCGCCGTACCACGTATACTGTTAAAGAAAAAATTAATGGGCATGATAAAAACGTGTGTTAAAAACTCAAAACTGAGGTAAAACATCAACAAACATATCTTCCCCGTGAGAGCAGCAAACAGGACTAGCTAGCACACCTACAACACCTCATTTTACTATTATCTCTTAAGCATTAGGGGATCTCAAAGACTCAAACCAACAAACGGAAACAAAATAAAACTCAGACAAATTGTTATGATCATAACACCTTTACACCGAACAAGAGAATTGCTTTCAGTTGCATCAACATATAAATGAAACTCTCTCCTGTACATGATCATCTACAATCTTAAGCAGAAACAGAGTCCACATGGGCAAAATCTTTGAAATAACATGGAGAAGGATATTATTAGGGGTGTGTATTCGATTTATCGATTCGATTTTGACTCTTATCGATAATTACTTATCGATTATCGATTTATACCTATGCTTATCGTTATCGTTTCAATAAGTATATCGCTATAAACGCGCCTAACTAATATGGACAAAAAGAAGCGAAAATAAGACGAACACCATTTATAATATAAAAATTATGTCAACAAGCACATGCAACAAAACTAAAGTAAGAGATCAAATGTATGCCATCAACACTCCAATGATATTAAAAAAATAAAACAAAACAAAACACATCATCATCGCTGTCACACATCCTTTTGGCTTTACACGACTACCCCGAAGGATAACGCGTATAAAGAAGTTTATCCTATTAAAGTGACATTATTCGAAATGAGATTATTTATTTATTTAAGATTCGCCACTTGAGATGAGTTTGGCTTTTGGTGTCCCAAGTCAACAGTTTATGTTAAAATCCCAAATCGAGGAAATTTTGACTGCCCAATTGGAGTCTGCGAACCAAAAATTCTTGAGTAAGGAATTCTGTTGACCCGAGGGAAGGTGTTAGGCACCCCCGGATCCCGTGGTTCTAGCACGACCGCTTAAACTACTATAAGTGGCTAAAATCTGATTTGTTGTACATGTTCAAACATATGATACAATTATAAATTGTTAACCGCTTTTAATATATATTTTTAGGAGGTTTACAATGTCATTAAAACACATCGCGAATCACGTCACATAAATGCTCACGTAATTTTAGACATATTTCAACTCCACTGAGATTTGGATTTGGGTCACATAAATGCGCACCCGTATTTAAGGAAGGTGAATTATTAAAGACGTTCTCTAAAGCAACTGACGCGTTATTATCTTTGTGAGAGGTCGTGAATATTCGCTAGACGACTCGTCTCAGATTCTAAGCATGTTGAGTTCCATATTTTACATGAGATGATCCCAAAGAATACTTGAGGTTAAGACTACTTGATCCTAAAAGTAATTACAAAGATTTATTTGAATGCCATGTCGGATGGCCTGGGTGTACGCATCAGCTGGGCCTCAATAGATCCCAACTTGATAGCCCTAGCCTTGGGACCCAAAGGCAGCCTCTCATATTTACACCGCAAGTGAAATTGCACATATGGACATACTGCTGAACTTAGTGGGCTTAACAGCCCAATCACTTAAACTTCAAAGGAGAGGGCCCCTATTTAATACTACACTTTGGGGTCGTAAATTCAAACTGGGTATCAAGGATTACACCCATATGTAAATTGTTGAAGTTAATGGGCCCAATGGCCCGATCAGCCCCAGATAGGCTTAATTTTGCACGAGTAATTGGAGGTCTGGACACAAGGCATATTGTTAAACGGCATCATATGTCCAAACACTCATCAGATTTATCCTGATCTTAATAAGAATAGAAATTGGCTCACATTTGTTAGTCTATTACTAGCTCAGACACACTCCTTTGAGTCTGCTTATAAACACACATAAATTGTATAAACATGAAGACTATATTCACGACTGATTACACTATCACCATACCACTGTCCTAATGAATTAACAAGCAATTTTTCATAACGATTACAGGTGAACCTGCAACTCACAGACACTTCAGAATTCGTTCTAAGCCTAAGCACAAAATTGAGAAGCCATTTACTACATTATTATTACATCACAAGGATCAATTGCAGAATTAACTGAAATAAAGGGATTCCTAGTTAGAAGTCCTGTAAATAGGGTACATAACTATACATTGCACAAAATTTAACAGCTGGAGAAGACAAGGGAAAGAAATTAAATAGCTAAACAATTGTATTTCGAAAAGCAAAGCTTCCTTCTACATTCGTATGAGATCCATGGGTCCAAAATATACATGGAATGTCAACAAGACAAAAGCCTATGAGTAAAGCGACACAAATGGTAAGCCAGAGCAAGCAGTCAATCAGCCAATGAAATAACCAGAAATTCTGGGAGGTTTTGAGAAAAGGGAGAAGAAAATTCAACCGGAATTGGATATCACTAATGATTTATGAAGAGCGTAGACGAAAACGAATATGTATTTTTGTATTCTAATTCACTACCAAGCTTTTAAAAAAAATTATCTGCTCGAAAATGTCCAAAAATCCTCCTCAGATGTTCAGATTGCCCCTTTTTATATTTGAAGCCTTAGGGCAACCTTTATTTCCTTATTTTCCTTTTAGTCTCTTATTCAAATTTCAGTTTTACCTAAATAGTTCTTAGTTTTATGTCTTGTGCCTCAAGTTTGAGGCTGAAATTATGCCTAAGCCCCTTACTAGAATGTTCTAGGAGTTGTTGTAAGATTCTTTCAGGCTCAAATACCCTCTATGCCCCTGTTTCCTTTCCTAATTAACTAACCTAAAGTATTTTACCCTTGGTATTCATTTGGTTTGGTCGAACCTGGCCCTGGTCATTTGTATCCAAGTTATTGGCCAAAAATTTGATCTGGACTACAGGCTTAATTGAAAAGTTTAAGAATTAGCCAATACAACTCAAGTTTTAAACAAGTATCCTAATGTGGAATTTTTAGCAACAATTATCATTCAGGATTATATGAATGTTCAATGCATTTTTTGTCAAAACCAATGAATTAAAGTGACCAGAAAGGGAAACCCATCAGTTGATGCTTAACTTACAGAAATAGCATAACTAAAACACTCAGTAAAACTTGAAAGTGAGAAATGAATAACAATGATTGAACACTCAGTATATACATGAATAAAAACAGGAAACTAAAGGCTGATATCAGCAGTCAAAAGTTCGGCAAAACAAATTAGCCTAATACATGCAAATATTGAAGATCAAAGTTACTAAAGAACTATGATGGATATGAGATTTAAAAATGAAAACAACTACTCAGAATCATGACGCAGCACAAGTAGGGTCCAAAAGATAAGCATTTACCAAAACTAATCAGGATCTCAGGGGTGAAACAAATGAAAATCAGGAGACAAGGATCAATATCCATTCAGAATTTTAGAGGTAAAGCAAGTGACAAATCAGGAGGCACAGATCAACAAATCATGCAAAATTTCAGACCAAGAGGCAAAGATCAACTAGTCATGTGAAATTTCAGATGTGAAACAACTCGGAAGATTATAGAAGGAATGAATTCACAAGTGACACCCACAAAATATAACAAGCATATTTCAGAATGAGACCATGGCTACATGTAAAAGTTAAAACAAAACATCAGCTACAGAAAAGACTTATGCAAAAATGAAAATAGGGTACTTAGCTTTTGTGTGCATGCAACCCTAAATTGATATTCTTACAATTCCATGAGTTTCTGGCCTCTTTTGGGAGGTTTTAACCTCTAAGGCATTTGCCTTGACTACCGGAGAGGGACAAAGGATTCAAGAGGGGGATTTTGTGATTCTAAGGCCAGATAAGGTCTCAGATATGAGTTTTCTTTGTGGTTATTAGGGTCTGAGGACTGTGGGTGGCATGGTTGGGGAGAAGGACATAAGGAGATTATATGACGACAGTTTGGCCGAATTCCGATGAGGTTTAGTTTTAGGGTAAACTTTGGGTTGGTTTGGGGTTGGGTCGCCAGAGAAGGTGGTTCCGGCGATCCTTCTTTTGAATATTCAAAGAGACGGGGACTTATTCGAGGGGATGATCACAGGACGGGGAAGGGGGTATTGGTGGTCTTGTGGTGTAAATTTGGGGCGGTTTGGTGACCGGCTGCCACCGTGAGGCGATTTCCGGCGGCGGCATTAGGGTGGTTGCTTGGTGGTCAAAGGTGGTCATAGGGCGGAGACAGGGAGGTATTACAGTCAGTGTATTTTATATGAGGAAGATGAAGAGTTTTGTCTCTGAGTATATACAAACATTTGGACATATATATTTAATTTGGGTGAGGGTTTCAGGGCCGTTGGATGGTTTGTTGATCAACAACTGTGATGGCCTTTCCCTGAAACGGTGTCGTTTGGGGCTCTTGTATGTGGATTGGGTCGGGGACCTTATTTTTTGGGCTGGGTGCTGGTATTTTTTACAGGGTAAGGAATTTGGGTCACCCAGGTCTGGCCCAATTGTGGCCAGCCTGGGTGGTATATATATATATATATATATATATATATATATATATATATATATATATATTGTGTGTTTTGTTTTCCTTTTCTCTTTTTTTAATAATATAATTCCTAATTGTGTTTTTTTCCAAAACCCTAATTAACCTAATAATTCTCTATTTATTCAACACAACAATTAAAAATTAAAGAAAACAACTAAAATGCAGGAAATACTACTTATTTATTTTTTGAATTTATATTAGTAAAATTAACCCTAATTAACAATTATTTTAGTAAAAATATGAAATTAAATCCTAAATAATTTTAAACGTGCATTAATGAAAACACACTGGCACACGCAATTAAATCCTATAAATAAATCCTTAAACAAATATAAAAAGGAAAATCCTAAACCCGAGAGTCCTGTAGGAGTCGACTTAACAGGGAAAAAATCATATGCTCACAGATGCCCCTCTTTGCGCGGGAACACGAAGAGTTTTCGTGCAAAGACAAGTGAGCAAACATGAGCAATTTTCTTCCTACTGAATACTCCGTGTGAAGCATTTTGAAATTTTTTTGATCGAACCTTGCTTCAAAGGTTGCCTACATATCCTTGGCGATAAAGGAATCAGGTCAATGTAGTTCTGGAAGTTTTGGTAGCTGGGACTACCATGGACTATGATTTCACTGCTGTTGCTACTGCTACTGCTTACCAACTCTTTATTACACAAAAGAAAATCAAAAGCTAAACTGGCTAGGCCTGTCAACTACGATATATAAGATTCCTATATATAAATCTTTAGGATCTCGATCTTGAATCTTAGCTGATTTTGCTGTAGACCTTGATCTGAATCTTGATGCCTATTAGCCGCAACCGCTGGTTTATTCTTCAGTTCTTGAAACAAAGCTGGACATGCGGAGTTTGTGACTTCATTCCAATTTTGAGCAGTCCGTATCTCTGTCGGCTTCATCATTTTGAATTCACTTCTTTTATTATTTTCTTCTTTTCTTTTATTTTGGATTGAGACTCATGCTTTCGGTCATTTCGAATCTTGTGCCTTAAGGTGAAACCTGCTCGGACACCAACACAAATAAACGAACAAAATTTTCCTGCCCCAGTTTTCACTGGGAAAATTCCGTGAGTTATTTGCAACACAAATCCAAGCTAATGTTTATTGAAAACAATAAAAATCGGGATTGTATATCCCTTGGAAAGATCGCCAGGTTATGCTGGGAAGGAGAAAGGGTCTCTGCTGGGGATAAGATGAGGATCCACGGGTTATGCCGGGATAGGACTGAAAAATGTCCCTGTTGGAGGTAAGGAAAGATCCACGGGTTATGCCGGGATGGAAAAAGGTCCCTGCTAGGGACGGAAAGAGAGTCATGGATTATGAAGAAATTTCTGGGTTATGCCAGGGGATCCACGGGTTATGCCGGGATGAATGAAAATTCCTGGGTTATGCTAGGGGAATCCGCGGGTTATGCGAGATTAAAAGAAGACTCCTAGGTTATTCTAGGAAGATCCACGGGTTATGCTGGGATTGAAAGAGAATTCCTAGGTTATGCTAGGGAAATCCACAGGTTATGCCGGGATTGAATGAAAATTCCTGGGTTATGCCGGGATTGAAAGAAGACTCCTGGGTTGTGCTAGGGAGATCCTTATGTTACGCCGGGATTAAAAGAAGTCCTGAGTTAACTCTGCAGGTTATGCTGGGATTGAATGAAAACTCCTGGGTGATG
The DNA here is from genome assembly GCA_034376525.1 of Nicotiana benthamiana. Lineage (NCBI taxonomy): Eukaryota > Viridiplantae > Streptophyta > Magnoliopsida > Solanales > Solanaceae > Nicotiana > Nicotiana benthamiana. The sequence goes on from CM067341.1 coordinate 21,415,932, forward strand.
CCAGAGGGATCCACGAGTTATGCCGGGATAAAAAGAAGTCATGGGTTATGCCAGGGGAATCCGCGGGTTATGCGGGGATTGAATGAAAATTCCTGGGTTATGCCAGGGGGATCCACAGGTTATACCGGGATGAATGGAAAATTCGTGGGTTATGCTAGGGGAATCCGTGGGTTATGCCGGGATTGAAGAAGAATTCCTAGGATATGATAGGGAGATCCACGGGTTATGCCGGGATTGAAAGAAAACTCCTGGGCTATGCCAGGGGAATCCACGGGTTATGCCGGGATGAATGAAAATTCGTAGGTTATGCCAGGGGAATCTGCGGGTTATGCCGGCATGAATGAAAATTCCTGGGTTATGCTATGGAGATCCACGGGTTATGCCGGGATGAATGAAAATTCCTAGGTTTTGCCAGGGAGATCCACAGGTTATGCCGCGGTGAATAAAAAATCCTGGGTTATGCCAGGGAGATCCACAGGTTATGCCGTGATGAATGAAAAATCCTAGGTTATGCTAGGGAGATCCACGGGTTATACCGGGATTGAAAGGGAATTCTTAGGTCATGCTAGGAGGATCTACCAGGAAGTGAAGGACCATAGGGATCCTTTTGACTATGCTTGGGGTAGAGGGGAAAGGCATGGTTGCGGTGTGCCAAGGGCAGTTGTACCAACAAAGAATGGCCCCTGCTTACAACAAGAAAGTGCGCCCCAGGAGTTTCAAAATCGGGCGGCTGGTATTGAGGCGGATACTTCCTCACCATTAGAAAGCTAAAATTCGCTCAAAACTGGAAAGGTCCATACATTATCAGAAAGATACCACTTAAAGGAGCATTGTACCTGGGTGACGCTGAAGGAGACGAGGCCGAGGCAGCAGTAAATGCAGATGCAGTAAAAAGGTATTATCTTTGAACCCCCTGCAGCAGTGACCCGATTGATTGAAACGACGAAGGCTTTGCTTTCGTGCTACCATCACCCTCTTTGGAACATGAAAATGCTGTTAAAAAAGCAAAACAAAAAAAAAGAGAAAGAAGATAAGAAAAGAAAAATAAAAAAAGAAAAAAAGAAAGAAAAAAGAAAAATACAAACAAATTAGTTTAGGAAAATTTCCTGAACTACGTCTGACTTGATTCCGAAAGGATACGTAGGCAGCCTCTCCGTGAGGTTCATCCATATCAAAATAAAAACCCCATTTACCCAAGAAAACCAAAACTGGGGCAGAAATATATTGGTTCGATTACAAATCCATCAGAATGGTTCCAAAGTTATAGATCCCCGGGGATGTGAAAAATATCTTTATTAGGATTCGAGACCAATCAAATTTTTGAGAGAAATAAAATGAGAGAGTCTTATCGGTGAAAACCTCCGGGCACCATATGGCGACACCAAGCAAAGAAGAACAAAATAAGAGAGTCTGTTTTGCAAAAACTCGCAAAGAGAGCTATCGGGCGAGAGGAGCAGAGAAATGAGAGAGGTCGATTGGCGAAAACCCAATAAGGGCATCGTCGGCCGAAAAAAAAGAAATATTGTGGCTCAAGTTTGAATAAGTTTCTTTGGTTTTGAAAGAGTTGAAGTCAGAAGGCAGGAATGGATCTGGGACGGGTATTCAGTCCAAGAAGCATGTCGTTGCCATTTATAACCGGTTCATACTTCCAGATAAGTCCCCTCTGTTCCCTCCAAAGGAACATACCTCTCTAAAATCCATGTTTCATTCCTTTCCACTTTTACCTTGATGTCTTGACCACTCCTTAAGAAAGGTAGGAGGACTAGTCTCACGGGTTTCTCCTAGCAAGAACTAACGGAATACCCGGCCATTCTTTGTTGGTACAACTGCCCGTGGCGCACCGCAACCATTCGTTTTTCTTCAATTAATTCCAGCTGCTCCAAACGGGTTTTGACCCATTTATTATCTTCAATTTCTGCTTCGATAATCACTGAGAGCGAAGGGATTTCCACCTCGGTGGGTATGACAGCCTCAGTCCCATATACCAACAAATAGGTTGTTTCTCCTACCGATGTACGTACTGTGGTACAATATCCCATCCGTTCAAAAGGTAGCTTTTTGTGCCATTACCTCGAGCTTTGAGTCATTTTCCTCAATATATTCTTGATGTTCTTATTAGCCGCTTCGAATGCACCATTAGCTTTGGGCCAGTAAGGAGTGGAGTTTATATGTGTTATCTTGAACTCTTCACATATCTCTCCCATCAGCCGACTGTTTAGATTAGCCGCCTTGTGTGTAATGATAGTAGCGGGAATCCCAAAATGACAAATGATGTTGGAATGTAAAATATCCACCACCGCTTTCTTGGTAACAGACTTAAGGGTGATGCCCTCAACCCATTTTGTGAAGTAATCGATGGCGACCAATATGAATCTGTGTCCATTTGAGGCTTTTGGCTCAATCGACCCAATGATATCCATGCCCCAGGCGGCAAATGGCCAGGGTGCTAACACAGGATGTAGTTCATTTGGAGCGCATGAATCAAATCACCATGCACCTGGCATTGATGACATTTTCGAATAAAGCTGAAGCAGTCTTTCTCCATGGTCATCTAGTAATATCCAGCTCGGAGTATTTTCTTTGCCAGTACATAGTCGTTCATATGGGGCCCACAAACTCCCGCATGTACTTCGTGCATAATTCTCCCGGCCTCCTTGGTGTCCACACATCTCAGCAAATTAAGATCTGGAGTCCTTTTATACAATGTATCACCACTCAAAAAGAAATTGCTTGCATGCCGTCGAATGGTTTTCTTTTGTTTCCCAGTGGCTTGCTCGGGATACTCCTGTGTTTTTATGAATCTCTTGATGTCATAATACCAGGGTTTTGTGCCGGACTCTGCTTCGGTCGCGTTACAATACCCATGCCTTTCTTTGACTTGGATTTGTAAAGGGTCAACATAGGCGTTTCCAGGGTAAGGTAACATGGAGGCCAAGGTTGCGAGTGCGTCTGCTAACTCATTGTGGCAACGGGGAATGTACCTGAATTGTACCGACCTGAACCGTTTGCTAAGGTCTTCCACATGCTGTCTGTATGGGAGGAGCTTAATATCTCTTGTCTTCCATTCTCCTTGAGCCTCTCGGATGATCAGATCGAAATCTCCCATGATTAGCAATTTTTTTTACATCTTGATTAATGGCCATGTTCATGACCATGATGCAAGCCTCATATTCAGTTCTATTATTGGTGCAGAAGAACCGGAGTCTGGCTGTAGCTAGATAGTGCTGTCATGTGGGTGAGATTAAAATTTCCCCAATCCCTACGCCTTTTGCATTTACTGCTCCGTCAAAGAACATTTTCCAGACGGGGGTGTCTTTAGTTGCTATTTCCAATGAATTCACTTCTTCATCAGGGAAGTAGGTGTTTAAAGGCTGATATTTGCCATCAACGGGGTTCTCAGCCAGATGATCTACCAATGCTTGAGCTTTCATCGCAGTACGAGTGACATAAACAATGTCGAACTCGGTGAGCAAGATCTGCCATTTGGCCAGTCGCCATGTGGGCATTGGTTTTTGGAATATGTACATTAGTGGATCCAGCCTGGTTATGAGGTATGTGGTATGAGCTTACATATAATGACTTAACTTCTGATCCACCCACGTCAAGGCGTAACAAGTTCTTTCTAACAGTGTGTACTTGGCCTCGTAACTGGTAAACTTTTGGCTCAAAAATAAATGGCTTCTCTTTCTTTCCCCTGGAATTATGCTGTCTGAGAATATATCCAAAAGAGCCTTCCAGACTGTTAGATAGAAAAATAGTATCCTTCCTGGTTCTGGCGGAACCAAAACTGGTGGATTGGACATGTGTTGTTTGATTCTGTCAAAAGCTTCGTGACACTCGACTGTCCACTTGACTGGTGCATCTTTTTTCAATAGCTTAAATATGGGCTCACATATGGAAGTCAACTGGGCGATGAATCGGGTGATGTAATTCAATCATCCCAATAGACTCGTTACATCCTTTTTAGTCATTGGAGGAGGTCCCTCTCGAATGGATTTTATCTTGGTTGGATCCAATTCGATGCCTCTTCGGTTGTCGATGAACCCGAGTAATTTGCCTGACGGGACCCCAAATGCGCACTTTGCTGGATTTAATTTCAAATCATATTTGCGGAGCCATTCGAAGAACTTCCTCAGGTACTTTACATGATCGCCCTGCAGCTTGGATTTGATAATCACGTCATCCACATACACCTCTATTTATCGATGCATCATGTCGTGGAAGATGGTGGTCATAGCCCTCATGTATGTTACCCTGGAGTTTTTCAATACAAAAGGCATAACTCTATTACAATAGGTTCCCCAAGGTGTGGTAAAGGCGGTTTTCTCAGCATCTTCCTCATCCATCAACACTTGGTGGTTTCCTGCATAGCAATCTACGAAGGATTGAATCTCATGCTTGGCACAGTTATCGACAAGGATGTCGATGTTGGGTAGAGGGAAGTTGTCCTTGGGACTGGCCTCATTTAAATCTCTGTAGTCCACACACACTCGAGTTTTACCGTCCTTTTTTGTACTGGGACCACATTGGCCAGCCATGTGGTGTACCGGACCACCCGAATTACCCCCGCCTCTAGCTGTTTTGTAATCTCCTATTTGATTTTATTGCTGACATCAGGCTTGATCTTTCTTTGATTTTGTTGGACCGCAGGGCATTCAGGGTATGTAGACATGAACCACCAAATCCATAGTCAAATCGGTCATGCCATCGTAATACCATGCAAGTATATCCTTGAATTCCCAAAGGAGTTGAACCAATGAATCCCGTATTTCTTTACTCACATGGATGCTTATTTTAGTTTCTTTGATTTCATCGGGATTGCCCAAATTAACCAATTCAGTGTCGTTTCAGTTTGTCTTAGGTTTGTTTTCAAAGTGTTCCAACTCTCGGTTGATTTCCCTAAAAGCCTCTTCTTCATCGTTTTCCGGTTCTTGGTTCATTATTTCACAGATGGGCAGCATGTTTGGGTCGTGGCATGAAGTCCGCGAGCATGTCTTTTTATTTAAAGCCGCATTATTGGGACTCGCCTCCCGCTTGACTGGGAAAGGTGTGGCCTTCCAATTTTGAAGCTTGGCATCTGGCCCCACATAGAGCACTTCGGCGGCGCTTGAACCTTCTCCCGGTTGGACCAGATTGACCTCGTACAACAACTCCCTCATAGCTCCGCAAATCTCATCAATTTCTTCTACCGTGAAGGTTTCTCCTTCCTCCTACTCACTGTACTTTGGTTTTACAAAGGTTTTGTACAAGTGGGGTTGGGGTCGTGGCAAGGACCATCCATGGCGCTTTCTGCGATTGGCCCAGGTGATATCTTATGAGGTTGGATGAAAGCCCAGTCCAAAGAACTTCTCTGCGGGAGGCAAGCCGACCGGCTCGGTTGTGCCTTGTAGGGAGATTCCGAGTGCCTTGCTTGGCGTAAAACCTTGGCGCGTCATTTACTTTGCCACCATAATTGAAGCATTTGAGAGAAAAGGGTGGGGGAGTGGCTTGCCTTCTTCATATTGATCGGCTACTGCGACTTCAAAAGCTTGATAGACTATGTGCTCACTCCCTTCCTTGGCTTCGAGACAAGAGACAGAGGGGTTCCGATAAATCGACTGTTCGTCCTCTCCATGAACTACAATCTCCTGGTTTTCATGTTCAAATTTCAGCATTTAGTACTGGGTAGAAGGTACTGACCCTGCTGCATGAATCCACGACCTTCCTAGGAGGTAATTATAGGAGGTGTCCATATCTAACATCTGAAATGTTAGTTCGAAGTCAACTGGACCAATGGTGAGTACCAAGTCAATTTCGCCTATGATGTCTCTTTTGATTCCATCGAAGGCTCGTACACACACGTTATTAGGACGGAGCCTATATGTCTCAATCTCTATTCTCCGCAAGGTAAACAGTGGGCATATGTCTACTTCGGAACCTCCGTCGATCATCCATCTTTTGATATAATATCCCTCGCACTTGACGGTGGGGTGCAAGGCTTTGTTGTGAGCAGTTCCCTCCGGAGGTAAGTCATTCTTACTGAACGAGACATGGTTAATAGCGAAAAATCTCTCTGCCATTTTCTCTATTGCTCCACAGAAGTCTCAGCCGGTACATATGCTTCGTTCAGTGTTTGGTCCAACACTTGCTTGTGCTCGGGAGATTTCATCAAGAGTGACAAGAAAGAAACATGCTCAGGTGATTTTCAAAGGTGATCCACCACTTCGTACTCTGACATTTTCATTTTCTGAAAGAATGCTTCTGCCTCCTCAACATTAACTGGCTTTTTAGGTGGGAATCGCCATTTGGTGGCAGCGTTCACCTCTTCCATATCTGAGTATTTCTTTGTAGGATAACCTTTTTGATTTTCCCTGATGATTTCTTTGCCCTTGTATGTAACGATGGTTTCTTGGTAATTTCAAGGGACGTCAGAAAGGTTTGTCATGGGCTTCTACGGTGCGCGACCGATTACCACGGGCTCATTCAGCACCGATGGTTTAATCGATTCCCGTACCACATAGGCTTTCTTGGTTACATACAAGGTTTTGTTCAGCTCGAACCTCCTTGGGGGAATCAAAGTGGGCTGCTTTTCTTGACGCCCTCAAGGGATGTAGAGTATTGTTTCCTTGGTAGGGTTTCGTCTCAGCTTTGATTTCAGGCGTCTTCTCTGCTTCTGGGCATTTGGCTTCATTCATTTGCTTTTCTTCAACTTTTGGTTTTCTGTCCACCTCGGCGATGGCTATTATGTATTTCAGGGCGGGATCGAATTCTTTGTCCTCGCAGATCATTCCGATGACCGGCCCGATGTTGTGAGCCGGAAACGGGTTATCCGTTATGTTTGGGACCTCTTCATCTCTCAGTACTATCTTCTTTTGGTCTATGAAATCCTACACTACTCGTTTTAGGGTCCAGCAATTTTCGGTGTCATGTCCCTCTGCCCCAGAGTAGAGACTCTATGTTGAAAAATATCAACGAGGAAGTGAAGACCCTATGTTGGAAAAAATATTAGGGAGTGGAGACCCTATGTTGGAAAAGAGACGAGGGAGTGGAGACCCTATGTCTAAAATAAATCAACTAGGGAGTGCAGACCCTATGTTGGAAAATGCAGCTAGGGGTTGGAGACCCTATATTACCATGATTTTGAATACTTTTGCTTTTCTTTCTTTTTATTTTTCATCATTATTTATTTAATAATAATAATTATTATTTTATATTTTGTTTTAGAGAATGAGTAAATACGGGATTGAATTTCGGAGGAGACGTTTTTTGAGTTTTTACTACAAAACTGTTTCTAGCCCTTGCGCAATTTCTTTTTGGTTGCACCTGCTTCTTGGAAGGTTGCTTTTGGATTACACATGTTTCATGTTTTTCAAAAAAAGGGGAATTTGTTTGTTGAAGTGGTTGGTTGGCTTTGTGGATTTAATTGTTTCGGTCACTTGTTCTTGACTCTTTCAACTGCAACTGGTTGATTCTTGAATACCGATTGCATTTCTGACCCTGGAAAACCTCTGGCTTTCTAGACTTTTCCATGACGATTAGTCACGTGGGACTTAATCTATCAACTTTATTTTACTTTTGTGGGCATTTGACTTTGATTTTCTTTCTTTTCAAGAGTTTTTGATTTCGAAACATCGGCCAATCAGAGTCGACTCGATGCACCCGGCGAGGCTGGATGCCTTTTTGAATATTGGCTCGTATAAGACAAAAACCCTATAAATCAATCTTGACATATTTTCTTTGTCTTAGTTTTAAAATAAAATTATACCGAAAGGGATTTAAAGAAAATCAAATAGTGAAATGGACAAATGAACTTAGACGAGAGGTATTCGTATCGGGGAAAGGAAAGAAGGACTTATCTGGAGTACATATGGACTAACATGACATGCCTTTTGGACCGATGCCTAATATGTGTAAACCGTCAAACTCTCAAAAATTCATCATAACCTATACCTCAAAAATTTATAAATCTTGCCCGGACTCTATCGATGTCGATGGTTGTGAGGATCCCCTTTTCGATCAGTGCCGTCCTTTATGGGTTTTCACCAGCTGACCTCTCTCTTTTCTCTTATCACCGTCACCATGTAGTTCTCTTTGTGAATTTTCACTACCAAGACTCTCTCATTTCAATTTCTGTGCTTACCATCACCTTATGGTGCCTGTGAGAAATTTCACAAATAAGACTCTTTCATTTTATTTCTCTTAAATAGTTGCATTAGTCCCAAGTAATTGTATCCTCCCATTTTGATCCTCTTTACCGATTGATCGAAAGGACTTGAACAGGATTTTGGGGTAAAAATCATTTGGATTGAACTACAACTTTGGAAACTTGCATGTGAGACCATCATCGAACCATTATAACATTTGCCCCAGTTTCAACTTTGGGGAAAATTTGGATTTTTATTTTGGTGCGACTGAATCTTAGATACAGGCTACCTACGCATCCTTTCGGAATCAAGTCGAATGTAGTTCAAGGGACTTTATTTTTTATTTTCTTTTCTTTTTTCTCTTTTCTTTTTTTATTACTTCCAGGTTCCAAAGAGCGTAATTGAAGAAAAAAGGAACCGATTCAAAGGGTTTTCAAGGGTTGGTATTGTTTGGGTAGCGAGAATAAAAGCCTTTGTCATCCCAACCCGAGAGTATTAAAGTTATGTAAAGGGGTTAAACATAGTACCTTTTTACCGCATCTGCATTGACAGCTGCTTAGGAATTGTTTCCTTCGAAATCCCCCAAAATACAATGCTCCCCTTTGCAACACTCTTCTAATAATGTAAGGACCTTTCCAATTTGGAGCTAGTTTCTTTTTCCTTCTTCATGATGTGGGAGAATACGTCTCAAACGGTATTGGCCCATGATATCTACCAAATCCGCACTCCAAAAGAATAGCAAGAGAGGGTAACAATAGCTTTTACCTGATTTTGGGCCGGGATCGAATCCAGAGAGAGCTAGTGTTAGAGTTGAGTATCTATCTAGCTTAGAATTGCGAGTGTGTTATTAATTGATCTTGTCATCATTTTTGTTTTTTTCTTTATATTCTACTATGCTAAAACTACAAATTATAATTGCAACTAAGTTAAACTAAGAGTTAATTGCTACAAGTTATATGTAATGGTTTAAAAGGCACTAGGGTAGTGACTTTCACTTAGGTGGCTAATTGACGGTTAATTGCTTCTAAGGAACGCTTGACATGACTGGGGAAATATGCTATAACCATTGCATGATGTTACTCACTCTCACACCTCTCGGTAGAAGAGAGTGATTTTACCCAATTGACTTTCTCAATACCAACTGGGTATGCAAATCTGCTCAAGCAACTAGGGTTCAAGTCCGGTAATTACTCTCTTGATGTTTAACCCTTTAATTAGGACTATCAATTCTCTTGAGTGCATCCCAATTCCTTGTTGGGTAAATTTTGGAGACTTAGGCTCTCTTTCTCAAGAAAAGACAAGTCAACGTAGCACAAACCAGTGTTTGCAACCACCAATTCATAATTTAAACCATAAAACTGACCCAAATAACAAATACCCATAGTCAATCTAGCCTTAAATTGCAACACCCATCAATTACCCACACTAGGAATGAGATACAACCCTAGCTAATGGGTTTAGCTACTCATGCTTGAAGTGAAAAACAGAGAAATAGATGAAGATAAAGACATATTAATGAATTGTTAAAGTACATATAAAGATTCAATGATAAAAACTAAGTAAAAATGCCAAAAAATGGCTACAAAAGTTCTTCTCACAAGCGCAGCCGGAGTTCTAAAATGTCTGATGCCCTAAAATGGAAATAGGTTCTATTTATACTAAGCTGGAAAAACTGGACAAAAATGCCCATGCGGGGTCAGTGCAGACCGCATAAAATAGTGTGCGGCCACTATGGGCTCTAAAAACTTCAATTTCATCTCTCTCTCTGAACTCAGGCTCCACGGTCTGCGCAGAATTGATCGCAACCGTGGATTCTTCTAGTGCCGTCCCAAAAAACATGATCGCAGACCGCGCAGCTTGAACCTTAGCAATTTTCATCTCTCTGATCTTCGCCTCTACGGACCGCACATAATGGTAGTATGTCGACGGAGCCTTCAGGGACCGCACAATTTCCACTGCAGCCGTATTGCTCTAACACTTGATTTTCCAGTTCTCTGAGTCTCCCTAGTGCGGACTGCACAAAGTGTAGTGCAGCCGCACTAGGCCTGTTTGTCCTGAGTTTTCTTTGTCTTTGGTACTTGTCCAGGTTTCACTCTTTTTTCGAGCCAATCTTTGACATATCGTCACTTTATCAATCAAACCTGCAATCAAGCACAACTTATGGCCTTTTGGGACCATTTTTTAGCAATTTATAATCAAAGAGTAAGTAAGAAGGAGCACGAGTCACGAAAAAAATCCCTAGTTATCAACTCCCCCAAACTTAAGCTTTTTCTTGTCCTCAAGCAAACAAAATAAGACCCACCCCTTAAGGGACAATACAAAATTTTTTAGCTATCCTAATGTAACCTCAACAATCATCAATTGGGACTAACAATTGCCTTCAATACGAATGAATCATTAACAACATATTACCTTTAAAAAAACGTAGATCAACTGTGACACAAGAGTATCAAGAGTTGACTCATTACATCAAAGAACTCTCTTAATTACTTTGGTCATTATGGAACCCAAAATCACATATCCTCAACTCTCCTTAAGTAAACCTCACCTTTTAGAATATTAGCACACAAACCGAGGTTAATAGAAATTCACTCATCTGTCTCAAGAAAAGGTCACATGTCCGGATCTAAGTACCATATGCGTTCCCCTTATATAAGTATCTACTAATGTTAGATTTATTCAACTCAAGATCATATTGGGCTTTTGTGGAGTTATTGTGAAGGCTTTTGGTCCTCTGCTTGCTCGGGAACCTCAGTATGGTTCCCGGTATCCTATTGCTTAGCTGATATGACCTGGGCCTGGACCTGGACAGGCTGTGGATCTGGTACATCCAGTGGCTGACTGGAGGAGGCCTCTGGTGGGTCAGCCATTTGGATGATGGCATCATCTGCTCTCGGGATTGTCCTTTTTCCTCTTTAGAGGCCACTATGACTACTCCGGCTATAGCTTAGCTGCTTGAACTGGGTCCTGAAATAATATATCTAAAGGCAGCTGGTCTGCCTTTAGCTTGTCAACCTCCACCCTCAGCCCCTTTACGGACTCCTTGGAGCCCTGTGTCTTGCGCATCATCTTGTGCTCCTTGGCAATCTCCTTTAGAGCCTTGCCATGTGAATCGACTACCTTTGGCAAAGAATCCTAGATGGTGAGGATTTTCTTCAGGTTTTCAAGAATCTCTTTCAATGCACCCATAATAGATTGTGGGACTTATGCTGGCTGAGGTGTTGACGGCGCTGCAATTATGATGGTCAAGGCAGACAACTTGGATGAAGCAATATAGATCCAGTTGTTTAGACTCTGAAGTGTCTGTCTCAGTCGGTGGGCAACTAGGATGGGCCCGGGTAGATGGAATCTCCGGGCCTGCTGATATGGAAGGGTCTGGAGGAATGACTGAAGTAGAGGGTCTGTGAGGCATCACAACAGAGGTGGAGGCTGGCTCAGTAGGGGCCTCTGCCACAATTGGCTAGTTGGGGCAGAAGCCATTGCCTTATAAATCTTGTCCTTGGGGTTGTCTGGCCCCTTCAAACTATACCATGAGAACAGAGTTGTTGCCTTTACCTTGATGTCAAACGACCTCTTTTCCACCTTCAAATCTTGGAATTACATGGTCAGGGTATTGGGGAAAGGGTAATTACGATCAGTCTTAGTATCCACAAGAGAAATGATGTGGGACATCACATTCCTCACATTTATGGGGTACCCTACCATGATGGAAGCAACCAATATAGCTCGATGGAGAGGGAGAGTCTAACCATGGGTGGTAGGATCTAATTTGTTGCTCACGAACATCTCCCAACCCCTCGTTTCAATGTTGAGGGTCCTCTGAAGTATCTTGACCCCAGTAGTCAACCAATCAGGAACTGTCCCCGGGATTGCCAGGAAATGAGCTAACTATGGGCGGACCTCTTCGGCCATCTCTAGCTTTGCCATGTAATGGGTCTCCTCTTCTTTATTGAAACCCAAATAGTTATTCAGCGACTTCCTGTCAAACAACACCTTTTTGTTACGAACCTTGGTAAATTTGGAGTTCTTGACGATGTAGGCTACATTGCAGTAGAATTCTTTGACCAAGTGTTCATTTGCGTCCAAACAGTCATCTAAAAAGTGCTCCCTCCTCACTCTCATTCTGAACTGTTTATGCACATTGGGGTTTAGGGGTAGAAGATTTGTATCTACGAAACTCCTCTCCAAAATCAATTTTCTCACCGGCCACCACTCCATGAATTTGTGGTATGCCACCTGGCTTACAACCCTATCCTCCCAAGCTTTGGGTTTTCTAGTTTGGGAAATCCCCCTAACCTTTAGGTTCACCCCCTCAAATACTTCCTCATCCCCTTGTACCTCTTCCTCACCTCCATCTACACTCTCTCCGGATAATGAAGCCGTAGGGGAGGTAGAGTACTCACCACTGCCGGCTGTTGAGCTCTCAGATTACTCTGTGGGAACATGGTCTGGTGCTTGGGCAGTGGGTGTGGTTGGAGAAGTATCATATGTCAATCTCATTTTCTCAGTCCAGTCAGGGACATATTCGGGCACAGAGTCGAAGGAAATATCCTGGAATGGCACATACTCACTACCCGACTGGTCACAAGCTCTATCAGCAGCTTTAATTGCTTTTCTCATCTTTTTGATACCCTCACTTGAGGAATATTTCAAATCATCTTCTTGCCCCTGCCTCCCCGAGAGGATTCACCTCTTCTGGGTTGTTTTGATCCCATTCCTTTTTGTTTAACCACTGTCTGCAAGCACGGGCATCTTACTTTGTTAGTATCAATAGGAGCAGTGAGACATATGTGCAGAATGAATTGCAGAACATAAGCAGACAGTTGCCAAAATAGTATAGTGCGGACTGCACAAAATGGAGTGAGGCCGCACTGGGATCACCGCAAACCGCAAAAAATTGACCGCGTTCTGCATATAGGTGGGTCTTAGAATACCTACCCTCTGAGTTTGACCAGTGTGGACCACACACAATGGTATCCCGGTCGCTCTAGATCATTGTGGATTGCACAAAATGTAGTGCTTCCGCAGTGGGCAAAAGTTACCTTTCAGAAATTTCATCACCGCAGTCCGCACAAAGTGGTACGACGGACTGTACTAGGGCACTACAGACTGCAAAAACCCGACCGCGGTCTGTGGAGGATGCCCAGTTATGGCACTGAGTTAGGGTTCCTAATTTTTTCTTTTAAGTCCAAATTCGTCCCTAACTATTGCTCCTACAAGTTTACCCAGTTCGTTGTACTAATTAAGTAGCTAAGAAACAAGAACCTAACTAACCTAATCTAATGAATCAAGAAATTAGGGAAGAAGGAAGTAAAGGCCAAATTAAATGAAATTATCAAAATCAAATAAGTAAAGGAAAGATTCATGTACCAGATTATGGTATGAATTGAATCAAACGAGTACAAATATGCAGTTACGTGCAAGTGAGGTGATGAACAGTATTTTGGCAGTCTGAGTTTCAAATTCGAAAAAAGGGTAAAAGGGGGTCCGTGGGGTCTATTTATAGAGAATCCCTGGGGCCCATTCTTACCTACCAATGCACCCGCACAAAATGGACCGTGGTCCGCACTGGTCTGTTTAAATCAAATCTAATAAGGTAGGCCTATATGGTCCGTAGAAAATGAACCGCAGACGCGAAGCTCCACCGTGGACCGCACAATATGCCATGCGGCCGAGATGACAAACTTCAAAGAGTCCTTACGTCCACACCAGTGAGGACTGCACAAAGTGTAGTGCGGCCGCACTGGCAACTTCAAAGACTTGTTCAATTTTTCCATCATGTTTTTCACTGCATCAACTCAAACATGTAACATCTCACACATAGTTAGCCAAAACATCAATCCTATACTACAAATAAAATCAAAGAAAAAAGAAAGAAAAAGACATGGGTTTCCTCCCAAGAAGTGCATGATTTAACTTCACGGCACGACGCATGTTACTATATCACTTGAGATGAAGAAGCGCCATCACGTGACTGTCATCAATCTTTCCTAGATAATGCTTGACCCGGTGCTTGTTATCTCTGAAAACTTCACCATTTTTGTTCTTGAGATTAAGAGAACCAAACGGGGTCACAAACACAACTTCAAATAGCCACTGTACTTTGATTTAAGCTTTCCCGGAAACAGACATAAGCAGGAATTGATCAAAAGAACCAAATCACCAAATTTGAACTCCTTTCCACGAGCATATTTGTCATGAAAGTACTTCATCTTGTCCTATACAAGGACGAACTGGAGTAGAATCTACATTTGTCATGTTTATTAAGTTGTTCAACACGAAGATTGGATGCAACATTCCATTCCAAATACAACTTTCTCAAAGGCCATATGGCCTTATGCTCTAACTCAACTGTAGATGGCAAGCTTTCCCAAACACCAACCGATACAGAGACATACCAATCAGAGTCTTGTAAGCCGTCCGATAAGCCCATAGAACATCATCCAACTTCTTTGACCAATCGGTTCTATTAGCATTGACCGTCTGTGATAAGATACTCTTGATTTCCCTGCTGGATACTTCCACTTGACCACTAGCTTGAAGGTGATAAGGGGTAGAAACCTGATGATTGATACCATACTTGGAAAGCAACTTGTCGAAATCTTTATTGCAAATGTGAGACCCCCCATCACTATTAATTGCATGAGAAGTGCCAAACCTTGTGAAAATGCTCTTTTTAAGAAATGCAACAACACTACGTGCTTCATTGTTAGGTAAAGCCACGACTTCAACCCACTTTGAGACATAATCAACCACAACTTGAATGTAATTGTTCCCACAAGAGCTAACAAATGGACCCATGAAATTGATGCCCCAAACATCAAAGATATCCATTTCGAGAATTGTATTGAGAGGCATCTCATCCCTTTTTGAAATTCCACCCGCTCTTTGGCATTCATCACATCTCTTCACAAAATCACCCGCATCTTTGAACAAGGTTGGCCAATAGAATCCACAACTAAGCACTTTAGAAGCCGTCCTCTCCCCACCATGATATCCACAATAGGGAGAGGAATGACAAGCCTCCAAGATACCCAGTTGTTCTTTCTCCACGACATATCTATGAATCGCACCATCCGTGCAGATATATGGCTTGTCCCAATAAACATCCAAGCTATCCCGCTTGAGCTTCTTCATTTGGTTAGGAGAGAGCATATACGGGATTATTCAGGTACAAAGTAATTGGCAACATTGATAAACCATGGTATATCATTGATTGACACTGCAAGGAGTTGTTTGTCGGGAAATGAATTATTGATCTCAAGGCAATCACAAGGCCTCCCCTCCTCCTCCAAATAGGACAAGTGGCACGCTATTTGATTCTAATTACTTTTACGGTCAACAATTTGTAGATCAAAATCTTGAAGTAGTAGCACCTATCTCATCAATCTGGCCTTGGAGTCTTTCTTTGTCATCAAATACCTAAGAGCGACATGATCTGTGTGCACTATAACTTTGCCCCCAAAAGATAAGGCCGAACCTTTTCTGTTGCAAACACTATATCCAACAACTCTTTCTTGATGACTGTATAGTTCCTTTGAGCTTCATTCATGCTCTTACTTGCGTATTTCACCGGATGAAACATCTTGTTAATCCTTTAACCCAAAACAGCCCTAACCGCAACGTCACTTGCGTCATACATGAGCTCGAGGGGCAAGCTCCAATTTGGTATGGCGATGATAGAGGTAGTTATCAACTTGAGCTTGAGAAGATCAAATGCTTGCATACAACACTCATCGAACACAAACTTTGCATCCTTTCCTAGCAACTTGCACAAATGGTATACCACTTTGGAAAAATCTTTTATAAACCTCCGGTAAAAACCCGCATGCCCAAGAAAACACCTCACCCCTTTGACAAAAATAGGGGGAGGAAGCCTCGAAATCACCTCTATATTGTCTTTATCCACTTTATTTCCTTGATTTGAAATTTTGTGACCCAACAATTTACCCTATTCAACCATGAAATGGCATTGAGTACAAGGTTTGTGTCTTCACACTGAGGTCAAAACTCTATCCAAATTACTCAAACACTCATCAATGTAATCCCCAACCACACTAAATTATCCATGAAGACCTCCAAGATATCTTCCACCATGTCAGTGAAAATAGCCATCATGCATCGTTGGAAGGTCGCCGGAGCATTACACAATTCGAACGACATTCGAGAGAAAGTGAATGTGCCGTACGGACAGGTAAAAGTTGTCTTCTCTTGATCCATCAGGGCAATTAAAATTTGATTGTACCCCGAGTAACCATCCAAAAAGTAATAAAAAGCATGCCCCGCAAGACGATCTAGTATTTGGTCAAGGAATGACAATGTGAAATGATCCTTTCGGGTTACCTTGTTTAGCTTGCAATAATCCATACACACTCTCCACCCGGTGACCGTCTGAGTAGGAATAAGTTCATTTTTGTCATTGGTCACCACAATCATACCACCCTTCTTCAGTACACATTGAACTGGAGAAGTCCACAAGCTATCAGAAATGGGGTACACAACCCCGTCATCCAACCATTTGATCACCTCTTTCTTCACCGTTTCTTGCATAGCCTCGTTCAATATCTTTTGAAGCTCCAAGGAAGGCTTTGCATCATCCTCCAAGATATTTTGTGCATGGAAAATGTGGGCTGATTCCTTGAATGTCAGGTAGATTCCATCCAATTGCCCTTTTCTGCTTTTGATGCACCGCCGAAGTGGCCTCAACCTGCATGTTAGTAAGGCAAGAAGAAAGAATAACTGGTAAAGTAGAATTTGAACCCAAGAATTCATACATGAGGTGTGGAGGAAGTCGTTTCAACTCTAACACCGGTGGATCCTCAATTGATGGCTTTGTTGGTGAAGTTTTCTGGTTTTCAAGATCCAAATATAATTTTCTCGGCTCATAAGAATAAGAGCTTATCCCATTTATGACATTCACGCACTCCACTCTATTAGCATCATCATTGACATCCATATTAAGTAGCATGGCATCAAGAGGATCCTCCACGTTGATTATAGCTGTGGTATCATCCACAATAACAGTTGTGACAAGGAGTACAAATGAGCACACCTCAGTGCTATTGGGTTACTTCGTGGATTTGCAAACATGGAAGACCACCTTTTCATCGCCCATTCGGAAAGTGAGCTCACCCGCTTCAACATCAACCAATGCCTTCCCCGTTGTAAGGAAAGGAATATCCAAAATAATAGGAATCTCGTAGTCTTCTTCACAATCCAAAATAATAAAGTCGGCTGGCAATATGAATTTTTCCACCCGGACAAGCACATCATCAATAATTCCCAAGGTTCGCTTTAGCAATCGATCCGCCATTTGAAGCCTCATTGAAGTTGTTCTAGGTTTCCCAATACCCAAAGTCTTGAAAACCGAGTAACGTCATAATATTGATACTAGCTCCCAAGTCATATAAAGCTTTGGCAAAGTCCGCACTTCCAATAGTACAAGGGATAGTAAAAGCTCTGGGGTCTTCAAGATTCGGTGCCATTGAATGCACTATCGCACTTACTTGGTGAGTCATCTTTATTGTTTCACAATCTATAGACCTCTTCTTTGTCACTAAATCCTTCATAATCTTAGTATATCCCGGCATTTGTTCAAGGGCCTCCACCAAAGGCACATTTATGGACAAGCTCTTAATCATATTGATGAACTTCTTAAATTGGTTATCATTTCTTTGCTTTGTGAGCCTTTGAGGATAAGGTGGAGGTGGCCTAGGCAAGGGTGCCTTGGCTTTTGGCACAATCGGCTCGGGTATGTCAATCACGGGTTCCCTAAACGGGTTCACGAAATTTTAAATTTCTACCTCGACTTCATCAATGTCAATCCTTACATCATTTTTCATATTCTCTTTAATAATATCTTCAACAATCAAAGGTACATCATCATCCCGCAACTCAACATCATCATCCACAATTTGCTTTTTTTTAGGCATTCACATCACCGCCTCTCCCAGTTCTTGTTGTAACCGCCATCATATGATTGTTGTTCCTACCCTTAGGGTTCACTACCATGTCACTTGGTAGAGCACCCTTAGGGCGAGTGTACAAAGCTTGAGAGATTTGGCCTAATTGCACCTCCAAGTTCCGGATGGAGGTATTGTGGAAGCCAATTGAGCATCGAAATCTTGGTTCTTTTTCATCATTTTCTGGAACATACTTTCAATTATTCCCATATCACTTCCAGAACAACTAGGACCTTGAGAAGGGCGAGGGGGTGGATTGCTCAGTTGTTGGTACATTGGGGGCCTTTGAAAGCCTTGCCCCCAGGTTCCTTGGTTCCCATTATTTTTTCACCCGCCTTGGTTGTTGTTGTTGCTACAATTATTTCAATTTCCATTCCAATTGACTTGGTTGCCGTTTTGGTTACCCTAATTGTTATTTTGGTTGTTGTTGTTCCAATTGCGGCCACCTTGTTGTTGATTACTATTCTTCCAATTGCCACCACCTTGTTGTTAATTGCCCTAATTTCCTTGGGGTTGCCATTGTTGGTTTGAAAAGTTGCCTCTATTGCCTTGGTAGTTGTTAACATATTGAACCTCTTCACTTTAGTTATCATAACACTTATTTGAAAAACCACCACCATCATTGTCATATTATTCACAATTCCCTTGATATTGTTGCCCTCTTTGTCTTCTCTTAAGCGTAGTAACACCTTCCATGGCGTTGACTTGGCGCGGATTTTGGACTTATTACAACTGCGCCTTCGCCAATTGGTTCATAGTAGAGGTGAACTCGGCAATAGCTTGACCATGATCATGCAATTCCTTGTGCAAATAGATGACCGTGGGGTCACTTTAGGGAACATTTTCTCTAGTTTTCCATGCCGAAGAAGTGTCCGTCATCTTATCAAGTACACCATATGCCTCGTCATAAGAAAGTTTCATAAAATTTCCCTTGGCCAATTGGTTCACAATGCATTGATCCGTGGTGTTGATGCCTCGATAAAAAATTTGTTGAATCATTGCCTCGGTCAAATCATTGTTTTGGCACTTTTTCACCATAGTCTTATACCGTTCCCAAATTTCATGCAGTGGTTCCTTTGGATCTTTCTTGAAGGCTAAAGTTTCATCTCGAAGTGCCGCCATATGACTTGGTGAGAAGAATTTTCCAGTAAATTTATCTACCAACTCATCCCAAGTTGTGATGGAATGGTTGGGGAGTCTCTCAAGCTAGTCTAATGCCTTTCCCTAAAGCGAGAACGGGAAAAGTCTCAATCTCAGCACATCCTCACATACATTTGTCTGCTTGCTCCCCCGACATGTATCAACAAACCCCTTTAGATGTTTGTATGCATTTTGATCCGCAACACCCATGAAGTACCCACGCTGCTCAAGTAAGGTCAACATTACTTTAGTTATCTAAAAATTGCCTGCCCGGATTCGGGGTAGGATAATAGAACATGCGTAGCCCTGGTTCGGTAATACTCTGGAAGCCACTCTTGGATGTGGCAGAGGAGGGTCTGGAATATTGTCGTTTGGAATTGCATTTTCATTGGCATTCTGACTTCTCCATTTTCCTTGAGGTGCTAGAGGCACCTCATCTTGATCAATATCATCTACCTCCTCCCCTGCTAACACGTTTCCAAGAGGGTAATTAGCTTTATTTTAAGACATGTTGGTACCTGAGTAATATCACAAACAAGTAAGTAACAAAGAAGGAAACAATAACAAAACACAAAACTAACTATACAAATAGCCAAAACCGTTAGCTCCCCGACAACAGCGCCAAAAAGTGATCGCTACCAACTCCGCACTACTATAGAGTAGAAAGAGAGGGTCACAATAGCTTTTACTCGATTTTGGGTCGGGATTGAATCCACAGAGAGATAGAGTTGGAGTTGAGTATCTATCTAGCTTAGAATTGCGAGTGTGTTCTTAATTGATCTTCTCATCATTTTTGGATTTTTTTCTTTATATTTTACTATACTCAAACTACAAATTGTAATTGCAACTAAGTTAAACTAAGAGTAAATTGCTACAAGTTGTATCTAATGGCTTAAAAGGAACTAGGGTAGTGACTTTCACCTAGGTGGCTAATTAACGAGTAATTGCTTCTAAGGCACACTTGACATGATTGGGGAAATATGCTATAACCGTTGCACGACATTACCCACTCTCACACCTCTCGGCAGAGACAGCGTTTTTGCCCAATTGACTTTCTCAAGACCAAATGGGTAGGCAAATCTGCTCAAGCAACTAGGGTTCAAGTCAGGTAATTACTCTCTTGAGTTTTAACCCTTTAATTGGGACTATCAATTCTCTTGATTCCATCCCAAATCCTTGTTGGGTCAATTTTGGAGATTTACGCTCTCTTTCTCAAGAAGATCCAAGTCAACTTAGCACAAAACAATATTTGCAACCACCAATTCATAATTTAAACCGTAAAATTGATCCAAATAACAAACATCCATAGTCAATCTAGCCTTAAATTGCAACACCCATCAATTACCCACACTAGGGTTGAGCCACAACCCTAGCTAAGATAAAGACATATTTAATTGCTAAAGTAAATATAAATATTCAATGATAAAAACTAAGTAAAAATGCCAAAAATGGCTACGAAAGGTCTTCTCACGAGCGCAACTGAAGTTCTAAAATGTATGATACCCTAAAAATGGAAAAAGGTTCTATTTATACTAAGTTGGAAAAACTAAACAAAAATGCCCCTATGGGGTCAGTGCGGACCGCACAAAATGGTGTGCGACCACACTAGGCTCTGAAATCTTCAATTTTATCTCTTTACACTCAGGCTCCATGGTCCAGACAAAATGGACCGCAACCGCAAAGTCTTCAAATGCGATCCGCACAAACATGACCGCGGACCGCACAACTTGAACCTTGGCAATTTTATCTCTCTGATCTTCGCCTCTGCGGACAACACATAGTGGTAGTGCGGCCGTGAAGCCTTCAGTGCGGACCGTAAAATTTTCACTGTGGTTGCGTTGGTCTAACACTTGATTTGCTAGTTCTCTTAATCTCTCTAGTGCGGACCGCACAAAGTGTAGTGCGACCGCACTAGGCCTGTTTGTCCTGGGTTTGCTTTGTCTTTGGTACTTGTCTGCAGGTTTCTATCCTTTTTCGAGGCGATCTTTTAAATCTCGTCACTTTATGATCAAAACTACAATCAAGCACAACTTATGATCATTTTGGGACTATTTTGTAACAATTTCTAATCAAAGCACAAGTTAGAAGGAGCATGAATCTCGACAAAATCCCTAGTTATCACCCCACTTCAAATTTTCTAGGCCACACTTTCTTGTTTTAGGCACGGGCCATTCTTTGTTGGTACATCTACCCGTGGCAAACTGCAACCATCTGCTTTTCATCAATCATGGTTAATTGTTCTAACCAGATTTTGACCCATTCATCATCGTTGATTTCAACTTCAACTATGATTCGAAGAGAGAGAGTCTCAACTTCTACAGGTATTACAACTTCAGTGCCATAAACCAATAAATAGGGCATGTCCCCAACTGACATACACATCGTTGTGCGATATCCCAATAATTCAAAAGACATCTTTTTATTGCACTGTCTAGAACTTTGAATTATTTTCCTAAGGATCTTCTTGATATTCTTATTTGCGACTTCTACGGTGCCATTAGCTTTAGGACGATAAGGGGTAGAGTTGCGATGCATAATCTTAAATTGTTCAGATACCTCCCTCATTAAGTGGCTGTTCAGATTTGCAACATTATCTGTAATTATAGTTTTAGGAATACCAAAACGATAAATAATGTTGAAATGCACGAAGTCTACCAATGCTTTCTCGGTGGCAGCTTTGAAAGTGACTGCTGCAACCTACTTTGCGAAATAATCAATGGCAACAAAGATGAATTTATGCCCATTTGGAGTTTTGGAATCGATCAACCCAATGACATCCATACCCCATGCAACGAATGGCCAAGGTGCTAACATAGGATGCAACTTGGAAGGCGGTGTATGAATCATGCACTGTATATCTGACACTGATTGCATTTTTGGACAAAACTGAAGCAATCTTTTTCCATGGTTATCCAGTAATAACCTGCCCACAGGATTTTCTTTGCACGGAAATATCCATTTATATGGGCCCCACATACTCCCGAATGCACTTCGTTCATGATCTTTTCCGCTTTTTGGTCATCTATACACCTCAAAAGATTTAAATCTGGAGTTCTTTTGTACGAGACCTCTTCGCTAAAAAAGAATTTGCTGGCAAGCCTTCTAATGGTTCTCTTTTGGTCTCCACTGGCTTACTCGGGATATTCATTTGTTTTTAAAAACCTTTTCATATCATGATACCATGGTTGAACACCTGGTTCTATTTCAACCACATTGCAATAATCGTGTCCTTCTTGAATTTGGATCTCCAGCGGGTCAATATTGACATTGCCTAGATATGGAAACAGTGAGGCCAAAGTAGCTAGTACATCATCTAACTCGTTGTGGAATCGAGGTTTATACCTAGACTCGACGATCTTGTACGGTTTGCTAAGATCTTCTACATGTTGCCTATATGGAATAAGCTTGATATCTCAGGTTTTTCGTTCACCTTGGGCTTGCCGAATGAACAAATCAGAATATCCCATGATTAATAAGTCTTCCACATTTAGATTTATGCCATGTTCATGCCCATGATGTAGGATTCATACTTAGTAGTGTTGTTCGTATAGAGGAACTGAAGACGGGTTGTAGCCGGATGCTTCGATTAGTTCTGACCAGTGGGCAAAATCAGAATTACCCTAATCCTGACACCTTTTGTATTTACAGCTCCATCAAAGAACATTTTCCAAGCATTGGTGTCTTCTGGAATTACTTCAATTGAATTACATCCTAATTCGAAAAATATGTACTTAGGGGTTGGTTTTCATCATCAATCGGGTTCTCAGTTAGATGATCCGCCAAGGCTTGAGCTTTCGTCATTGTGCATGTGACATAGACAATGTCAAACTTAGTGAGAAGAATTTGCCGTTTTGCTAATCTTCCTGTGGGAATTGTTTCTGGAATATGTACTTCAGAGGATCCATTCTGGTTTTGAGATATGTGGTGTAGGCCAAGAGATAATGGCAAGAGGATACAAGTTCTTTCTAACAAAGTGTACTTGGATTCATAACTAGTGAACTTCTTGCTCAGATAGTATATGGCTTGCTCTCTCTTCCCGATTACATTATGTTGCCCCAGAACATAATCGAAAGAATTTTTCGGGACTGTCAGGTACAAGAACAAAGGTCTCCCGGGATCGGAAGGAACCAACAGTGGCAGATTTGACAAATATTCTTTGATCTTATCAAAATCATCTTGACACTCACCTGTCCATTTAATTATGGCATCTTTCTTCAACTGTTTAAATATGGGCTCGGAAGTGGTAGTGAGTTGAACAATGAACCTACTGATGTAATTCAATCTTCCTATAAGACTCATGACCTCTTTCATGGTTCTCGGAGGTGGCAAATCCCGAGTAGATTTTATTTTTGTTGGATCTAACTTGATGCCCCTCCGACTGACTATAAACCCCAGAAGTATTTCAAATGGAACTCCAAATGCACATTTAGCTGGGTTCAATTTCAAGTCATATTTGCGCAGACGCTCAAAGAACTTTCTCAAATCTCACACATGGTCTTCCTATGTTTTGGATTTAATGATCATATCGTCCATATATGCCTCAATATTTTGGTGCATCATATCATGGAAGATGTCAATCATAGCTCTCATATAGGTGGCCCCGACATTTATCAAACCAATGGCATGACCCTGTAACAGTAAGTGCTCCAAGGTGTGGTGAAAGCCATCTTTTCTACATGTTCTTCATCCATCAGAACCCGGTGATACCCAACATAACAATCCACGAAAGATTGTATCTCATGTTTGGTTTAATTATCGATAATAATGTGGATGTTTGGCAATGGGAAGTTGTTCTTGGGGCTTTCCTAGTTCAAATCCCGATAATTAACACACACTCGGGTTTTTCCATCTTTCTTTGGCACTAGGACCATATTAGCCAACACGGTGGAATATCGGATCACTCAGATAATGCCAACTTTCAATTGTTTGGTGACTTCTTCTTTGATACTATCACTGATGTCCATCTTTAAATTTTTCTAATTTTGTTGGACAGGTAGATAACCAAGATAAGTTGTCAATTTATGCACTACCAAATCAACACTCAGTCTTGGCATATCACCATAAGACCATGCAAACACGTCTTTGAATTCAAACAAAAGTTATATTAATGAATCTCTTGTTCTTTCATCGGCGTGAATGCTTATCATGGTTTCTCGAACCTCTTCTAAACTTTCCAAATAAACTAGCTCGGTTTCATTTAAGTTTGGCTTAGTCTTATTCTCAAATTATTCGAGTTCTTGATTTATTCCCCTAAAAGCCTCATCTTTATCATATTCTGATTCTTCATATTTGTGATTGTTCTTCTCGAAACCCTAATTTCTTTCTTCTGAACTTCTTTGATTTGTACAGATCTGAGATTCTTGGACCTATTTCATATGATTTTCTACAAAACACCTTCTGATTTTCGAATGGTTTTCCATTTTACTAAACTAGGGTTTCCCAATAGTTTCTTTTCTAAAATGTTTGATATTTTTTGAGTGTTTTATCTTCTACTTCATATGTGTTTTGGCTGATTTCATAAGCTTTCTACAACCTTAACTCGCTTATACGAAAAGACATAATTTTTCCGCTCATTAGTTTGGTTTCTGAGTTACTTGTGTACTGCCTTTGTTCTTGCCTTGGTTCTTATGATTTCTCTATCCATTTAGATGTCCCGTGATTTTCTTATTTTCATATGCCTCTACTAAGTTCTTGGTTCAACTTTTCTACTGGTTCTATATGTCTATGTTCATTTTGACTATTCTTTTCTTGCTTTATTTAAGTTGTCTGTGATATTTTCTGACTCTTTACGTGATTTTATCCTTAGTTAAACACTTGCTTATTCTGAAGTTTTTATTTTTGGTGTGAATTGATCCCTTTTCCCTAGAAAAGTCCTTGATTCATACCACTCTACTCAGTTTGATTGAACTTCTTGCCTTAATTAGTTTCCTCTTGCCTTATTTGTTATTTGCTGATTCTTGCTAACTATTTCCTTAATTGGACCCCTGTTTATTCACCCCAATTACCTTGCTTGATTTCCTTCCTTAAAATGGTTGTCCTGATTTTACCGTTGATTGATTGTCCCTTGATTAAAGGGAAGACTTACTGATTTTATGTGATTGATTCTATGAATTTCCCTAATTGCTACTTAATTGATCCCTTACCTTATTTTGTTTAACTCTTGATTACTCTATAGAATCCCTTATATTCTCACTATTGACATGAACAATAGTTCAAAACTATCACTTTACACTCTAAAAGTTTCTCTCCCTCTGCTATCTCTCTGCTTTCTTTCATACTAGTGATCCCTATTATTCTAGCCGGCTGCAAGCCAATGATGGGAATTGAATAATACTTCGCTCACATATTGTATTTTCTTTCTTTAACTAGGTATGCTTCTGATTAATGTTAAGAATTAAAACCTATGTGTTTACTTACAACTTTAGTTCATATGGCCTGAGTTCATTCTTGCTTATATTTACTGCCTACCCAGCATGCCTAATACTGCCTATCCAAATTTTCAATTAGCATGTTTCCACTTTGCTTTCCTATTTGATATCTTGTTTAACATGTTTACATATGAAATTATACCTGTTTGACTAACTTCTATCTATATAGCATGCCTAGACTATGCCTTTATGTAATTAACATGCCTTCACCTGTTAATACTTGCCTAGCACCTAAGTCTTTTCCTGTTCTGCCTCACTCTTATTGAGTTAATTACTCTCCCTAGAATGGCTTCAACATGTTTATGTTATTATCTTTGCCGCATGACCTGCATTTACTTATTAGTTCTACAGAACCCCCTCGAAACTCTATGTATCCTGTTGTCTATATGCTCCATTAAGGTGTACTCTCTATGTTCCCAATACTTCTTCCCTTGTGTGAAAGCTGCTTATCTAAGTTACTTCCTAAAGCTTGTTTGTTCTATGTCTTGTGTTCTGATTGCAAAAATTGTTTCTTTACACTTTCCCTCAAACTGTTTATCACTAATTGTTTTTAGAAGTTCTTTTTAATCCTAAGTCCTTTCTATTAAACTCTTCAAAAATATTATGCACTTCCACATATTCTTAGATAGGTCCTGCCTGTCTGATATGTGTACTGTCTTGAGACCCTTGAGATCTCTCTGAACTCTGGCATGTCAGGGCTGGCATTTCCACACTGCACCTAATAAGTTATTATTTGAGAAAGGTCTAGGTGTGATAACTTCCCTAGATACTTGAGGTCCTTAGGGAACTCTAGCACTCCTAGACTTGAAATTGACAATGGAACTTTGGCATTTGAGACTATTGGAGGCTTGGAAATCATTTGGGACTACTTCAGGCACCCTAAAGATTTATGTTTTGTTTATGTAATTTTTTATTCAATTCATTGGTATATTATAATTTTTATAGAAAAACAATAGGGCAATTAGTGAAAAAGGGAGGGTAGTTATATATTGTGGGTAAAGTTGGCTAGATACTATTCCTATAGGGTCCATGTTGATTCAAATATATTTGTTAGATAACATGCCTTTAGACCCGCTTTGGTTTAAAATCAATTCTATTTGCTTTACTTCCACACAATTAGAAGTCATGCATACAAGATCTAAATTAGCTTTCAATAACCAGATACCATACCTATAGGAGTTAAAATCAGATTTAATAGTAATCTCGCTTATAGGAGTTAAAATCAGCTTCAATAGAAATCATACCTATAGGGATTTCACTTTCTCAAATGAATTCTATTTGTACCATTATGCTCAAGTAGAAATCATGCCTATAGGACTAAAAACCAGTTTAGTAAGAAAAATCAGTTTAATTCATGTGTGTTCATTCTGAATTGGTTTAGTTAGCTAATATATCCACTTCTTTTATAAGTTTTAGCGTTGCCTTAAATAATATTGCTAGAAAGCATGCCTATAGTCTAAAACTGTATGTTGTTTAGTTACACTCTTAATCAATATTATATATCATGCTCCTAGGATATCCCCGTTATAGGTTTAGGCAAGCCCGTAGGGCGACTAAAATTCTTCAAACGATAAAAACTGTGCTTTGTTATTTGAGACTTCTTACATTCAAAAAGGTTTAAAAGAATCAATAGGCAAGTAGGATTCAGTTCTTTGACACTTTAGTCCTAATTCAATACTGTATAATCTCTGCTCACCTAGATATCGTGTTCTAGGTTTTTCTCTTAAATACTTAAAACTGTTGTTTGAGACATACCTTTACTTGTTATGTTTGTGGAGGTAAATGTGATCCTTTAATTGTTCCCTCTTTAAATGCAGCGCCGTAT
Organism: Nicotiana benthamiana; assembly: GCA_034376525.1. Lineage (NCBI taxonomy): Eukaryota > Viridiplantae > Streptophyta > Magnoliopsida > Solanales > Solanaceae > Nicotiana > Nicotiana benthamiana. Next base: position 21,443,410 of record CM067341.1, read on the forward strand.
TTATTTTTGATTGACACCTAGACTTTTATCCTTTAAGTACCTTAGGATGATGTAGAACCACCAAAATTAGAAGTCCTAAATACCTCTAGGGCCATGAGGAAGGGATGGGTAGTGCTCGCATAGGATACCTATCAAGGTTGCTAGAACATTTTAGGCTATGACCAAGGGGAGGGAATTGGGTAGCAAGGATATGATGACTACGTGCTAATGTCACGTGTAGCCCCTCGTTGAGGAGTGATTATCGGGCATTGTGTGGGTATGATCCTGTAGGCTAACTAACCCAGGACTCCTTTTCCAACTCTTTTTGTTTAAATAAAGTTACTTCATATATGTGCAACTTGTTCAAGTCTTTTCCCTTGTTTCATTACTGGAATCATACATGTGCATAAAATGTCAAAACTTGCTTTTACTTGCAAGTACGCATTAAAAATATTTATTTGTTGGAAGGACTAATTCACATAAGTATTAATTTGGCCAGGACCCACCGTTATAGACCGCGAAGGGTGCCTAACACCTTATCCTCAAGGTTATTTCGAGCCCTTACCCTAAAATCTTTAGTATTGCAAACTAGTCTAAGAGTTAATCGCTCTAGGTGCCCTAACGCACCATAATCCGTTAGGTGGTGACTCTTCAAATACCTAATTCCCAAAAGTAAATGCGTTATTCCCCCTATGAATGTTGAAACCCGAACTTCTCCCTGTCAAAAGAGGAAAAAAGGGGTGCGACAGCATGGCGACTCTGCTGGGGATATTTAGGCTCTTATCACAATGAACTTATTTTGGTGAATCAGTACAAGCATGCCTTATCCCGTATACCTTTTCCTCTTTATTTGGATTTAAATCTTATTTATGATTTCTTTAGTTTTCTAAAAACTGACTTGTCTCTTTATTTTCTTTTTCTGTAACTGCCTTTCAATCATTTAAACACTGCAGTTATTATTCCTACATGCTAATACCTAACAACATGCTATTTATTGTTGCATAAATCATGCTCCACATCATATTCAACTCATGAGTATTAAATCATATAGTAATGCATGATGAGTGGTTTCACTTTTCCAATTTATTACCCTTAAATTCAGAAAGGCTTATTTGCGATAAAATTAGTCGATCAACGGTGCAGTCGAAAGTTCCGTGCCTTTTCCCCTCAATTTGTTCGCTTGAAGGTACCAATTTAGACCCCTATAATAACCTTATGCTGATCGTAATGGTGCATGCATCATGGTCAAACCTAGTATGATTAATATGCTATCCACATAATAATCCTTTAAGACGAGCCTTATCAAAAAGTCCACAAGGGTTTCCATAATCCCAACGGACACAATCACGTTCTGTGCATTAATTTGGAGAACTAAATGCCAATATGCTAATCATGATTGTACAAATAGTTGAGTCTGGCGGGGGAGAAGAGCCAAACCTTTTTATTTTGCAAAAAATGAGGTATGAGGTCCCCAGATTCAACATGGTCAGCAACATTATACTATTGCTACTAGATTTGTGGGAGGACCTTTCCTCAAGTGACAAGAAAAACATAAGAAAGTACTTGGGAAATTTTCATTCTCTACTAGACATTCAGTCAAACAATAGGTTGATCGAGGCTGCCACTTTGTTCTAGGACAGTGAAAGGGCTGTGTTCCATTTCGGCGACATAGAAATGACTCCCCTCCTAGAATATAATTGGGGGAATTGGGGGACTGACTTGGGATATCCCTGGGTTGTTAGTACCGGAGCACCGTACTGGTAAAAGGTTCCTAATAATGACGGGGCTGAAGAAAAATGCTGACTTAAGATGCTTGGAGAAGTCCTACATACCTTTCAAATACTTGTATAAGAGGTATGGCCATAGAAAGTCCTTCCGTACCTTCCATGATGAGATTTCTATCACTTCACCGGGACACGTCCATCGTAGAGTGTTCGTGCTCATTGTGTGTTTCTTGGGCCTGGTAGTGTTCCCAATGAAAAGGGAAAGAATCCATATTAGGTTGGCCATGGCGCCAAGACTTTGATGGAAGGGATCAATGGGCAAACATACACTATACTACCCATGATCATACCAGACCTCTATAGGGCTCTAGAGCGCTAGAAAAATGGGATAAAACATTTCGAGGGTTGTAACCTGTTGTTGCAATTGTGGTTATTAGAACATCTTCAAAAGGGTCACTATCACCAAACATTTCCGCGAAGGGCATGGAACGAACATATTTCCTTCCATCACCCAAGTAGTTGGCTTACATTACAAACAAGTTTGCTCAGCCGTAAAACGCAAAAGAGTGGGTACAGTTCTTCGACAATCTGGCCAAGGAACAGGTGCAATGGATGTTTGAATGGTTCCCAATAGACGAATTCATCATCAGATCCAGGGACACTCTACACTTGGTGTCGATTGGGTTGAGAGGGACCCTTATGTCCCTATCCAAGTTATGAGGCAAGCAGGTAGGAAACAGGTTGTAACCAAGATCGCCAAAATGAGCCATTGTAGAGCATATTTCAGGATGATGATGTCCCTTAAAAGTGCTAAGCTCAGCACATGTGGAACTGCAAGATCATTGTGGAAAATAACACCATTGAGCCAGACATATATCATACAGGGTGTGAACCTCTCCGCCTAGCATGGTTAGAGAACAATATGAAGGGGATAGTCAGGCCAGGAGCTGGTCGAGGGAATAGGATCATAGACGAAGAAGCTGAAGCTCAAGTCAAATACAACAGGATGCGCAAGAGGGTCCACGACTCTGAGAATGAGCACTGGGAAATACACGAGAGAGATATAAGGTTGATCTACAAATGGAAAGAAATGGCTGTCACTTCCAACAAAAAGTTGGAATATATGGAGCGAGGATTAGTGGAGTTAGAGGGAAAAGTAATAAAGAGGATTGAGGATTGCCAGAATGCTGAAGAAAGTGAAGGAGGACATCTGGCCAAACCCTACCTGCTGCTGGATTTGCGCGAGCTGAGGAACTTGTACGATGGAGTCAAGAAGATCAAATCTGGGGAAGGTCCTTCTGGGAAAAGTAGGCTAGATTTATTTGCTTTCTTTAATATAATAAGGCCAAGTGCCAATAGTGTCTTACTTTTCTATTGTCTTAGTATCGTTTTAGGATTCGTCTATTTTCACATTATGAAATGAAGCATTTACTAGCATCTAAGGTTCTCCAAATCTATTTGTCACTAGACCTACCTAGGGCACAACAAGGATCCCAAATTAGGACACAAATTTGCATTTATGCAATATGTGTATAAATAGTGCAAATATTTCAAAATCCTAATTCACTTGTCTACCTTTTTTTTTCTTTATTCTTTATTCCCATCCCCTAAGGTTGGTTCGCTCATACTGGCATCATCACAATATCACACTATAACTAGAGGCCCTCCACCTCCACCTTCTCCAAACAATAGAAAAGGCATAGAAAAAGCAAAAATGGACGACTTAAGTGGTGTCCGAAAGGAGAATGATGAGAATAGACAAACTTCGGATGAACGGAGTACTCCGGCACCAAATGATCTAATCTTGAGATTGGAGCAAAAGATATTGGAACAACAAAGGGAACTTGAGCAGGGCCGCAACTTGGCAAACTTGTCAGTCACTCTGAATGTCCCCGACATCAACCAACAAAACACAAAGAACCCATCACTTCCCCAAAACACAAAATCAACATACACAAAACCCTCCTACACCACCTCAATATGCAACCCACCCCAAAATCTTAATCCCATATCAATACCAACTACGACTCAATACCACCATCAACCAATTCAGTACCCACCAACCCCGATTTATCACACTCCTCAGAATACGCTACAACCTATTCCTGACCCTCAAACTCTACCAATGACCATTACTAGACCCAGGCATCAGAATACATGGAAACTGGGCCTTACTCTATCCAACCAATATCCTATACACCAGAATCCTCCGAAAAGGACCTTCTCATTCAAAACATGACTAAAGAATTCAAGAAGCTAACAAGTCAAGTTCAAGGTGCCGAATGAGGAAAGGGAATAGAAGGTTTGAACTATGAAGACCTATGTATATATCCAGATGTGGAACTGCCGGAGGGATATAAACCTCCTATCTTCGAGATGTTTTATGGTAGGGGTGATCCAAAGGTTCATATGAGGACCTATTGTGACAAGCTTGTCGGGTTTGGGAAAGACAAAAAGGTCCGAATGAAACTCTTTATGAGGAGTCTTACTAGAGATGCTCTGTCTCAGTATATCATCCAGAATCCTAAGAAGTGGTCCGATTGGGTGAGTATGGCATCCGATTTCATGGACCGGTTTAGATTCAACATAGAAAATACACCAGATGTTTTCTACATCTAGTACCTCAAGAAGAAACCCACCGAGACTTTTCGTGAGTATGCTACTTGCTGGAGATCGGAAGCGGACAAGGTCAGACCAGCTTTGGACAAGGAACAGATGAACAAGTTCTTCGTCATAGCACATGATCCACAATATTATGAAAGGTTGATGGTCATTAAAAATCATAAATTCTCTAATCTCATCAAACTTAGAGAAAGAATCGAAGAAGAAATCAAGAGCGGGATGGTAACGAATTCTGAGGCACGACATGACACAAAAAACTGTTCTTATTACAATCAGGCGGGATATCAAAGAAAAAAGACGTTGGGGCAATAATGGTAGCTCAAGGCCCGAAATCTCCACTTACATATCAAACACCTCCACCCACATACCAAGCACCACCATCCACATATCAACCCGCATCTCCCATATATTCCTAACCATCTACAACCTATCATACCTATAATTCCCGACAATCCCATTTCCCACCACCTCCAACTCGCCAAAACTTTCCAAGACCACGACCAAACTTTGACCACAAGCCACCTAGACAATATACCGCCATTTCTGAACCCATCGACTAGTTGTATGAGAGGTTGAAAGTCGCAGGTTACGTCACTCATGTTCGCTGCTGTGGCATTAGAAAATCCATCCTAATGGGTCAATCCAAATAAAGACTTGTAGGCACTATTCCGGTATGAAGGGGTACACGATTGATTAGTGTCGAGAATTGAAAGATAAGATCCAAATGCTAATTGAAAACAAGGTCATGCAGGCAAAGGAAGCCGTACCCGATGTCCGCAACAACCTCCTCCCTGATCATAGAGGCGGTGGGTTACATGTGGTGGAAACAAATGAAGAATGGGACCTTGAGGGATCTATTGGGCTTATTCGGGAGGGCAATGACTTTAAACCCTCGGTCACACTTAGTCCCATTTTAGTACAGACTTAGTTACCAATAGAGGTTGAGGTAGCTGCACCTGTTCCATTTGAGGTAGAAGTGGCTCCACCTGCGGCCACTGCCGCTCTATTTGAAGTAGAATTGGCCGAACCTTTAATAGTCATAGTATTAACCACACCTCCTTTCCACTAAAAAGCAATACCTTGGAATTACGTTACCAAAGCTTGGAAAAAAGGGGAAGGCAAAGGTTGAAGAATTCGATGTTGCACAAGGAATAACTAGGACCCAAAAGTCTATACACCTGAACACTTGGGAGGACCAAGTAAGGATACCACTACCAAATAGCCTGTCATTGAAACATCGCTAGATGACCTGTGGAGGAAGGTACAAGCAAATGAGTGTTCTATCATCGACCATTTGAAAAAACCCAGCTCAGATATCCATCCTGTCACTATTGCAAAATTTAAAGGCACATAAGAATGCTTTAATGAAAGTGCTGCGTGAAGCTTATGTACCCAACAATATCACCGGCGGGGAGATGGCCAATATGGTAGGGCAAGTACTAGAACATCATAAGATCATCTTCCACGAAGATGAATTACCGCCTGAGGGGTTGAATCACTATCGAGCATTGCATCACATTGTAATTTGAAGACAAATTCATTGCCATGGTCTTGGTTGACTGAAGTTCCAGCCTCAACATTTGTCCAATGGACACTCTGAAAAGGTCGGACAAAGGTTTCCTTGAAATACAGACATGAAGCATGAACATGAAAGCTTTCGATGGTTCTCAAAGGGCCACGATTAGAGAAATTAACCTTTGCTTGCAGATGGAGCCAAATTGTTTCAACGTCAAGTTTCAGGTGCTCGACTTACCGCCTCATAGAATCTTTTGTTGTGATGACCATGGATCTATACCGTTGGGGCTGTGGCATCCACACTACATCAAGCCGTGAAAGTCAAATGGAATCATCAGGAGGTGATCATTCATGGAGATGGGAGTAACCCCATTTACACCAGTCAAACCATCCCGATTATTGGACATAGAAGAAGTCTAGGAGGGGAAACCTACCATCACATTGAACGTGTCAATTCTGTCGAGAAAGGTAAATGGTGGAATAGTAAAATAGATAGCACTATGGTATGGTCTGGGTATGAACCCAACAAAGGGCTTGGTAAGAATCTCCAAGGTATCACAAAACTGATACGGCAAAAGGGTCATGGTACTACATTTGGGCTCGGATATCAGTACACATGGCAAGAGTATGATGATTGGTCACCTCCATGGCGTTGACCGTATTACTCTCTTGAGCAACCAGTGCCACGTCCAGATCAAGATTTTCACCAAGATGATACAATATAGGGAACTATAGAAGAGGAATCATTAGTTGTGTTGAAGAATCTGTTCTTGGAGGACAAAGACATGGATAGTAGTGCAATAATTGTAGAGGAGGAGGAAGAAGGCCTCACTATTTTGACTATGAAGAAGGGAGCTATTCTCAGGAACTGAACCTCCACACTGTCCCAAGCGCGCTTAGTTCTTGGGTAGCTTGGCAAATTTTATTTCTATAGTCATTCTAGGCATTTAAATGTTTTTCAGTAATTTTGTTTCAAAGACTTACTGGTTTCAAAATAAATGCTCAATTCAGCGAGTCACACTTGTCTGGATGTTATTTAATTGTAATCAAATTCATTTGCTCTTTATTATTCATTGTTATTTTCTACAATATTTCTTTTTACAATATTATTATTTCTTTTCCTGATGAATCAGTGACTGTGACATGTAATGGGGCAACACAACATGAGAATAGTGATTCAGATGAAGAAGACGAGAAACCTAAGGAAGTTGTCAGGGAAGTTTAAAACTTTGAGAATAAGCCTAAGTCCAATCTAGATGAAATCGAAGCAGTAAACTTGGGGGACTCCGAGTCCGTCAAGGAGACTCACATAAGCATTCACTTATCACCAACAGAGAGGGAAGAGTACATCTGTTTCCTAAAGGAATATGAGGACATTTTCGCATAGTCATATGATGACATGGCCGGTTTAAGCATATCCATAGTGGCTCATAAGTTTCCTACTAATCCCATGTGTCCTCAAGTAAAGAAGAAACTCTGAAATTTCAGACCAGAGATGAGCCTGGAAATCAAAGAGGAAGTTACCAAGCAGATCAAAACCAAAGTTCGCAGGGTGGTTGGGTACCCAACCTGGATAGCTAACAGTGTTCCAGCCCCAAAGAAAGATAGGAAAGTCAAAGTATGTGTTGACATCATGATTTAAACAGTGCCAATCCCAAGGATGACTTTCCACTGCCATATCCACATCCTGATCGATAATTCTGCCAAGCATGAACTCCAATCTTTTGTAGATTGCTTCATAGGTTATCACCAGATCTGGATGGATGAAGAAGATGCAGAGAAAACTGTTTTTATAACACCATGTGGGTTATACTATTACGAGATGATGCCATTCGATATGAAAAATGATGGGGCTACTTACATGAGGGCCATGAAAACCATCTCCATGATATGATACATAAAGAAATAGAGGTGTATGTGGACGATGTCATTATCAAATACAAGAGGGACGGAGATCACAGAGCAGACTTGAGAATGTTCTTTGACAGGTTAAGAAAGTACAACTTGAAACTGAACCCCACAAAGTGTGCATTCGGGGTTCCTGTGGGAAAGTTATTGGAATTCATCGTCACTCGTTGATATATCGAGCTAGATCAATCTAAAGTCAAGGCTATTCAACAATTACCTCCACCTAGGAGTAAAAAGGATGTGATGAGCTCCCTAGGACGTCATAATTATATCAGTCGCTTCATAGCACAGTCCACAGTCATATATGAACCTATCTTTAAGATGCTGAGAAAAGATGTCGAGACAAGCTGGACCGAGGATTGTCAGAAAGCTTTTGACAAGATCAAGGAGTACATATCCACACTATCAATTTTGGTCTCGCCAGAGCTAGGATGGCCTTTGGTACTCTATCTATTTATATTGGATGGAGCCTTTAGATGTGTTCTAGGATACCATGACGAGACAAGAAGAAAGGAGCAAGCCATGTATTACTTGAGTAAGAAGTTCACACCTTGCGAAACACGATATTCTCTGATGGAACGCACTTGCTGTGCTTTGACCTGGACAACTAAGAAATTGAGGCATTACTTCTATGCCTACATCATATACCTCATATCTAGGATGTACCCTTTGAAGTATATATTTTAGAAACCTATGCCGACTGGAAAGTTGGCCAAGTGGCAGATACTTTTAAGTGAGTTCGATATCGTCTACATAACTCAAAAGGCAGTCAAAGGACAAGCATTGACAGATCATCTTGCTGAAAATTCGGTGGGAGGAGAATACAAACCCTTAAATTATATTTTCTAGACGAAGAAGTGTTGTCTGTATGGGAAGACACTACCGAAACATATGATGGTTGGAGGATGTTCTTTGTTGGAGCTGCAAATTTCAATGGAGTGGGAATTGGATTAGTTTTGGTATCATAAACATGTCAACATTATTTGGTTTTTGCTAAACTTATATTTTCCTGCACTAACAACATGGAGTAATATGAAGCATGCATACTAGGACTCATCATAGCAATCAACATAAATGTTAAGGAGTTGCTAGTAATAGATGATTCATATTTGATTGTGCACCAGGTACAAGGAGAATGAGCCATAAATAATTCCAAGATATTACCATATCTACACCATATGGAGGAATATAGAAAGAGGTTCATGAAGATAGAGTATTGGCATGTGCCCAGAATTCAAAATGAGTTTGCCGATGCATTGGCTCCCTTGTCATCTACGATACAACATCCGGATAAGAATTTAATTGATCCCATCCTAGTAAAAATCCATAATCAACCAGGATATTGTGCTTATGTTGAAGAAGAAAAGATGGAAAACCTTGGTTCCTTGATATCAAGGAGTATTTGGCGAAAGGAGAGGATCCAGAGCATGCAAACCACACTCAGAAATGCACACTCCGGAGATTGTCCAATCATTTTTTCCATAGTGGAGAAAACTTATACAGAAAAACTCCTGATTTGGGGTTGCTAAGTTGTGTCGACGTAAAGAAATCTTCTAAGCTACTTGAGGACATACATGCTGGGATCTGTGGATGACATATGAATGGTTTTATATTATCCAAGAAGATACTTAGGGCCGGTTACTTTTGGATGACCATGGTGACATATTGCATCCAGTACATCCACAAATGCTACCAATGTCAAGTGCACACCGATATGATAAAAGTACCACCAAACGAGCTCAAAGCAACAATCTCACCTTGGCCATTCGCCGCCTGGGGGGATGGATGTCATTGGTCCGATTGAGCCCACTGCTTCAAAATGACACATGTTTATTTTGGTAGCCATTGATTACTTCAAAAAATGGATAGAGGTTGCATCTTACAAAGCTATGACCAAGAAAGTCATTGCAGATTTTGTCAAAGATCATATTGTTTGCCGATTTGGGGTTCCTAAGTCCATTGTTACTGATAATACCACCAATCTCATCACTGATCTGATGAAAGCCATGTGTGAAACTTTCAAAATCAAGCACAAGAATTACACAGTTTATACATTTCAGATGAATGGAGTCGTAGAAGACGCCAACAAAAACTTCAATAAGATACTAAGGAAGATGGTAGAAAACCACAAACAATAATATGAGAAGCTACCTTTTGCTTTGTTGGATATCGCACTACAGTTTGCACATCAACTAGGGACTCTATTTGTTGGTTTATGGTATCGAAACTGTCATCCCAGCTGAGGTAGAGATTCCTTCTTTAAGAATATTATAGGAAGCTGAACTCAGCGATGCAGAATGGATAAGGAGCCAATATGAACAATTGGCCCTCATAGATGGAAAAAGGATGAACACAGTATGTCACAGTCAGCTTTTCTAGAACAGAATGTCTAGAGCTTTCAATAAAAGGGTCCAACTAAGACAATTTGCACCAGGACAGCTGGTGCTGAAGAAGATCTTCCCACATCAAGATGAAACCAAAGTAAAATTCTCTCCCAACTGGCAAGGTCCTTACATGGTTCACATGGTGCTAATAGGAGAAGCACTCATACTTGCAGAAATAGACGGAGAAATCTGGCTAAAACTAATCAATTCAAACGCAGTCAAAAGATAAGATGCTTAGATTATTTACAATCCCTCGCTTGATATATTTGAACTAAGCTTGACCTGATTCCCATTTAAGAGGGGATATGTAGTAAGCCTTATGGGTTTGGTCATATCATAATAAAATTCCCATTTTCCCCAAAGTTAGAAACTAGAGCAGAATTTTGAGGAGGACCCTCAAAATTCTGAAGCAAGTCCAACCAATGCCAACATATGGCAGATGCTCAGAAATCGATTAAGAAACTAGGGTAGAATATTGATAAAGATTATAAAAATTCTGAGGAAGGGTCGACAAGTTTCGTTACTCGCAAACAGCCAAGGGATCATCTACCAAACTGGGGAAAACTTTTGAGGAGCACCCTCAAAATTCTAACATAGGAAAGTTGCAATGTCTCTGAAATGTGATATTATCGCTAGTTGATCTAAAACTCACTTGATATATCGATGACTTTATTTTTATCAATAATTGCATATTTTCAAAAACATTATTTCTATAACAGTCAGGTGTTACCCAGGGAAACTCGAAAAAGGCCTCCAGAATGGAGCAAAGCAAGGCGAATTAGACAGAAGCACGAACCAACCTCCCCTTAGAAAACTTTCAAGTTTCTTTGAATGCAGTCATATTTGACGTAACAATAGCATACACAAATATGTATACACAAAGCAAATTCACTTTTGATCCGGCCATCAGAAGCTAGATATATCTCCAGCTAAGAAATTGTTGGAAACACGTTCTCAAGGCATTACACTAAACGTGTGTTCATATTTGTAGGTTTTGATGAATGACAAACTATGTGCAAATTGACACATGACGAGGTCCAAGCACAAGCGCAAAATTGATATATAACGAGATTCAAGCACAAGACAAAGATCGAGATTAAGTTTTATATGAGTCGGTATTTAATTGTGATCTTGATCCGACAACTTAAACTCAAGACTTGGCTTCTCTCGTAAAAATATTTTTAACAAATCATGCATATTTAATTTAGAGCAAAATGATTTTAAATAATGCATATTTACTTTAGTCAAAATGATTTTTAAACATGCCTCTAAAATCTGGACTAAGATAATCGATTATGTACTTATGATAATCGATTATGTTTAAGTCAGCTGCTTGACAATCGATTGTGAACTTATGACAATCGATTGTGGTAAGGCAGTGAGCATCAGATTTTTCAAATCTGCATGACAATCGATTGTGAACCTTATGACAATCAATTGTGATGAGGCAGTGTCCATCAAAGTTTTTCAAAGCTCAAAATAATCGATTGTGAAGCTAATGACAATCGATTGTGAAGAGACAGTGTCCATCAGATTTTTCAAAGTCACAAAATAATCGATTGTGAACTTATGACAATCGATTGTGTTGAGGCAGTGTCTTCCAGACTTTTTCAAAGTTATTAAATAATCGATTGTGAACCTATAACAATCGATTGTAAAGAGGCAGTGTCAATTGATTTTTCAAGACTGATATATAATCGATTGTTAACTTAGTATAATCGATTGTATAACTGACCGTTGCCAATATGTTTTCAAATACCGTCATGTAATCGATTATTGATTTCTTATAATCGATTGTTTTATTAAAATCTGGAAAGGATTATTTGAACGTTGCTGAGTAATAGATTGTAGATTTCTGACAATCGATTGTTTTACGTAAAATCTGGAAATGATTTTTTGAACGTTGCCAGTAATCGATTATTGATCTTAGATAATCGATTGTTAAGCGTAAAATCTGGGATTGATTTTTGGAAGAACTGGCAAACAATCGATTGTGGTAATTTGACAATCGATTGTCACAGAGTAAAATCAGCAATTCTTAATTGGCAATTAGGCAACGGTAATACAAGGTTTTTCAACTATAAATACAGCTTCAAATCAGTCTTTTAAGAACAACAACACACAACAACTGACCATACAATTGCTAAAGCTTGCATACTTTATTGCTTATCATTTTATATTCATTACATAAGCTTTTGAGAGCCAAATTCTTGTCGAAAGTTGTTGCGATCTTGAGCGTATTCTTTTTACTCATATCTACTCTTAAAGGAGTGTCTTGTTTTAGTGCTAAGTGTTTTTGTACACTTGAAGGGAAGTGTTAGTCCCTTGTGTTGTAAGAAGGAACTTGTGTTTCCATGGTTGAAGTCTTGGAGTGTTGTATCTCCGAGCAAAGGTTGTTGAGGCTTGTGTCCTCAAGTTGTAACGGTTTGTTGAGCACCCGTAAGCTTAACAAGTTAGTGGAAATCTCGAGAGAGTCTCTTGGGGACTGGACAAGCCACGGGGTGGGGTGAACCAGGATACATCGGTGCGTTTGTTCTAATTTATTTACTTATCGCACTTATTTGTTTCCTGCAATTTTTAAATTCCGCAAGTTTTCGCTAATTTTTATTATAACGCTATTCACCCCCCCTCTAGCGTTAAGCGTATTATCTAACAATTGGTATCAGAGCCCAACTCTCTGAAGACTTAACCATTTGAGAGAAACATCCATGGCTTCTACTCGTGATTCTTTTGCAGGAATAGGTGAAGGACAATGCTCCACCCGACCACCGCTATTCGATGGTACAAATTATACATACTGGAAGGAGAGGATGAGAATATTTGTACAATCAAATAGTTTTTATCTTTGGAAGGTCATAATGAATGGAGAACAAATTCCAACCAAGAAGGTTGAAAATGAATGGGTCCCAAAGTCCGAAGATGAATACGATGCGGATGATATCCGAATGGTGCAAAATAATGCTAAAGCTATTAATTTATTATATTGTGCTGTAAATGCTGATGATTACAGGAAGATATCTTGTAGCACAACAGTAAAGCAAATGTGGGACAAGCTGGAAATTACGTACGAAGGTACGGACCAGGTAAGGGAAGCCAAAATTGATTTCCTAACCCATGCATATGAATTGTTTCACATGAAGGAAGGCGAAAAGGTCGATGAGATGTTTGAACGATTTTCAAAAATCGTAAATGATTTACATGCTCTTAAGAAGACCTTCACGGATAAGGAACTTGTCCGAAAAATTCTCCGAAGTCTCACTCCGGAATGGCGATCCAAGGCCGACGCGATTCAAGAATCCATTGGCATTTCAAATGTCACCATCGACGCATTAAGAGGTAATCTTAAAACTTATGAATCTACTATACTTAACCCTCTTGTTGATGATCAAAGGAAGCAAAAAATCGCTCTCAAGGCAAGCACAAGCCAACCTCAAAATGATGAGGACGGAGACAACGAGTTCGGACTCGTTATCAAGAGATTTCAAAAGTTCATGCGAAAAGAGTATGAACGAAAGGGCAAAAAGCAAGGAGATCAAATAAAGTGCTATGAGTGCGGAGAAACCGGGCACATTAAATCAAATTGCCCAAATGCTAAAAAGGAGAAGAAACCCTTCAAGAAGCAACGAGCATACATATCTTGGGGAGGTGACTCCGGTGACGAGTCAAGTGAGGAAGAAGAAGACGAAGCCGCAAATCTTTGTCTTATGGCACAAGAAGACAACAAAGAAGAGGTATGTCAAATTTCTTCCAAAAATTTCTTTTCCCTTGAAGAAATGCAAAATGCTTTTGATGAGTTGTATAACGAATTTATTAAAGCTTCAAAAACTGTTAAGAGTATAAAAGAAAATGCTTCTTTAAAAGAAAAAGATTTTCAAAAACAACTCTCTTTTAAAGAAAAGGAATTGGAAAAACTGATTTTAGAAAATGAGAAGTTGAAAGAGGAAAACAAATTTTTTGGCAAGAGAAGCGCCGATAAGCCCGAGAGTTCTAGAAATTGTACTTCTTGCATGCATCTTAAAAATGAAGTAGAAAGGCTTAAGAGCACCTTAGATAAGTTTAACTCTTCTCATAAAAATTTGAATGAAGTGCTTGTTAATTTGAAGTCGACCAAGCATGGCATAGGTTTTAGAAACGAGCCTAAAGAGAAAGTTGAAGCCAACCCCCAACCATCTAAGGCTCAACCTAGGATAAATAAAACAAATGTTCATCCTATATACAACAAACCTAGAAATGGTTTTCATCAATCGCAACCTAGAAATAATCATGCTAGAAATAATGCACATTCTAGGCCAAACACTAGAAGGAATTTTGAACCTTTTAGAACACCTAGAACTGACTTCCAACCTAGAAACAACTATTCTAGAAATAATGCATATCCTAGAACAAATGGTAGGAGAAATGACTTTCATGATTTGCGCAATAATTATATTGTCAAGAATAGAGTAAATGAATTTCGTCCGTCCAATTACTATCAACCTAGAAGGATGCATAATCCTAACGTGACTTGTCATTATTGTAGACGAATTGGACATATTGCTCCTGCTTGTTTTACGCGACATAGACATAACACTCAATCACATCACTATGATTTGCCTAACCCCCAAGGACCCAAAATGGCATGGGTACCTAAAACTCATTAGTCTGTTTTGTAGGTATGTTTGAAGGGATCAAGTGTACTATGGTACCTTGATAGTGGATGCTCCAACCACATGACGGGAGACGAATCCAAATTTCTTCAACTAGAACACAAGGAAGGGGGAAGTGTTATTTTTGGTGATAACAACAAAGGAAAGATTATCGGCATCGGATCGGTCGGTAAGGATGAAATTTCTTCCATTAAGCATATATTACTTGTGAAAGGTTTAAAACATAATCTCTTGAGCATAAGTCAATTATGTGACAAGGGAAATCTTGTTTTATTTGATTCGGATGAATGCTTAGTTTTTAGACGTAGCGATTTTAAAATTATCCTTCGTGGTTTTAGAATGGATAACATTTATATGGTTGATCTTGCAAATTCTTCACCCGAATATGTGAATTTTTTAATGAGCAAAGAGGATGATTCTTGGTTATGGCATCGTAGAGTAGCTCACATCAACATGCATCTTTTGAACAAATTGGTTTCACAAAATTTAGTTGTTGGTCTTCCAAATTTGAAATTTGAAAATGACTCTATTTGTGATTCTTGTCAAAAAGGGAAGCAAACAAAAGCATCTTTTAAATCGAAAAATATTGTTTCAACTACCAGACCATTGCAATTGCTTCACATGGATTTGTTTGGACCATCTCGCATTGAAAGTCTTGGTAGAAATCGTTATGCTTTTGTTATTGTTGATGATTATTCCAGATTTACTTGGACTTTATTTCTTGCCCATAAAAGTGATGCTTTTCAGAATTTTAAATATTTTCTTAAACGTGTTCAAAACGAAAAGGAAACAACCGTCACTTCAATTAGAAGTGATCATGGGGGAGAGTTTGATCACAATCTCTTTGCGGACTTTTGTGATGAACTCGGTATCGAGCATACCTTTTCCGCTCCACGAACATCACAACAAAATGGGGTGGTGGAAAGGAAAAATAGGTGTCTCGAAGAGATGGCTAGAACCATGCTCGAAGAGGCTAAGATTCCTAAACATTTTTGGGCGGATGCCGTGAGTACCGCATGCTACGTTTTAAATAGAGTAGTCATAAGGCCAATACTCATGAAAACCCCTTATGAACTCTACAAGGGAAGGAAACCAAATATCTCCCATTTTAGAGTATTCCGTTGTAAAGTTTTTATTCATAACAATGGAAAAGATCAATTGGGAAAATTTGATGCCAAATCCGATGAAGGAATTTTTATTGGGTATTCTTCACGTAGCAAAGCATATAGGGTATTTAATAATAGAACCCAAACTGTGGAGGAATCCCTCTCATATTGTGTTTTCCGAAAATAATGCTCGCTTGGCGAGAAAGGATTCTTGTTCTGATCTTGCAGGTATTTTAAATAGTTTAAAAGACAAAGTGCAAGAGGAAACTCCTAAGGAAATTCAAGATGAAATCTTGGAACAATCAACGGAGGAAACGCCACAATTGGAGAAAGAAACGAAAATGCCTAACGAGTGGAGGACAATCAAAGATCACCCTCTCGAACAGGTAATTGGCGACGTCGGAGAAAAGGTAAGTACCCGAAACTCCCTTAAGAACACCTTAGGACATACTGCTTTTGTTTCTCAAATTGAACCAACAACCATCTCCGAAGCAATTGGGGATGAATTTTGGACCTTGGCAATGCAAGAGGAGCTTAACCAATTCAAACGGAATGACGTTTGGGATTTGGTGCCAAGACCCGAAAATCATACCATAATTGGTACGAAATGGGTTTTTCGAAACAAACTAGATGAAAATGGTGTAATCACTAGAAACAAAGCTAGGCTTGTAGCAAAAGGCTATAATCAAGAAGAGGGTATTGACTATGAAGAAACATATGCTCCCGTAGCTAGATTAGAAGCTATTCGTTTATTGCTTGCTTTTGCCTCTTCTATGAATTTCAATTTATATCAAATGGATGTGAAAAGTGCTTTTCTGAATGGTGTTATTCAAGAAGAAGTTTGTGTTGAACAACCCCCCGGTTTTGAAGATTTTAAATCTCCTGATCATGTTTTCAAACTCAAAAAGGCTCTCTATGGTTTAAAACAAGCTCCCCGAGCTTGGTATGAAAGATTGAGTAAATTTCTATTGGAAAATGATTTCATTAGGGGGAAAGTTGACACCACTCTTTTTGTTAAGCATAAAAACAATGATATTTTATTAGTTCAAATCTATGTGGATGATATTGTATTTGGTGCTACTAACAATGTTTTGTGCAAGGAATTTTCCGATTTAATGACAAGCGAATTTGAGATGTCTATGATGGGTGAGTTAACATTCTTTTTGGGATTACAAGTAAAGCAAATGAAAGAAGTTACATTCATTCGCCAAGCGAAATATTGCAAAGAATTGCTGAAACGATTTGAAATGACCAATGCAAAAGCAATGGCAACCCCCATGAGCACATCCGATCATCTAGACAAAGATGAGAAAGGTAAGGAAGTCGACATCAAAAAGTATCGAGGTATGATTGGCTCTCTCCTTTATCTTACTGCTAGTCGTCCGGACATCATGTTTAGCGTGTGCTTATGCGCTCGTTATCAATCGTGTCCGAAGGAGTCTCACCTAACTCCGGTGAAACGGATATTGAAGTATCTTGTTGGTACTGTAAATGTGGGTCTATGGTACCCCAAAGGTTCTTCATGCCAACTTGTTGGCTATTCCGATTCCGATTTTGCTGGATGCAAATTGGACCGCAAGAGCACTAGTGGCACTTGCCATTTGCTCGGTAGCTCTCTCGTTTCTTGGTTTAGCAAGAAACAAGTAAGTGTTGCGTTGTCCACAGCCGAGGCTGAATATGTAGCCGCGGGGAGTTGTTGCGCTCAAATCCTTTGGATGAAACACAACTCTTGGACTATGGCCTAAGTCTTGATCATATCCCTCTTAGATGTGATAATACTAGTGCCATATGCTTGACGAAGAACCCCGTTCTTCATTCGCGAACAAAACACATTGAAATTAGACATCATTTTATAAGAGATCACGTTCTCAAGGGCGATGTCGAAATTGAATTTGTTGAAACCAAAGATCAATTGGCCGACATCTTTACAAAGCCCTTAGAGAAAGAGTCCTTCTTCCGAATTCGTAGTGAACTCGGGATCCTTGACTCCATGTTGATCTAAGTCATGCATTGCATTTTCCCTTTCACATGTTTTCTAACTTGAGCGTTGGAGACGTCTAACGTATTTTTGCAGGTATCGCCCTAAAGGCAGGGGGAATTATAAAGCTTGACGCACAGAACAATCGATTTCTCTTTTATATAATCGATTATCCAATATCAATAATCGATTGTCTTGACATTATTTGCGTTATTATGTCTGAAATTGCAGATTTAATAAATAAACAAGTTTTTTATTATTCTATTTTTTTTGCTAATGGCAAAAGGGGGAAGATAACGGGTATGCACTCTCAATACTTATCGGCATAAATTGAGGGGGAATTCATATATTGAGGGGAAATAAATTGCATATCTATATACTTGTTGCATATCTTTACTTGTCTTGAATCGTCATTATGAATTGCCTAATATGCATATCCTGCTTAAAGTTTGCCATTATCAAAAAGGGGGAAATTGTTGGAAACACGTTCTCAAGGCATTATACTAAACGTGTGTTCATATTTGTAGGTTTTGATGAATGACAAACTATGCGCAAATTGACACATGACGAGGTCCAAGCACAAGCGCAAAATTGATATATAACGAGATTCAAGCATAAGACAAAGATCGAGATTAAGTTTTATATGAGTCGGTATTTAATTGTGATCTTGATCCGACAACTTAAACTCAAGACTTGGCTTCTCTCGTAAAAATATTTTTAACAAATCATGCATATTTAATTTAGAGCAAAATGATTTTAAATAATGCATATTTACTTTAGTCAAAATGATTTTTAAATATGCCTCTAAAATCTGGACTAAGATAATCGATTATGTACTTATGATAATCGATTATGTTTAAGTCAGCTGCTTGACAATCGATTGTGAACTTATGACAATCGATTGTGGTAAGGCAGTGAGCATCAGATTTTTCAAATCTGCATGACAATCGATTGTGAACCTTATGACAATCGATTGTGATGAGGCAGTGTCCATCAAAGTTTTTCAAAGCTCAAAATAATCGATTGTGAAGCTAATGATAATCGATTGTGAAGAGACAGTGTCCATCAGATTTTTCAAAGTCACAAAATAATCGATTGTGAACTTATGACAATCGATTGTGTTGAGGCAGTGTCTTCCAGACTTTTTCAAAGTTATTAAATAATCGATTGTGAACCTATAACAATCGATTGTCAAGAGGCAGTGTCTAAATTGATTTTTCAAGACTGATATATAATCGATTGTTAACTTAGTATAATCGATTGTATAACTGACCGTTGCCAATATGTTTTCAAATACCGTCATGTAATCGATTATTGATTTCTTATAATTGATTGTTTTATTAAAATCTGGAAAGGATTTTTTGAACGTTGCTGAGTAATCGATTGTAGATTTCTGACAATCGATTGTTTTACGTAAAATCTGGAAATGATTTTTTGAACGTTGCCAGTAATCGATTATTGATCTTAGATAACCGATTGTTAAGCATAAAATCTGGGATTGATTTTTGGAAGAACTGGCAAACAATCGATTGTGGTAATTTGACAATCGATTGTCACAGAGTAAAATCAGCAATTCTTAATTGGCAATTAGGCAACGGTAATACAAGGTTTTTCAACTATAAATACAGCTTCAAATCAGTCTTTTAAGAACAACAACACACAACAACTGATCATACAATTGCTAAAGCTTGCATACTTTATTGCTTATCATTTTATATTCATTACATAAGCTTTTGAGAGCCAAATTCTTATCGAAAGTTGTTGCGATCTTGAGCGTATTCTTTTTACTCATATCTACTCTTAAAGGAGTGTCTTGTTTAAGTGCTAAGTGTTTTTGTACACTTGAAGGGAAGTGTTAGTCCCTTGTGTTGTAAGAAGGAACTTGTGTTTCCTTGGTTGAAGTCTTGGAATGTTGTATCTCCGAGCAAAGGTTGTTGAGGCTAATCCTTGATCCCTATTTGCATAAAGCTAATCTCTGCCTCTATGCCTGCATGAGGCTAATCGTGCCTCCATACCTGCATAAGGCTAATCCCTGCCTCTATGCCTCCATGACTCTAATCCATGCCTCTATACATGCATGAGGCTAATCCTTGCCTCCATACTTGCATAAGGTTGATCTCTGCCTCCATACCTGCATGAGGCTAATCCTTGCCTCCATGTCTGCATGAGGCTAATACTTGCCTCCCGATTTGTATGAGGCTAATCCTTGCCTCCATATTTGTATGAGGCTAATCCCAGCCTCCATACCTGCATGAGGCTAATCTTTGTCTCCATAATGCGTGAGGCTAATCGCTGCCTCCATACCGACATGAGGCTAATCCTTATCTCCACATCTGCATGAGGCTAATCACTACCTCCACATTTGCATAAGGCTAATCCTTGTCTCCACATTTACATGGGACTAAGCACAATCCCTCTTTGCATAAGTATTGCTCTATTTCTAGTACTATCTTTTTATTTTTCAATCGAGCTAAACTCTGCCCTTCATTTTACAAGATTAGGCCTTGTCTTGGTAACATCATGTTATTACATCTCATGGGTAGAAATATCACCAACCTATCCAAAGGCGTCTAAATAATTATATTGTTTATGCATAAAATGGTCTTCTATATTTTTAAAATATCAAATAAACTATTTTAAATCATTTTAGTACACAAAGATATTTTTTGTACTCATTTATTAATTTTATAAATTTCTTTTGTTTTTAAAATTGCCTATTTAAAATCTAGCCCTATTTTTATTTAATTCTGATCCTAATGCCTAACCCAAATTCCTTATAAACCAGCCCAGGCCCAATACCAACCTGCCCCAACCCAATACCCATCTAAATCTTGGCCGTTGATAATTTTGATCAACGATTCAGGGTCCCCCTTTCCTAAATTAAACCTAATGACCCCCCCCCCCCCAAAAAAAAAACCTCTCATTTCCCTCACCTTTCACAGTGTTACCTAATCCTCTCCTCTCTCAAATGCTCTCAAACCTAACCCTAATCGTACCTCGTCGTCACTTATCTAGGGTTATCTATTGTGGTTTTCCACTCTCCCCCAGGCCTCAAATAGACTCTCTTGTACTGGTATCACCATCTAAAAGGACCAGAGTTAGTTTGCTTGCGTCTATGGCCATTTCTTGCTTGTTTCAGGCTGCCCCAGTTTGATTCCGAATAAGATCTTCCTATATCTATCAGTTTCTAGGTTTGCTGCTTCATCTCCATGATTGTTCTTATCGAAACCCTAATTTCTTTCTTCTAAAATTCTTAGATCTGGACAGATCTGAGATGTTTTGACCTATTTCATGTAATTTTCTACAAATAACCTTCAGATTTTTTTACAAGGACCTTCTGATTTTCAAATGGTTTTCCATTTTTCTAAACTAGGGTTTCCCGAAAGTTTCTTTTCCAAAATGTTTGATAATTTTTGAGTGTTTGTTCTTCTGCTTCATATGTGTTTTGACTGATTTCATAAGTTTTCGACAACCTTAACTCATTTATATGAAAGCCCTAATTTTTTGACTTTTTTGTTTGGTTTCTTAGTTACTTATTCACTGACTTTGTTCTTGCCTTGGTTCTTATGATTTCTCTTTAGCCATTTAGATGTCTTGTGATTTTTTTATCTTAATATGCCTATACTAAGTTCTTGGTTCAACTTTTCTTCTGGTTCAACATGTCTATGTTCATTATGACTATTCTTTTCTTGCTTTATTTAAGTCGTCTGCAATATTTGCTGAATCTTTACATGATTTTCTCCTTAGTTAAACCCTTGATTATTCTGAAGTTCTTATTTTCAGTATGAATTGATCCTTTTTCCCTAACAAAGTCCTTGATTCTTACCACTCTACTCAGTTTGATTGAACTTCTTGCCTTAATTACTTTCCTTTTGCCTTATTTGTTATTTGCTGATTCTTGCTAACTATTTCATTAATTGGACCCCTGTTCATTCACCCCAGTCACCTTACTTGATTTCCTTCCTTAAAATGTTGTCCTTCTTTTACTGTTGATTAATTATCCCTTGATTAAAGGGAATGCCTACTGATTTTACGTGATTGATTCCATCAATTTCCCTAATTGCTACTTAATTGATCTCTTACCTTATTTAGTTTAACAGTTTATTACTATATATACTCCCTCTTATTCTCACTTCTAACACGAACAATAGTTCAAAACTATCACTTTACACTCTAAAATTCTCTCTCTCTCTCTCTCTCTCTCTCTCTCTCTCTCTCTTTTTCTGTGTGTATGTTGTTTTTCCTACTTCTGATCCCTATAATTCTAGCCGGCTGCAAGCTAAGGCTGGGAATTTTACAATACCTTGATCACATCTTGTGTTTTCTTTCTTTAACTAGGTATGCTTCTAATTAATTTTATGAATAAAAACCTATGTGTTTATTTACTGCTTTAGTTCATGTGGCATGAGTCCATTCTTGCTTTTGTTTACTGCATGCCCAACATGCCTAATACTTCCTATTCAAATTTGTACTTAGCATATTTCCACTTTGGTTGCCTATTTTATATCTTGTTTAACATGTCTACATACGAAATTAAGCCTTTTTGACTGACTTCTGTCTATATAGCATGCCTAGACTCTTCCTTTGTGTAATTAGCATGCCTTCACCTGTTAATACTTGCCTTGCTCCTAAGTTTTTGCCTGTTCTACCTCACTCCTGCTGAGTTAATTACTCTCCCTAGAATGGCTTCTACATGTTTCTTTTATGATCTTTGCCGCATGACCTACATTTTACTTGCTAGTTCTATAGAACCCCCTCAAAACTCTATTTATCATGTTGTCTATGTGCTCCATTAAGGTATACTCTCTATGATCCTGATCCCTCTTCCATTGTGTGAAAGATGCTTGCCTAAGTTACTTCCTAAAGCTTGTTTGTTCTCTGTCTTTTGTTCTGATTGCAAAAATTGTTTCTTTGCACTTTCCCTCAAACTGTTTTATCACTAATGTTTTTCAGAAGTTCTTTTCAATCCTAAGACCTTTCTATTAAACTCTTTCAAACTATTATATGCTTCCACTTACTTTTAGAATACTAGGTCTTGTCCCTCTGATATGTGTACTTCCTTGAGACCCTTGAGATCTCTTTGAATTTTAGCATGGCAGGGCTGGTATTTTTACGCTGCACCTAAATTAGTTATTATTTGAGAAAGGTCTAGGTGTGAGCACTGCCCGGGATCCTTGAGGTCCTTTGGGAACTCTGACCCACCTAGATATGAAATTGGATATGGAACTTTAGCATTTGAGACTACTGGAGTCTTGGAAATTATTTGGGCCTACTTCAGGCTCCCTATAGATTAATTTTTTTAATTTATGTAATTTTTTATTTAATTCATGGGCTGTAATAATTATTATAGACAAACAGTGGGGTGATTAGTGAAAAAGGAAGGGTAGCTATATATTATGGTTAAAATTGGGTAGATACCATGCCTATAGGGTCTATGTTAATTCAAATTTGTTTATTAGATTACATGCCTATAGAATCTACTTCGGTTAAAATAAATTCTATTTGCTTTACATCCACACAATTAGAAGCCATGCATATAGGATCTAAATTAGCTTTTAATAACTAGATACCATTCCAATAGGAGTTAAAATTAGCTTTAATAGGAATCATCCCTATAAGAGTTAAAATCAACTTTAATAGAAATCATGTCTATGGGGGTTCCACTTTTGTCAAATGAATTCTATTCCCGTATGCTTAATTAGAAATCATGCCTATATGACTAAAAATCAGTTTAGTAAGAAAAATCATTTTAATTCATGTGTGTTTATTCTGAATTGTTTTAATTCACTAATCTTTCCACTTCTTTAATAAGTTTCAGCGTCACCTTAAATAATATTGCTAGAAAGCATGCCTATTGGATCCAAAACTGTCGTCTAAAACTATATGTTGTTTATTTACATTCTTAATCAATAATAGATATCATGCTCTTAGGATATCCCTATTACACGTCTAGGCAAGCCTGTAGGGCGATTAAAATTCTGCAAATGATAAAAACTGCGCCTTGTTATTTGAGACTGCTCACATTCAAAAGGTCTAAAAGAATCATTAGGCAAGTAGGATTCAGTTCTTTGACACTTTGGTCCTAATTCAATACTGTACAATCTATGTTCACTTAGATATCATGTTCTAGGGTTTTCTCTTAAATACTTAAAACTGTTATTTGAGATGTGCACTTACTTGTTATATTTGTGGAGGTAAACGTGAGCCTTTAATTGTTCCCTCTTTAAATGCAGTCCTAATTGTTTTTGATTGACTCCTACACTTTTATCCTTTAAGTGCCTTAGGATGGTCTAGAACCACCTAAAAATAGAGGTCCTAAATACTTACAAGGCCATGAGGAAGGGATATGCAATGTTCGCATAGGATATCTATCAAGGTTTCTAAAATGCTTTAGGCTATGACCAAGGAGAGAGAATTGGGTAGTAAGGATATGATGACTATGCGCTAATGTCACGTGTAGCCCCTCGTTGAGGAGTGATTACCGGTAATTTTGTGGGTATGATCCTGTAGGCTAACCAACCTAGGACCATTTTCCCAACTCCCTTTACAACAACAACAACAACAACCTAGTATATTCCCAAAAGTGGGGTTTGGGGAAGGTAATATGTACGCATACCTTACCCCTACCCCGAGGGGCAGAAAGGCTATTTCCAGGAGACCCTCGACTCAAGAAGAAAACAAGTGATAGAAACAAGTGACAATATATTAGTACTAGCATTAGACTCATAATAAATAACATAAAATACACAACATAGCATAAAATAACAAAATAACAACAATATAAGAAATATAGGAAATACGAGAAAGAGGAAAGTATACTATTATCTAGAATATAAAACCATGCATCAATAGCTGATCAGTAGTATCCTAAGCCTAACTCCTAACTGTCTAGTCTCACTCTAGCGTGCTGTAGAAATATTCCCAACTTCCCCCTACCCTACAACCTTAATGCTCGACCTCCACAATCCCCTGTCAAGGGACATATCCCCTAAGTCGCCTCATGTCCTGCCTAATCACATCTCCCCAATACTTCTTAGGTCTTCCTATACCTTTCCTAGTGCCCACAACCACCAGTCGCTCACAACTTCTCACCGGTGCATCAATGCTCATCCTCTAAATGTGTCTGAGCCATCTGAGTGTTGCTTCCCGCATCTTGTCTTCCGTGGATGCCACGCCCACCCTCTCTCGAATATCTTCATTCCAAATCTTATCCATCCTTGTATACCCACACATCCACCTCAACATCCTCATCTCTACTACTTGCATATTCTAGATGTGTAGTTCTTAACCGGCCAACACTCAGTCCCATACAACATGGCCGATCTAACTACTACTCTATAAAACATACCTTTTAGTGACAATGGCACTTTATTGTCACACAGGACTCCTGTTGTTAACCTCCACTTCATCTACCCCACCCCTATACGGTGTGTGATATCCTCGTCGATCTCCCCGGTCCCCTGAATAACTGACCCAAGGTACTTGAAACTACCCCTCTGAGGGATGACTTGGGAGTCAAGCCTCACTTCCACTCCTACGTCTGTCGGCTCGGGCCCAAATTTGCACTCGATATATTCTGTCTTAATCCTGCTCAACCTACAACCTTTAGACTCAAGGGCCTTTCTCCAAACCTCTAGCCTCTCATCGACGCTGCATCTTATCTTATCAATTAGGACTATATCATCAGCAAATAGCATACACCATGGCACCTACCCTTGAATATTATGTGTTATGGCACCAGGGTAGATAGGAAAGGGCTGAACGCAGCCCTTGGTGCAACCCCTTAACTACCAGAAAATGCTCAAAGTCACCTCCTACTGTCCTTAACCAAATCTTAGCTCCATCATAAATTTCTTTAATCACCCTAATGTAGGCAACCGCGACCCCTTTAACCTCTAAGCATCTCCATAAGACCTCCCTTGGAACCCTGTCGTACGCTTTCTCTAGATCGATAAACACCATGTGGAGATCCTTCTTCTTATCCCTGTATTGTTCCACCATCCTCCTAATAAGGTTGATAGCTTCTGTGGTAGATCGCCCTGGAATGAACCCGAACTGGTTGTCTGAAATAGACACCGTCCTTCGCACTCTCATTTCTACCACTCTCTCCCAAACTTTCATGATATGACTAAGTAATTTGATACCCCTATAGTTGTTAAAACTCTGGATATCACCTTTGTTCTTATACAATTGAACCATTGTACTCCACCTCCACTCTTCAGGCATGCAGTCTTGAATATAATATGAAACAACTCAGTAAGCCATTCCAAGCTTGCTCTGCCCACACCTCTAAAGTTCGACCGGAATTTAAGTCTTTCCCAGCTCCCTTTGTTTAAATAAATTTACTTTGTATATGTGCAACTTGTTCAAGTCTTTTCCCTTGTTTCATTACTTGAATCATACATGTGCTTAAAATGTCAAACATGCCTTTACTTGCAACTACATGTCAAAACTATTTATTAGTTAGAAGGACTAATTCACATAAGTATAAGTTTGGCCGGGACCCACCATTGTGGACCGTGAGGGGTGGCTAACACTTTTCCCTCAAGGTTATTTCGATCTCTTACCCTAAAATCTCTGATAATGCAAATTAGTCTAAGAGTTAATTGCTCTATGTGTCCTAACGCACCATAATCCATTAGGTGGCGACTCTTCAACTACCCAAATCCCAAAAGGAATGAGTTATTCCCCACATAAATGCCAAAACCCAAACTTCTCTGTGTCAAAAGAGGAAAAAAAAGGGGGCGCGACATCTGCAAGCATGTCATGTTATTTAAATCCGTATTGTTAGAACTAAAAAGAAAAAAGATAAAAAAATAACAAAATTAGAATAAAGGAAAAGAAGACATCCATAGATGATATAATATTGATTCATTTTAGTGAATTGAAGATATTAGGGTTTACATCAAAATTAAAAAACAATAAAATAAAAATATTTGAGTTACACCTTGAAATAACTGGTAATGTAGAAAAGATGGCAATACTGGACTATTGGGACTCCTGTCTGACAGGAAATGAGGTAGCCTTCCAATTAAGAAGCTTTGTATTTGGTGTCACGACCCAAAATCCACCAAGGGTCGTGGTGGCGCCAGACACTGCTGTCAGGAAAGTCAACCAAATCACTTAATCAAATTCTCGTTTTAATGGTTTTGAAATCTAGGATTTTCCTTCAAATTTAGCAATTTAAAAGTTGATTGTCTCAAATATAGTTTAAATGATAAGCTGTTAATACAAAATACTTCAAAACCGTCCTAGAACCCGGTGTCACAAGTTCATGAGAATCTACTGATAGGAAAATAAAATACAACACCCATCCGGAATACAATGGATGAGAAGTAAATACAATACAGTGGAAGGGACTATACTAGCTGCGGGCCGCCTCGAGTAATGCAACTCACCTAGTCCCAAAATCATCTGTGCTGCTACTCTCAGTAGGCTGCTAGAGTTATGTATACCTGTGCAACAAAGATTCACAAAAGTGTAGTACGAGTATGTAAACCACGTGTACTCAATGAGTATCACATCTAATCTCAAAGAAGTAGAGACGAGATGGTAAACTTCGACACTTACTAGTGGTCAAATAATGATGTCAATAATACATTAAATCGTGAATTTCTACAAACATGATTTTTACCAAGCAAGAAAACAGTATACAATTATTCCTTTTATAAGAAATTTCTAAAATTCCTTTTTCATTATTTTCTAAATATTCTCAAGTCATGAAGAGGCAAAAACAACTTTAATAAGTTCAAGGAAATAATACCAGCATGCGCAAATAACCACCGTGGGGCGTACGGACCAACCCAACATAAAAGTAAATCGTGCATTGCCAAGGGTTGAACGGCTCGATCCATAGATGCATCTATTACCCTACTCACGAATCATCCATGTGACGCGGTCAAATATAAATAAACAACACCCCGCTCGTGAATCACCCATTCGACACAGGTACACATAGAGGCATGCATTCAAAAACAGTCAATCAATACTTCATCAGGGAAAAATAATTACCCAACGAAATAGAAATTCTCTTTAACGGTCAAGAAAATGATGTTTAATACATTTGAAATTCATTTATTGTTTTGATGTGATTTAAGCAATTCAAGCGGTCAACAAGTTTATAAATGTTCAAAGTATAACATGCTTTTTAGCTCCTAGACTACCCGGACTTGGACATAATAGTAGCTACGCGCGGACTCTCATCACCTCGTGCATACGTAGCCCCCACAAATAGGAGAACATAATCTATTAATTCACCTATGGGGACATTTTCCTCTTACAAGGTTAGAAAGGAGACTCACCTCGCTCCGAAGATCCATACCCGGAATTCCGTGCCTTTACGGGGACGCAAATTGATGCAAAAATGCTCCAAAACTAGCCAATAATCAAATGAGCCCATTAATGTATGCTCAATTATTCATTACAACCCAACTCACAACAATTCCTAACCCCGATTGAAAAGTTGACAAAATTTCCCTCGGGCCCACGTGCCCGGATTCCAAAATTTTCCAAAGATAAAGTTTACCCATGACCTTACAAACTCAAATATATAATTTATTCTCAATTCCATGCCCAAAATCATGGTCAAAATCCAAAAATCTCAATTTCTAGGTTTTTCTTTAAAACCCCAAAATCCCCTTTAGATTCTCATGAACTTGATGTTAAATCTAAGGTATAATCACAAAATATGATTGAAAGTTAGTTTTAGGAACTTACCCAATGATATTATAAGAAAATACACTCTCAAAATTGCCCACTCTCGGATCTAGGGCTTAAAATATGATAAAATAAAGCAAAAACTCGAGTTACACAGCTAAAATCAAGCTGCAGATGTCGCATTAGCGATCTTTGCAATTGCAAACAAAGAAGGGCTGGAAAGGGTCACATTTGCGACAAAAAGTTCTCAATTGTGAACTGGGCATCGCAAATGCGACCATACCAGAAGCAACATTTTTCCCGACACAAAAATGAGCATAACTTCCTCATACGATGTCCAAATTCGATGATTCTTTTTGCTATGGCTCTGAAATTTCGATATAGATCTAATGGTTAAATAAAAACTTAATTTGAAGCTCATTTATTTTAATATGGTACCCCTTTATGTCCAAAGAAACAACGTTGAAACATCAAATAAGAGCGTGATACAATCCGAAACACGCCCGAGGCCCTCGGGACCTCAACCAATAACACCAACCAGTCCCAAAATACATTTCAGACTTGCTCTAGGCCTCAAATAACATCAAACAGCGCTAAAATCATGAATCAACTCCCAATCCAAGCTTTATGAATTTTAGAACTTCCAACGTCTACTTTTGATGTTTAAACCTATCAAATCACGTCTGATTGACATCAAATGTTGCACACAAGTCATATTCGACATTACAAACCTACTCTAACTTTTAGAATCGGATTCCGATCCCGATATCAAAAGGTCAACTTCCGGTCAAACTTCTTAAAAACCTTCAAATTTCTATCTTTAGTCAAATAGCTCCAAAATGACCTAGGGACCTCTGAATTCACTTCCGATCGTGCTTCCAAATCCAGAATCACAATTCGAAGTTGCTCCCAGACTCAAAATCCCAAGCGGACATTGATATCACTGAAATGCACTTCAAGCAAAACATATGAAATTTCTTTCAAAATGCTACTTTCCACAATAGGCGCGAAAATGCTCCCGGGTCGTCCAAAACCCGACCGGGCATACACCTAAGTTCGAAATCATCATACGAACCTGTTGGAACCTTCAAATCCCAATTCTGAGATCGTTTACTCAAAATTCCAATCCTAGTTAATCTTTCAACTTCAAGCTTCCGAAATGATAATTCTCTTTCCAAATCCACTCTGAACTTCCCGAAACTTAATTCCGACCACGCGTACAAGTCATAATACCTGAAATGAAGCCATTCATGGTATCCGACTACTGAACGACGTTCTAGAGCTCAAAATGACCGGTCGGATCGTTACATTTGGTCTCATGTACATCACCTCAGCAGTGCTCGTGTGGGACTCATACAACATTTGTTTCAGTGCTTCACAAATATCCTCAATCTTCTTGGCCGTGAAGGCTTCTTCTTTTTTTATTCGTATTTTACATACGTGGTTTTAACAAATGACTTGGCGAGATGCAGAGCGGGCTGAGGCAGGACCTACAAATTTTTCTTGCGCTCAACTGCCCATTTTATGTCGGCATTTGTAGCTTGGAAACCTACGCCAAAGAACTTATCATTGGCAAAGTAATGGGCTTTGTGATGACTTGTTGAGATAGCTCACGCCCTTTCCCGAGCTAGTACCCATGTTTAATAATTTCACTGGCTACTATGACAAATGCATTTGATAAGCACGGTTGAGGAAGCGGTTCTCCTTTTTTATATTGGTCGACGACCATAATTTCGAAGGCTTGATAGACAATGTGCTCAGTTCTTTCTCTAGCTTCGAGACACGAGACTGATAGGTCTTTCTAAATGGATTATTCATCATCCCAATGGACAACAATTTCTTGGTTTTCATGTCCAAACTTGACCATTTGGTGGAGAGTGGAGGGCACAACCCCTACAGCGTGAATCCATGGTCTTCTTAGGCGAAAATTATACGAAGTATCTATATCCAGAACCTTGAAAGCTACTTCAAAATCTACACGGCCAATGGTCAAAATCAAGTCAATTTCCCCTATCGTATTGTGCTTGACACCATCAAAAGCGTGCGCATAGACATTGTTTGGTCAAATTTTTTCTATTCCAGTTTCTATCCTTTGAAGCGTTGAGAGAGGGAAAATGTCAACCCCGGTCCCACCATCTAGCATGACCCTTTTCACATAATAACCTTCATATTTGATAGTCAATTGAAGGGCTTTGTTATGGGCGGCTCCCTCTGGGGGCAAGTCAACGCGGCAGAAAGAAATCCTATTGACTTCGAAGAAACATTTGACCATTTTTTTTCAATTGTTCGACTGAAGTTTCAACCGAGACATCTGCCCTGTTTAATGTTTTCAAGAGTACCATTTGATATTCATTCGAGCTCAACAGCAGGGACAGAAGTGAAACTTAGGAAAGGGTCTTCCTAAGGTGATCAATTATGGCATATTCCGAAGTTTTCATTTTACGGAGAAACTCTTCTGCTTCTTCAGCGCTCACATGCTTTTTGGGTGGGAACCATTTCTCTTTGTTAGTTTTTATTTCTTCAAATCATCTGGGTTGTGGTACCTCCTAGATTGGTTCATTTCATTCACCTCTCCCATAATTTCCTTCCCCTTATAAGTAACCACCGTTTTGTTATAATTCTAGGGGACTGCAGTGGGTTCTCTCATAGGGCTCTGTCGTGCGCGACTGATGACCACTAGCTCAGTTAGCCTTGGTGAAATTACCGGTCCCCGCGCCACATAAGTCCATTTTGGCACATACAACTTTGGCACATTCAGCGTGGATTTTCTTTGCTCAAATCTTTTAGTAGTGTTCAACATGAGCTGATCTTTCCTTGGGGACCTACGAACATAGAGAATTGCATCCTTAGTAGGTGCTTTCCCAATTTTTGTTTCCTCAGCTTTTTCTGCAACTTGAGGAGTTGGAGTGATCTTCTTCTAATTTTTGGCTTGTTTTGCTGTCGCTTTGGGTCTTGTATCTGAAATGGCAATGGTAATGATGGCTTTCAAATCAGGATCAAACTCTTTATCATAACAAATCATTCCAATGACCTTCCTGTTGTTATGAACTTGTAATGGATTATTAGTCACATTGGGGACTTCCTCGTCCCTCAACACCACTTGTTTGTGTTCAATCAAATTCTCAACTGCCCTCTTGAGAGTCCAACAATCCTCTGTATCATGACCCTCTGCCCCCTGAATGATAGGCACACCTGATACCAAGCTGGTATGATGGGATTCTGGATTTTAAGGGTTTGGAGGCACATGTTGCAGTAGGCCATCTGGATTAATTTCAGAAAAAGGCTAAAGTAGGATTCACCAATAGGGGTGAAGTCATTTCTCCTGGGAGGCTCATAGGGGCATGTATTATGTTGGTAGTTAATATGTAGTGGACGAGGGTTATATGGAGCTTGGTGAGGATGGTTATTTCTTGGAGGTGGAGCTCTGTTTTGGTTGCAGTGCTGTTGTGGCCATGTATAGGGTTGGTCATTCATTATCGCATAGGGCGGTAGTGCTACAACATATGTTGCATCTTGATGAGGATAGTAGTGTTGTGAGGTTATGGAAGATAGGTAAGAATGATCACGTGATCGATAAGCGCCTCTCAAACTTGAAGTCATCATGGCTCCTTCTTCCCTCTTCTTTTGATTTGATAAACCTCCCAAGACGTTCAAGATGGCTTAGGATGTGACTCTCAAAGTAGATTGACTTATTTTTCAGCCAGTTTTTAGGTAATTTTCTACCATTTCACCGATATTTATGGCTTATGCAAAAGGTTTTCCCATGGTAGACATGATGTTATGAAAGTAATCGGCCTCTCGGGCCTGCAGGAAAACATTTACCATTTCTGTCTCATCCATTGATGGTTTCACTCTGGTTGCTTGCTCACACCATTTGATGGCGTATTCAAGAAAAATTTTCATGGTTTTCTTCTTATAATTGATCAGGGAATTCCTATCTGGAGCGATATCAACATTGTATTGAAATTTCCTGATGAAATCTTGGGCCAAGCCGTCCCATATATGCCAATGGGAGATGTCCTGGTCCACGTACAGTTATGATGCAATTCCCGTCAAACTCTACCCGAAATAGGCCATAAAAACTTCTTCTTTTCCCCTTACCCTCTCAACTGATTCCAATATATTTTTAATTGAGCGATCGGGTCTCCATACCTTTCGTATTTCTTGAATTTTTGCGTTTTAAAACGAAGGGGAAATGAACATGAGAAAACATGCATATATCATAGTACGAAATGCTATTTTGACCACTCAAGCCTTGCATGTTCATAAGACTTTGTTCGAGATTTTTCATTCTTCGATCCATTCTTCTTGCTCGAGGTTTCGTTCTTTCCTGTTCCACTAGATATTCGTATCACGGGTGCTTAGGGTAAGAGTTTGGGGTGACATGAGTTGTGTCTAGCTGAAATTGTGGTACTTGAAGAGTGAAAGTCTATGGTTCGAAGCATGGCCTAGGCATTGTTGGTTATGCTGAAATAGAGACTGCTGGTGCGGTGAATAATGTAGAAGATACTACCGAAAGTGGTGCTTGAGGGCGTTCCTCAGAAGGCATACCGATGAAATTAGCTTATATAGTAGGGTACCTAAACAGGATGAATGGGTTGTTTATGGGAATAGGGACGTTGGAGTTTCCACTTTTCATGGGAAGTAGTTCAGGAAATCTGGGGATTGCTCTGGATGATTTTTTCCATTAGACCAAGGTTCCCACGTTTCTAACATACGACAATGAAACATTCTGTTTTTTTTAGCAACTGTTGATTCTGGCTGTGGGATAACCAATACTAGGCTATCCTCTGCAGGGTTAATAATCTATAGAATGAATTTCAAAAGCCATAGGAATACTACCTTTGTTTCTTGTGAAGTTAGGATTAGAAGCCAGATTACCACAGACCACCTGTCTAATTGCCACACAACAAGCCGGTTAGTTTGCCAAATTTAACAGATAGAGAATAACATATTGGGGATGCAATGCACCTAAACAGTTACAAGTTTCTAAATATTTTGGAACGGTTGCGTGTTTTATCCCGGCTTTGCTATTTCTTTTCTCAAATTTTAACTTCTGATTTTTTTCTTCTTCTTTTGCTGTTTTTCACTCTTTTATTTCTTCACTCTTTTCTTCCTTTTTACCCAATTTTGTCTTTCTCACTTTCTCTTCTTTCTCTTTTGGTTTATTTTTTCACTCAAATTGTCTATAGCTATGATCGAACTCGATGGGAATTGCCTACGTATCATGATGCTGCGTGAATCAGATCATTACGTAGTTTAGAGATAAATGGAAAATAAAAGAAAAAGATTTGGGTTTTCAATATTTTCATTAAATAAAATCTTTTTGGGATTATCTATTACAAGTACTCAGATATACTGATGATAAAGGGAACATACAGACTCAAAACAGAAAAATAAACAGACTTGGAAAAGACTAACAGTCTCAAAAAGGTGAAATATAGACTCAAAGCCAAAAAAATCAGGAATACATAAGAGCCTCCAATGCTACTCTGGGGGCCCGCAGTACATCAGTCAGTCTCAACGCGGGCCTATATGCAATCTCTTATTGCATGTACTCTAAGTCAGCCATCACCTATTGGATAAAGGTCATCACGGAAACAAAGAACATAGACCTGGTCATATCATTGCATCCATGGCACTTCATTATGACATAATCAACAATTTCTTTTATCCTCATTCTAATGACACCCTTTTCTTGGAGTAGGCGTCCAATTTGCTGAGACCGGGACTCCAACACCTGTGTGTCCGTGTGGTTTTGGTCTTGCAACTGTTGTATGTCTCCTTTCAACGGGGAAATTAATGTATAACAATGCTCTCTATTCGTTTTTAAATCCTTTACTTACTGGACCATTTCATACTCGAGATTACTCAATTTTTTCCTTAAGACCGTGACTCTTTCATCATACCTATGCTTTAAATGCTGAGCAAACCTTCACCATTCTTTTGCATTCTTTTCCAAATTTTCCCAGGCGTTTTCCAATTCATCCTCGGCCTTTTCTAGATCAAATCCATAATCATGCACTTTTCGCCTCAGATTGCCTATGAGTTTTTCGTATTTTCTACTTTTTCCAGGGTTTTTAGCGGCTATTTTCTTCTTCTGAATCTGAGCTCGGGGGGCTTTATTTTCTTGGTCCAACCTTTTCTTTTCTCCGTCATCCTCACTAGCCTGCAAACTATTATCAATTTTGAGTTTTTTTATTTAATCCTCTAGATTGCTTATGGTAGTCTGGTATCCCTTCTCTTTGGCTAACCATATCTATTGTTCTCGCACTCCATCGGAGAATTGTTGGACATGGGGGCTTTTGGCGGGCTGTTCTAATTTTTATTGACCGGAAATCTCTTAGCATACCATGCGGTGTAGTGTGACCCGAGGACAAATCCCACACTTGAGTTTGTGGCTCCAGAAATCTACATTGGTGCCAAATATGGCGAACCTTTTGTTCTTGGAATGTGACTTTTGGGCATAGTTCAATAACATGTGGACTCAAATCTTTATCATGGTTACTGTTTGGGATCTACCCAATTGGCATAGGACCCGATGCGAAGCATACGGCTGAATACTCCAAAGACCCATCAATAAAAGAAATCACACTCCAGCAGACATGTGAATAACCTCGTTGATTGGGAGCCAACCGACGTACTACTCAATTCGGTTTGTGATCAAAGAACCCGAATACGCGAACCATGCCTTAGTACCTTCCTAAAACTCATGATTATTTACACAATTTCTATAATTTTCAATGCAGTTGAGTTCGGTCAGACCGTATTTCATATACCCCGAGTGATGGCAAAGATGTTCTACCAGCCATATTTGTAAAAGAAAATTGAAACCCTCAATAAAATTTGTCTCAGCTCGATAAGCATTTAAATCTCAATAAATATCTATGAGAATCATCGGTATGATAGTGCCATTGGCCTTTTCGACCATAAAGTTGACCATTTCTGTAAGCCCCGGTTCTACATGTCCGTCACTCTTTGGGCATATCAGAGTGCCTAAAAATGCGACTACGATGGCTAAACCTTTGTGTACTTCCTATTTGTTTTAATTTCCCTAATGACTTAAACTAGCTTCTGAAGCCTAAACTCCACAGGAGTACCTATGCCGATTGTGTAAGAAGTGGAATGTGCAAAATCCTCCGACAAAATTTTCATCTTTAACTTGTCGTCTAATACTCAAAATATCCAAAAACTTAAGAGGCGTTATAGTTCTTGGTGCTACTTGATATCAATGCCTAAGATTTTTGTCAAGACCGGCATAACCTGCTATCTTCTCTAGTGTAGGGATCAACTAAAAATCGGAGAAATGGAAAACATTGTGTGTCGGGTCCCAAAACGGCATCAAAGCATCAATTAAATCAATCCATGGTTTAATTTTCATAAGACTAGTGAGCCCACCTACAACCTTTGTCACAGAAGGCTTGCCGACCTCCCCTAAGTCATTTCACCACATGTGGAGTCCTTGTGGAATCTCATCTACGACTCGAAAAGGTACATTCTCAATGGTGTTCATTCTGCACATTTAAATTAGGGTGACTGGTCAAACCATGTAAGTTTCATTTGAAAACTGACCAAAAATATTATTTTGCAAATTCTAATTTAAAATAAAATCATGGTTACTTTTACAAATACGACCCTTCAGCACTTCGGAAGGGAGATTTTAGGGTTGTGTTTGCTAAATGGCCAAAAACTAGAAAAAGAGCCATAGGTGGCTATTCTTGCAAAAACGACTTTCCGACGTCCGGCTGCGATAGTTCTGGCTATTTGGAAAAAAGAGGAATCATCTAACTTAATTTTGTGACAAAATGACAAAATTTTCATATTTTTGGTTATTTTTGCAAAAACGAGGCCTGGCCCGATGAGGGTTGTCACGGATCCCACATCTGATGAGAATCAAACCCGTGTAGTTCGATTAATTTTGATGCAACAGGAAAATATGATTTATTATGAAATGACTTTTCTTCTTTTTTTTTAAAAAAAATGTTAGAGTTTCAAAATATTTTGAATACCGAGATTTTAAAAAACGTGTGATTTTTTTCTCTTACCTCAATCTTGGGTTTTTCTTGATTTTTTCTTCCCTATTATAGAATACGGTAAACATGTAAGTCGAAGCAAATAAATGAACAAGTAGCACACAAAAATGCATCAGGATAGTCTTTTAATATTCGGGTATACCTGTCCTAGACGGACCAAACCCTGTGTTGAGTCCTCAAAGCCAAATGCACGTGATGCAAACAAACGTTCCTACTAGGGATCCGACATGAGGATATGTTATTCTAAGTTTAAATCCTGGGTGTATTTTTCTAAACCTGGCTTACCTGAGCAGACAACTCAAGTCGGGAGGGGGGGGGAACGTACCGAAAATACAGAAGCTTCATCGGCTATGAAACTTGTCCAAACCTCATTCTAACATTGGGATATGACTCTAACAGAAAAGAAGCCATGCAAAGAGCACGCTTCCCAAAAGATTTAGAAGACTCAGAGAGAAGAGGTGTTTCGTAACAGTTTATATGCAGTTCAAGCAATATCAAAAAGACATTTAGCATATTAGGCTCAAACACGTAAAAATATCAGATAATAAATAAATCCAAGTATAACAGTTATTCTAAGCTCGAATTCTTGAACCTTGAACTAGAGATTTTAGGTTCTTATTCCCAGCAGAGTCGTCGGAGCTATCACACCTCCTTTTTCTCGAGGGGATAGGGAGATTTTCCAATTAAAGTGACATTATTCGAAATGAAATTATTTTTTTAATTCATAAGTTTCCACTTGGAATAATTTATGGTGTCCTAAGTCACCAGTTTATTTTAAATCCCAAATCGAGGAAGTTTTGACTCTATTTAAAGTCCGCGAAAACTAGAAGACCTGGTAAAGAATTTTGTTAAACCAGAGAAGGTGTCAGGCACTCCTGTGTTCCGTGATTTAAGAACGGTCGTTCAACTATTAATAATTGACCTAATTATCTAATTTATTACATGTTTTAAAACATACTGTGCACTTTTAACTGCTTTTAATAGAATTTAATTGCTTTCAGGATTTATGAAATTATTTCTGGAGCAAGTCATGATGTACACTTGCCGTTTCGTATCAAATTTTTTTTGGTAATTAAGGTTTTTTCATAAATCACCAATGAAGTTACATTACAAAACCACAGTCAAGCTTCAACTCGGCCGACTGTCTGAGAGCTAACATATTAGCTACACTTACTATTCTAACTATCTAACTTCTACTATATTCTAAGGTGTTGCAATTGTTGCCTAATTCTAGGGGTGCCTCTTACAATTATACACTATGTCTCTCAGTAAAGTAGTATTATATCGAAAAGTCTTGTTGAATACTCTTGCATTCCTTTCCAGCCATATAGCATATGCAACTTTAGCGTTTTGGTACACATTGCAAATGCGCCACATGAAATGCACCCCCAATTTATAAAATATTTATTTTATTACTATTTCAAGTTATGGTTGGGTCACATGAAATGCGCACCCGAATTGAGAATTATGTATTACGACTGTACCATGGGAACCGTACCCATAATCATGATGGTAATTAACCCGCCTAAAGCAAATTACAGTGTTCACAACTGTTTGAACTAAAACTAATTTAAGATTATTGTGAGGCCATGAGTGTGGAAATATGGAATCGATTAGGAAAACAAAAATGAAGCAGATCAGCTTGCATAAGCCCCATATGAGAAAGCCCATTTCATGGACTTTTATATGATTTTTCTTTCATTAAGTGATGAAGTAGAGTATGATTAATTATTCTATTGGATTTATTTGATATTATTTCAATCCATGAATGGCTATGAATTTACAAAGAATGAAGGCCTATGTGAGATTTCACACAAGTCGGGTGCGAGCAGACATGGGCTTATTAAAGCCAGTTATATTAGGCCCTCCATTTCCAACTTCCATTCGAAGTCTGGGCCTCGCAACTGTAGAGTCCAATTGGCTACAATTTGAGACAAAAGCGCAACTATACCCACAATTAACCATACAGATGAAGGCATTTCAAAAGAGTTTAACATCAGCTCAAGTTAAATCACTTATACAACACCATTCTTAAACTAACATTCATATTTCCTATTGTTAATAATCTACGAACGATGAAGCTATTTCGAGCAAAAGGGATTTGTACTAAACTATTATACAGTGGCATTCCATAATCTATGTTTCTTGAACATTAACTACCAATCTACTGAATCTATATAACAACATTCCCTGATAATGAACATGAATTGTTACAACTTAGTATCAAGAACCATGCCAATAACTACACTACTAGAAATCAACAATTACAATAGGTGACCATTTTCAACTGATAAAATTTAAAATAAGGCCATGCACTAGCCAAATTCCCTAGCTTATCTAACACTTTGACTTCTCACTTCTTTAGGCCACAAATCTAACAAGAAATCTCCAGAACTTCACATGAATACAATAACAGTAAACAAATCTTAGCAATCATGAATCAAAATATAGAACTGATATTGTTTTATCACTCAGATTACTAACCTGTACGAGGGTTTATCAAACCATTTTTTTAATCTGTATTCATATTTCCAGTCCAAACACAAAGGAATATCCAGCACATATGTGAACTAACAAGACAGCAGAAATTTTAAAACCATGTGATATTCAGATAACTATTACATTATTTGAAGCTGTCAGCACATACCTTAACAACAGCAAAGAAATAAAAGAAGAGAATAAGTCTCTGAAAATTGGGAAGAAAGCAGCAGCAAGAAACAACTCAGTAACAGGAAATTAACAAGATCTAAAGAACTAAGCAGCTGATTTGAAACCCCACATGACTTGAATAAACAAGTAGAAAATGAAGAGAAAAACCAACTTTTCTTTTTGTGTTTTGTAGCTGTGTATTAACTCCTTGTGAGTGTTTTCTTTTTTAGAGAAAACAAAAGTGCAGAGAGCCCCTTTTGTATAGAAATCAGTCTATATTTTTGAAAAATCTGAGTGCTTAACTTGTGTGAATGATGGAGTGTGAGTCCCTTTTTATAGAAGGTGAGAGCGCAATAGAGAAGGGTGTGGGAATATCCTGCAGCTCCCTAAAATCAGGGAAATAGCATCTTCTGTAACAGAAAATGGACAGCTGTTGCGATAACTGTCCATTCAGATATTTACTCACATTGTTTTAACCCTTTTACTTCTGAATTTAACCCTTTAAACCCCAAAATCTGATTTAATTCAGTTGGTTTATTACATTTTAGTCCTTTCAGGAAGTTTCCTACACAAATGTTCAAACTCCTGATTTTCTGATTTTTTTTTTGCCCCTTTAAGATTTCTGTTATTACCCCTTCACCATTTAACTTTTGTTAATTATAAACCACTAATATAAGAATTTTATCAAGAATTAACAGTCCCAACAAAGCAAAGAAAGGTCGTATTCCAATGTATTTCTGGGTGGTTCAGCCTTCACACTTGCAACTAAACTGAATGTTATGCACTTGAACTATTATTCCACCACAAGATTAATGAGTTTTAAATCTAAAACATGTTAACATACGGGAAACACACTAATGAATCAACTGTTTATCCAATCCTATTAAATGACTACCAATTGACAATCTAATGAAATCAAAAATAAACTAAAACATTTTGTTAATTGAACTAAACATAATCTATAACATGTAACACAAATTATCAGTCATCTAGATCAAAATGGACAGGTACATAAAATGAAAAGAAGAATCAGAAAGGAACATTCCAACTGAGCGACCATCGTTAAGAAATCTGACCAATGGTCGATCTTGTTACACGAGCACTAATTTATGCTTGAAGGGTAGAAATATTGTTACATTGAGCGATGACGACCACAACCATCCAAGATGTGGAACGGCCAAATAAAAGGGTCACGAGATGACATGAGACCAACCTTTGGTAACTCCTAAAACGAACCAACCACTGGTCGGCCTAATCTAAAAGAAAAATCAAATGGGGAATACTAGGGCTTCGGGGGTTTTCTGGATCTGAAATCTAGAGAATTTGGTGGAGTTTTGGGGAAAATTGATGGTTGATTAATGGCGAGGACGAGGTGGGGAGTGTGGGGGTGTGAATTTGAGCGGATTTAGAGGGTGCACCACCGTAGGCGATTTTCAGTGAGCGGTAGACAGTGGTGAGAGGCAAGGGTGAGAGAGAGAGAGTTATGGGAGTGGTTTTTAGGCTTTTGGGGGGAGGGGGGGTTAGACAAGTATAAGGGGAAAGGGTTGTTAGTTCGTGATCATTGGATGGGATCTTTTGGATGCTGGAGATTAGGCTAGTTGCAACAGGGTTGTTTTGGTCAAGTGGGGATTGGACCAGTTGGAGGTTAATTAGGTTGGGCGAGATTGGGAATAATTGGGCCTCTAAAATGGTGTAACGACCCCATCAGTTGTTTTATGAGTTACCGCTTTATTTTTTTCCATTTTTGCTTCTTCATGTGTCTTCAGAAGCGGTTGGTTATGCGTAGAAGCATTCAGGTAAGTGCGGGAACTGGACCGCGGATGCGGTATCACTGGGAAGATCATATAAATAGAAGCCTACGCGAACTGTTACTAAGTTCCACTATTTTTTAAGACAGGAAGAGAGCTAGGGCATTGGTTTTTTAATAAAAATGAAGGGTTTCAGTTGGGTAAGTTTCTTAAGCCTTATTACTTATGTATATGGCTTTACATTGTGTAATAATGATATTATTGGAAATTAAGGAAGAAGTTGGAGATTAGGGCTTGGGAATTGGAGACAATGATTTGGGATTTGAG
Organism: Nicotiana benthamiana; assembly: GCA_034376525.1. Classification (NCBI taxonomy): domain Eukaryota; kingdom Viridiplantae; phylum Streptophyta; class Magnoliopsida; order Solanales; family Solanaceae; genus Nicotiana; species Nicotiana benthamiana. The sequence continues at coordinate 21,484,685 of CM067341.1, forward strand.
GGGTCGTTTGTGGTCGGATTTTGGTGTATTTAGTATGTATGAACTCGTGAGAATATAAAGATTCTAGTTTTGTGAATTTTATCGGAATTCAGGATGTGAGCCCGGGGGCCAGGTTTGACAAATTTCGGGATTTGTGATATAATTTGATTATTTTTGTGTGGGCTTTGTTCCCTTAGCATATATCGATATTATGGTTCTGATTTTGGTTAGATTAGGGGCATTTGGAGGCCGAATCTATAGGAAAAGGCGTCGCCGTCTAGAGTTTGGCTTTGCTTGAGGTAAGTAACGTTTTCAAACTTGGTTCTGAGGGTTTGAAACCCCGAACTATGTGTTCTATGATTATTATTGAGGTGACGCAAATGCCAAATGACGGGCATGTGGTATGCACCGTAAGAAAAGCAGTCTGGAACATCCCAGAGTACCGCCTAGTGACTCTTTCTTGTTGAGACCAGAGAGGTCGTTTTCGTGTTGTCATATCATTAGCTTTATTGATACTCTGTACTCAGTCTTGTTCATGCATATTATATCATGCCTCAGTCTCAATTATTTCTATTTGACATATCATATCTTTGTTCGGGCTGGTATCACGATATTTGAGCTCGTGTGTGTGAGAGACTGGAGAGTTATGACTGAGTGAGGCCGAGAGTGTCATGACACATTTCCGTACAAGGTCATGAAGGCGCCCGACACCATTGCCAGGAAAGCAACGCGGAAATATTTCTAAAATTCTTACATTACTTTTACCAGGAATAAGTAAAATAGATACTCAAATTTTTTATTTAAAAATAGAAGTGATTAATAATGTAAATAATATGATTATACAACCCGAAATATAAGTCTACCAAAGTGTGCCAAGACCTAGAGTCACAAGTATGGGCATCTAGTAGAATATACAAAAGAATATCTCTATCTGAGATAAGAAAGCCAGCAAAAGTAAAGAAAGACTCTATCTGGCTGCTGAACGGCATATGAAGAAAGCATCTCAATGTGGAAGTCTTAGTCACTAGCACAGGGGCGCGCACCCGACTGGTAACCCGATGTATCTGCCTCAAATCCTGTACAATTAAGTACAGAAGCGTCGTAATGAGTACCTAAACAATATGCACCCAGTAAGTATCCCGTCTAATCTCGAAGAAGTAGAGAAGAAAGGTCGACCTAATACTTACTAGGGTCAATAAAGATATCAAAGTTTTATGCTAAGCATATAAATCATTAGTAACCAACAGTTTATAACAAGGAGTAAAAATCATGTTCTTCACAATATTCCAATTAGCTACATACATCTCGAAATATTAGCAAAACAATTCAAGTATAAGGTTCCACATAGATAACATGCACAATATACCGAGGCGATGACCCGATCCAACAGAAACAAATTGTGCACTTGTCGAGGGTTGACGGCGGCCTATGGATGCATCTATTCATACCAAGGAGATCAGCCCGATCCACAAATAACAAGCAACATCAAGAATAAACATGAAGGCACATTAATATTCAATAAGTCCATATAAGAGTTCAAAAAGTATACAAGTTCGCTCTTATTCCCTTTCAAGTCTCAAGCATATCCTAAGTGATCATATTAGCAAGACCATATAGAGATTTTCTTAAATAAAGCATGATGTGGGTCCTAAACTACCCGGACAATTAACATAATAGTAGCTACAGATGGACTCTTGTCACCTAGTGCATACGTAGCCCCCACATTAGCAGCAATTACTCAATTATTATTCCTATGGGGATAATTCCTCTTACAAGGTTAGAAAGGAGACTTACCTCGCTCCAAAGCGCACTTCTAAATATCAAGAACAAGTCCAAGCCCTATATTCGGAGCCGAACACTCCCAAACTAGTTAAATGAAGTAAGAACTAGTCAATATAGACTCACAAGATCGAATTCTAGCTATTTAAGCAATTTCCAAGCTTTTACACAAGTTTCCTAAATTTTGATCCCGGGCCCATGTGCCCGGATTCCGAAATTTTTCGAAGGAAGTTGTTCTCTATAACCTAAAGATCAATAATATATGATTTCTAATTTATTCCATAACGAATTTCATGGTTAAATCTAACTTTTATTAAAATCCTAGGTTTTCACTCAAATACCATTATTTTCACTAATTTTAGGGTGTTAATCTTCCAAAAACCCAAGTATTAAACTCACATTAATTATAATTAACTTACCTCACAAAGCTATGCTGAAATCCCCTCATTGAAAGCTTACAAATAGCCCAAGTGTAGAGATAAAATGAAATAAATGGTCTAAGTCCCATTTTTTAAAAGTTGTGCCCCGGCCTCTGATGTCGTATTTGCGACACAAGGCTCGCAAATGCGGTCACAATTGCGACGAACTAGGTCTCCTCCTGCCTTGATCGCAATTGCGATAGAGGGGTCGCAAATACGGACCCTGCTGGGTTCGCAAATGGGAAGCAAAAAGTCGCAAATGAGACCACTATCCCCAGCCGGCCTAATCGCAAGTGCGATGCTAACCTCGCAATTGCGAGTTCGCAATTACGATGACCACCTTGCAATTGCGAGATCTGCAGCAGCAGCAAAGAAATATCATAAAACTGGTGTGCTTTTCTACCCCTAATCATGCCCGATACTCACCTGAGCCCTCGGGGCTCCACTCTGAACACTCACACAAGTCCTACAACATTGTATAAACTTGTCCAAGGAATAAATCGCCGAAATAACACCTAAAACCATAGATTCAACACCAAAAGCATAAAATCCTTAAGAACATTCAAATTCCAATCTTTTCAACCGGACATCCGAATCACATCAAATCAGTCCCGTTTCTCACCAAATTTCACAAACAAGACTAAAATATTATACCGAACCTGTACCGGGCTCCAGAACTAACATACGGGCCCGATACCAATATGATCAAGTATGTTTCCTTTTTATTAAACTCTTAGAATCTCAATTTAACAATTTTAATAAAATTTCATCACTCTAGCTAGGGACCTCGGAATTCAATTTCGGACATACGCTCAGGTCCCATATTTTCCCACGGACCCTCCAAGACCGTCAAATCATGAATCTGGGTCTGTTTTCCTAAAAGGTTGACCAGAGTCAAACTTGGCCTTTTAAGAGAATCCTGAGGAAACAAATGGATATATTTCACTAATAACTCTTCCAACTTCTGAACCAACCATCCTCATAAGTGAATTAGTTAAAGCAAGCACGGGAAGTTTTCTTTAAGGGAATGGGGTTCTAAAAAACAAAACGACCAGCCGGATCGTTACATTCTCCACCTCTTAAACAAACGTTCATCCTCGAACGGACATAGAAAAGTACCTGAGTAGCCGAATAAGTGGGGATATCTACTCCTCGTGTCCTCCTCAGACTCCCAGGTCGCCTCCTCGACTGGTGGGCCACTCCAATGTACCTTTACTCAGAAATCCTCTTGGATCTCAACTGGTGATCCTGTCAATCAATAATGGCGACCGGCTCCTCGTCATAACCCGAGCTCTCATCCAGTTTAATAGTACTGAAGTCTAGTACGTGGGAAAAGTCGGCATGATACTTTCGAAGCATCGACACATGAAAAACTGGATGAACTCCTGATAAGATGCGGGGTAACGCAAGCTCATAGGCAACCTCCTCAACTCTCCTCATTATATCAAAAGGGCCAATAAACCTTGGGCTTAGCTTTCCCTTCTTCCCGAACCTCATCATGCTCTTCACTGGAGAGACTTTCAAGAGAACCTTCTCGCCAACCATAAATGATACATCACGCGGCTTCTGATCTGTGTAACTCTTCTGTCTGGACTGAGCTATGCGAAGCCTCTGTTGAATCAACTTCACATTATCCAATGCATCCTGTACCAACTCTGTACCAAGTAACTTAGCCTCACTGGGCTCAAACCACCCGATAGGAGAACGATAACGTCGACCATATAAAGCCTCATACGGAGCCACCTCTATGCTGGACTAATAGTTGTTGTTGTATGCAAACTCTACTAAAGGCAAGAACTGATCCCACTGCTCTCCAAAGTCAATCACACATGCTCTAAGCATGTCCTCTAAAATCTGAACTGTCCGCTCCGACTGCCCATCGGTCTGAGGGTGGAATTCTGTGCTAAGCTCTACATGGGTCTTCAACTCACTCTGAAGGGCTCTCCAGAAATGAGAATTGAATTGAGGGTCTCTAGTTGATATGATGGAAACCAGCACGTCGTGCAACCAATCCCCCAAATATAAATCTGGGCATACCTCTCCGCAGAATAAGTAGTCGCCACTAGAAAGTGAGCCGACTTGGTCAACCTATCCATAATGACCCATACTTAATCAAACTTCCGCAAAGTCCATGACAACCCAACTACGAAATCCATGATGATGCGCTCCCACTTCCAATCCATAATAGGCATCTGCTAAAGTAGTCCACGCGGCCTTTGGTGCCATACTTGACCTGTTGGCAATTCAAACATCTAGCTACATACTCCACTATATCCTTCTTCATTCTCCGCCACCAATAATGCTGCCTTAAGTCACGATACATCTTCGTGGCACCTAGATGAATGGAATGCCTCGAACTGTGGGCCTCCTCTAGAATCCTCTCCCTCAGACTATCAACATTAGGAACACATAGATGGCCCTGAAGCTACAACGCACCATCCTCGCCAATAAAAACCTCTTTGGCACCTCCCTAAGGTATCGTTTCTCTGAGAACCGCCAAATGTGGATCATCGAACTGGAGGGCCTTGATCTGCCCTAATAACGATGATGAGCAACCACACATGCTAGAACTCAGTTAGGCTCTGAAATGTCCAACCTCACAAGTCTATTAGCCAAGGACTGAATGACCAAAGCTAGTGGCCTCTCATCTGCTAGAATGAAGGCCAAGCTACCCATACTCTTCACCTTTTTGTTCAAGGCATCCGCGACCACATTTGCCTTACTCGAATGATAAAGGATGGGAATGTCATAATCTTTTATAACTCAAGCCACATGTGCTACCTCAAATTAAGATCCCTCTGATTGAATAAATGCTGCAAGCTAAGATGATCGGTGTAGACCCCACATGACATTCCTTACAGATAATGCCTCTATATCTTAAGGGCATGAACAATCGCGACCAACTTTAGATCATGCACGGGATAACTCTTCTCATGAACTGTTAGCTGAAGTGAAGCATATGTAATAACTCGTCCCTCATACATCAATACACACCCCAAACCAACGCGTGAAACATCGCAATATACCATATATATCCTCGAACCAAAAGGCAACACAAGAACTGGTTCTATAGTCAAAGCTGCCTTGAGCTTTTGGAAGTTCTCTTCACGATCATCGCACCAATGGAATAGAACACCCTTCTAGGTCAATCTAGTCAGAGGTTATGCAATAGATGAAAAGCCTTGCACAAATCGCGGGTAGTAACCTGCTAGCCCTAGGAAACTCCTGATATCAATCACTGAAGTAGGATGTGGCCAACTCTGAACTACCTCATTCTTCATAGGATCCACCTTAATACCCTATCCTAACACAACATGCCCCAAGAATGCCACTGACTCTATCTAAAACTCATACTTGGAGAACTTGGCATACAATTTGTTCTCGCGCAAGGTCTAAAGCACTACTCTCAAATGCTACTCGTGCTCCCCCAGGCTACGTGAGTATATCAAGACGTCGTCAATGAAGACGATAACAAATGAATCAATATAAGGCCTGAATACCCTATTTATCAAGTCCATAAATATTGTCAGGGCATTAGTCAAGCCAAAGGACATCACTAGAAACTCATAATGGCCATATCTAGTCTGGAATGCAGTCTTCAAAGCATCTGAGTCCTAAATCTTCAGCTGATGATACCCTGACCTCAAGTAGATCTTAGAGAACACCCTAGCACCCTGTAACTGGTTGAACAAATCATCGATATGAGGCAATAGATACTTTTTCTTGATGTTGACTTTATTCAAGTGGCGGTAATCATTGCACATCAGCATAGTCCCATCCTTCTTCTTCACAAATAACATTGGTGCACCCCATGGCGACACACTAGGCCTAACAAACCCCTTTTCCAATAACTCCTCAAGGTGCTCCTTCAACTCCTTCAACTCTTTAGGAGCCATACGGTACGGTGGAATAGATATAGGCTAGGTGCCTAGAGTCAAATCAATATAGAAATCATTATCACAATCCAGAGGCATGCTAGGAAGATCAGAAGGAAAAACGTCGGTGAACTCTCAATCTACTGGGACTGAATCAATCGATGGAGACTCTGCGGTGATGTCTCGAACATAAGCTAGATAAGACAAACACCCATTCTCGACCATATATCGATCCTTTAGGAAAGAACTAACCCAACTAGGTGTATATACTATGGAGCCTTTCCACTCTAACCTTGGCAACCCTGGCAATACTAGCAAAATAGTCTTGGCATGGCAATCTAAGACGGCGCGATATGGAGATAACCAACACATGCCCATGATGACCTAAAAGTCGATCATATCAAGCAATAGGATATCTTCTCTAATCTTAAAACCACAAAATGTGACCATACATGATCAGTAGACCCGATCCACAACTAGAGAGTCACCCATTGGTGTAGACACATGAATAGGAGTTCCCAAAGGCTCCCGAGAAATAACCAGGAAACGAGCAAACAAAGATGATATATAAATAAGTAGACCCTGGATCAAACAATACCGAAACATCCTTACCACTGATAGAAATAATATCTATGGTGACGGCATCTGAGACCAATGCATCTGGCCTGGCCAGTGGAGCATAAAATCTGGCTGGAGCGAGGACTGGCTTGCTTCCATCTGACTGAGAAATAGCTGGTTGACCTCTCCCTGTATGGCCTCCACCTCTAGGACGGCCTCTTCCAGCATGCCCTTCACCCTAGGTGGCAAAGCAGTTGGTGCTGAAATCATAGGTTACTGACCCTGCTGCACTGCCTTGCCCCGAAGTCTGGGGCAGTATCTTCTCATCTGACTAGGATCTTCACACTTAAAACAACCATGTGGTGCAGCGACCTGCTGCCTTGATGACTGACTCTGATAACCCGTAAATCCACAAGAAGAAGCTTTGATAGCTAGTGGACGACATGAACTCTATGGCATAACACTAAAGTAGGAACCAAAAGAACCCTGGAGACCTGAATACCCACTAAAGGAACCCTGAATAGCTGGCGGGTGATGAGAACTCTCTGGCATAGCACTGAAATAGGGGCATGCTCGAGCACTAGAGAAGGAGGTGGTGCTGAAAATAGGGGCCTACTGGGCTGACCCCTCACAAAGTGACGCCTTCCCCTATCTGGGCACCTCTAAACTCTCCGGAGAATCTACTCTCTTATCCTGCTATATCTACTCTTTATCCCTCTGACGATATCCATCAATCCGGCAAGCAATCTCAACCACTAGTTGATACTCTATACCCATATCCACCTCTCGGGCCATACCCGATCAAATATTGGGTTACAATATTGCAATAAACCTCCGCACTCTCTCTGCATCTATAGGAAGTACCGTAAGTACATGGTAGGACAACTCAGAAAACATCGTCTCATAGTCGGTCACAAGACATCTGACCCTGCTCAAGATGCTTAAACTGATACCACAACTCTTTCATCTTAGAAGGCGGGATATACCTGTCCAAGAAAAACTTTACCAATAGACTCCAAGTGATGGGAGGAGAACCTGCTAGCCTGCCAAGAACATAAGACTGTCACCATCTACGGGCCCTGCCCTCAAGCTGAGAAGTAGTGAAGTCAACTCCATACGACTCCAGTATCCTTATGATGTGCAATCTGTCCCTGCACCTATCTATGAAGTCCTGAGCATGTCCAATAGCTTCTGCGAGTTGCCCTTTTGCAACTGATCTGGGTTGGGTGCCACTGCGGCAACTGGTTGGGTCCCCTTTATGGATAGTGCACCCAGAGTCTGATACACTACAACTGCATGACCAGGAGCCTGGGCAGTAGGGGTCTATGCTCCCCCTCCCATTTGTGAAGCAACTGGATCTGCTAGAAATAAACTAGCCTCAGTCATCGTACCCATGAACCATAGCATGCGGCCCATGATCTCCTGAAATCCCAATGTTGTCATGAAATCTGACGAGGTAGGCTCATCTGCAGGCACCTCACCCTGCTCCTCAATGACAGGATCCCTTACAGGATCTGCTGGTGGTGGTACTGGAATAGCTCTAGGATTCCCTCATCCCTTACCACGGGCCAGTGCCCTCCCCCGGCCTCTACCTCGACCTCTAGCAATAGGGGGAGTAGCTTCTCCGGAGTCTGGAACATCAGTCCTGCGTGTCCTCACCATCTGTGAGAGAATACAAGAGGGAAATTTAGTATACCAACCACTACATGATAGAAAGTGAATAAAGAGTAGTCTTTCCTAATAATCTATAGCCTATCAAAGATAAATACAGACATCTTCGTACCGATCTACAAGACTCTATTAGGTTTGCCCACGACTTGTGAAACCTACTGAACCTAGTGCTCTGATACCATGTTGTCGACCCATTTCTGTACTAGGTCATGAAGGCGCCCGACACCATTGCCAGGAAAGCCAACGCAGAAACATTTCTAAAAATCTTTAGTTACTTTTATTAGGAATAAGTAAAATAGAGCAATTTTTTGATATAAAACCATAATCGATCAATAAGGTAAATAACGGATTATACAACCCCAAATATAACTCTACCAATATATGTGCCAAGACCTGGAGTCACAAGTATGGGCATCTAGTAGAATATACAAAATAATATCTCAATCCTACTGTCTGAGATAGAAAAGACAACAAAAGTAAATAAAGACTCCATCCGGCTACTGAACAGCATAGGAAGGAAGCAGCCCACCGTGAAAGTTAAGTACAGAAGCGTAGTATGAGTACATAAACAATATGCACCCAGTAAGTATCCCGTCTAATCTCGAAGAAGTAGAGACGTGAGGTCGACTTGATACTTACTAGGGTCAATAAATATATCAAAGTTTTATGCTAAGCATGGAAATCAATAGTAACCAACAGTTTATAACAAGGAGTAAAAATCATGTTCTTCACAATATTCCAATTAGCTATTTACGTCTCGAAATATTAGCAAAATAATTCAATTGTATGTTTCTACATAGATAATATGCGCACAATATGCCGAGATGACGGCTCGATCCAACAGAAATAAATTGTGAACTTGCCGAGGGTCGATGGAGCAACTATAGATGCATCTATTCATGCCGAGGTGATCGGCTTGATTCACAAATAACAAACAATACCAAGAATACACACGAAGGAACATTAATATTGAATAAGGCCATACAAGGGTTCAACAAGTATACAAGTTCGCTCTTATTCCATTTCAAGTCTATAGCATATCCTAAGTGATCATATTAGCAAGACCATATCGATATTTTCATAAAAAGGCATGATGTGGGTCCTAAACTACCCGGACAATTAACATAATAGTAGCTACGCACGGACTCTCTTCACCTAGTGTGTACGTGGCCCCTGTATTTAGCAGTAATTACTCAATTATTATGTTTGTGGGGACAATTCCCTCTTACGAGGTTATAAAGGAGACTTACCTTGCTCCTATGGGTCGTGAAGGCGCCCGGAACCATTGTCAGGCAAGCCAACACGGAAACATTTCTAAACGTTTTACCTTACTTTTGTCAGGAATAAGTAAAATAGATACTCAAATTTTTGATTTAAAGCTAGAAGCGATCAATAATGTAAATAACATGATTATACAACTGAAATATAAGTCTACCGATGTGTGCGCCAAGACCTAGAGTTACAAGTATGGGCATCTAGTAGAATATACAAAAGAATATCTCTATCCTACAATCTGAGATAGAAAAGACAACAAAAGTAAAGAAAGACTCTATCCGGCTGTTGAACGGCATAGGAAGGAAGCAACTCACTGTGGAAGTCTAGGTTACTAGCTCAGGGGCGCGCACCGTACTGGTAACCAGATGTATCTGCCTTAGTTACTGTACAATTAAGTACCAAAGTGTAGTATAAGTACATAAATAATATGCACCCAGTAAGTATCCCATCTAATCTCGAAGAAGTAGAGATGTAAGGTCGATCTGATACTTACTAGGGTTAATAAATATATCGAAGTTTTATAAGCATGGAAATCACTAGTAACCAACAGTTTATAACAAGGAGGAAAATTATGTTCTTTACAATATTCCAATTAGCTACTTACATCGAATATTAGCAAAACAATTCAAGTATAAGTTTCCACATAGATAACATGCGCACAGTATGCCGAGGCGACGACCCGATCCAACAAAAATAAGTGCACTTGCCGAGGGTTGACGGCGCGCCTATAGATGAATATATATACATACTGAGGCGATCAGACCGATCCACAAATAACGAGCAATATCAAGAATACACACGAAGGCACATTAATATTCAATAAGGTCATACAAGAGTTCAACAAGTATACAAGTTCACTCTTATTCCCTTTTGAATCTCTAGCATATCCTAAGTGATCATATTAGCAAGACCATATAGAGATTTTCATAAAAAAGCATGATGTGGGTCCTAAATTACCTGGACAATTAACATAATAGTAGCTACGCATGGGCTCTCGTCACTTAGTGCATACGTAGCCCCCATATTTAGCAGCAATTACTCAACTATTATTTCTATGGGGATAATTCTGTCGTACAAGGTTAGAAAGGACACTTACCTCCCTCCAAAGTATACTTCTAAATATCAAGAACAAGCCCAAGCCCTCAATTCGGAGCCGAACACTCCCAAACTAGTTAAATAAAGTAAGAACTAGTCAATATAGACTCACAAGATCAAATTTTAGCTATTTAAGCAATTTCCCAACCTTTTACACAAGTTTCCTAAGTTCCGACCCCGGAACCACGTGGCCGGATTCCTTCGAAGGAAGTTATTCTATAACCTAAAGATCAATAATATATGATTTCTAATTTATTCCATAACAAATTTCGTGGTTAAATCTAACTTTTATTAAAACCCTAGGTATTCACTCAAACCCTATGATTTTCACTAATTTTAGGGTGTTAATCGACCCAAAACCCAAGTATTAAACTCACATTAAGTAGAATTAACTTACCTCACAATGCTATGTTGAAATCCCCTCTTTTAAAGCTCCTAAATTGTCCAAGTGCAGAGATAAAATGAAATAAATGGTCTAAGTCCCATTTTTAAAGGTTGTGCCCAGGCCTTTGATGTCGCATTTACGACACTAGGCTCACAAATGCAAAGTCGCAATTGCAACAATATGTTTGCAAATGCGAATTGGGCCTCCTCCTTCTTTGATCGTAATTGCGATAGAGGGGTCGCAAATGCGGACCCTGCTGGGTTCACAAATGCGAAGCAAAAAGTCGCAAATGTGACCGCCGTCCCTAGCCATCCTAATCACAAATACGATGCTAACCTCGCAACTGCTAGTTCGCAATTGTGATGACCACCTCGCAATTACGAGATCTACAGCAACAACAAAAAAATACCAAAAAACTAGTCTGCTTTTCTACCCCCAACCATGCCCTAAACTAACCCGAGCCCTCGGGGCTCCACTCCGAACACTCACACAAGTCCTACAACATTTTACAAACTTGTCCAAGCACTCAAATTGCCGAAATAATACCTTAAACCATGGATTTAACACAAAAACGCATGAAATCCTTAAGAATATTCAAATTCCTATCTTTTCAACCGGACGTCCGAATCACGTCAAATCAATCTCGTTTCTCAAAAATTTCACAGACAAGACTAAAATATTATATCAAACCTGTACCGGGCTCCGGAACCAACATACGGGCTCGATACCAATATGATCAAGCATTTTTCCTTTTTATTAAACTCTTAGAATCTCAATTTAACAATTTTTAATAAAAATTCATTACTCGGGCTAGGGACCTTAGAATTTAATTTCGGACATACGCCTAGGTCCCATATTTTCCCATGGACCCTTCGGGACCGTCAAATCACGAATTCGGATCCATTTTCCCAAGAAGTTAATCGGAGTCAAACTTGGCCTTTTAAGAGATTCCTAAGGAAAAAATGAACACATTGCACCCCAAACTCTTCCAACTTCTGAACCAATTGTCCCCGCAAGTCGTGAATTAGTTAAAGCAAGCATGAGAAGTTTTCTTTAAGGGAAAGGGGTTCTAAAAGGAAAAACGACCAGTCGGGTCGTTACAGAGAACCTGATATTGGTGACAGTATGGGATTGGGCTGCACACCTTAACGAGATATTGAACATGCCTTCATTGGCTTGTTATAGCGCTTGGTCTCAAAGAAGCCCATCCGGAGTCATTACACCCCCAAGTGAGAGCAAATAATGATGTAGAGGGATAGATATTCCCTGGACATGGATCTTGTCCGAAGTATTGGTATGGAGATGGATCTTCTCCTTGAGGATGGATTGACCTGTTTATTCGGTGCTGGTTGACTTATAGTCAATGATGTATATATTCTAAGATGGATCTTCCCTATGGCGAATGGGCCATATACAGTACCTGGTGGTTGAGCATTGTGAGTGAAAGTATTATACGTATCGTTGATCATGCTACCTGTGCATTGGTACCTAGAGGTTCCTGAGATTTATACCCAATATTGTTCATATTGTGTTTATTCACTGCCGAGAATTTACTTGAACTGTAAGCATGTCTACTTTTCTATACAATCAAATGTTGCTACTTATTGATGTTTGGTTCGTCATTATCGTCAGTCCATAGTTTGGACTTGTTATTTACTAAGTTGGTATACTCACATTACCCCTACACCCTTGTATGTAGATTCAGGTATCTCGGGGCACGGTAGCGGCTGCTGATCTTACTAGTTGGGTACTTTCTGTGGAGATTGCGAAGTAGCTGCTTGGCGACTGCAGTTCCGCCTTCTCCTTCCCTATCTTTCTTTAGTTTATCTGCTCTGGATATTCTCAGACCGTGTTGATCATGTTATCTAGAACAATTGTAGGAGTTTTTAGCTCATGACTTAGTGACACCCGAGGTCGGCCATGTATTTTTTCCGCTTGATTTGATTTCTACCTTTATCTTATTGGATTTCTGTTTAAAATATAATTTTTCATAAATATTTAATTGGAAAATGGAGTAAATGGGTAATAGTTGGATAGCCTAGTATCACGATAGGCGTCATCACGACCGAGTCGATTTTTTGGCCGTGACAAATGGCTAGACTAGTTGTGAATGAAGAGCAAATGAACCCTTTTCCGTTCTTTAATATTTTTCTCTTTTTGACTTTAAATCATTATTAATTAAAAACTTACGTTGAGTCCTAAATTAATCTAATTTGTAAAAATTAAAATTATGTATCTATTTATAATATTAAAATAACTAATTAACTTAAAATTAAAGAAAAATACTAATTTTAAAGACTAAAAGCTAATTATGTGAATGACCATTTCTATGATTTTTACTTAATAATACAATTAACTCAATATAATTAATTTCTAAATACAAATAAACCTAAGATGTTATGCAACAAATATCTTAGATATTCATTTGGTATTTTCTTATAATTTTTAAAATATTAAACATACAACTAAATGCAAATAATTAATAAAAATTCCTATAAATTCTACAAAGTTGGAAACAATTAAGGTAAAACTCCATTTGTAAATTTTGTAGGAATATTCTAATTAGGAAAAAAATTACGTATTCACACTTCTCCTTCTCTTTAGTCTATAGGATAATAGGAACACCCTCAATCATGAAATTGGAATAGTGCCCAAGTAGGATCAAGAATTCTTTTTAGCATTTTTCAATGATTAGTTTTGAAACTTGGATGCCAATGACTAAATTCTAATGGAATTACTTATTCTTTTCTTAAAATTGCGTTCCATCCAATATTCGTTTTAATTAACATGGTGCTTGGGCCAATTTGCTCCAGATTAATTCTATGGGCTATATACTACGTCCCACTATTAAAACGGTATCAGATAATTTTATCCACCAAAATTTGAACAGATAAAAATATCACTTAGTATTTCTTTGGGAATCTTATAAAAATGTCCCCAAAAATACCCAACTAACCAACCTCTAATCATCAATCATAAACTTACTAAAACTAGCCAAACACATATAATAATTGAAAACCCAACAAAATAAAGTCCTTTTTTCTCCAAGATTCCCATACAAAGATCTTCCATATTTTTAAGCATGAATAGTGACATTAGATGCAAGACAGAAAAGATATTATGGATGAGATAGCAAATAAAGGTGATGAAATATATATATATATATATATATATATATATATATATATATATATATATATATATATATATATATATATATATATATATATATATATATATATATATATATATATATATATATATATATATATGCAAGATTCTAAAAATTCAAGTATAAATGACTTTTTTAAATGAGTATGGTTGAGATTCACTAAATACATATAGATGAGTCAATATATAAATTCTGAGGAAAATTGGAGGTGATTTGGACTGATTTAGTATCAAAATTTGTAGTTAATATCGAGTTCAAAAAATTCTTTTGCGACATGTATCACGTGTATATCTCATGCGCATGTATACATGGATATACATCTGATACACATTTGATACAAATATGATGCATATGTGATACACAAGTAATGCAAATTGTGATACACCTATTATTTTTTTCATGTTCATCTTCTAATTCGAATTCTTAATACAAACCAACTCAAAACTTCATCGAATCATCTCAAATTTGAGATTCAAGCTCCTCAAAATGTACCAAATCTACTCTAATAATACTCACTCAAAAGAAATAAAACATTTGACCTTTTTTGGCTAAAAATAGCTTATTGGTTAATATTGATAATATTTGGCTAATATTAATAATATGTTATAAATTGACCAATTCTTATAATAAGCTACTTATAAATGAATATAACTGATATTTTTCCTATTTTTTATCTCTGCTTAAATTTAAATTTGAGACCTACTCACTTCATTAACTACTAAATCACACCCTTATTTTTTGCTCTAGTTCATTCAGTTGCGAATATTGCATCAAACATTAGGTTAGTAGTTTCATGAAACTTAACTCTTCGCAAACGTTATAAATAGAGCATAATTTAGAGAAACTCTGATTGCTAAATATTCGCATCTTAATTCTAATAATAATTTTTTTTATAAAACTTCATTGAAAGTCGAAGCTTACTTAAGCTTGAATTTAAAATTTAGCTTTTCGAAAATAGAATTTCTCTTGAGGAAATTGAAATGGATTAGGTACATTTAAAGAAGCTGAATCTCAATGTTAGAATGATTTAGTAGGGATTTGAAGTAGCTTGAATTGAATATTCTAAATAAAAGATGAATATGAAAAAAGATATGATATTGTTGGGCTTAAGCTTGTTATAGTTTAAAATAAGTGAATGGGAAATGGTACTGTCCCATATTGGAGGAGGAAAAGAATTTTTATGAGTATATATATAATTGTTGTTTTTCTAGCTCTTAAAGAGTTGATAAGAAGGTAAATCTCACATCTTCGTCGTCGTCGCTCAGCTCAGCTTCGGCTTCAGCTTGGTCAAATTAATCATTTTTTACAAGGTTTTATAATTGACATGTCTCAAACGTATATTCGATAAACCATTTCAGCTTATTCAAGTAAGTAAGAATAAGCTGAAATTTTATTATTCTCAACGACCATTACATTTAGCTTGAAAGGCCTTCGGTGACGTAAACTTTCCTACAAACATTTTGTTCATACTTATTACAACTTTATCAGATACAAAAATATACTTAAACCCGTTCTTGACGAGACAAGAAGTGCAGTAGAGATTAAGTTCTTCCTAAGTTCAGGAATATGAAGGACGTTGTTTAGAGACACCACCTTGCCACAAGTCATTTTCAGAAATATCTTGCTACATCCTTCGATTTTGGTCGTCGCAGAATTTCCCATAGAAAACTTCTCTTCCGGTCCAATGGGAATATATGTAGCAAACGCTTCTCCAATGACATAAGCATGGCGAGTGGTTGAAAAATCAATCCATTATTCCTTAGAATTTCTCACCATGTTGTATTCAAAATGCATAGTACTCAAATCAACGATATCCTTTTGTTTTTCAACCATGTTTGATTGACCATTCTTCTTGTCTTTCTTTGGATTACGACAATCTGTAGATTTATGTTCAGCTTTCCCGGAGTTGTAACAACTTTCTTTGAACGCTTCTTGCTTGGTTACTTTTTGGTCAAAAAGACTTCTTTCTCTTTTTATTATTTTGTGGAGTAGCAACAACAATAGTTGCTCCTCTTATTGCTGAGTTTCTACGACCCTTCTTTTCAACAGCTTTGTTGTCCTCTTCAATCCTCAACCGAACAATAAGAACTTTGAGCGGTATCTCCTTATTTTTGTGTTTCAAGTAATTTTTGAAGTCCTTCCACAAAGGAGGCAACTTCTCAATCATTGGTGCAACGTAGAATGCTTCATTGATGACAAGATGTTCAATGAAAATTATATTGGTAATAATGACATAATTAATACTTTAAACAAAAGTATTAATTCGAATTATACATTCAGCAAGGAGATCATAAACAATCACTTGCAATTCTTGGACTTGGATATAACAAACATTCGATCTACTATTTTATAGTCCAAAAACTTTGTGGCAATAAATTTCTTCAACCCGGCATCCTCAGTTTTGTATTTATTTTCAAGCGCAATCCATAGTTCTTTTGACGTCTTCATATTACTATAGTCATTATACAGATCATCCTTCGGTCCGTTAAGAATATAATTTTTGTACAAAAAATCAGAATGCTTCCATGCCTCAGTTACGAGGAAGCATTCATTTTCTGGAGTGTCGTCAGGTAGAACAGGAACATCTTTTTTAATGAACTTCTGTAGACTTAAAGTCATTGATAAAAGAATATCTTTTGCTGCTACCGCTTGAAATAAATACTGGAAACTTTCGAGCTTTTCTACCGGTGCCGGTGCTAATGCCAGTGTTGATCGACTTGTAGATGCATTGCAGTTACCATAGGAACAGGCTGGTTTCCATCCTCATTCGTCATTTTTGTGAAAAAAATGATAGGAAAAAAGTATACGGTGAAGTTTTTATATCTTCAAACTGAATTAAATTAGAGTAGAAATCACATAGATTTTAATCTCCAACGGAGTAGAAAACCACAAAGATTTTGATCTCCAAATAACAGTTATTAAAACAAAACATATTATAAGTAAGATATAAAAATGGAGTAGAAAACTACAAAGACTTTAATCTCCAAACCGGGAATAGAAAATCACACAGGTTTTTCTCTCTAAAACATATATATATATATATATATATATATATATATATATATATATATATATATAAGTTCGTTAAGCTTGTTAAAAACCTGTGTTTGCAAAGTAATTCTAAAAATAAAAGAACGAAAAAAATCAAAATGTAGAAGGAACAGATATTAATTCGAGCCTACCGAATTCAAAATGTTTCTTTAAGGAACTTAATCTCCTCCTAGTACCCGAGATTATGAATTATTTCCTCCCGGGATAAAACAGATTATACACAGGTGTAGCTGTATTTCAAATTCTAGTGTTTCAGCGAACAAAAATGATCAGTAGCAAATTACACTTGCAAATGTTGAATAAAGAAGGAGAATTCAAAATTTTCGTAAGGAAAATCTGAGAATCTGAATCCAAGCCAAGCAAGTGATGACGATGGAACGAAACTTGCCTTCTTTTCAACTCTTTAAAAGCTAGAAGTAGATCAATTGTATATATACCCGTCAAAACTCTGTTCCTCCTCTAATATGGGTATGTCCCTTTGTCAAAACGGGTAATTCAAATATTTGATTTTTTTCTCCATTTCCCATTCACTTTATTTTATGTTATAACAAGCTTAAACCCAATAATTATCACACGTGGTTTCTATATATTACTTGTATATCCTACATGTATTCAATGTGCATCTAGCTGGAAATGATCTTAGTGAGGTGTTCAAGTGATCGTTGAGGATAACTTGAAGTGACCGTTTATATATTTCGTCAAATTGTTTTTGCATAAAATAGCAAGCACATAAAAAGATAAAAGAAATTTACATTAGAATCCGTTACAGACATGATAAATTGAGGATAAGCAGCATACATTCACCAAAAATAAAAAGAAAGAAATTGAAGGCTCATAACATCAAGATGAATGAAAGTTACTACATGAATGAAGACTACCTTAATCGTGGATATTTACAGGTCGGAGAGATGTAAAGGTTTATAACTGATATGAAATGGTACAAACGATTTGACAAGTTTATCTTGCGGCAAAAGGACAAGAGAAGCAAATACAATTATTATGTATATTTATGTAAGTATAAATGGTTCGTTTGCATATCTTTCTTCTATACGTTAATAGCTTCCAAGAATTCAAAAGAAATTCATAAGTTGAAGATTCTACTAAAGAATGAGTGCGAGACGAAGGATCTGCCATTACCTATAATTAACAGTTACTATTAATATAATATTACACCAATTGAAATTCTGTCAAAAAACTCATATGCATGAACTTTATTACTCTCTCTTTCATTTATTATGAACCGAGATGGGTTCGTATTGTCTATCACTGGTAGATTTCTTTAGCTATTTTTGATAGTATAACTACAAGATTAACTATTGATAAGTAGCATCTATTTTTTATCTATTGTGCAGTTCTCTCATTTCTTTAAATTTACGAATGAGGATCAGAATTGACCTTGAACTATAGTTTCAGGGTTAAAAATACCCTACGTCCACCTTTTAAACCTTTGGTATCCCTAACGTTATTTTCTTTGCCATATATGCCACTCCAACTAATAGAACATCATTTAAAAAAAGAAAGGTTAAATACTAATTATGATACAAATTATCATTAGCTTATTATAAAATAAAAGACCCATGTCCATACCTAATCTGTCAAACCTGAACCACCCCAAAATAAACCACCCGCTCCGACTCATTAACAAATAAAACACGGATTTCAACCCTCTTCTTCTCTAACATTTATTCTACTCAGTCCTCTCTCATGTTTATGCGATTTAACAATCCACAAAATGTCTGCATTTTATAGAGATTGAAGCATAAAATATTCGTTAAAGTTGAAGCACTGAAGATAAAATACAAGATTTTCTCATTCAAGTTAGATTCTATTGCTTTTCTAAATAAAATATGTTTAGGGTTTTCTTGAATCTGTCAACTTTTGTTGCTTCTGAAGTTTTAGGGATATTCACTTGTTTCTTCCATGTTTTGATGCCTTTGTTTAGTGAATTTCACATAGTATGTGATCCCAATTGATTTTTTGTTGTCCGAAATTTAGGGTTTAAGGGAATGGCCTCTGATTTCTTTATTTTTATTTTCACGACCCCAACCTCGGTCGTGATGACGCCCAACACAATACTAGGCAAGCCCGACAATCAAACACTTACAACCCTTTTATATAGAATTCGTTATTAGCTATTAGAGTAAAATGCCAATTTGATAATAATAGAAGTCTAAAGAGCATATATGAAATTCGCGGAAAACCATAAAACATCTCTACAATAGCCAACTAGATCCGGTTTCACAAGTATGAGCCTCTAAATACAAGGTATCAAAAGTCTACTACAGAGATATGTCTAGAATGCCAGAAATGTAAAAGATAGAGGGAGAACATCGGATCTGCGAATGCCATGCAACTACCTCGATAACTCCGACGGAAACGGAACTGCTGAAGAGCTTGCGCTACACCTCAGGGGTACCTGGATCTGCACACACGCTGCAGGGAGTAATGTGAGTACTCCAACCTAGTGAGTAACAACTATAAATAATGAATGAAAGCATGAAATCACATAAAGGCACAAGATAATTCTATATTAAAGCAGTAAAACAGTGAAGTGTAAAATAAAATCTCTTATAAAACTGGTGAAAATAGGTATTTTAACAGGTAAGTGACAAGTAGAAATCCACCCCTCGGGCTCAGTATCAATCTCTCAAAACAGTATCACCCCCTCGGGCTCAGTATCAGTCTCTCAGCATAAAATCAGCCCCTCGAGCTCACTCTCATATCATATGGGTACCCGCGCTCACTGTGCGTGTGCAGACTCCGGAGGGGCTTCTTACGACCCAAGCACTATATCAAGCCACCTCGTGGCATCATCACTCGGCACTTGGCCTCACCTCACTCAAGACACCTCATGGCATATAAAGTAACTCATGCCCTTGGCCTCGTATCACTCAGCATATCCTCACATATGGCCCCAGCCTCGCTCAGTCCAGGAATCATCACAAGCCCCTTGGGTATCAGTAAAACAATAGTGCTCAGAACGAACAACATTTTTAAATATCATTTAAGTTCTCAAATTTGAGTAAAAGTGGCTGAGTTTGCAATACAGTATTAAATCAATAGGACTGAATTTAGGTGATATATCAAAATAGTGAGGAAACAGTGATAAAAATCCACGAAGGATTCAAATGATTGGCATTAAGCCCATATATGGCAATAAGCCGAAGTCATGACGAAAACAAACAAGTCTCAACCAAATATGCGGTAAAAATATCAATTGGGACGGACCAAGTCACACTCTACAATAGTAAATGACCACATGCTTGTAATCAAGTGTGTGTCTCACCTTAATATAGCACTACGTTGTGTAATCTGGGGTTTCAAACCCTAAGGACATTAATTGCAATCATTACTCACTTCAAGCCGGCCAAAACTCTAGCTCGCTATGCCCTTTCCTCTCAAATCGGCCTCCTAGATCGTCGAATCTGACCAAAACAACAACGAATACGTCATAATAGGCTAAAGGAACAAAACCCAATCGAAAACAATCAAAAAATATCAAAAATTCCAAAATTAGCAAAACTCGAGCCCTGGTCCCACTTTTCGAAACTCAAAATTTTTACATTACCGGGTTCCTTATCTCTCCACAAGTCCATACATATCAAGAACATTCAAATCCGAGCTCAAATGACCCATCAAATCTCGATTTGAAATATCAAAACTCAAGCTCTAGTTCTTCCCCTTTTTGTCCATTAATTCCTTAAATTTTCAGCCCTAATTCATGAAATATCACCATAGAATCGTGTTATAGGTCCCGAAATCCTTACCTTATCGAATTTTCCTTGAAATCTCCCTTCAAAATTGCCCAAAAACTCTGAAAATGAAGTCAAAAAATGAATAAACCCTTCAAAAATTGTGATGAAGAACCATAGATATCTCCTGCCCTGTCATAACCGCATTTGCGGTCAAGTAACCACTTTTGCGGTACTGCTTCTGGGGTTAACGCCCTGTATCTGGAGGAATCACTTAAGTCCCACCTAACCGCATCTGCACCTCCGTAGGTGTGGTCCTTTTTCCGCATTTGCGGTTTCAAGTCTTTTATACCTTTCCACTTCTGCGACCCACATTCCCGCATCTGCGATACCGCACCTGCAGTCCCCAAACCGCAGGTGCGAAAACACCAGCAACAGCAGAATCTGCAACTTGCACAAGTCTAAAACTTCCCATTAGCCATCCGAAATCACCCCGAGGGCCCCGGGACCTCAACCAAAAGCACCAACACATCTTAAAACATTATCCAAAATTGTTCCAATCATCAAAATTCCTCAAATAACACCAAACCCATCAAATTACATCGAATTCAAGCCTAAGTTCTTCTAAAACTTTCGAAATACGTATTCGATCAAAAACCAAACCAAATCACCTTCGAATAACTTGAAATTTTGTACACACATCCCAAATCACCTAACAAAGCTACTGCAACTCTCGGAATTCCATTCCGACCCTCGGATCAAAATATCACCTATCAATCGGAATTCGCCAAGATACAAACTTCGCCAATTCAAGCCTATTTCTACACCGGACCTCCAAAATCACTTCTGATCACACTACTAAGCCATAAATCATCCCCCGAAGCTAATCAAACCATTGGAAATCACATGAAAGACCTCTAACTAATAAGTCAACATCTAGTTGACTTTTCCAAACTAAGCCATCCTTAGAGAGACTAAGTGTCTCATTTCCTACCCAAACCAATTCAAATCAACTCGATCACACCAAAAATCAATAATGAAGCATAAAGAAGCAGAAAATAAGGGGAAACAGAGCGGTAACTCATGCGACGATGGTTTGGGTCGTCACATCCTCCTTAACTTAAATAAACGCTCGTCCTTGAGCGAGTCAAGAAACATACCTGAAGCCTCAAACAGGTGAGGATATGTGCTCTGCATCTCTCGCTCGGTCTCCCAGGTAGCCTCCTCTATGGGCCGACCTCTCCACTACACCTTCACCGAAGCTATATCCTTCGACCTCAATTTTCGAACCTGACGACCCAAAATAGCCACTGGCTCCACATAAAAGGTCAGATCATCATCCAACTGAACCGTACTGAAGTCCAGAACATGAGATGGGTCTCTAACATACTTCTGGAGCATAGAAACATGAAATACTGGATGCACACTCGACAAGCTGGGTGGAAAAGAAAGCATATAAGCCACCTCCCCAATCCTCCTAATCACCTCAAAAGGTCCAATGAATTGCAGACTCAACTTCCCTTTCTTTCCAAATCTCATAACGCCCTTCATAGGTGAAATCTTCAGTAAAACCTTCTCGCCAACCACATAAGACACATCGCAAACCTTCCGGTCCGTATAACTCTTCTCACACGACTGATTTGTATGAAGTCTATCCTGAATCAACTTCACCTTCTCTAAGGCGTACTGAACCAAATCTGTTCCCAATAGCCTAGCCCAGCCTCGCCGGGCTCGAACCAACCCACTGGAGAGCTACACCAACTCCTATACAAGGCCTCATACGATGACATCTGAATGTTGGACTGATAGCTATTGTTGTAGGCAAACTCTGCAAGCAACAAAAACTCATCCCAAGAACCTCCGAAATCAATAACACGGGCACGCAACATGTCCTCTAATATCTTAAAGGTATGCTCGGACTGCTCGTCCGTCTGAGGATGAAATATTGTGCTCAACTCCACCTGAGTACCCAACTCTCGCTGAAAAGTATTCCAAAATTGAGAAGTAAATTCAGTACCTCTATTTGAGATAATAGACATTGGAACACCATGCAACCGAACAATCTCCCAGATAATGATCCCTGCCAGCCACTTCGAAGGATAGGTAGTACACACCGAAATGAAGTGTACGAACTTGGTCAGCCGATCCTCAATCACCCAAATCGAATCGAACTTCTTCGAAGTACGAGGAATACCACTTACAAAATCCATAGTGACTCTCTCCCACTTTCACTTGGGAATAACCATCTGCTGGAGTAAGCCACTTGGTCTCTGATGCTCATATTTCACCTGCTGACAGTTAAGACACCGAGCCATAAATCCTACAATATCTTTCTTCATTCGTCTCCACCAATAATGCTGCCTCAAATCCTGATACATCTTTGCGTCACCAGGATGAATAGAATACCGCGAGCTATGGGCCTCCTTCAGAATCAACTCTCTAAGCCCATCCATATTGGGCACACAGATCTGGCCCTGTATCCTCAAGATACTATCATCGCCAATGGTCACATCTCTGGCATCGCCATACTGAACTCTATCCTTAAGGACAAGCAAATGTGGATCACCATACTAGCGCTCCCTGATGCGATCATATAAAGAAGACCGAGAAACCACTTAAGCCAACACTCGATTGGGCTCTGAAATATCGAATCTCATAAACCGATTGGCCAGGGCCTGGATATCGACTGCAAGGGGCCTCTCCCCAACTGGAATATACGCCAAGATCCCCATACTCACTGCCTTTTGGCTCAAAGAATCGGCCACTACATTGGCCTTTCCCGGATGATACAGAATAGTGATATCATAATTTTTAAGCAACTCTAGCCACCTCTGCTGCATCAAATTAAGATCCTTCTGCTGAACAAATGCTGAAGACTGCGATGATCTGTGAATACCTCACAAGATACGTCATACAAGTGGTGCCTTCAAATATTCAAAGCATGAACTATGGCAGGCAACTCTAATTCATGAACAGGGAAGTTCTTCTCATGGGGCTTCACTTGAGGAGAAGCATAAGCAGTGACTCTACCATCATGCATCAATATACAACCAATCCCAACTCTCGAAGCATCACAATACATTGTATAAGAACCTGAAGCTGATGGAAAAATCAATACTAGAGCTGTGGTCAAAGCTGTCTTGAGCTTCTGGATGCTCTCCTCGCACTCGTCCGACCACACAAATGGAGCACCCTTCTGAGTCAACTTGGTCAAAGGAGATTCAATGGATGAAAATCCCTTAACAAACTGACGATAATAGCCTGCCAACCCAAGAAAATTACGAATCTATGTGGATGAGGACGGTCTAGGCTAACTCCATACTGCCTTTATCTTCATTGGATCAACTTGAATACCTTTGTTGGACACAACGTGTCCCAAGAAAGCCACAAACCGAGCCAAAACTCACACTTATAGAACTTTGCATAAAGTTTCTCCTCCCTTAATATCTGCAATACTACCCGCAAATGCTCTGCGTGCTCCTCCTTACTACGGGAGTACACCTGAATGTCATAAATAAACATAATAACAAATGAATCCGGATAAGGCCAAAATACACTTTTCATCAGATGCATGAACGTTGCTAGGGCAATGGTTAGCCGAAAGACATGACAAGAAACTCATAATGACCATATCTAGTCCTGAAAATAGTCTTATGAACATCTGAATACCTGATCTTTAACTGGTGATAGCCCGAATAGAGATCAATCTTAGAGAACGCCCTCGCTCCCTGAAGCTTGTCAAATAAATCATCTATGCGAGGCAGGGGATACTTGTTCTTCATTGTTACTTTGTTTATTTGATTATGGTCAATGCACATTCTCATTGTGCCATCCTTCTTCTTTACAAACAAAACTAGTGCACCCTATGGTGACATACTAGGCTGAATAAATCCCTTATCTAGGAGCTCCTGAAGTTGCTCCATCAATTCTTTCAACTCTTTTGGTGCCATACGATATGGAAAAATAGAAATGGGCTGAGTTCCCGGCACCAGATCAATACCAAAATCAATATCCCTGTCCGATGGCATGCCTGGCAGGTCTGCAGGAAATACATCGGAAACTCCCTCACAACTGGAACAGAATCAATGCTAGGAGCCTCAGCTCCAACATCCCGCACAATGGCTAAATATGAAAAAAAACCCTTCCCAACCATTTCAAGAAAGAAATCACTCTTCTAGGGACATAATCAGTCATACCACGCCACTCGATCCTCGGTACACCCGGTATAGCCAAAGTAACTGTCTTAGCATGACAGTCTAGAATAACATGACACAGAGATAATCAATCCATGCCCAAAATAACATCAACGTGTAGAAAATCATTCTATCCATGATATGTGCGCTTTGGTTATACTAGCATGATTTTCAGGTATAGGTTTTGATGATTCTATTTATTTCTTTTTATTGTTGAGTTTTTTCCACCACAAACAGATTTGCCGCATGGATTGGATAGAGTAAATGACAAACAATGAAGCCAACTTGTTAAACAATGTTATTGTATGACAAACAATGAAGATGCATTAGCAAACAATCAAGATTGAATGCCGAGAAGCATATTGATGAATGGATTGCATGGAAAAGCCAAGACGAGCTCAAAAGTTCAAGACCGAAGACCCAAGGCATAGGTCGCTAGGTAGAACCGATGTAAGAGCAACATTTAAGTTATCTCGTCTTTTGGCTCAACATAGGTCATCATTAATATGCATAAAATCATTTTATTAAATCATATATATCATAAACATTTTTAATATACTTCAAACAAAATAATTTTAACGTCTTCATTTTAACCAAAATGGTTTTTGAAGTAAGTTTTCGATTCTGGTATATTCTGGTATACTCCAGCTTTGATTCTGGTATACTCTGGTATATTCCAGCTTTGCTGGAAATTCCGCAAGGCAACATAATCGATTATGTGATTGGAATAATCGATTATTTCACTATCCGTTGCCTTCCCAATGTTCCGTTTTATGAACGTTGAGAAGATAATCGATTATGCAAAGTGGATAATCGATTATCTTGCATAAAATCAGCATAATTGATTGTCAATTAAGCAACGGACATACAACTTCTAACACCTATAAATAAAGGTCTTTTGAGCTGCTTTAAACACACAACACCTCTCATTATTCATATACATATTGATGTTATTTGTGCATCATTTTAGAGCTTTTTGTTGAGCCATTTGAGAGACAACTTTGAGTTGTTCATAGAGCTTATTTTGTGTCTCTTTATCTACTCTTATTAGAGAGTTCTTGTTATAAAAGAGAAAGGTGTTTGAGAAGACCATATCTTCTCATTGATTGTCGGGTTTGCTAAGTACCCTCAATCTTGGTGTGTGAAGTCTTGTGGTGCGGTATCCACGAGCAAGGTGAAGTCTTGAGGTGAGGTATCCTCGAGCAAGTTGAAGTCTTGTAGAGTGTACATCTACGAGCAGGTGTAATGGTTTGTTAGGCACCCGTAAGCTTAACGGAGTTAGTGGAATCTCGAGAGAGTCTCTCGGGGACTGGACTAACGACTCGTTGTGGTGAACCAGGATAAACTCGGTGTGTTCTTTCCTTACTATTTTAATTACCGCATTTACTTTACTCCTGCAATTTTAATTCCGCAATATTTATCAATATTCTCGTGCCGCACTATTCACCGCCCTCTAGTGACGGGCATAAATCCTAACAATCGGTATCAGAGCCTAACTCTCTGAAAGCCTTAACCGGTTGAGAGAACGATATATATTTTTTGTTGAGAATATTGAACGCAGGAATGATGAGCGAAGGACACTCCACCTATAGGCCTCCACTATTTGACGGAACAAATTACACATATTGGAAAGAGCGGATGAGAATCTTCATCCAATCAAATAACTTTCGTTTGTGGCAAATCATCAAGAACGATGAACAAATGCTGGGGAAACCACGGTTCCAAAGGAGGAAGATGAATATGATGCCGAGGACGTCAAGAAAGTTGAAAATAACGCAAAGGCCGTCAACTTATTATATTGTGCGGTGAATCCGGATGACTATCGGAAGATTTCTTGCTGCACAACCGCCAAGGAGATGTGGGATAAACTCGAGATCACTTATGAAGGTACGTCTCAAGTCCGAGAATCTAATTTGATTTTCTAACACATGAATATGAGCTCTTTAAAATGAGGGAGAAAGAACCCATCGGTATTATGTTCGAACAATTCTCAAAAATCATCAACGATCTTCATGCTCTCGGGAAAGTGTACATGAACAAAGATCTTGTTCGAAAAATCCTACGGAGTCTCACTCCCGAATGGCGTTCCAAAGCCAATGCCATCCAAGAGTCGATAGGAATCACGGATGTCACAATTGATGGACTAAGAGGTAACCTCGAAACTTATGAAAGCACAATTCTTAATCCCTATCTTAGAAGTAAAAGTTCGCATATTGCCTTCAAAGCCTCATCTTCTTAAAGAGTAGAGGTAAGTGATTCGGAAAGCGATGATGATATTATTTCCAATGATATAATTGAAAAGTTTTATAAATTTATAGAAGGAAATAAAGAAGGAAGAACCAAGTCCTTCATGCCAAAATTGTGAAAAACTTGGCCACACCAAATCACATTGTCCAAAACCCAAGGACAAGAAAAAGAAGAAACACCATTGGCGCGTGACATAGGATTCGGACAGCTCGGGCGATGAAACTGCCGCACTATGCCTCATGGCCAACGAGGAAGAAGAGGTAAGTAATTCTAACTCTTACTCGTTTGAAGAAATGCAAAATGCTTATGATGAATTATATGGTGAATTTATTGCTTCCAAAACCATAAAAGAATTGAAGAAATCAATTTCTTTGAAAGAAAAAGATTTTGAAAAATAACTTCCTTTGAAAGAAAAAGATTTTGAAAAATTGACTCGTGATAATGAGAAGTTAGAAGAAGAAAATAAATTTTTAGAAAATGATAATATTGATCTTAAAAATAAAATTAAGGAAATGAATGAAGCCTCTTCAATTGATCAAAGTTCCAATTGTTCTTCCTGTAGTTCTTTGAAAATAGAGAACATAGAACTTAGGAACACATTAGGAAAACGTAGTGTTGATGATCCTAAAACAATTGAAGAAATTAAGAAGAATATTAGAAAGGATGATAGAAATAAAGTTAGACCACCTAGAAATAATTCTAGGAACTTCACTAATGAGTCTAAAATTAATCATTTTAGACCACCTAGAAACAACTCTAGGAATTTTGGTAATGAGTCTAAAATGAATCATTTTAGACCACCTAGAAATAACTCTAGGAATCGCAATACGTCTAGGAATAACGACTTTAGATCACCTAGTACGTTTTTGGCTCAACCAAGACATATGCACAACCCGAATGTTATATGTCATTATTGCAACCGGGTAGGACACATAGCACCCGTATGTTTTGCAAAACATAGAGATTTATCTTTTGACTATGATTATTATTTGCCTAACACCCAAGGACCCAAAAGTGCCTGGGTACCGAAAACCTATTTTTAGGTACGTTTGCAGGTGTGCTTGAAGACTACAATATCGTAGTAGATGCACCAAGCACGAAACCTTATTGCATCGAGGGGGAATTTCGGTTAGTTATCATATTTTTTATAAAAACATAATAGTTGATATGTGTTAACAATTAATATATCTTTGTTAACAACATATTAATTATTTTTGTTGATTCATGTTTTGATAACTTTCATCTTGAATAACAATTGGTATCAATTATTTTTGTTAAAAAGAATGATTGATTCATGTTTTGATGAATATTTTTTTGGTTTGAATAACAGTTGATATATTCTTGAAAAATAAATAATTCATGTTTTTAATACAACTATTGGTTTGTTAAATATTAACTGTTGATATGTTCTTAAGTAATATGATTTGCGAAAAATAACCGTTATTATGGTTGTTATGTTTTTACTAACATTTGGTATTATTTCATGTTGGTATGACTTTTTAAATATCGTCAATGTATATTCCTCATTGTATTTCCTATTTTATTCTTGACACTAACAATTGATATACCCAAAAGGGGGAAGTGTCGAAAGGGGAAAGTAGCCTTTGTATACTCTTCTTTTTGCTAATGCCAAAAGGGGGAAGAAATTAAGCGATATGCATCAAATAAGGGGGAATGAATCTACGTTATAGTATGCCTTATTTGAGGGGGAATTATCATTAAGGGGAATAGTTTGCATGAATTATATGTTGAGATATATAGCATGAATTTAGGGGGAATCCGATATGCATATCTCCTGCTGTTTGTCATTATCAAAAAGGGGAAAATTGTAGAAAATCATTCTATCCATGATATGTGCGCTTTGGTTGTACTAGCATGATTTTCAGGTATAGGTTTTGATGAATGACAAACAATGAAGTCAACTTGTTAAACAATGTTATTGTATGACAAACAATGAAGATGCATTAGCAAACAATCAAGATTGAATGCCGAGAAGCATATTGATGAATGGATTGCATGGAAAAGCCAAGACGAGCTCAAAAGTTCAAGACCGAAGACCCAAGGCATAGGTCGCTAGGTAGAACCAATGTAAGAGCAACGTTTAAGTTATCTCGTCTTTTGTCTCAACATAGGTCATCATTAATATGCATAAAATCATTTTATTAAATCATATATATCATAAACATTTTTAATATACTTCAAACAAAATGATTTTAACGTCTTCATTTTAACCAAAATGGTTTTTGAAGTAAGTTTTCGATTCTGGTATATTCTGGTATACTCCAGCTTTGATTCTGGTATACTCCAGCTTTGATTCTGGTATACTCTGGTATATTCCAGCTTTGCTGGAAATTCCGCAAGGCAACATAATTGATTATGTGATTGGAATAATCGATTATTTCACTATACGTTGCCTTCCCAACGTTCCGTTTTATGAATGTTGAGAAGATAATCGATTATGCAAAGTGGATAATCGATTATCTTGCATAAAATCAGCATAATTGATTGTCAATTAAGCAACGGACATACAACTTCTAACACCTATAAATAGAGGTCTTTTGAGCTGATTTTAAACACACAACACCTCTCATTATTCATATACATATTGATATTATTTGTGCATCATTTTAGAGCTTTTTGTTGAGCCATTTGAGAGACAACTTTGAGTTGTTCATAGGGCTTATTTTGTATCTCTTTATCTACTCTTATTAGAGAGTTCTTGTTGTAAAAGAGAAAGGTGTTTGAGAAGACCATATCTTCTCATTGATTGTCGGGTTTGCTAAGTACCCTCAATCTTGGTGTGTGAAGTCTTGTGGTGCGGTATCCACGAGCAAGGTGAAGTCTTGAGGTGAGGTATCCTCGAGCAAGTTGAAGTCTTGTAGAGTGTACATCTACGAGCAAGTGTAACGGTTTGTTAGGCACCCGTAAGCTTAACGGAGTTAGTGGAATCTCGAGAGAGTCTCTCGGGGACTGGACTAACTACTCGTTGTGGTGAACCAGGATAAATTCGGTGTGTTCTTTCCTTACTATTTTAATTACCGCATTTACTTTACTCCTGCGATTTTAATTCCGCAATATTTATCAATATTCTCGTGCCGCACTATTCACCCCCCTCTAGTGACGGGCATAAATCCTAACACAACGTCCATCATGCTCAATAGCAATAGATGAACTCGGGTCTCCAGACCCCCAATAGTCACAATACATGACCAATACACAGTCTACAATAATGATGTTGCCACCGGGTAGACACATGAACATCTATAGCAAAGAGCTCTCGGGACATACCTAAATAGCAAGCAAAATATGAGGACAGGTAAGAATAGGTGGAGGCAAAATCAAATAATACAGAGGCGCCTCTATGGCAGACTGAGACAATACCTGTGATGACAGCATCTGAAGCAATGGCATCTGACCTTCTTGGCAGAGCATAAAAATGAGCCTGGCCACTGCCTGAATGCCCTTCCCTCTGAGCGCCCCTGGCTGCTTGACTCCCGCCCCTAGCTGGCTGGGGGGTGGTGAAGTCACTGGAGCAGAAGTCGAGGGCTGACCCCTCTGTTGGGGCGAACTGGACAGCAAGACAAGGACATTGCCTCCACAAATACTCATACTCTCCACACTCAAAGCACTTCGCAGGTGCTAGAGAAGGGGATTGATGGAAACCCCTTGCACCGGAGTGACCAGTTGATGTACTCGATATGGAAAAACCCTAAGCTGACGGGGCACGAGGTGCACTCTGAGTTGGAAGGACACTAAGAGAAGGCTGGCCCTGCTGAGGCCCATGATAACCACGACCCGAAGATTCCCCACGATACTCTGGACGTGCTAACTTGGCATGCTTGAAAGAACGACCCCTACCATGGTGGAACTAGCCCCTCGAGGGAGCACCACTAATACTGCCAGAACCTCAAGGCCTCTTGGCCTCTCTCTTCTCTCTATCCTGACGGCAAACCGTCTCAATCTCACGAGCAATATCAACCACCTCCTCAAATGCAGTACCCAATACTCTCTCTCTATTCATCAAGATATGGAGATGATAGTTAAGGACATCAACAAACCTCATAATCCTCTCACAATCGGTTGGAACCATCCATAAGGAATGACGAGCCAACTCGGAAAACCACGACTCATATTGTGACACACTCGTATCCCTCTGCTGCAATCACTCGAACTACCTATGCAGCTCGTCTCTACGGGAATGTGGTACATACTTCTCCTAGAAGAGAGTAGAGAACTGGTTCCAAGTAAGGGATGCTGCACCAATCGGCCTACGCCGCTCATATGCCTTCCACCAAGTAAAGGTGGCCCCAGTAAACTGAAAGGTGGTAAATGTCATACCACTAGTCTCAAGAATCCATGTTGTACGGAGCATCCGCTGACAATTATCTAGAACACCATGGGCATCCTCACCCTCAGCACCACTTAATGACAGAGTTTGGATTCTACCAGACCTCTCATGACAACGCTGCTAATCATCCGGCATAACTGGTACCATAAACTCCTGAACTGGCGCAACTGACGGAGTTGGGGGTGCCTCCGGTGTCTGTAGGTCTTGTGCTACCTGCTAAGGTGTGCGAGCAACGGGGGGGGGGGGGTGATTGCCTCCCCTGGCCTGTGAAGTAGCTGCTGTTGTGATGGCTGAAATTGCCTAAGCAAGGCCAGTGCAAACTGTCAAAATCTCTGCCAAGGTCTCCTGTAGACCCGGAATCACGATGCGAATCGCTGATTCCTGAACTGATAATGTTACTGGAGCCTCATTTGGAGCTGGGACAGCTGGTGGATCAACAGGTGATGCCCTCGCTACCCTGCCTCTGCCACGACCACGACTGCGTCCATAGCCTCTGGTGGCCTCAGTAGGTGGCGCTGGTGGTCGTCCACTTCATCTGGTAGCACGAGTCCTCGCCATCTGCAAGAGAATAGAATAATAGAAATTTAGTTCTCGGAGTAACAAAGGCACGCGACAAACATTTCAAGAATATGAAGTTTTCCAAAAGGTTCTGCAGCCTCTCGAGGATAAATACAAAAATCTCCGTACCAATCCACGAGACTCTACTAAACCGTATCATGACTCGCGAGACCAAGTAACCTAGGCTCTGATATTAACTTGTCACAACCCTAACCCCGATCGTGATGGCGCCCAACATAATGCTAGGCAAGCCGGACTATCAAACACTCACAACCCTTTTATATAGAATTATTTATTAGCTATTAGAGTTATTTGACAATTTGATAATAATAGAAGTCTAAAGAGCATATATGAAATCTACCAAACACCATAAAACATATCTAGAATAGCCCGCTAGATCCGGTGTCACAAGTCTGAGCCTCTAAATACAAGGTTTCAAAACTCTACTATAGAGATATGTCTAGAATACAAAAATATAAAATATAAAGGGAGAACATCGGGTCGGCAGACACCATAAAGCTACCTCGATAACTTCCGCGGAAACTGAACTGCTGAAGAGCTCGTGCTACACCTTAGGGGTACCTGCACACGCGCTACAGAGAGTAATGTGAGTACTCCGACACAATGAGTAACAACTATAAATAATGATTGAAAGCATGAAATCACACAAAGGCACAAGATAATTCTATATTAAAGCAGTAAAATCATCTAAAGCAGTAAAACGGTGAAGAGTCAAATAAAATCTCTTATATAACCGATGAAAATAGGTATTCTAACAGGTAAATGACAAGTAGAAATCTGCCTCTCAAGCTCAGTATCAATCTCTCATAACAGTATCAGCCCCCCGGGCTCAATATCAGTCTCTCAGCATAAAATCAGCCCCTCGAGCTCACTCTCATATCATATGGGTACCCGCGCTCACGTGTGCAGACTCCGGGGGAACCGTACGGACCAAGCACTATATCAAGCCACCTCGTGGCATCATCACTCAACACTCGGCCTCACCTCACTTCAAGCCACCTCGTGGCATATAAAGTAACTCAGGCCCTCTACCTCATATCACTCAGCATATCCTCACATATGGCCCTCGGCCTCGCTTTCAGGAATCATCACAAACCCTTTGGGTATCAGTAAAACAATAGTGCTCAGCACGAACAACATTTTTAAATATCATTTAAGTTTTCAAATTCGAGTTAAAGTGGCTGAGTTTGCAATACAGTATTAAATCAATAGGATTGTAGGTGATATATAAAAATAGTGAGGAAACATTGATAAAAATCCACAAAGGATTCAAATAATTAGCATTAATCCCAAATGTGGCAATAATCCCAAGTCATGATAAAAACAAACAAGCCTCAACCAAGGTGAAAACATCAATCGGGATGAACCAAGTCACAATCCCTAACAGTAAATGACCCCACGCTCATTATCAAGCGTGTGTCTCACCTTAATAAAGCACTACGTTGTGCAATCTGGGGTTTCAAACCCTCAAGACATCAATTACAATCATTATTCACCTCAAGTCGGCCAAAACTCTAGCTCGCTATGCCCTTGCCTCTCAAATCCGCCTCCTCGCACATCGAATCTGACCAAAACCATAATGAATACATCACAATAGCTAAAGGAACAAAATCCAATCCAAAACAATCAAAAAATATCAAAATCCCGAAAATAACAAAACTTGAGCCCCGGACCCACTTCTCAAAACTCAAAAATTTTCACATCACCAGGTTCCTTATCTCTCCCGAGTCCATGCATATCAAGAACTCCCAACTCCGAGCTCAAATGACCCATCAAATCCCGATTTAAAATATCAAAACTCAAGCCTTGGTTTTTCCCTTTTTGTCCATTATTACTTAAATTTTCAGCCCTAATTCATGAAATATCACCATATAATTGTGTTATAGGTCCGAAATCCTTACCTTATCAAAGTTTCCCTTGAAATCTCTCGTCAAAACCGCCCAAAAACTCTAACTCTGAAGTCCAAAAATGAATAAACCCTTCAAAAATCACGAAGAAGAGCCATATATATCTCCTGCCCAGTCATAACCGCATATGCGGTCAAGTAACCGCTTCTAGGGTTAATGCCCCGCATCTCGAGAATCACTTAAGTATCGCCTAACTGCATCTGCCGTCTAATAGTCGCATTTGCGCCTCCGCAGGTGTGGTCCTTTTTCCACATCTGCAGTTCCAAGCCTTCTACAACCTTTCTGCTTCTGCGATCCACATACCCGCATCTGCTTACCGCACCTGCGGTCCCTAAATTGTTGGTGCGAAAACACCAGCAATAGAAGAATCTCCAACTTGCACAAGTCCAAAACTTCCCGTTAGCCATCCAAATTTAGCCTTAAGCCCCCAGGACCTCAACCAAAATCACCAACACATCTTAAAACGTTATCCAAACTTGTTCCAGTCATCAAAGTGCCTCAAATAACACCAAAAACATCAAATTACATTGAATTCAAGCCTAAGTTCTTCTAAAACTTTTGAAACACACATTCGATCAAAAACTCAACCAAATCACCTCCGAACAAGCTAAAATTTTGCACACACATCCCAAATCACCTAACGAAGCTACTGCAACTCTCGGAATTCCATTCCGACCCTTGGATCAAAATCTCACCTATTACAACATCGGACCTCCAAAATCACAACTGATCACACTCCTAAGCCACAAATCATCCCCTGAAGCTAACCAAACCATCGGAAATCACACCCGAGCCTCTTACTCATAAGCCAACATCTAGTTAACTTTTCCAAACTAAGCCTTATTTAGAGAGACTGAGTGTCTCATTTCCTACCAAAACCAATCCAAATCAACTCGATCACACTAAACACTGATAATGAAGCATAAAGAAACAGAAAATAGGAAAAAATGGAGCGGTAACTCATGCGATAACTGGTCGAGTCGTCACACTTATGTGGTCCCAATTTGAATATTTTATGTTATTTAGTAGTTTGTTTGTTGCATGTGGTCCATACATGTTTTCTGCTTCTGGTAGGGTGTGGGAATTGATTTTTTCTGTATTTATTCGTATGTGTCTATTTTTTAGAGTCGATAAAGAATGTTAGTTTTTCTATTATTTTCTTTTGTTTTTATATGTCTGATGGGTCCCTTTATCTTATTATTCTATGGGTTGTATATAACTTTCTTGTAGAATGCTTGAGAAGGTAGACTTGGTCTTTAATTATGGGGGCATATGAGTCTTGAAGCCTCATGTGATTTACACTAAAAATTTGAATCATGTGTTGCAAGGATATGATATGGATATATTTTCTTAAATGTATATTTGTGCTGAATACACTGAAGTCCTTAAGTTAAGGGTGGTGAAACAGATTTTAGTCGCAGGGTCTTCAGGTAGATACTATGTGGTTGAGGGTGATGAGGGCATTAGAAAATTAATGTTTGTATTA
This sequence comes from Nicotiana benthamiana, assembly GCA_034376525.1. Taxonomy (NCBI): domain Eukaryota; kingdom Viridiplantae; phylum Streptophyta; class Magnoliopsida; order Solanales; family Solanaceae; genus Nicotiana; species Nicotiana benthamiana. The sequence goes on from CM067341.1 coordinate 21,520,396, forward strand.
TCTACCAAGTTCAATGTGGTTCGATTATTTGCTGTACATGAAGGTAAAGAACAAATAATTGCTTCTAACATTATTCAGTATAATGAACAAAATATTGACACATTAGAGGTTGGTATTGATTGTGACTCCTCTAATGAAGAGGGTGTTAGTGAAACTGATTCTAGTGGCTGTGATAGTGAGCAGTCGGAAGTCTTCAAGAAGGAAATGACTAAAGAAATTACTGAAAAACTAGAAAAATACAAAGAACTAGAAAAGGGAATGAGTTTTAAAAGCTTGGCTGACGCTAAAAGATTTGTGGGATTTTATGCGGTTGCTACTAGCAAGGGCCTTAAAGTAAAGAAGAGTGACACTGCTAGGGTGAGATATAAATATGACATAGGATGTTCTTTGTGTGCCATATATCTTTTGATAAAAAAGATCAAGAATTTAAAATCAAGACCTTAAACTTGGAATATAATTGTGACTCAGCTTATAAAAATAGAAGAGCGACAGTCAATACTTTAGCACACTATTTTAAGAACAAGGTTCAAAATAATCCAAAGTACAAAGTGAAAGACATAAAAGTGGATCTGGAGTCTCAATTTAAACCTAATGTTAGTTATTCCACAATGAAGAGGGTTAAAAAACTTGTGTTAGAGAAATTAGAGGGTAGATACATTGATGATTATAACAGATTAGAGGTTTATGCTCAGGAGTTGAGGAATAGTAATCTTGGATCTGATGTGGTCATAAACATATCCAAAGATGCTTTGGAACAAGGATAAAGGAAATTTCTAAGAATGTATATTTGCTTCCATGCATTGAAAAATGGTTGGAAAGGAGGATTGAGACCTTTAATAGGTCTTGATGGCACCTTTCTAAAAGGAAAGTATAAGGCAATATTACTTGTTGCTATGGCACAAGATTCAATGAAACACTTTTATCCCCTAGCTTGGGCAGTGGTTGATAAAAAATAGGACTTGGAAGTGGTTTCTAAGAAGTTCCTTAGATTTGAAAGAGGATGAAGGATTGATATTTATGTCCGATATGCAAAAGGTAATATCTAACTATTTTTTATGGAAATGTTTCTTTGTACTAATTTGGCTATATGTTTAACTGCTTGCTTTCATTATTGTAGGGTCTGCTTGATGTTGTTTCTACTGTGCTCCCCAAATCACAGATGATGTGTTAGGCACATAGAAGCTAATAGGAGCAAGAAGTGAAAGGGTTTGGAGTTAGAGAAATTATTGTGGTGATGTGCTTGGAGCACATATGAAGAGGAATTCACAGAGCATTTGAAGTCCAATGTGACTGAAGAGGCTACTAAGACCTTAGTAGGATATCCACCCCAAAAATGTTGTAGAGCATACTTTGACACCATTTGTAGAACAATATGGTGGACAATAACTTTACAAATATTTCAACAAATAGATTTTGGAAGCAAGAAAAAAACCTATAATCAAGATGCTCGAAGAGATTAGAGTGAAGGTACAAATTTGATGTTTAACTGTTTCTTTCATTAACTTAACTATTTTTCCCCTTCTTAACTTCTTAACTATTTTGTTCAATTGAACTTCTTAACTGGAAGCTGATAAACTTATTAAAAAATCGTGAAGAAGAGTGTAGAAACTAGAAAGGAGAAATTAGCCCATATGCCATGGAACTATATCGTGATTATAGAGCTATTGCTGTAGAATATGAAATTGACTTTAATGGAGACTTTGGATATGAAGTGATTGAAGGTCCAGACAAACATGTAGTGAACCTCGAATTGAAGAGATTGTATATGTATGGCATGAGACTTAACTGGAATACCATGCCCTCATGCCATTAAAGCTTTACTCCACAAAAAGCTTGATCCTTTAGTGAGGTGCATTAGTGGTATTCCGAAGAAGCTTACATGATGGTGTATATGTATAAGATATAACCTGTTGGAGGTGATGAATTCTGGAAGTTGAGCTAGAACATAGTATGGATCCACCAGATGTGCAAAAAATGGTTGGTAGACTAAAGGTCAAAAGAACAAGAGAAAAGGATGAGGCTAGAAGAGAGAGGGGTTATGGTCTGCTTCAAGGAAATGACTTTTTATTTCATGTGGGTACTGTAGTGAACCTAGTCACAATATCAGAACTTGTCCATTGGTAATCTTTTAAACCTTAATGAAATGAGTTTGTAGTTTCACAATTTTAGTTTCATAGTAAACACATGTTTTATGTCTTGTAGGTTCATGGTAAGCACAAACATTTGTTCCAAGGAGAATGTTCTCAAACAGTGGAAGATGTGCCCTTGATAGCACCTTAACACAGTCCGAATTTAGATTTTGCCTTTATGCCTACTCTTCGATACAATGTTTCTTTGAGTGAACCACTAGCTTGTGAACCAGCTCAACTACCAGGTCAAGCAAAGAAATCTGCTCAACAAACCGGTCAAGCAAAGAAATCTACTCAGCAGACCAGCCAAGCAAACAAATCTACTCAACACAAACATGTTGTAACTAAGAAGACAAGTAAACAAGTTGTTACACCTTCCAGTAGATGAAAATGATATTGGTGATATTACTAGAGATGGAGATGATTTGAAGATCTGAATTTGAGGCCAGTGGTGATATCTGAAGCTTGGACTATGCTTCAACAAAGAAAGTTGTACCAAAAACCTACCTGTACCAGGAAGATTAGTTCCAAGGGAGATGGAACTGGTGTAAATTTGCCTACGAATCTCCCTATTCACCCAAAAGGGTGACTTGGAAAGGCAAAAAAGCTATGACTTCTAACCAATTAATAGCCAAAAAGGAAGGAAGAGTTGGCAAGCTAAAGGCTAAGAGGGCCAAAACTGCCTCTAAAAAGCAAGCACTTCATTTAGATCCTAGAATGTTTCGTAATGACTAATTCAAGCTTAAATTTTTTTTATTATTTTATGGTGAATCAGTTATGAAAGGTGTTGTGTTGATTCACCCCAAAATATTTTTTGATGGGCTTAATTTATAGTGAAACAGTGTAACAACATACTGTTTGGCTTAAATGCACTCTAGTTTATTGGCTAAAGAGAGTGCATATTTCAACAGAATTGATCTTAAATGCACTCTAGTTTACATTGGCACCCAGATAACATCATTGTCTTTATCTTTATGTTGGATCCCATTGATCCGTTCTTGTTTGGATAATACTTCAGATGTGCCCATTTGATGGTTGAACTGATAACTTGATTTTCAGATTCTAGTACTTCTAGTAGACGAAAATTTTACGACTTACAGGGGAAAGTGTTTTGGTTATGAGCCGAAAATCGCATGAAGTCTCTTTTCTTGTACTGGCCCTACGGCATAAAGGCTTCAGCACTTGAGTCACAAATGTTTCAAGTGCAATTCTTTTATGAAATTTCTTACAAACACACATTTCTAACTGAAATTCTTCTACATATAGTCACAAACCTTTAGCAAATTAAACTTATCCATGAGGACTTGATATCTTATTGTATCATAAACCAATAACAGATGATCCAAAAGAAAAGAAAAAGACAGAAAGATTATAATGGACAATAGTCAAATTTTCTTGATTGAACATGTAACAACCCGACCGGTCATTTTGAGCCCTAGCACATCGTTCAATAGTCTGAGGTCATGAGTAGCTTCATTTCAGGGATTATAACTTGTACGCGCGATCGGAATTGAATTTAGGGAAGTTAGAGTTGATTTGGAAAGAGAATTCTCATTTCAGAAGCTTAAAATTAAAAAGAATTAGCTAAGATTGGATTTTTAAGTAAACGACCTCGAAATTGGGATCAAAGGTTCCAATAGGTTTGTATGATGATTTCAGACTTGCGCATATGAACGGATCGGGTTTTAGATAACTCGGAAACATTTTGGCGCCTAGTGTGAAAGTTAGCATTTTGGAAGGAATTTCATAAGTTTGGCTTGAAGTGCATTTCAGTGTCATCGATATCCGTTTGAAATTATGAGTCTGGGAGTAGCTCCGTATGTTGATTCTAGACTTGGGAGCGCTATCGGAAGTGATTCAGAGGTCCGTAGGTTATTTTGGAGCCATTTGGCTAAAGATAGAAAATTGAAGGTTTTTGAAAAACTTTGACTGGAAATGGACTTTTAGATATCGGGGTTGAATTTTGATTCCGGAAGTTTGAGTAGGTCTGTAATGTCAAATAACTTGTTTGCAAAATTTAAAGTCAATCGGACGTGATTTGATAGGTTGTTAACATCGAAATAGAAGTTTGAAGTTCTAAAGTTCATAGAGCTTGAATTGGAGGTTGATTCATGGTTTTAACATTGTTTGATATGATTTGAGGCCTTGAGCAAGTTCGTAATATGTTTTGAGATTGGTTGGTATGATTGGTTGGGGCCCCGGGAGCCTCGGGTGGATTCCGGGTGGTTAACGGATCAAATTTGGGTAAAAAGATGTTGCTGGTATATGGTTTCCTTCTTCGCGAGGGCAGAGGGAGTCTCGCGAACTCGAAGAGGGAAGTGGGAGGTTGCTGTTTTGGCCTTCACGAACGTGAAGAAGGAGTCGCGAACGCGAAGGGGCAGGTTGAGCTGCTAGGCGAACGCGTGGAGGGGATCGTGAACGTGTGGAAGGGAGAATCTGGGCCTGGGGTCTTAGCTTACATAAATGCAATGCCATATACAGGTATGTAAAGGGCTGGGCGACTGGCCTTCGCGGATGCAAGCGTCAGGTCACGAACACGAAGAAGGGCAGACCTGGCTGGGCAGAATGTTTAAAAATCAGGATATGGGTTCACTTGGCTTGGGCGATTTTGGAGCTTTTGAAGAGGGGCTTTCATCATTCATCATGAGGTAAGTAATTTATGCTAGTTTTGAATATATACAAGGTTTATATATGGATTTAGACATGAAAAATCATAGAAAACTTGGAGTTTGAAGGAATGATTTGTGCATGCATGTATTGCTTTGTGCATGCATGTATTGCTTCCTTGAACTTATTAAAGTTGTTATTGCCTCTTCATGGTTTGAGAATATTTGGATAATAACGAAAAGGAAATTTGGAAATATTCTATAAGACAAATTATTGTTGACCTATTTTTTTCTATTGGATAAAGATCATGTTTATAGAAATCCACGATTTAATGTATTATTGACATCATTATTGGACCATTACTGAGTGTCGAATTCGACCATCTCGTCTCTACTTCTTCGAGATTAGACGGGATATACATTGAGTACACTTTATTTTCATACTCATACTACACTTCTGTGCCTTTTTGTTGCACGGGTATATATAACTCTGCTGGCCTACTAGGCGTAGCAGCACAGATGATTCGGCGACTAGGTGAGTTGCATTACTCGAGGCGGCGGCCAGCTAGTATAGTCCCTTCCAGTATATTGTATTTAATTATTGTCCATTTTATTCTGAACGGGTGTTATATTTTTATTTCCTTCTTAGTATACGCTCATGCACTTGTGACATCAGGTTCTGAGATGGTTATAAGATTGTTCAATATTAAGTTTATTAAAGACTCCATGGTTATTTCAGTAAAGTTCATTATTTATTATTTAATTTATAAAGGAAAAATGACTTAAGCAAATATTAAAATTTAAATTTAATTAAGTATTTTGGTTGGCTTGCCTGACAACGGTGTCCGGCGCCACCACGACCCTTAGTGGATTTTCGGTCGTGACAACATGGTATCAGAGCACTAGGTTCCTAGGATCTTATGAGTCATGAGCAAGTCTAGTAGAGTCTCACAGATGGGTACGGAGACATCTATTCTTATCCTCGGGAGGTTGCAGGACTGTTAGGAGTACTTCCCTTGTTGTTTACTTATCGTGCGATTTGATCCTTGGAGGCGTATATCTTTAATTAATTCCTACTAAATCTTACGCGACGCGGACAACTTGTTATAAATCGAAAATTGAAGAACCGTAATGGTACTACATATGTGATATGGGATGTTTCTCCTGGTATAGCTGATCAGATTAGTATCGTCACTTTGTGGAAAAATAGTTTATTATTTCAGCCCAGTAGCGGTACTTCTGAGGGCTCTGAGGCTACGTACAAGTTGCCATGATGCTTATGAACAATTGTTCTGCAGTATTGATATGATGGTAGGACATTTGCCTACGTTTTAGGGCAGTGAATGACTTGATGGGATGATTACTTAGTGCATAATGTAGAGATTTGATATTTTATTCTTGGCGGGAAAAGGCAATCAGGCTATGAGTTTTCGGGTTTGGGTTGATGGGGTAACGGGACTTGGTATTTGTGAGCGTGGTGGAGTTTTTTTTCTTCTATGATGAAGTGTCATTGTCCTTATTGAACGTACTCAACTCGCTGGTGTTATGACCTTCTACAATTCGCCTTCGAGGCAAGCCATTGCTAAATAGTGTTGAAAATGCAGTTGTCAGATATCACAGGGTGCGGTAGTTCAGGACTAAATCAGTGTTTCTAATGTCGACGGCATGAGAAAGATGATCTTCAAGAAGGTTTAAAATTAGTAGCGATGGTGGGTACAAGTGCTATGAAGATAGATTTTTTTAAGGCAACAACTGAGCATCAAAGGATGAGAAAGACATGTGGGAAGTGACAAGCGGTGGCTAAAATTTCTAGAAGATCGAGTATAAGAGGCCAAGGACGAGTAATCGACTAAAGGGGTGAGTTTCGCCAAAGTGGGAGAGTTTGGAGTGATTTGGAAATTTTAGTGGTTGGTGGTTTGGGCCTATGGATTAATCTGAAGTATAGGCTTGCGGGGGTAGATTTGATATAATGGGAAGAAGCTGCTTAAATAAAGAAGAATACAACATAACTTTGAATTGGAACAATGTTGATGCACGTTTAATTGATGTCCACGATGGGCGAAAGGACTTATGCAGCTAGAGGGTTAGGTCGGACTCAGGATGGATTATTAATGTCATAGTTATGGTACTCCGTACAGCAGCGTTGGAAGATGTCGGAAGGTTATTTCCATAGGTGCGCTATTCCGTATGAGTAGGTTAGCGGTTGCATGGTTGGAAAAGCTTCTGTGAAGAATTCTACGGCTGTTTAACAAAGAGATCAATCGTTTGAATGCAATTGATGATTCAGAATTAAAAAAGGGGGCTTTTACAGAAAGATTTTGAGAATGTTGGCGGTTGATTGAGCAAGGTTATGTCAATAAAAGGTAAAAAAGTTTGGTGAATTCCAAAGTTGTGAAATAATGACTTCGAGCTAAGTGGGAGAGTTCCACCGCCTATGATTGGGTTGCATGGTTAACTACTGGCGAGGTTTCTGGTTACTAGCATATCGATGGGTTATACCAGCTGTGGGAAGAGAATATAAGTGGTAATTGAGCCAAGGAAATATTAAATGTATGCTACGGTTGGCCTTATTGGCTGATGTTTAGATTGGGGAAGGAGCCTGGATTTATGCCTTGTATAGATGCGGGTTTCAAGGGAAGAGATTCTGCCGGGTGTTTCGGTGAGAGGGTAGTAGTGTGCTATTAGATTTAGAGAGTTGACTATATTCGAGGCCAAGTCAGAGTGGGTGACTCTCAACAACGGTCCTAGTGAAGTCAAAGGGGTAAAGTATAGTGATTGATGACTTCGAGCTTATAGGTACGATCAAGAATCAAGCTTTGTAGTGTCTTATGAGGAGAGGCACCAAATGTTCTATGATGTTTTGACTTGCAGTGTAGCATTTTGAAAATATGAAATGATTCGTGTCATTTGAGACGGCATGGTCTCGTGATTTAAGGTCACTCAGGATGAGTGCGGATGGGGTGTATTATGTGTTGAATGGAGTTATTATTATTTCTAAGGTAGTCAGGGTAATCGAAGAAAAATAGGTTGGTTAGCCATGGTTGAGTGGGCATATTTTGTGGTAGTAATCAGTTCTTTCAGCGTGATCAAGTTATGCAAGTGAATTGTGATGTGCGAGGCTTGTCAGCTGCCGTAGTTAGTGTTATTTAGAAAGTATTCCACTGTTGTGGCATGTTACATGGAAGCGAGTCCCGGAAGGGATATGGTGGGGTAGACCAGTACTTAGAGATTTACATATTTCCACGACTATGAGAATTCACCTTTGTATTGCTATGGTTCTCCTGAAGCGAGTTAAGTGAAAAGCTTTTATATGATGAAGTGTTAGCCTAATAGTGGTTCCGAAGCTATGATGAAAAGTGTGTTCTATCGTATGTTGGCGTGTTAGGTGCAGTAGGTGGTATGAAATTTAAAAGTGAGAATCAAGGTTGCGGTTCGGTGTTGACAAGGATGTCACGAGCTCGGATGAGCAGAATGGAATTTGGGTGTTTAAAGTAGGTTGGTGTGGTTTTTAGTGTCACCTGAGATCAGTGCCTTGTGCAATAGGATTCATGTATTGATTTGTGGATTCTTAAATTGCTTTTTAGCATTGTATGGTCGGTAGGGAGGTTGTGCAGACTTGTTACCTAATACGGGAGGTTGTGGGGGCATGCCCATGGGAAGGTATTATAAGTGTGGCATGTAGCCACTTGATTGGTTGAAGAAATTAAACCAAGTATAAAGATTGTGGTAGAACCGTTGATTTGAGAACATATGCCTGGAGGGCACTCAGTCTATTAAGTTGTGGACTATGGAGGATTTCTCCGATTATGATGGTTGTCCTTATGCTTTATGAAAGAAAGAAGAGTTACTATGGACCTTGGAAGGTTATTAGCCTAGTCAAGTACGACCAGAATCGGCTTGAGGTTGGTGGATGGAATCAAAGGTGCATATGGGCTTTATATCAGGCCAGACGTGTTCACTTTAGTAATGCGCTCCTTATGGAGGAGTAGTCTAGGTGTTAGTTCGTTGACAGATATGCTATGTACATTGCACCGTGTGAGTTGTGAGACGGCTTGAGAAATTTTTTATGTATTGAGGATACGCGTAGAAGTGATGTTATATGAGCAAAATGGCTCTTGAGATTCAGATTGTATATCACACCCCAGTTGTGCTTGAGTTTTGTAGCTTATAGCTCTATATGTCCCCTCAAGGATTGTATTATGTACTTAGCGTGCTTGTGACCGAAATTCGGTATATTATTGCAATGAGCAATTTAGATTGATGTGCTTCTCCTTAGGTGAGTGCTATGTGTGGATTGGATGGCACGCCGCTATGGGTATGTAATGTGAAGATTGGGTGGCACGCCGCCGTGGGTACGTTATGTGTGGATTGGGTGGCACGCCGCCATGGGTATGTTATCTGGATCAGGTTGTGCACCGCAATAGTGTGATGTCGAGTATAGTGTTCTATATGCTATTTTTTTATACCTTGCATCTTATTTTCTAAGGGAAGTCCATAGTAGTGCGTGAGCTGAATAGTTCCTTCCTGAATTTGTTTTCCATTGTATCGCATTTGATATGGTAGCCTATTGACGCATTGTAGGATCATATGAGGCTTTTGGTCATGTCGGGATGGCTTATTGCCTGAGCAGTTCATACTGGGTGAGACGAGATCTTGGATTTAGGATCAGTGCAATCAGACTATATGAAGTATATTATGAATCTAAGACCATTATTTGGTTCAGAATGAGGTGACGGTTCTTGTCAGGAGTATAAACCTAATGAATTGTTGATTCGGTAGTTGGTTATGGATTTCTACACGTCTCGTCTGTCGTGGAGGTGTTGTAAGGGTTAGAACAAAACTTGTGTATGTCATGAGGTGCAATGAGAGCATCAGGTTCGTAGAATTTTGACTAATTTGATCAGAGAATGGTATTGTGAATAAAGTGGTACAAGGTGTGAATTCAGAAAAGGTATGCAGTCATGTTTGGGGTTCAGCATATAGTGATTGATATGGTTTTCGTATGTTGGAAACGGTTCTAGCATAAAATTTTGGATGTTAGAATTGGGCCCTAAGGTTTATTTGCTTAAGCAAAAAAGGATATCTTTAGATTGATCAAGCTAATGTACTCAACTGAGTTGGGGTAGCACGGGAAGGTGCATGAGGTGTTAAATAGTGATTTCAGACTCTTCAGTGTCGTTCTCTGCACGTTCGAGGACGAACGTATGTCTAGATGGGAGAAAATGTAACGATCTGACAGATTGTTTTGAGCCCTAACGCGTCACTGAGCAATCTAAGGCTATGAGCAACTTCATTTCATGTATTATAACTTGTACGCATGGTCGGAATTGAATTCTAGGAAGTTCAGAGTTGATTTAGAAAAGAAATCTCATTTCGGAAGCTTAAAGTTGAAAGAATTTACTAAGATTAGATCTTTGAGTAAACAACTTCGAAATTGGGATCTGAAGGTTCCAACAGGTTTGTATGATGATTTCGTACTTGTTCGTATGCCCGGATTGGGTTTTGGATAACCAGGGAGCATTTTGGCGCCTATTGTGAAAGTTAGCATTTTAGAAGTGTTAGAATATACGCTTAACGCTAGAGGGGGGGTGAATAGCGTTATAATAAAAAACAATGTAAATTTGCGGAATTAAAAATTGCAGGAATAACGTAAGTGCAGTAATTAAAAAGATAAGGAGAGAACACACCGAATTTTATCCTGGTTCACCACAACCCGTGGTTAGTCCAGTCCCCGAGAGACTCTCTCGAGTTTTACACTAACTTCGTTAAGCTTACGGGTGCCTAACAAACCGTTACACTTGCTGGTAGATATACACTCTACAAGACTTCAACCTGCTCGAGGATACCGCACCTCAAGACTTCAAACCAAGGAACTACTTTTCCTTCTTACAAAATGGATTAGAATATCCCTTCAAGTGTGTACAAACACTTAGCACTCAAGACAACACTCTCTTTATAGAGTAGATATGAGTAAAAACAATATGCTCAAGAACAAAACAATTTCGTCAAGAGTTTCGCTCTAAAAAACTTATGAAATGAATATAAAATGATTGCAAAGAGAGTATGTGAGCTTTAGCAAGAATGTATTCAGTTGTTGTGCTTAGAAGAGTGATTTTGAGTTGTATTTATAGTGCTCAAAACACCCAAAACCGTTGCTTAATTGCCAATCACAAATTGCTGATTTTGTGCTAGGATAATCGATTATCTGATTCTGCATAATCGATTCACTGCCAACGTTCAAAAATCAATCCCAGATTTTAAGCTGAATAATCGATTATCCAAATCGTATAATCTATTACCTGACAACGTTCAAAAATCAATCCCCGATTTTATGCTTAACATAATCGATTGTCTGATTGTACATAATCGATTATCTTTCAGTGTTTGAAAATACTTTGGCAACGGTCTTTAATATAATCGATTACCAGAAAAGCCATAGTCGATTATTTTGCTACTTTGTAAAATCTGATGCTCACTGCCTCAACATAATCGATTAGTCTAAGGCACATAATCGATTATCTTGTAGCTTTGAAAAATCTGGTGAACACTGCCTTAACATAATCGATTATCATAAGGTACATAATCGATTATCTTGTAGCTTTGAAAAATCTGGTGAACACTGCCTTAACATAATCGATTATCATAAGGTACATAATCGATTATCTTGCAGCTTTGTAAAATCTGGTGTACACTGCCTTAACATAATCGATTATCATAAGGTACATAATCGATTATCTTACGGCTTTGAAATCTGGTGTACACTGCTTTAACATAATCGATTATCATAAAGTACATAATCGATTATCTTTGTCCAGATTTGAAAGACATGTTTAGAATTCATTTTGGTTAAAATGAAATGTTTGAAAATCATTTTGCTTTAAATTAAAGATGCATGGTTTGATAAAAATGATTTTACGAGAGAAGCCAAGTCTTGAATCAATTGTCGGATCAAGATCACAATAATAGAATGACTCATGTATAACTTTGTTGCATTACTTAATCTTGATCTTTGTTTCTCTTGTGCTTGGACTTCGGCATATGTCAATGTTCCTTTCACGTCGGTTTGTCATTTATCAAAACCTACAAATATGAACACACGTTTAGTTTAGCGACTTGAGAACGTGTTTCAACAATTTCCCCCTTTTTGATAATGGCAAACCAATATCGGGATATGCATATTAATTAATTCATAATAACGATGCAAGACAAGTATATAGATATGCAACAAGTTCCCCCTCAAGTTATGAATTCCCCCTCAATTTATGCCAATATGTATTAGCGTGCATAGCCCATATCTTCCCCCTTTTGACATTAGCAAAATAACTAACTCTTTATTGATTAAACAATGTTGCAAATACATGAAAATAAAAGACAGAATATTATGCAAACTAGAAAAACAAAGAGACAAGACATTATTCATTATCATCATTGACTTGACATCCGGGACGGTAATAGGAAAATCGATTACACTGTTTTAAGTAATCGATTATAGTCATCCAGTGACTTAACACCTGAAAATAAATGTCAACATAATCGATTAGGGATATGTGATAATCGATTTTTACATTTAATAGCTAAAATCCTGCAAAGCCAAAACTGTTAGATAATCGATTGTAGTGTTGGATAATCGATTGTGTTAATTTTCCAGCATAATAAACATAAAACTTAAATGGGAATAATCGATCATTGACTTTAGAGAAATCGATTATTCTGCACCAGTGTCTGATAATTCCCCCCTGTCTTTGGGGCGATACCTGCAAAAAGGAATTAGGCGCCTCTGACGCTCAAGATAGTAATCGTTAAAGCATAAAAATGCAATGCATGAATTAGATCAACGTGGAGTCAAGAATCCCGAGTTCACTACGAATTCGGAAGAAGGACTCTTTCTCTAAAGGCTTTATGAAGATGTCGGCCAATTGATTTTTGGTTTCAACAAATTCAATTTCGACATCGCCCTTGAGAACGTGATCTCTTATAAAGTGATGTCTAATTTCTATGTGTTTCATTCTTGAGTGAAGAATAGGATTCTTCGTCAAGCTTATGGCGCTAGTATTGTCACATCGAAGAGGAACATGATCGATACTAAGGCCATAGTCCGAGAGTTGTTGTTTCATCCAAAGGATTTGAGCGCAACAACTCCCCGCGGCTACATATTCAGCCTCGGTTGTGGACAACGCAACACTAACTTACTTCTTGCTAAACCAAGAAACTAAGGAGCTACCGAGCAAATGGCAAGTGCCACTAGTGCTCTTGCGGTCCAATTTGCAACCTGCAAAATCGGAACCGGAATAGCCAACAAGTTGGCATGAAGAATCTTTGGGATACCATAGTCCCACATTTATTGTTCCAACAAGATACTTCATAATCCGTTTTACCGAAGTTAAATGTGACTCCTTCGGACATGATTGATATCGAGCGCATAAACACACGCTAAACATGATGTCCGATCTACTAGCAGTAAGATAGAGAAGAGATCCGATCATACCTCGATACTTTTTGGTGTCTACTTCCTTACCTTTCTCATCTTTGTCAAGATGGTCGGATGTACTCATTGGGGCGGCCATTGCTTTGGCGTTGCTCATTTCAAAACGATTTAGCAACTCCTTGCAATATTTGGATTGGCAAATGAAAGTTCTCTCTTTCATTTATTTCACTTGTAGCCCCAAGAAGAAGTTTAGCTCACCCATCATTGACATTTCAAATTCGCTAGTCATTAACTTAGAGAATTCCTCGCATAGAAAATCATTAGTAGCACCAAAAATAATATCATCGACATAAATTTGAACTAATAGAATGTCATTGTTTTTATTTTTGATAAAAAGTGTGGTGTCAACTTTCCCCCTTTCAAACTCATTGTCTAAGAGAAATTTACTTAGATGTTCATACCAAGCTCGAGGAGCTTGTTTAAGACCATATAAAGCTTTCTTAAGCTTGAAGACATGGTCGGGAGATGTAAATCTTCAAAACCCGGGGGTTGTTCAACATACACTTCCTCTTGAATAAACCCATTGAGTAAGGAACTTTTGACATCCATTTGAAATAATTTGAAATTCATAGATGATGAAAAAGCAAATAATAAACGAATGGCTTCTAGGCGTCAACGGGTGCATAGGTTTCTTCATAGTCAATGCCTTCTTCTTGATTATATCCCTTAGCAACTAGCCTAGCTTTGTTTCTAGTGATTATACCATTTTCATCTAATTTATTTCGAAAAACCCATTTCGTACCAATTATGGTGTGATTATCGGGTCTTGGCACCAATTCCCAAACATCATTACGTTTGAATTGGTTAAGCTCCTCTTGCATTGCCAAGGTCCAATGCTCATCCCCAATTGCTTCAGAAATGGTTTTAGGTTCTATTTGTGAAACAAAAGCCATATGTCCTACAGTATCTTTAAGAAGGTTTCGTGTACTTACCCCTTTCTCGATGTTGCCAATTACCTTGTCAAGAGGATGGTCTTTAGACGTCCTCCAAGCCTTAGGCATCATTGATTCTTCTTCTTGTGGTGGTACTTCTTCCGAAGGTTGTTCCATGACTTCATCTTGAACTTCCTTTGGATTCTCCTTTTGTACCTCGTCTTGAAGATTGATTTTCTTTAAAGCATCTGCAAGATCAACACAAGAATCCTTTCTCGCCAAGCGAGCATCATTTTCATAAATTCTACATGAGGAGATTCCTCAACAGTTTTGGTTCAATTATTAAACACTCTATATGATTTTCTACGTGATGAGTAACCAAGAAAAATTCCTTCATCAGATTTCGCATCAAATTTTCCCAAGTTATCTTTTCCGTTGTTGTGAATAAAACATTTACAACCGAAGACTCAACGATGGGAAAGATTTGGTTTCCTTCCCTTATAGAGTTCATAGGGATTTTTCATGAGTATCGGTCTAATGATAGCTCTGTTTAAAACATAGCTTGCGGTACTCACGGCATCCGCCCAAAAATATTTGGGAATTTCGGCCTCATTGAGCATGGTTCTAGCCATCTCTTCGAGACATCAATTTTTACGTTCTACCACTTCATTTTGTTGTGGTGTACGTGGAGCCGAAAAGGTATGTTCAATACCGGGTTCGTCACAAAAGTCCGCGAAGAGATTGTGATCGTACTCTCCCCCATGATCACTTCTTATGGAAGTGACGGTTGTGTCCTTTTCATTTTGAACACGTTTAAGAAAACATTTAAAAGCTTGAAAGGCATTACTTTTATGAGCAAGAAATAACGTCCATGTAAATCTAGAATAGTCATCAACAATAACAAAAGCATAGAGATTACCACCATGACTTTTAATTCTAGAAGGTCCGAAAAGGTCCATGTGTAGAAGTTGTAAAGGTCTAGTGGTTGATACAACATTTTTGGATTTAAA
This sequence comes from Nicotiana benthamiana, assembly GCA_034376525.1. Taxonomy (NCBI): domain Eukaryota; kingdom Viridiplantae; phylum Streptophyta; class Magnoliopsida; order Solanales; family Solanaceae; genus Nicotiana; species Nicotiana benthamiana. The sequence continues at coordinate 21,535,498 of CM067341.1, forward strand.
AGAAGCCTTTGTTTGTTTCCCTTTTTGACATGAATCACAAATAGAGTCTTTTTCAAATTTCATGTTCGTAAGACCAATTACTAATTCTATTGAAACTAGTTTGTTTAAAAGTTTCATATTTACATGAGCTACTCTACGATGCCATAACCACATGTCGTCTTCTTTACTCAAAAGACAATTCACATAACTTGATGAAGAATTTTCAAGATCAACCATATAGATATTATCCATTCTAATACCACGAAGAATAATTTTATAATCACTACGACGGATAACTAAGCATTCTTCGGAGTCAAACAATACAAGATTTCCCTTGTCACAGAATTGACTTATGCTCAAGAGATTATGTTTAAGACCTTTAACTAGCAAAATATGCTTAATGGCGGAGGATTCATCCTTACCGACCGATCCAATACCGATAATCTTTCCTTTATTATTGTCTCCAAAGATGACATTTCCTCCTTCCTTGGGTTTTAATTGAAGGAATTTTGATGCATCCCCGGTCATATGTTTGGAGCATCCACTATCAAGATACCAAAGTGCACTTGATCCCTTCAAACACACCTACAAAACAAATTAATGAGATTTTGGTACCCAAGCCATTTAGGGTCCTTGTGTGTTAGGTGCAACATATATGTGTGATTGACCTGCAGTGAAATGTCTATGTCTAGTGAAGCATGCGGGAGCAATATGTCCAATTTTATTGCAATAATGACAAATGATATTCGGATTGTGCATTCTTCTAGGATGATAGTAATTTGGGGGTATAAATTTATTCACTCTATTTTTAGGAACATAGTTTTGATGTAGTTTTCGAAAATCTTGTCTAGGTGGTCTATACATGCCAACATTTCTTCTAGCATCCACTCTATTTTTAGGAAAATAGTTTTGATGTGGTTTTCGAAAATCTTGTCTAGGTGGTCTATACATTCCAATATTTCTTCTAGCATTTGTTCTAGGATGAGTTGCAATTCTACGATTAAAATTTCTAGGTTGAGCGATGACATTTATTTTGTTTGGCCTAAGTTGAGTCTTAGGTGGTTTAGGAATGGACTCAACTTTTTCTTTTGGCTCGTGTTTGAAGCCTATACTGTGCTTAGTAGATTTCAAATTTACAAGCACTTCATTGAGATTTTTGTGTGAAGAATTGAATTTGTGCAAAGTGATTCTAAGACTTTCTACTTCTTCCTTTAGAGATTTGCAAGAAGTACAATCCTTATTTGAGCTTTCGGGTTTATCGGCGCTTCTTTTGCCATAAAACTTGTTTTCCTCTTTTAATTTCTCATTTTCAAGAGTAAGTTTTTCAAAATCCTTTTCTTTTGAAGAAAATTGTTTTCTTAAATCTTTTATAGATTTAGAAGCGCTAATAAACTCTTTATACAACTCATCAAATGCATCTTGCATTTCTTCTAAAGTGAAGTAGTTCTTAGAAGTAGTACATACCTCATTTTGCGTTTCTTCGTGTGCCATAAGACACAAGTTTGCGGTCTCGTTTCCTTCTCCATCACTTGATTCGTCTCCGCAGTCGCCTCCCCAAGAGATGTATACTCTTTGTTTCTTGAGTGGTTTCTTCTCCTTTTTGATGTTTGGACAATTTGATTTGATATGCCCGATTTCTCCGCATCAATAGCACTTCAATTGGTCGCCTCTTTGCTTACCTTTTCGTTCATACTTCTTTTGCATGAACTTGTGAAATTTCTTAATAACGAGTCCAAGCTCGACATCTTCATCACTTGACTCCTCATTGTTTTGAGTTTGAGTAATTGATTCTTTGAGCGCAATCTTTCTTTTCCTTTGATCATCAAAAGGAGAGTTAAGAATAGTTGATTCATAAGTTTTATGATTACCTCGTAGTCCGTCGATGGTGACGTTTGTGATGCCGATTGATTCTTGGATAGCGTCGGCTTTGGAACGCCATTCCGGAGTGAGGCTTCGTAGAATTTTCCGGACAAGCTCCTTATCCGTGAATGTCTTTTTGAGGGCGTGTAGGTCATTGACGATTTTTGAAAATCGTTCGAACATGTCATCTATCTTCTCGTTTTCTTTCATGCGAAATAGTTCATATTCGTGGGTTAGGAAATCAATTTTAGCTTCCCTTACCTGGTCCGTACCTTCGTAGGTGATTTCTAATTTGTCCCACATTTGCTTGGCAGTGGTGCAACATGATATTTTTCGATAGTCATCGGGGTTCACTGCACAATACATCATGTTGATTGCCTTTGCGTTGTTCTCTACTTTTCTGATATCATCGGCGTCGTATTCGTCTTCCGTTTTTGGAACGAGTTCTTCTCCAACCTTTTTGGTAGGTTGTAGTTCTCCATTTTTGATAATTTTCCACAATTGGAAGTTGTTTGATTGTATAAAAATCCTCATTCTCTCCTTCCAGTAAGTGTAGTTGGTGCCATCGAAAAGTGGTGGCCTTGTGAAGCATTGTCCTTCACCTAGTCCTGCATAAACACTACGAGTAGAAGCCATGGAAAGTTTCTCTCAAATTGTTAAGTCTTTCAGAGAGTATGGCTCTGATACCAATTGTTAGAATATACGCTTAACGCTAGAGGGGGGGTGAATAGCGTTATAATAAAAAACAATGTAAATTTGCGGAATTAAAAATTGCAGGAATAACGTAAGTGCAGTAATTAAAAAGATAAGGAGAGAACACACCGAATTTTATCCTGGTTCACCACAACTCGTGGTTAGTCCAGTCCCCGAGAGACTCTCTCGAGTTTTACACTAACTTCGTTAAGCTTATGGGTGCCTAACAAACCGTTACACTTGCTCGTAGATATACACTCTACAAGACTTCAACCTGCTCGAGGATACCGCACCTCAAGACTTCAAACCAAGGAACTACTTTTCCTTCTTACAACAAGGGATTAGAATATCCCTTCAAGTGTGTACAAACACTTAGCACTCAAGACAAGACTCTCTTTATAGAGTAGATATGAGTAAAAACAATACGCTCAAGAACACAACAATTTCGTCAAGAGTTTGGCTCTCAAAAACTTCTGAAATGAATATAAAATGATTGCAAAGAGAGTATGTGAGCTTTAGCAAGAATATATTCAGTTGTTGTGCTTAGAAGAGTGATTTTGAGTTGTATTTATAGTGCTCAAAACACCCAAAACCGTTGCTTAATTGCCAATCACAAATTGCTGATTTTTTGCTAGGATAATCGATTATCTGATTCTGCATAATCGATTATCTGCCAACGTTCAAAAATCAATCCCAGATTTTAAGCTGAATAATCGATTATCCAAATCGTATAATCGATTACCTGAAAACGTTCAAAAATCAATCCCCGATTTTATGCTTAACATAATCGATTGTCTGATTGTACATAATCGATTATCTTTCAGTGTTTGAAAATACTTTGGCAACGGTCTTTAATATAATCGATTACCAGAAAAGCCATAATCGATTATTTTGCTACTTTGTACAATCTGATGCTCACTGACTCAACATAATCGATTAGTCTAAAGCACATAATCGATTATCTTGTAGCTTTGAAAAATCTGGTGAACACTGCCTTAACATAATCGATTATCATAAGGTACATAATCGATTATCTTGTAGCTTTGAAAAATCTGGTGAACACTGCCTTAACATAATCGATTATCATAAGGTACATAATCGATTATCTTGCAGCTTTGTAAAATCTGGTGTACACTGCCTTAACATAATCGATTATCATAAGGTACATAATCGATTATCTTACAGCTTTGTAAAATCTGGTGTACACTGCTTTAACATAATCGATTATCATAAAGTACATAATCGATTATCTTTGTCCAGATTTGAAGACATGTTTAGAATTCATTTTGGTTAAAATGAAATGTTTGAAAATCATTTTGCTTTAAATTAAAGATGCATGGTTTGATAAAAATGATTTTACGAGAGAAGCCAAGTCTTGAATCAATTGTCGGATCAAGATCACAATTATAGAACGACTCATGTATAACTTTGTTGCATTACTTAATCTTGATCTCTGTTTCTCTTGTGCTTGGACTTCGGCATATGTCAATGTTCCGTTCACGTCGGTTTGTCATTTATCAAAACCTACAAATATGAACACACGTTTAGTTTAGCGACTTGAGAACGTGTTTCAACAAGAAGGAGTTTCATAAGTTTGGCTTGAAGTGCATTTCAGTGTCATCGATGTTTGCTTGGGATTTTGAGTCCGGGAGTAGCTCCATATGGTGATTCTAGAATTGGGAGCGCGATCGGAAGTAAATTCGGAGGTCCGTAGGTCATTTCGGAGCCATTTGGCTAAAGATAGAAAATTGAAGGCTTTTGGAAAAGTTTGACTGAAAGTGGACTTTTTGATATCGGGGTCGGATTCTGATTCCGGAAGTTTGAGTAGGTTCATAATGTCAAATCTGACTTGTGTGCAAAAGTTTAAGTCAATCGGACGTGATTTGATAGGTTTTAACATCGAAAAATAGAAGTTTGAAATTCTAAAGTTCATAAAGCTTGGATTAGAGGTTGATTCGTGGTTTTACCATTGTTTGATATGATTTGAGGCCTCAATCAAGTCCATAATGTGTTTTGGGATTGGTTGGGGTCTCGGTGCCTCAAGTGGATTCCGGGTGATTAACAGATTGAATTTGGATAAAAAGCTAATGCTGGTTGCTGGTATCTGGTTTCCTTTTTCGCGAACGCGGAAGGGGTCTCACAAACGTGAAGAGGGAAGTGGGAGGTTGCTGTTCTGGCCTTCGGGAATGCGAAGAGGGAGTCGCGAACGCGAAAGGGCAGGCTGAGCTTCTACGCGAACGTGAACGCAAGGAGGGGATCGCGAACGCATAGAAGGGAGAAGCTGGGCATGGGGTCTTGGCCTACGTGAACGCGACGCCTTGTACGGAACGCGAAGGGCTGGGTGACTGGCCTTCGCAAACGCGAGCGTGAGGTCACGAATGCGAATAACGGTGGACCTGGCTGGGTAGAATGTTTAAAAATCGGGATATGGGTTCATTTCACCCATTTTTCTCATGGCTTGGGTGATTTTTATAGCTTTTGAAGAGGGGATTCTGTCATTCATCATGAGGTAAGTAATTTATGCTAGTTCTGAATATATACAAGGTTTATATATGGATTTAGACATGAAAAATTATTGAAAACTTGGGGTTTGGGGGAAAACCTAGAAAACTAGTATTCTTTAATTTTGACCACGATTTTGGGTATGGAATATAGAGAAAATCATATATTTGAGTTTCTGAGTCTATGGGTAAACTTTATCTTCGATAAATTTTGGTTTCCGGGCACGTGGGCCCGATGACATTTTTGTCAACTTTTCGATCGGAGTTAGGAATTATTATAAATTGGATTATAATGAGTACCTTAGCATATATTAATGGGTTTACATAATTATTGGCTAGTTTTGGAGCGTTGTGCATCGATTTGAGTCTTCCAAAGGGCGTGGAATGCCGGTTATGGATCTTCGGAGCGAGGTGAGTCTCCTTTCTAACTTTGTAAGAGGGAATTATCCCCAGAGGTAAAATAATTAGTTATGTGCCCCTAATTGTGGGGGCTACGTACGGACGAGGTGACGAGAGTCCGTGCGTAGCTACTATTATGCTATTGTCCGGATAGTTAGGACCCCAAAGCATGCTATACTTGGATTACTTGTGAACATATTGATAGCTTGATTTTCTTAAATCATATTAAATTAGTAAAATAATTTTTAAAAGGATTTAAACTTCACTTTCTTAAATTATTAAATGAGAATTGGCTTTTCTTCGAAAAAATTTTCCATGATTGACTTCTGGATTAACTGCCTGTGTGTGTTTATTTCCTGGGAGCGGGCTGAACGCCTCAGCAGATTAAATAGATGCATTTATGGTTCATGTCGTTTGACCCTCGGCAGTGCACAATTTATTTTCTGTTGGTGGGCCGTCGACCTCGGCATGATTTGCGCATGCTTGTATTGTTGCCTTGAACTTATTAAAGTAGTTACTGTCTCTTTATGGTTTGAAAATATTTGGATAATAACGAAAAGGAATTTTGGAAATTTTTTATAAAAGAAATAATTGTTTACATGTTTTCTTCTATTGGATAAAAATCATGTTTATAGAAATTCACGATTTAATGTATTATTGACATGATTATTGGACCACTAGTAAGTGTCGAAGTCAACCATTTCGTCTCTACTTCTTCGAGATTAGACGGGATACTCATTGAATACACGTTATTTTCGTACTCATACTACACTTATGTGCATTTTTGTTGCACAGGTATATATAACTCTATTGGCATACTAGGCGTAGCAGTACGGATGATATGGGGATTAGGTGAGTTGCATTATTCGAGGCGGCCCGCAGCTAGTATAGTCCCTTCCAATATATTGTATTTACTTTCTATCCATTATATTCCTGACGGATGTTATATTTTATTTTCTTCTTAGTACACGCTCATACACTTGTGACATCGGGTTCTGAGATTCTTATAGGATTGTTTAATACTAAGCTTGTCAAAGGCTCCATGGTTATTTTTGTAAAATTTATTTTTTATTATTTAATGTATAAAGGAAAAATGACTTCAGCAAATATTAAAATTAAAGTTTAATTAAGTATATTGGTTGGCTTGCCTGACATCGGTGTTCGGCGCCACCACGACCCTTAGTGGATTTTGGGTCGTGACAGAACACAACAAGAACTACTTCAAAAACTGCACATTTGTTCATTGACAAACAAAAACTAAGTTGGGTACATTGCAACTTCAACTTAAACACTTTCTTCATAGCCATTAATATGATACAACCAAATAAAAATGCAACTACAATTTCAACACATGGTCTTTACGGCTACAAAACAGATAAAAGACGCCCGTGACAACAACATAAATTTTTTCCATTGTTTCAAATTTGAATCCAAGTTCGACACTTTTTTCTCCAAGCAAGATACTTTCTTCAAATCTGAAGCATTACTGCCTATGAATTCATCCCGAGTCTTCTTCAAATTGTTCCTTTCTTTTCGAATGGCATTCAATGAAATCTTTTGAGTGTGAATAAACATTGACACATGGGCTGGAAGTTCTTCATCGCGCCATTCCTAATAACGAACAGCAATATCTTCAGGACGAGAATATTTAAAGAACCTACAACCATCATTCATAGGTATTGTAGCAGTAAACTGGTTAAAAGTCAATCCACAAAATTAAGTGTGGGACTGACCTGATTCACGAGAATTATAGAAGATTCCGACATTATGGAGGACTCCAACTTGATTTTGTTGAATTTGAGAATTCAATTTTAGATGTGGGAGATGGGGAATTTTGGTCTGCAAAGAGGAGAGATGAATAATGGCTAACGAATTGGGTGAAATTCGTATTTTATTTAGGTTATTTGTTAATGGGTCGGAGCGGGTGGGTTATTTCGGGACTGGTCAAGTTCAACAGATTGGGTATGGACATAGGTCTTTTCTTTTAAAATAAGTATTTAAATAATGTTATGTTAGTTGGAGTGGCATATGTGGACCAAGAAAATAACATTAGGGATATCAAAGGCCTAAAGATGGAAGGAGAGTATTCTTAACCGTGAAACATTAGTTCAGGGTAGTTCTGACCATTTTCCATTAAATTTATTAAACTTCAATTCTTTAAATGCGAAATTCAATTTACTTATAGTAATAACTTTCAAAGCCTTTGACAATTTCAAGTGAACTGAAAAATATATATATATTCTATTTTATTCATTTTATGTTGTTTGACTTCTAACTTATTATACTAATGAGCGCAAGATAATATTGAACTAACTAGTTAACTTATCCGTGCAGTTAATATATAAAATAATTAAGATATACAAATGTATGTAATGTAAGATACACATACCACAAAAATAAAAACTCATTCTTATAACAAAATACACGTGAAAAATTAAAAGAAAGAAACAAATCGAAATTGAAGCATCAACAAAGTTTGTAGCTTTGTAGTAACAAATTACTCGAGGAGCAATCCTCTTCATAATATGTAGGGGTGGTGTATATTAACAATTTATACTCCATTAATTATCATAAAACTAATATTTATTAAAGACCCTTGTTCTTATGCATCTCCTCTCATATTGTTATTTAAATACTATTTATTAATAATTAATAATATTAATTAATGTAAAGCAAAAAAGTAAATATCTATCGAAGACCTTTGGTCGATCTTATGTAACTCCTCTCAGCTTTCAGTATTATATAAATGTTATTCATAAATAATATTTATTGGAAAATGCATTAGATTAGATAGTAATAAAACTTATCATCTTTAGCAAATTGTCTTCCATTAAATAAAACGAAAATATGAATGAAAAGGGTAGAAATTAAAAACAGGAAGAAAAAAAAAAGAGAGAGAGAATGAAGTGACATTAGAAGTTATGGAGTCCCTTTGTTATCTTTCTTTTTTTCCTCCTAATTGTTTGCAAAATTTCCTTTGCTTCTTCTACTCATAACACTCATCCAATAATTTGTAAAATATAATTAGACTCATCAGAATAATAAATAAAAAACCTTCCATGTACCCGAGAAGCAAAAGGTTCGAAAAAACTAATGATTTGACCCCCCCCCCCCCCACCCCCCCCCACCCCCAAAAAAAATACTAAAAAGAAAGAAGTTGTTACCCGAGAAGGCGAGGAACAATGAGGAAGTTCCTTCGAATATGTACAAATCTCTTAGACTTGTTGGACTTTGTTATACATCAGTTAAAAAAATTGCAGAATCAAATTTTTTAAAGGAAAAAACAGAAAAAATATTTTGGTACGAAATTTACCTTCTCACAAATTAAGCAGCATATTGGAATGATCTGCATCCCGTCTAACATTGCTTATTCTTAAAATTTAAAACAAATAATGAAATATAGAAGAAAAAATAAAAAACTTATAACATACTTGGATCAAACAAATAAAAGAAAGTAAAAAACCAAAACTCATCTTGATTCTAATTCTTTATAGTGTCGAATGAGAAGAAAAGAAAAAGTGAAAAATTCATTAAAGGGAGGTGGACGTAGGAAGAGTATATTAAGGTGGGAAGAGTTCATTAAGGTGTTATTTGGAGAATTAAAGTAGGTAGTTATTCATTTTTCGGATTTTTTCTTTTCTATATGATATATGAAACTTTATTACCAAAAGTATACATAGTTTCTAATTTACCCGCCCTGTCCACATTTTTTCTACGGTTATTATATCAATCATTAAATACTAATTAAAAGTAGTTGAATCTTCCTAATTTGTCGAGCTAAAATTGAGGAACAAAATATTCTAAAAAGATTTAGCGTAAATCAGATTAAATCATATTCTTCCAAATATTCCTATTTGGGCACGCTGCAATTATGGAAGTAAATATTCTTCTAGATATTTTCCACCATTGATAGCCATTAAAAAGCTTGAAAGCTTTAAATTCAAATTTGGGTTTTCAAAATCATTATTCATTTGGATTGGGTGTTGTTGAAAATAATCGTGAATAAGTTGATTTGGATTAATTTTAGAAGGAACTGAGATGCTTAGTCTCTTTAAGGAAGGCTTGTTATGGAAAAAGCTATCGGATATTGATTTATATGTTAGAGGGCTTGGATATGAATTCCAATGATTCGGTTAGCTTCGGGGGATGATTTGTGACTTAGGAGTATGATCGAAAGTAATTTTGGAGGTTCGGTGTAGAATTAGGCTTGAATTGGTGAATTTAGTGTTTTGGCGAATTTTGGTTGCTATGTGAGATTTTGATCTGACGGTCCGGATGGAATTCCGAGAGTTATTGTAGCTTCGCTAGGTGATTTCGGATGTGTGTACAAAATTTCAGGTCATTCGGAGGTGATTTGGTCAGGTTTTTGGTCGGGTTTTTTATTTTTCAGAAGTTTTAGAAGAACTTAGGCTTGAATTCGATGTAATTTGAAGGTTTTGATGTTGTATGAGGTGCTTTAGTGATTGGAACAAGTTTGGGTGATGTTTTTGGATGTGTTTATGCTTTTGGTTGAGGTCTCGGGGCCTCGGGTGAGTTTCGAAAGGTCAAACGGACCAATTTTGGCACTTGGGAGTTGCAGGTTTTCAGTCATTCCGTTGCAGAAGAAATGGCTTTCGCGATCGCGTGAAGTCCCTCGCGATCGCGTAGAGGGATTTCGCGTTGACCCAAGTTTGCTCTTCGCATTCGCAGTTACGGGTACACAATCGCGTAGTATTGGAGGTGGAAGCTTCGTGATCGCGATAGTGTATACGCGTTTGCTATAAGGATTTGGAGGCCCGGTGGATTTGTTCTCCACATTCGCGTAAGTTTGCGAAAATGAGGATCGAATTCGCGGAAGGAGAATCGCGTTCGCATTGAGTATTTTTGAAGCCTTGGATTTTTCTGCTTCGCGATCGCGAAGAAGGATTCAGAGTGCTGGACAGAAGGGTTTTAAAATATTTGGTTCCGCGAGGATAAGTTATTTTCACCATTTTTGAGCATCCTTGAGAGCTATTGGACGGGAATTGAAGGAGGTTTCAACTGGTAGTGATTGGAGGTAAGTCCTGTGAACTAAAAACACAATTTTATTGTGAAATTAACCTTGAAATCCATGCAAACTTAGCAAAAAGGGGTAGAACTAGGGCTTGATTTTTGATATTTCAAATTAGGATTTAAGGGGTCATTTGGACTCTGATTTCTGTGTTCTTTATATGTATAGACTCGTGGCTAGATAAGGAACCTATTGGCATAAAAATTTCTTGAGTTTCGAGAAGTGAACCCGGTGCTCGGGTTTTTGCCAATTTCGGAATTTTTGATTTTTTTGATTGGGTATTGTCTCCTTAGTCTATTGTAACGTATTCGTTGTGGTTTTGGCCAGATTCGACGTGCGAGGAGGCCCATTTGAGAGGCAAAGGCGTCGTGAGCTAGAGATATCGCCGTTTGAGGTGACTAATGATTGTAAATGATATTTTGAGGGTATGAAATCCCGTATTTGCACATCGTAGTGTTGTATTGAGATGACTTGCACGCCGGATAGCGAGCGTGGGGTAGAGCGTCGTTGGGGATTGTGACTTGGTCTATCCCGGTTGATGAATCTATTGCGTATTTGACTAAAATTCACTTATTATCATTATTATTTGAGCTAATTACTATATTTGGGCTTCGTGCCAATTGATTGAATCCTTCAGCGATTACTATTACGGGTTTCTTACCATTTACATATTATTGAACTCAGTCCTAGTATTTAATACTGTTAACTCGGCCACCTTTTCTCAAAATTGAAATTTAATTAATATTTTTACTGAAGTTTAGGCTAAATACTTAGATATTATTGTGCCCGAGGGGCTTAAGTGATTCTAGACCGAGTATGGGATCGGGTTGCGCGCCGCATCGGTATTGCATTGATATTGATATGAGGCCGAGGGCCTAGTTAATGCCACGAGATGGCTTATTATATCGCTTGCGCCGTAAGGGGCCCCTCCCGGAGAGTGCACACCCCCAGTGAGCGTCGTTGACAATAAATGGAGCAGGCTGCACGCCACAGCGATATGTAGAGCGGATTGCACGTCGTAACGGTAGAGGTACTATTTGATGTTTTTGCATTATCTTATTTGTCTGTTATTATCTGTGTGTTGTGCTACTTCTTGCAATGTAGACCTAACACTCTGGCATTCCTTGATAATTGAGTGTTGTGCTCGCGGGGCCGAAATTATGTGCTTATCTACACTATTGTTTTGCATTCGTTTGCATAACCGCTGAAAAAGGTCAATTTTAAAAGAGGTTTTAAACTGAGCTAAGGTGTTTCGTTAAAGATTTTCATAGCTTCACTTTTTCTTAAAAAGGGTTACACTGTTTCTATATAGCATGATGATTTTCCATATGTGATTTCTTACAGCTCAGTTGTTATTTACCATTATTACTCACTGAGTTGGAAGTGCTCACTTTACTCCCTGCACCTCGTATGCATATGCAGGTATCTATTCACCTGGTAGCGTGGCCGATCAAAGGCAGAGTTATATGAGTTAAGGAGGTGACTGCCAGCGTTCGCAGCACTATGTTTCCCTCTCTTTTGTTCATTATTCTAGTTTTGTATATTTTAGACCTTGTAATGGACTTACATTCTGATAGATGCTCGTGACTTATGATACCTTGATTAGGGTTGTGTTGGGTTGTATTTTCTCTAATTAACAATATTTAGTCATATTTAAGCTTTTTATTTATGTTTAATTCTTTTGAAAAGACGAGTTGGGTTAGTTGGTTGGCCTCGTCTTCACGAGAGGCGCCATCACGACCAGTGCGGGGTTTGGGTCATGACAAGTTGGTATCAGATCCTAGGTTACTAGATCTCACAAGTCATGAGCAGGTTAAGTAGAGTCTCGCGTATCAGTACGGAGACGTCTGTATTTATCCTCGAGAAGCTACAAAACCATTAGGAAAACTTCACCTTCTTGAATTCTTATTGTGCGTCCTTGATCAGCTTGAAAAGAAACTCTTAAAATTACCTCCAAGCGTTTGTATGCGCGCATGAGCTCTCAGTATCATATATGCCTTGATGGCTTGTGATTCCCCGATCAAGGGGCGAGATAAGATCTCTGTGAGTTTGATGTTGGGCCAGTCTGGAGGACTTGAGGCCGGATCTTTGCCTATGGTTTGAGCACCGAGGTGCTAATTGTGTGAACAAGTGTGTTGAACTTATATGTTCAGTGGTGTCCCTATTAGCGGGAATGGCGTTTGGATAGCTATGTGATGAGTGTGTTAGTACTACTAGATGTATCTATATGACTTGGTAGTGACGAGGTAGTCTGATGGATAATAGATGAACTATTAGGTGTTTGAATTCCATCGTGATTCGAGGTATAGCCCCGAGTTATGGGCGTGTGAAGAACCTTTTTCATATCTCATAGTTGGGAGTGAAGTAAATTTCATGTTGCGGTATGAGTTCAGACTTAGGAAGACTGAGTAACTGTGTAATGTGTATGACGGTGGGAGGTATACAGAAATGATAGATTTAGGCGAAACATGGGAGTTATCTCCTGCGGAGTGTTCTAAGATGGTGTATCCTTATGTGTATGTTAGGAGATCTCATTTACAAGTGAAGAAAATGTATTGAAATCTAGATTGGATCGCCTAGAGTGGGTTTAACTGTTGTGTGAGTGAAAGCAAGATTGGCAGAAAAGTTAAAAATTCAAGATGATTTATGCTTCCACAAGCTTATAAAGTATTGAGTTTAATCTCACTATGATATTAAGGCAGCAATAGAGTATATGCATCATAAGTTATTGTGCGGTTTGATCTATTACTTCGAGCCAAGTTAGGGAGGTTTCTATTGATTAGTTTATTGAGATATAAACTCCAAAACATATTCCCAATTATTTTCAACAACACCCAATCAAAACAAATCATAATTTTTGAAAACCCAAATTTGAATTCAAAGCCTTTTATAATGGCTGTCAATGGTGGAATTGTTGCTCTCTTGTCTTTTTGAAGGTTTGTTCTTCTTCATTGAGAAAATTTGAAGTTGAAGGTAAATGTGTGTATGAACTTTGAAGATTTGACTTCAATTTTGATGAACTTTATTGTTTTTTATTGATGAACTTCAAATGGTGTAAATGGGGAACCAACTTTGTTGAAGGATTTCTTTAATTTTCTATGAATTTAGATGGAGAATTGGTTTCAGAAGATAGAAGATGGTAAAAAGGACGTGGGTAGGGGTGAAACGTGGGTGAGACTGAGGGGTTATGAGAGAGAAACGTGCAGATTCCTTTAATTAAGGAGTAAAAAATATATAATTAATTATAACCTCAATTAATTATGACATAGACTTGATAATTTGGTATACTAAGTGTAATTAAGTCAAACCTTAACATTGGGGGTAATAAAGTTTCCTATGTGGCATAGAAATGTAAAAATTCCTTTTAGAGATTTTTCTTTCCTATACCATATATGAAACCTTATTACCAAAAATGTGCATAATTTCTAATTTACCTGCCCTGTCCATATTTTTTCTGTAGTTATTATATCAATCATAAAATACTAATTAATAGTAGCTGAATCTTCCTAATTTGTCGAGCTAAAATTGAGGAACAAAATATTCTAAAAAGATTTGGTGTAAATCAGATCAAATCATATTCTTCCAGATATTCATGTTTAGGCGCGCTACAATTATGGAAGTAAATATTCTTCCAGATATTTTCCACCATTGATAGCCTTTAAAAAGCTTGAAAGCTTTGAATTCAAATTTGGGTTTTTAGAAATCATTATTTGTTTGGATTTGGTGTTGTTGAAAATAATCAGGAATATGGTTTGGAGTTTATATCTCAATTTTGAGGGGTTTTGGTGAAAACTAGACTTGATTTTGACTAAAATTCAGATTGAAACTCGAAGAAGAAGAAGAAGAAGAAGAAGAAGAAGAAGAAGAAGAAGAAGAAGAAGAAGAAGAAGAAGAAGAAGAAGAAGAAGAAGAAGAAGAAGAAGAAGAAGAAGAAGAAGAAGAAGAAGAAGAAGAAGAAGAAGAAGAAGAAATAAAGACATATTGCAGAAATTGTAAATAAATTGTAGATTATTTGTATTCTGGTTGTAGATGCTTTACTATTTATTTTCACAAATAATAAATGGCTAAAATTTCTACAAATCTTTTGAAAAACGTAATTATGTAAAAAAATCACAATTATGCTACAATTGGATGGAAATTGGGATATAAAAATTCAATGTATCCAGTTTGTAGATATTTTGTAGATAAACTATAGATTATTTGTATTCTAATTGTAGGTGCTTTATTTTCTATTTTAACAAATTAAAAACGACAAAAATTTCTGTAAATCTTCAGCAAAAAAAATATAATTATGTCAAAAATACCATTATGCTACAATTTAAATGGAAATTGGAATATTAAAATTTAATGTATTCAGTTTGTAGATAATTCGTAAATTATTTGTATTCTGATTGTAGATGCATTGTTTTCTGTTTTCACAAATCCGAAATGACTAAAACTTCTACAAAATATTCTGCAAAAAATAGTCTACAATTTATCTACAATTTCTGCAATATGTCTTCTTCTTCTTATTCTTCTTCGAGTTTCAATATGTATTTCAGTTAAAACCCAAGTCTAATCTTTACCAAAACCCCTCAAAATTGAGATATATAAACTCCAAAACATATTACCAATTATTTTCAACAATACCCAATCAAAACAAATCATGATTTTTGAAAACCCAAATTTGAATTCGAAGCTTTTTAATGGTTGTCAATGGTAGAATTGTTGCTCTCTTGTCTTTTTGAAGGTTTGTTCTTCTTTATTGAGAAAATTTGAAGCTGAAGGTAAATGTGTGTATGAACTTTGAAGATTTGACTTCAATTTTGATGAACTTTGTTGTTTTTTATTGATGAACTTCAACTGAAGTAAAATGGGGAACCAACTTTGTTGAAGGGTTTCTTCAATTTTCTATGAATTTAGAGGGAGAATTTGATTTCAGAAGATGGAAAATGGTGAAAAGAACATGGGTAAGGGTAAACGTGGGTGGGACTAAGGGATTAGGAGAGAGAAACGTGCAGATTTCTTTAATTAAGAAGTAAAAAATGTATAATTAATTATACCCTTAATTAATTATGGTATAGAATTGGTATTTTGGTATACTAAGTATAATTAAATCAAAACTCAAATATTGAGGGTAATAAAGTTTCCTATATGGCATAAAAATGTAAAATTTCTTTTAATTTTTATCAACATTGCACATTTATGTATCATAGAGATTAGGTTACTACTCATCAACGTGGGCTTGGACTCAATTAGGCGGTTAGAGGGCTTTATTGCTAAGGAATATTTCTTTTGTTAGTACATACATATGATTAGTAGATTGTTAGTATCTAAAAACGTGTGTTTCACGTTAATAATAGTACATGATGATTTAAATATTTAATTTTTATAAAGGAATAATAAAATTTAATTAATGAGAGAAATTTTATATATAATATTACAACAATCATCTATATGCCGAAAAATATTGTTACATTAGCATAATACGTAAATTTAAAATGAAAGAATATCATCGGAACTTACATAAATAATCAATTTTAGTCATGTTAAGTAGATAATTATGTATTATAGTATAAAGTTATATAATGTGATAGTTTCTTACAGAACACTTCTTTATATTATTATCTCTCTTGAAAGTGCAACATATAGTTATTCATGTAAGAAAATATATTATGGTAAATATAGTCAATAATTAGGATGTTTGTTTTTGTATCTTATTTATTATAACTACAAAACATAAACATACTGAAATTATATTCACACAAATTTGAAAACATAGTCTTTAGTTTTGAAAGACAAAAATTGAATTCGGGGATAAACACATACTTAGAAGCATATTGACCAGTATCATAAGTTTTGTGTGTATGACATTATTGTCAAAACCTCTATATACCATATGTTTACCATTATATAAGCTATTCAGTGGATCTAACCTATATGTAATGGAAGATCAATTTTAACTTAGTCTATTATATGTATATGACGACACTAACATACGTAAGAAATGATGAACTTGACAACAAACATGTATGGTAGAAGGCCATTTGGTATTAAAGTATTCTTCTAGGTAGTTATTGTTGGTATCATCTTCTACTAAGTCAGAACTGAAAAATATTCTGTTTTTACCATAAAACTTAGCAAGTAAACTTTTATTTAGTTGATCAGCATATCAATTTCTGCTAGCTAAGATAGCTCTTTAATTTCTATCATGTAATTTGCACAAATTATATTTTAATCTAATGATGAAAATATTTTCCTTTAAATGCACTACTATTATCATTGGGTTTGATAACCAAGCATTCATTTGGAACCAAATCATCTTTATTGGATGCTATTCTTAGAATATCGAATTTGTTCTTAATATTATATTTCTTGTCATTTGCATAATTTTGACAAGTTAGCTTTTACAAATTCTATATTTTGGAACTACTGATCGTATTTAACAGAAATCACCGCCCAAACTATTATTTATCCACCAAAAGGTTCATCGACATCTAATATCTCCAAAACCGTGAACGATTGTTTCAATCGTGTGACACTTAACCAAAACCACTTCATCCCATACTATCACTTTTGTTTTCCTCATAAATTTAGCACCATTGCTCTGATTTGATATTTCCAATAGTTATTTCAGTTATTTGAAGTGGTATATCAAATTTGAATTGAGTTATACTGTCACAACCCCAGTTCACCTCCATGAATATGTCGTGATGTCACCTAGTTCCTACAACTAGGTAAGCCTAACAATGCGGAAATTAATATAACTAGCAGAAACATTTAATGAAATTAAGCAAAACTAGAAGAAAGGGGGTATATAAGTGCCACTTGGCATATACAAATCAAAAATAAATGCGGAAGTCTACAACTCAATCCCAAAACCCGGAAACTAATGGGAAACACATGCTAAAGGAAGATACTGTAAATGCTCTAATCCCCAGAATGTCTACATCAAAAGTATGATAAAATCTAAACACTGCAGATAGAATAAGGAAAGAAACTCTTCGGTCTGCGGACTCTGCAGATATACCTCAAGTCTCTACTATATCTCTCTGCCTCAATGATAGTGCGCCTAAGATGAAGTACCTGGATCTGTACATGAAAAACATTCGCAGAAGAGGCATGAGTACACCACAGCGGTACTTAGTAAGTGCCAAGCATAACCTCGGTTGTGTAGTAACGAGGAAGGTCAAGGCTCTAATGAGATAAAAAATATAATATATGATAAGATAAAGAAAAACAGTATAGATAATGTCTACAGCGAGAATCTAAACAGGATAAATAAGGAAAACAGCAATAGGAAACGGAACAAAACAATATAAGGAACACTACTCACAGCAGGAAATAATAGTCGGGGATCTCTTGGCATCCTCACCATGTACACTAGGGATCTCTTGGTATCCAGAGGATCTCTTGGTATCCTCATTATAATTACTAGGGATCTCTTGGTATTCTCATTATATTCACTAGAGATCTCTGGGTATCCCGAGGATCTCTTGGTATCTCATCATATTCAATCTCATGTGCCAGGGATCTCTTGGTATCCCGATGATCTATTGGTATCCTAATTATATTCAATCTTATGTGCCAGGGATCTCTTGGTATCCCGAGGATCTCTTGGTATCCTCATTATATTCACTAGGGATCTCTTGGTATCCCGAGGATCTCTTGGTATTCTCAAATCTTACAACCTCATATGCTAGGGATCTCTTGGTATCCCGCACCCTCAGTCCAGAACAAATCAAGTGCAAGGGGATCTCCCGGGAGGCCAACCCGTAGTCTCAATTTTAAAACACACAATGGCAACCCAAACATTAGGAAATATAATAACTCAGGACAAGAAATAGAAATTACTAGCCAAATATACTACGCGGAGTACAAATAGGACCGTTTAACACTTAGGCAAGCAAGTAAAATGAACATGCCTCTCTAAACTAGCATAGAATAAACTCACAATTTAAAATGAACAGGTAAACAAGAAAATTCAATTCAAATTCTTCAAGTAAAAAAATGGATTTTCCAACAAATTGCTCAAGTACGCGCTCGTCACCTCACGTATGAGGCATTCAATTAACAAACATCATATCCTAAAGGGAAGCTCCCCCACACAAGGTTAGACAAGCCACATACCTCAATCGGCTCCAAAATCAACTTGAAATCACTCTTTTGCCACGAGTATCCGACTCCAAATGGCCCAAATCTATTCATTTCAATTGCATCTCATAAATAACATCTCAAGCAACAAATTCTACTATTTAATTTATAGCTAAGACGCAAATTTAGGTAAAATAACCAAAACACCCCACGGGCCAACGTGGTCAAAACCTAAGGTTCGAACTAAAATCCGGTTACCCATCCCCCCACGAATCCAATTATGTGATTAGTTTTGAAATCGAACCTCGAATTGAGGTCCAACCCCCAATTTTACCAAAACCCTAGGTCCTACCTAATATACCCAAATTTTCCCATTAAAAATTTTCGATTTGATGTTGAATAATGTTAAAAGGTGTTAAAGAGTGAAGAAAATGAGTTAAATTCACTTACTAATCATTTTGAAGGAGAAGAATTGCTTAGAAAATCGCCTCTTATATTTTGGGTTTTTGAAAAGTGGAAAAATAACTAAAAAAACTCGCGTATTTATACTTTCAGACGCGCCCAGCATGGACTATGAAAGGACGATTGCGGCCGCGTAGCTCACACAGAGGACCGCGCTAAGGTGGACGCGGCCGTGCTAGTGGAACTGAAGGCTACTGGTTCTCTGAAGCTGGCAGCGCGGACCGCGCGAGGACGTCCACAGCCGCGCGGCTCACACCGCAGACCGCGCTAAGGCGTGCACGGCCACGCAGCACACACCGCGGAGCGTGTTAAGGTGACCGCGTGCGCGCTAAAGCCTAGAACTTTTTCTCTGACCTGCAATATCTGATCTTTTTAAGTGTAAGACCTCCCGGAACTTACTCGAAACTCACCCGAGCCCTCGGGGCTTCAAACCAAATATACACACAACTTCAAAACATCGTAAGGACTTGTTTGTGCAATCAAATCGCCAAAATAACATCATATACATCGGATCGAGCCTCAAAACTCATGATTTCCAAATGTTTTTTCATAAAACATAAAATTCCCATTTTGGGTCCGAAACATGCCAAACGATGTCCGTTCTCAACCAAACTTTACAGAAGTGCTTCAATCATATATAAGATTTTTTATAACATAGTCTTGAAAGCTCATTCTTGTTCAGGACTTAGCTTTAGTTGTGCTTCCTCAAACACTTATATAACCTTCTTAATATTATACTAATCTTTTTTATCTTCTGTTCTATTTTTTTAATCTCTTTATGGAATAAATTTATGTACCCTAAGTTTTTTTTAGCTTGAACAATAATTTGACTCATATGATTGATTTAAAAGATAATTTAATTGGATTCTCTTGCTAAATAATTAATGCAAAGATTTGATTATTTGGTTTTAACATAAAATATAATTTATTTTCTATTGATTTAGATTCTTAATATTAGTTCATCTCATGTTTGAATATATAACCATGATTATAATTTTATCTACCATAAGTTTATTTTCAAAGAATAAAAGATCGATGACATTCCACTTTTAGATCTTTATGTTTGTAAAATCATTAGTTGTATTGGTTCTTACCAATCTTTTTCTTTCTTTTCTCACACATTTGTATTCTTAAAAAAAATTCTTAGTTGTTCCTTAATGATTGGGTATATTTTTCAATATTACACGAAAAATTAATAATAATAAAATATTATTAAAGTAGGAAAGCAGTTCAAATATAACCTAATAATATATTACTTTAGAATATTTTTTAATTTCAATGCTTTATGCAATCCGATTAGCATTACTTTTATATTATTTTTTAGTATTGAATATTATAGAGTGGTAATGTACTATCAATATGAAGGATTCTTATGAAATTGATTTTATTAAACATTCTCGTATTTTAAATAAGAATTCAATAGGCCAGATTGTATTTAATTTTAAAATATTAAATATTTAAAAAAAATTAACATAGAAGTTATTGTAGTCCAAAAAAAATAGTTATTACATCTATGTGCTTTCCCAATGAGTTCTTCTGTTTAATAATCAACTTTTATAACAATATATACTATCCTGTTTCTAAATGACTTTGGACAATATAACCTTTTTACCTTTTAAATAGAGTTTACATTTGACAAAATTGTAATTTAATCATTCTCCTAATATTTTGGTTTTAAAAATCTACTAAAATTTTATTCATTAAATTTTTCTTTATTTGAACTATTGTGAAGATCCAGCCCGTCGCCACGTGAGTTATCGCCTCGTTTTTCCGATTTTATGCTTCTTTATGCTTCATTATAAAATTCTTGTGTGAACGAGTTGATTTGACTGATTTTAGAAGGAAATGAGACACTTAGTCTCTTTAAGGAAGGCTGTTTTGGAAAATTCAATTGGACATTGACTTAAGTGTTATGAGGCTAGGATATGGATTCTGGGGGATGATTTGTGACCTAGGAGTGTGATCAAAGGTGATTTTGGAGGTCTGGTGTAGAATTAGGCTTGAATTGGAGAATTTAGTATTTTGGAGAATTCCAGTTGATTGGTGAGATTTTGATCCGAGGGTCAGAATGGAATTTCGAGAGTGGCAGTAGCTCTGTTAGGTGATTTGGGATATGTGTGCAAAATTTCAGACCATTTGGGGTGATTTGGTTAGGTTTTTGTTCGAATGCGTATTTCGAAAGTTTTTAAAGAACTTAGGCTTGAATTTGATGAGAAATGATAGTATTAGTGTTGTTTGAGGTATTTTTATGATTGGAACAAGTTTGGATGATGTTATAGGAGGTGTTGGTGCTTCTAGTTGAGGTCCCGGGGGCCTCTGGGTGATTTCGGATGGTTAATGGGAAGTTTTGGTTTGTGAACTTAAGATTTTTGCAGCTACTTCTGGTATTTTCACTTCTGCGAAAATGGGACCGCATGAGCGAGATGTCAGCCGCAGAAGCGGCAGGTATCGCAGGTGCGAGTGGCTGACTGAATCGCAGATGCGACGAAGTGACCGCAGATGCGGAGTTTGGAGAAGTTAGGGGAAACTGCAAATGCGGAGTTTTGTCCGCAGAAGCAGAAGGTGCAAGTGCGGAAATTCAACCGCAGAAGTGGGAGCCGCAGATGCAGAAATGACTGGTTAGTGCTATTTAATTTCTCCTTCGCGAAATTTTAAAGGGTTTCATATTTTTCACTTCGCACTTGGAGAATTTGGGCGAGTTGGAAGAGAGAAATCAAGAGACTTCTTTGAGGTAAATTTTTCTGAGTCTAAAACACAATTCTAAGGTGTTATTACATGAATTTAGACTGAAAAACTAAGGAATTAAGGAGTTAGAATGGAGGTTAGGGCTTGAACTTAAGAGAGTTAGAATAGGGATTTTAGGGGTCATTTGGATTCCAATTTTGGTAATCTTTATATCTATAGACTCGTGGCGAGATAAGGAATCCATTGATGTTAAATTTTCTGATTTTCTAGAAGTGTGCTCGGGGCTCGAGTTTTGCTAATTTTGAGATTTTTGCTATTTTTCGATTTTTTCGATTGGGTATTGTTCCATTGGCATATTGTGACATATTCGTTGTGGTTTTGGTCAAATTCGAAGCACGAGGAGGTCAATTTTAGAGGCAAGGGGATAGCGAGCTAGGATTTTGGCCGGCTTGAGGTGAGTAATAGAGGTAAATGATGTCCTGAGGGTTTGAAACCCCAGATTTGCACATCGTAGTGTTATGTTGAAGTGACTTGCACCGGATAGCGAGTGTGGGGTGGAGCACCGTTGGGGATTGTGACCTGGTCCGTCCCAGTAGATGAATATACTGTGTATTTAACCGAAATTCACTTATTATCAGCATAATTTGAGCTGATTGTAATATTTGGGCTTTCTGATGATTGATTTAATCCTTCTGGGATTGTTATTACTGGTTTCTTACCATTTTTATGTATTATTGAACTCAGTCCTAGTATTTAATACAATTTTTCAAACTCAGCCACTTTTTTCTCAAACTTGAAACTTAAATAATATTTCTAGTGAAGTTTGGGTTGAATATTTATATATTATTGTGCCCAGGGGGCTTATGTGATTCTGGACTAAGTATAGGATCGTGTTGCGCGCCGCAATGGTATTATATTGATATTGATATGAGGTCGAGGGCCTAGTTGATGCCACGAGATGGCTTATATTGCGTTAGGGATGTAAAGGGCCTCTCCCGGAGTCTGCACACTCCCAGTGAACATAGTCGACGATAAATAAATGGAGCGGGCTGCACGCAGCAGCGGGTACTGCGGAGTACCAGAAAATGTGTTGCATTTCATATTTGACTTCCATTTACTTACTTATATGTTACAGTATTTCCTTAATTGTTTTCATTGGCTTACGGACTTTGTACTACTTGGTTTACATTGCTACATTTATAGAATTACTTTGTGCTTATTCAGAATTTCTTATTATCAATCTTTATTTATGTTTGTTACTCACTGGGTCGGAGTACTCACATTACTTCCTACACCTAGTGTGCAGATCTAGGTACATCTGAGGCTGAGTGAGGACTTCTCTACTGAGTAGCTTATCCGGGAGTATCAACGTAGTTGCATGACGTCAGCAGACTCGATCTTCTCTTCTATCTTATTGTTTCATTCTCATTCTTTAGAATGATATGTAGTAGGGTTATACTCATGTATTAGAGGCTCAGACTCGTGTCACCGGATTCTTCGGGCTATGTAGTAGTATTGGTATTTGGGATTTCCGCATGTTTTAACTCTATTTCAGAATTTCAGTATGATGACGTAGTACTTTATCTGTGTTAATTACTTCATGAACTGTATAAAAAGGGTTGAGGGTATTAAATTGGTCAGGCTTGCCTAGTATGTGTTGGGCGCTATCACGACTGGGTTGGGTCGTGACAAGTTGGTATCATAGCCTAGGTTACTTGGTCTTGTGAGTCATGAGTCGGTTTAGTAGAGTCTCATGGATCGGTACAGAGACGTCTGTACTTATCCTCGGGAGGTTGCAGAACCTTTAGAAAAACTTCACATTCTTGAAATTCTTGTCGTGCGACTTTGTTGAACAGATAACTAAACTTCTATTATTCTATTCTCTCACAGATGGTGAGGAAACGAGCTACCGTATGAGACGGACGATCTCCAGTGCCACTATTGAGGCCATGGACGTGGTTGTGGCAGAGGCAGCACCTGCTGATCCACCAGTTGCCCGAGCTCAAGATCACGCTCCAGGTATGGATACTCCAGCAGCACCTGTTCATGCACCAGTTGTGCCCATCGCGCTTTCGGGTCTTCAGGAGACCTTGGCATAGATTTTATCAGTCTGCACTGGCCTGGCTCATGCAGTTTTAGCCACCACAGCAGCAACAACTACTTTACAAGCTAGGAGAGGCAATCAGACCCCCGCTGCTCACACATCTGAGCAGGTGGTATAGAGACTACAGACACCAGAGGCACCTCCAGCTCAATAGGTTGCAACAATTCAGGGCTTCGGGGTTCCAACTATTCAAGACGATGAGCAGCATCGTCTCGAGAGGTTCGGTAGGCTCCAGCCTCTGACATTCACTGGTGTTGAGGGCGAGGATGCCCAGGGTTTTCTTGACAGGTGTCAGCATATGCTCCGGATGGCAGGGATCCTTGAGTTGAATGGTGTGACATTTACTAATTTTCAGTTCACAGGGGTTGCTCTTACTTGGTGGGAGGACTTTGAGAGGTGTAGGCCTACCGGTACATCACCCCTTTCTTGGTAGCAGTTTTCCACTCTTTTCCTGGAGAAGTATGTACCTCAGTCCCATAAAGAGGAGTTGCGTAGGCAATTTGAGTGGTTGACGCAGGGGGATATGACAGTTACTCAGTACGAGATGAGGTTTTCACAGTTGGCCTGTCATACTATATGGATAGTTCCGTCAGATCGTGAGAGGATTGGGAGATTTGTGGATGGCCTTAACTACTATCTCCGTATTTTAATAACTAGGGAGAGTATTGGGTGCTACCTTTGAGGAGGTGGTGGATATCACTCATGAGATCGAGTCAATATGTTGTAGAGAGCGAGAGGAGAAGGAGGCCAAGATGCCTCATGGATCGGGCAGTTACAGTGGTGCTCCTTCGAAGGGCCAGTTCCAACATGGTAGAGGTTGTTTTTTCAGGCCTGCTCAGTCAGCTCGTCTAGAGTATTGTGGGGGATCTTCAAGCCGTGGTCATCATGGGTCCTAGCAGGGCCAATCTTCACTCAGCACCCTCCCAGCTTAGAGTTCATCTCATGCCCCATCAGCTCAGGGTTCTTCTGCACCGAGTGCACCTGCTAGTCATTCCGGTGCGAGGGGTTCCCTTCAGTCCCCATCTCCAGCACCGGGCAGCTATTATGAGTATGGAGAGTTTGGTCACTTGAGGTGGTAATGCCCTCGAATTCGTGGTAGACAGCTTCAGCAGAGGGGTCAACCCTCGACTTCTGCTCCAGTTACTTCATCACCCACCCACCCAGCTAAGGGTGGAGATCAGGCAGTCAAAGGTCATCCCAGATGTGGAGACTGATCAGGCAGTGGCCAAGATCGTTTCTATGCTATGCCGGGTAGGACAGATGTCATTACTTCAGGCGTTGTCATTACAGGTATTGTTTCAGTTTGCCATAGAAACACCTCAATGTTATTTGATCCCGGTTCCACCTATTCATATGTGTCTTCATATTTTGCTCGTTATTTGAGTATGCCACGGGAGTCTCTATCTTTACCTATTCATGTGTCTACCCCAGTGGGCGATACTGTTGTTTTGGATCGTGTGTACCTGTCAAATTTTGTTATTATTGGGGGTCTAGAGACCCGAGTTGATTTATTACTATTGAGCATGGTGGACTTCAACGTTATCTTGGGTATGGATTGGTTATCTCCGTGTCATGCTATTCTAGATTGTCATGCTAAGATAGTCACTTTGGCTATACCACCGGATCGAGTGGCATGGTGTGACTGATTATGTTCCTAGTAGGGTTATTTCTTTCTTGAAGGCTCGGCGTATGCTTGGGAAGGGTTGCCTTTCCTATTTGGCGTTCGTGGGGGATGTTGGAGCTGAGACTCCTAGCATTGATTCTGTTCTAGTTGAGAGGGATTTTCCCGATATATTTCCTGCAGACCTACCTTCCATGCCATCGGACAAGCATATTGACTTTGGTATTGACCTGGTGCCGGACACTCAGCCTATTTTTATTCCGCTATATCGTATGGCACCAGCGGAGTTGAAAGAATTGAAGGAGCAGCTTCAGGAGCTCCTAGATAAGGAGTTCATTCGGCCTAGTGCGTCACCTTAGGGTGCGCTAGTTTCGTTTGAGAAGAAGAAGGATGGCACAATGAGAATGTGCATCGATTATAGGCAATTGAACAAAGTAACAGTAAAGAACAAGTATCCCCTACCTCGCATTGATAATTTGTTTGATCAGATTCAGGAAGCGAAGGTGTTTTCCAAGATTGATCTCGGTTCGGGTTATCACGAGTTGAAGATCAGGGATTCAGATATTCATAAGACTGCTTTTAGGACTAGATATGGTCTCTATGAGTTTCTTTTTATATCTTTTGGGCTGACCAATGCCCCAGTGACGTTCATGCATCCGATGAATAGTGTATTTTGGCCTTATCTGGATTTATTTGTCATTGTGTTCATTAATGATATCCTGGTATACTCGCGTAGTCAAGAGGAGCACGTGCAACATTTGCGAGTTATCTTGCAGAGATTGAGGGAGGAGAAGCTTTATGCAAAGTTCTCCAAGTGTGAGTTTTGGGTCAGCTCAGTGGCTTTCTTGCGACACGTGGTGTCCTGCGAGGAGATTCAGGTTGACCCGAAGAAGATAGAGGCAATGTAGAGTTGGCCTAGAACGTCCTCAGCCATAGAGATTCGTAGTTTCCTTGGGTTGGAAGGATATTATCGCTAGTTTGTTCAGGGTTTTTCCTCTATTGCATCGCCCTTGACCAAGTTTACTCAGAAGGGTGTTTCATTTGTATGGTCGGACGAGTGTGAGGAGAGCTTCCACAAGCTCAAAACAGCTTTGACCACAGCTTCAACATTGGCTTTACCGTGCTTCAGGTTCCTATACGGTATATTGTGATGCTTCTAGAGTTAGGATAGGTTGTGTTTTGATGTAGAAGGGTAGAGTTATTACTTATGCTTCTCGTCAGTTGAAGCCCCATGAGTAGAACTACCTTATTCATGGTTTTGAGTTAGCTGCTATAGTTCATGCCTTGAAGATTTGGAGGCACTACCTATATGGCATATCTTGTGAGGTATTCACCAATCATTACAGTCTTTAGCATCTGTTCAAGCAAAAGGATCTTAATTTGAGGCAGTGGAGATGGCAAGAGTTACTGAAGGATTATGATATTACTATTCTGTATCACCTGGGGAAGGCCAATGTAGTAGCCGATGCTTTGAGCTGAAAGACGGTGAGTATGTGGAGATTAGCGTACATTCTGGTTGAGGAAATGCCATTTGCAGTTGATATTCAGACCTTGGCCAATAGATTTGTGAGGCTATTCATTTCAGAGTCCAGTCATGTGTTGGCTTGTGTGGTTTCTCGGTCTTCCTTGTATGACTGCATCAGAGAGTGTCAGTATGAGGATCCGCATTTGCTTGTCCTTAAGGACAGGGTTAAGTATGATGATGCCAGGGATGTGACCATTGGAGATGATGGTTTGTTGACGATTCAGGGCCGGCTATGTGAGCCTAATATAGATAGGCTTCGGGAATTGATATTAGACGAGGCCCATAGCTTGCGGTATTCCATTTATCTGGGTGCCGCGGAGATGTACTAGGATCTTAGACAGCACTATTGGTGGCAGAGGATGAAGAGAGATATTGTGGAGTATATAGCCGTCTTAATTGTCAACGGGTGAAATATTAACATCACAAAACGATGGGTAGTCCGAGCGCACCATACAGATATTAGAGGATATGTTATGCGCCTGTGTTATTGATTTTGGAGGGTCATGGGATCGATTTCTACTGCTTGCAGAGTTTGCCTATAATAATAGCTATCAGTCCAACATTCATATGGAACCGTATGAGGCCTTGTATGGGAGACGGTGTAGATCTCCAGTTGGTTGGTTCGAGCCCGGTGAGGCTAGATTGTTGGGGACAGATTTGGTTCACGATGCATTAGAGAAGGTGAAGGTAATTCAGGAGAGACTCCATATAGCGCAGTCGAGGCAGAAGAGTTATGGGTCTGAGATGTATCCTATATTAATGGTGAGAAGGTCTTGCAGAAGGTTTCACCCACAAAGGGGTGTTATGAGATTTGGAAAGAAAGGAAAATTGAGTCTGCGGTTCATTGGACCTTTTGAGGTATTTCGGAGGATTTGGGAGGTGGCCTATGAGCTAGCCTTGCCACCTAGTTTGTTGGGCGTGCATCTAATTGTTCATGTTTCTATTCTTCAGAAGTACAATGGAGAACCGTCCCATGTTCTAGATTTCAGTACAGTTCAGTTGGAGGGTGACTTGACTTATGAGGTAGAGCCATCAGCCATTTTGGATCGTCAGGTTCAGCAATTGAGGTCAAAGGATGTTGCTTCGGTGAAGGTGCAGTGGAGAGGTCGGCCCGTGGAGGAGGATACCCAGGAGACCAAGCGGGAGATGCGGAGCAAATACCCTTACATATTTGAGGCTTCAGGTATGTTTCTTGACTCGCTCGAGGACGAGAGTTTGTTTAAGTTGGGGGGGATATGACGACCCGACCCGTCGTCACGTGAGTTACCGCCCCCTTTTCCCTATTTTTTGCTTCTTTATGCTTCATTATAGGAGTCTTGTTTGAACAAGTTGATTTGGATTGATTTTAGAAGGAAATGAGACACTTAGTCTCTTTAAGGAAGGCTTGTTTTAGAAAAGTCAACCGGACATTGACCTAATTGTTATGAGGCTCGGACATGGATTCTGATGCCTCGGTTAGCTTCGGGGAATGATTTGTGACCTAGGAGTGTGATCGGAAGTGATTTTGGAGGTCTGGTGTAGAATAAGGCTTGAATTGGCGAAGTTAGTATTTTGGCGAATTCCGGTTGATAAGTGAAATTTTATCCGAGGGTCGGAATAAGATTTCGAGAGTGGCAGTAGCTCCGTCAGGTGATTTAGTATGCAAATTTTCAGACCATTTGGAGCTGATTTAGTTAGGTTTTTTATCGAATGCGTATTTCGGAAGTTTTTAAAGAACTTAGGCTTGAATTCGATGAGAAATGATGGTTTTAGTGTTGTTTGAGGTTTTTTATGGTTGGAACAAGTTTGAATGATGATATAGGAGGTGTTGGTGCTTCTGGTTGAGGTCTTGGGGTCCTCGGGGTGATTTCGGATGGTTAACGGGAAGTTTTGGTTTGTGAACTTAAGATTTTTACAGCTGATTCTGGTATTTTTGCTTCTGCGGAAATAGGACCGCATAAGTGGTACCGCAGAACCGAGACGTGATCCGCAGAAGTGGCGGGTATCGCAGGTGCGGAGTGGCTGACCGCGTTTGCAGAGTCGCAGATGCGACGAAGTGACAGCAGATGCGGAGTTTGGAGAAGTTAGGAGAAACCGCAAACGCGGAGTTTTGTCCGCAGAAGTGGAAGGCGCAAGTGTGGAAACTCAACCACAGAACCAGGAGTCACAGATGTGGCTAAGGAGCTATTTAATTTCTCCTTCGCGAAATTTTAAAGAGTTTCATATTTTTCACTTCGGACTTGGATAATTTAGGCGAGTTGGAAGAGAGAAATCAAGAAACTTCTTTGAGGTAAGGATTTCTTAGTCTAAAACACAATTCTAAGGTGTTATTACATGAAATTAGACTAATAAACTAAGGAATTAAGGGGTTAAAGTGGAGGTTAGGGCTTGAACTTAAGAGAGTTAAGAATGGGAATTTGAGGGCTCATTTAGACTCCGATTTTGGTAATCTTTATATGTATAGACTCATGGCGAGATAAAAAATCCGTTGATGTTAAATTTTCTGATTTTTGAGAAGTGGGCCCGGGGCTCGGGTTTTGCTAATTTTGAGGTTTTTGCTATTTTCTATTGTTTTCGATTGGGTATTGTTCCATTGGCATAGCGTGATGTATTCGTTGTGGTTTTGGCCAGATTCGATGTGCGAGGAGGTCGATTGAGAGGCAAGGGCATAGCGAGCTAGGATTTTGGTCGGCTTGAGGTCACTAATAGATGTAAATGATGTCTTGAGGGTTTGAAACTCCATACTTTTACATTGTAGTGCTATATTTAGGAGACTTGCACGTCGGATAGCGAGCGTGTGGTAGAGCACCGTTGGTGATTATGACTTGGTCCGTCCCGATAGATGAATATACTGCGTATTTAACTGAAGTTCACTTATTATCGTTATAACTTGAGCTGATTGCTATATTTGGTCTTCATGCCAATTGATTGAATCCTTCAGGGATTGCTATTATTGGCTTCTTACCATTTTTACGTATTATTGAACTCAGTCCTAGTATTTAATATTATTTTCCAAACTCAACCACTTCTTTTTCTCAAACTTGAAACTTACATAATATTCCTAATGAAGTTTGGGCTGAATATTTATATATTATTGTACCTGAGGGGCTTATGTGAGTTTGGACTGAGCATAGGATCGGACTGTGTGCCGCAGCGATATTATATTGACATGAGGTTGAGGGCCTAGTTGATGCCACGAGATGACTTATATTGCGCTTGGACTGTAAAGGGCCCCTCCCGGAGTTTGCACACCCCCAATGAGCGCCATCGATGATAAATGAATGGAGCGGGTTGCACGCCATAGCAGATATTAGAGAGTACCGGATTATGTGTTACATTTCATATTTGACTTTCATTTACTTACTTATCTGTTGCAGTATTTCCTTAATTGTTTTCATTGGCTTATGGACTTTATACTGCTTGGTTTACATTGCTGCATTTATAGAATTACTTTGTGCCTATTCAAGATTTCTTATTCTCAACCTTTATTTATGTTTATTACTCATCGGGTCGGAGTACTCACATTACTCCCTGCACCTTGTGTGAAGATCCAGGTGCATCTGAGGCTGCAAGAGGACTTCTCTACCGAGCAGCTTATCCGGGAGTATCAAAGTAGCTGCATGACGTCCGTAAACCTGATCTTCCCTTCTGTCTTATTATTTCATTTTCTCTTTCTTTAGAATGATATGTAGTAGGTTGATACTCATGTATTAGAGGCTCAGACTTGTGACACCGGATTCTTCGGGCTATGTAGTAGTATTGGTATTTGGGATTTCCACATGTTTTAACTCTATTTCAGAATTCAGTATGATGATATAGTAATTTATCTGTGTTAATTAATTCATGAACTGTATAAAAAGGGTTGATAGTATTAAATTGGACGGGATTGCCTATTAGTGTGTTGGGCGCCATCACGATCGGGGTTGGGATCGTGGCAACTATATAATAAATCCTAACTTAAGATGATTAAGATTTTAACCTTATAAAATTACTTCCATATTAGGACTATGTACGTAATGTAACTATAATATGTTTCACCTTAATTTAGACAATCAAGCGTGTACATATACATATATATAGCATAACTGAAGAAGCAAGTCTTTCTCCTAGGGCTACAAAACCACAGAGAAAATAATTTATGGATTACACCACGAATTATAGTTCGTTACACATCTATTTTAATATCTAATATTTATGCCTGAAAATAATTATAATAGTAGGATTTTTAACGTGTAGTATTATGTCCTAAACTAATATGATTATAAGGTTAATATCTAATTCTGATTATGTCCTATTAAAAGGTTATTTTTATAATCTAACATTTTAATCATTCTTTTATAATAATATAGATTATATAGATAAATTAAGGGCAAAATGAAAAAAATGAAATAAACGATAAATAAAAATGGTGGTGCCACGTCACTTTATATAGCCTAGTTTTATATTATATATAGATAGTTGAAAAGTTAGTTTGATAAAGGGCACTGCATCAAATTTTAATAGTTAAGTAGCTTAATGAATGTTAATTCTTGAAAATTATGAAGTTGTAGGGAAATGAAATTCTGTTAATTTCATAGAATTTTTAGATATGGAAAAGGTCTCATATAAATTAGAATGAAAGAAAGAAACAAAGAAATAATTTCCTTGGCATTTCACCAACGAATAAGTTATTTAAAGGGAGCACCTAAAGATGTGAACTAATAGTCAAATGGTTGAGAATTATGAGTCCTTAGGAAAAAGTTTTCGCGTATGCAAAAAATACTGTATTCTTATATTGTGTTGGTAGGAGTTAAGCAAGTATTTATAAAAATAATTCATTCTTAAGTCAAATTATTTAGAACAGTATACAAACTTACCACCGAACTATTACATTCGCAAGGCAAGAGGCACACAATATATATATACATATATATATATATATATATATATATATATCATAATGGTTCAGAAAAAACAGTTAACTATCCATATTATCCACTAAAAACTGGGTTGGATAATGAACTTTTTAAAAGTGGATCAAATATGGATAAGAATCGTATTATCCATTTAGAAAATGGATAGCCAATGAGTAATTGTGATGACCCAAAAGGTCATTACTTGCTTTAACATTAAATTTTATATTTTTGAGGCCTTAAAAATCTCATATAGAGCCACCTCAATTTGTGTGTACAGTCCGAGTGCGTAGTCGGAAGTTTAAATATGAAAATATGTAAAATAAATGATAAAATTTAGCGATAAAACGAGTTAATTTGACTACGGTCAATGTTTTGGGTAAACGGACCCGGATCCGTAATTTGACGGTCCCGGAAGGTCTGTAGGAAACTATGAAACTTGGGCGTATGCCCGGAATCGAATTCTGAGGTTCCAAGCCCGAGAAATAAATTTTTAAAGAAAATTGTTTTCTGAACGTTTAAGGTATTTTGGAATGAAATTTGATTAGAGCATGATGGTATCATTCCCGTATTTTGGTTTCGGCGTCCGGTACAGGTCTTATATATGATTTAAGACGATCCTTTGAAATTTGATGGAAAAGGATGTCATTTGGTGTGATTCGGACCTAAATTGCAAAAATTGATGTTTTATGAAGTCTGAAAATTCTTTGATTTTGAGGTTTAATTTGTTGTTATTGAGGATATATTGGCGATCTGATCACACGGATAAGTTCTTATGATGTCATTGAGTTAGTACATATGTTTGGTTAGGAGCCCCGAGGGCTCGGGTGTGTTTCGAAAGGTTTCAGACTAAAGAAAAATTGTAGGTTTTCGGCTGTTGGATTTCTGATGTTTCCTTCTTCGCGTTCGCGGGAGGTCCCTCATGAACGCGCTGTGTTAAATTTTGATGAGGAAAAATTCCTTCTATGCGAACGCGCAGCACAGGTCGCGAACGCAACGCATTGGGGGGTTATCCCCTTGCGAACATGGTCCTGGCCACGCGAACGTGACCCTTTGGATGCGAACACGAGGACTCGACGGGTTTCCTCTCTGCGAACGCAAGCCCAGTGTCGCGAATGTGATGATCTTCAGGTCTGACTCATCGCGAACGCGATGAGCCTGTGGCGAACGCGAATGGCAATTTCGCCCAGTTATTTTAAAAGACCAAAATAGAACACTTACAGGATTATCATAAAATTTCATAAACCTCTTCTTCTCCAAAGCTCTTAGGCGATTTTTGAAGCATTTTCTCACCATAACCTCTTGGGTAAATAGTTTTTGACTTGTTATCTTCCATTTTTATCAACACCCACTAGATTTTATGCCTAAAATATGAGATTAAGGGTAAAAAAAACTAGGGATCTGGGTAGAGTTTGGGCTTTTTGATTATTGTGACGTAGACCTCGATTCAGAGTCGAATTCTGGAAATAATTATATATTTGGGCTCGTGGGTGAATGGAGGATCGGATTTTAGTTCTAACCTCGTGTTTTGACAAAACGGGCCCGAAGTCTTTTTTTAGATTTTTGGGAAGAATGAGTATAAAGCTATAATTAGGCATTGGAATTAAATTGTTTACTGTTTATTGATGTTATAAAGCCGATTATGACTAGATACGATTGACTTGGAGCCAAATTTGAAAGAGAGGCGGTGTTTGAGGCTTGAATTGGCCGTAAAAGTTTGAGGTAAGTACTTGGTCTAACCTTAGCTTGAGGGATTAGGAGTGGAGTTCTATTTGCTATGTGGTAATTATTGAGTACTATGTATAGGCATTGTGACGAGTATCTATACATAGGTGTCTAGCATGACCGTGAGTCTTTATATGGAGAATATCTTGATTTTGCTGTAACTTTCATGCCTTGGTGATAATTTTTACTTGTTGTGAAAAGTCTGTGGAAGGAATTGTGATTTTTGAACATTAAGGAGCATTCGATCAAGTTATATTACCAATTGTGAAAGTAAATGAGTTGGTTGAACCCTTTAAAGCATCGTCTCAAGTGGTAAAGTTAGTTGTGAATTAAAAGCGAAAGGAAAGAAAGTGCTATTAAATTATTCCTTGTCGGGATATTGCCGCTTTATTGGTTATTTTCCTTGCCGGGATGTTGATATTATTGATGTTGTTCCCATGCCGGGATTTAATTATTTAATTGTTGTTCCTTGCTAGAATTCCTTATTATGATCTTGTTTATACCCTTGCCCCCTTTGTTTCTGATTGTTGTTTGGGTGAGGATGGGTGTTAAAGTACGAATGGTGATGTCGTGTATTGCTTGTTTTGGTGAGAAAAAAGTGTAAAATACGAAGAGTGATGCCTTGTATTACTTGTTTTGGTGAGGAAAGAGTGTAAAGCACGAAGGTAATACCGTGTATTGTTTATGATTGTGAGGAAAGAGTATAAAGCACAAAGGTTCATATTGTGTCGCACGATGTACCTTCTGTGTCGATCCTATTGATTATATGGTGAGGAAAGAGAGTAAAAGCACGAAGTGTGATGTCGTGTACACTTTTATTATATAATTTCTTTGGTGAGGACATGAAAAGCATGAAGAATGATGCCGTCCATTTATTGATTTTGATTTTTTATTGGTATCCATGTTATGTGGTTTCCTTCGTTACTTGATGTCTTTCTATTTGGACTTGTTATCTCCCCACATCATGCTCCCCCTCCCATATTGTCTGGTTATCTATGTATTTCTTTTATGTTGGATATATACTTAAACTGCACAGGTTTATTTGGTAGTCTGGTCCTAGCCTCGTCACTACTTCGCCGAGGTTAAGCTAGGCATTTACCAACACATGGGGTTAGTTGTGCTGATACTACACTCTGCATTGTTTGCAGATTCCGGAGCATCTTTCAGACAGTAGTTAGAGTGCTTCCTTCAGTACACCCGGAGACCCAAGGTAGACCTGCAGGCGTCCGCAGGCCCTGGCGTCTCCCTTTGTCTCTATATCCCTGTTTCATTTCCCTTTTATTCGAAAATAGTGTAATGTTATTTCTTCACACTTTGTATGTAGTAATCTTAGATAGTCTGTGACACTATGACACCAAATTTTGGGTGGTTAAGACTTATGTAATTGTATAGACGTAGAATTCAGATGTTTAATTGTTATCTTCCGCTTAATTATTTAAAGTTTCGCTATTTTCCGGCTATCGCTTTATGGCTATTAAAAAGAAGTAATTTGGTAATGAAGTAAGCAGTTAGGGATTGTATTACCTAGCTCTCAATAGTAGGCGCCAATCACAACCCCCGAGGGTAGGAATACGGGTCGTGACAAGTTGGTATTAGAGTTTTACGTTACATGGGTCTCACAGTTCACAGACAAGCTTAGTAAAATCTGAGGGATTAGTACGGAAATGTCTATTTTTTTCCCAGAGGCTACAGAGTTAGAAAAACTTCACATTTATTCTTTCTTGTCGTGCGGTTTGGTTTCTCAATAATGATTGAATTTCTATTCCATTCTCTCGCATATGCCGAGAACGCGCGTTTCCTCATCCACTGACCAACAACCCGAGCCCCCAGCAGCAACTCCTATGAGGGGCAGAGGGCGAGGCTAAGACCCAGGTAGGGGCAGAGCTCAGCCCAGGGAATCAACACGTGCAGCGGAGCCTCAGGTTGATTTTGATGATGAGGTTCTCGCCCCAGCAGTTCCAGTGGGCCATCTCAGATTCTAGATGGGTTTATTGCTACCCCAGTTCTTTAGGATGCTCTAGTCCGTCTAGTGGGCCTAATAGAGAGTGTCACCTGAGCAGGTTTACTTCCTGTAGCACCAGATGTCTCTCAGGCTGGAGGAGGAGCCCAGACTCCAACTACTCGCACTTCAGAGCATGTAGCTTCCCAATTTCAGACTCCAGCGGCTTAGCCAGTTGGAGCAGCTCAACCGGGAGTGGGAGCTCAAACCGATGATGGAGCAGCTATGTTTGTCGATGCTTTATGGAGCTAAGACAGATTCACCAAGCTCTTCACTACTACTTTCAGCGGTGCGTCTTGATGATAGACTACAATTACGTATTTTAGTCATTTATTACACTCAAATTTACTACACTTTAGTTGAGTTTACGTTGCAATCGTTAGTGTTTTGTACAAATAGTGTATTTTATGCCTGGTACAAGTGATTCCGAGCTATATAGATATTGTGAAATGAATTCAAGTGATTTATAGATTTGAAGTCTGACTAAAAGCTCAAGGAAATAAGCCGGGATCGTATTTGGGGATCAACGGATGATAGAGCAACAAAACGAAGAGTCGAGTAGGTATATTGTGAACTATCTAGTAAAATATACATAACTTTTTGCTCAGAACTCCATTTGGGCTCCACAATATATGGTTGGAAATATATCTCAAAGGACTACAACTTTCATGTTTTAAGTTTGTCAAAATTCCAAACAGAACAGGGTGAAAGACGTGGTCAAATCTGAGACCGCAGACCTGAGGCGGGCTAAGGCAGTATACCTGCCATATACCGCATTTGTATCGCGGTCTGACCGCGGCCGCGGCAGTCCAGACATAAAATATTTTCCTTTTTCACATAGGACAAGGTATAATCATTTGGTCCCAGCCCTACTTGGTATATATATAGGATTGGACATATTTTTGGACACTCACTCGACCTAAGGAGGCAGAGACACAATTAGAACAAGACAGAGAATTCTTCTACGGCTTTTTCCTTCCTCTCCCGATTTTTCATTGTTGGTTATTACTTTTAGTATTATATTTTTACATACTATAATAGTTAATTTGTTATCTCGGATTTTGATGGAACCTTTTATAGGATAAATCCTTGTTAATTGAGCCGTAGTATTTACTCTATTTGTTCAACTATATTATTCTTGTGGTTGATTGAAGGGCCCTCAATTAGTTGTGCCTATTTAGTATGTATTACTCGGGAGAGAATGTATATTTAGGCAGTTGTTGAACAACATCACTCCCGACGTATATGAGGAATCAATAACCAAGGGTTTAAAGGTAAGATTAGGGATAGCAAAACCTTGAGTGCGAGCTAAGTGAGCTGTAACAAAAGCCAGCTAGCGTAACTCGGGATAGTGCATCTAGTAAATTGTGGTAATTACTCAGAAGAGAGTTACGACAGTCATGGCACTTATGATCGGTAGAGAATACTTAGGCGAATTTATAGAAAACGTAGTGGGAAGGATCTCGACAATTGGAAAAATCATAACTATAGACCTCCTTAATCTTGACTCCAACCCCTATCCTTATTAATTGATAGTTTTACGGCCTTCTACATTTATTAGTTAATTAGATTAAAATAAATATTATAATCTTTATAATTAAATAATTAGTTGGACTTGTGTTTCTTAGCGACATTGAACAACTATAGCTAAGCCTTAGTTCTCTGTGGGATTCGACTTCGGACTTGTAAACCGGATTATATTTGCAGCGATTACTTAGTCCTTTTTATAAGGCATAGTTGGGCATGATCACATCTACTGAGGATCCCCAAGATTATTTAGATAGCTGTCATGAGGTTCTTTGGAACATGGGATAGTTGAGACCAACGGGGTCGATTTTCCACATTTCGCTTGTCTGGATCTACCAAGACTTGGTGGAGATATTATTCCTTGGCTAGACCAGCCGGATCGCCAACCTTGACTTGGAAACAGTTTGCACAGCTATTTCTGGAGAAGTTTCTCCCTATTACTCAGAGATAAGCATATCAAAAGCATTTTGAGCGTCTCCAGCAGGGTTATATGACTGTTACCCAGTATGATACCAAATTCACTAATTTAGCACGTTATGCCCTTATTATACTTCCCATTGAGAGGGAGAGAGTGAGACGGTTCATTGATGGACTCATTCAGCCAATTTGTCTCCAGATGGCTAGAGAGATTGGGAATGAGATATCCTTCCAGGAGGCGGACAAACATGGCCTGGAGAGTTGAGATTGTTAGGATTTATGCCCGTCAGTAGAGGGGGGGGGTGAATAGTGCGGCACGAGAATATTGATAAATATTGCGGAATTAAAATTGCAGGAATAAAATAAATTCGGTAATTAAAATAGTAAGGAAAGAACACACCAAATTTATCCTGGTTCACCACAACTTGTGGTTAGTCCAGTCCCCGAGAGACTCTCTCGAGATTCCACTAACTCCGTTAAGCTTACGGGTGCCTAACAATCCGTTACACTTGCTCGTAGATGTACACTCTACAAGACTTCAACTTGCTCGAGGATACCGCACCTCAAGACTTCACTTTGCTCGTGGATACCGCACCACAAGACTTCAACCACTAAGATTGAGGGTACTTAGCAAACCCGACAATCAATAAGAAGATATGTTCTTCTCAAACACCTTTCTCTTTTTACAATGAGAACTCTCTCAAAAGAGTAGATAAAGAGATACAATTTTAGCTCTATGAACAACTCAAAGTTGTCTCTCAAATGGCTCAACAAAAGCTCTAAAATGATGCTCAAATAATATCAATTTGTATATGAATATTGGGAGGTGTTGTGTGTTTAAAATCAGCTCAAAAGACCTCTATTTATAGGGGTTAAAAGGTGCATGTCCGTTGCTTAATTGACAATCAATTATGCTGATTTTATGCCAAAATAATCGATTATGTGATTGTATAATCGATTATCTTCTCAACGTTCATAAAACGGAACGTTGGGAAGGCAATGGATAGTGAAATAATCGATTATTTCAATCACATAATCGATTATGTTGCTCCAGTAAAATTTGGAAACTCAGCAAAGCTGGTATATACCAGAGTATACCAGAATCAAAGCTGGAGTATACCAAAATATACCAGAATCGAAAACTTACTTCAAAAACCATTTTGGTTAAAATGAAAACGTTAAAATCATTTGTTTGAAGTATTTAAAATATGTTTATGATAAATATGATTTAATAAAATGATTTTATGCATATTTATGATGACTTATGTTGAGCCAAAAGACGGGATAACTTAAACGTTGCTCTTACATTGGTTCTACATAACGACCTACGCCTTGGGTCTTCGGTCTTGAACTTTTGAGCTCGTCTTTGGCTTGTCTATGCAATTTCGTCATCAATATGCTTCTCGGCATTCAATCTTGATTGTTTGTCATATAATAACTTTGTTCGACACCTGACTTCATTGTTTGTCATTCATCGACTTCGTTGTTTGTCATTCATCGACTTCGTTGTTTGTCATTCATCAAAACTTATACCTGAAAATCATTCTAATACAACCAAAGCACACATCTCATAGATAGAATGATTTTCTACAATTTCCCCCTTTTTGATAATGACAAACAATAGGAGATATTCATATCGTATTCCCCCTAAATTCATGCTATATCTCAACATACAATTCATGCAAACAATTCCCCCTCAAATAAGGCATGCATACATTCCCCCTTATTTGATGCATATCGCCTAAACTCTTCCCCCTTTTGGCATTAGAAAAAAGAGAGTATACAAAGGCTATTATCCCCTTTCGACGCTTTCCCCTTTTGGGTATATCAATTGTTAGTGTCAAATATATGATAGGAAATATAATGAGGAATATACATTGACGATATTAAAAAAATCATACCAACATGAAATAATACCAAAAGTTAGTAAAAATATAACAACCATATCAAGGATTATTTTTAGCGAATATACCAACTGTTATTCAAACTAGAGAGATATTCATTAAAACATCAATTATTATTTTTAACAAAAATAATCGATACCAATTGTTATTCAAGATAAAATTTATCAAAATATGAATCAACAAAAATAATGAATACCAATTATTAACCAAGATATATTAATCGTAAAACACATATCAACTATTATTCTTAACACAACACGAGTTATAATCATCAAAACAAGAATCAACTTTTAGCAAAAATATACCAATTGTTAGCATATATCAACAATTAGAATTTTATGAAAATTGATAACTAACCAAAGTTCCCCCTTGATGCAACAAGGTTTCGTGCTTGGTGCATCTACTACAACATTGTAGTCTTTAAGCACACCTTCAAATGTACCTAAAAATTATTTTTATGTACCCAAACACTTTTGGGTCCTTGGGGGTTAGGCAAATAATAATCACAGCCAAATGATAAATCTCTATGTTTTGCAAAACATACGGGTGCTATGTGTCCTACCCGGTTGCAATAATGACATATAACATTCGGGTTGTGCATATGTCTTGGTTGAGCCAAAAACGTTCTAGGTGATCTAAAGTCGTTATTCCTAGAAGCGTTGAAATTCCTAGAGTCATTTCTAGGTGGTCTAAAATTATTAATTTTAGACTCATTAACAAAAATCCTAGAATCATTTCTAGGTGGCCTAAAATGATTAATTCTAGGCTCATTAATAAAATTCCTAGAATCATTTCTAGGTGGTCTAAAATTATTAATTCTAGACTCATTTACATAATTCCTAGAATTATTTCTAGGTTGTGCATCGCAATTTCTAACATGATTCTTATTCTTTTTACGCCTTTTATTTTTCCTGGGCTTTTTCTTCTTAGTCTCTTCAACTGTTTTAGGCTCTTCTACACTAAGTTTTTCTAGTGTGTTCCTAAGATCTAAGTTCTCTATTTTCAACGAATCGCAAGATGAGCAATTAGAACTTTGATCAATTGAAGAAGTTTCATTCATCGCCTTAATCTTGTTTTTAAGGTCAACATTATCGTTTTTCAAAAATATATTTTCTTCTTCTAAAACTTTGATTTTATCCTTGGCCTCTTTGGCGATTTTTGAAGTCTTTTTCAATTCACCAAGTAATTCTATAAAAGCTTCTTGTAATTCTTCAAAAGAGTAAGAATTAGAAGTGCTTACCTCTTCTTCTTCGTCGGCCATGAAGCATAGGGCAGTCGTTTCATCACACGAGCTGTTCGAGTCCCATGTCACATGCTTTTGGACTTGAGGCATACCTTCATAAATGGCTTCAAGTTTGTCCCACATTTCTTTGGTGGTTGTGCAATAGGAAATCTTCCGATAGTCATCCGGATTCACCGCACAATATAACATATTGATGGCCTTGGCGTTGTATTCATTCTTCTCCTTCGGAGCCATAGTTTCCCCAACTTTCTTTATCGGTGTTTCACCGTTCTTGATGATTTGCCATAAGCAAAAGTTGTTTGATTGGATGAAGATTCTCATCCGCTCTTTCCAATATGTGTAATTTGTTCCATCAAATAGTGGAGGCTCAATGGTAGAGTGGCCTTCGCTCATCATTCCTGCGTTCAATATTCTCAACAAAAAAATATATATCGTTCTCTCAACCGGTTAAGGCTTTCAGAGAGTTAGGCTCTGATACCAATTGTTAGGATTTATGCCCGTCACTGGAGGGGGGGTGAATAGTGCGGCACGAGAATATTGATAAATATTGCGGAATTAAAATTGCAGGAATAAAATAAATTCGGTAATTAAAATAGTAAAGAAAGAACACACCGAATTTATCCTGGTTCACCACAACTTGTGGTTAGTCCAGTCCCCGAGAGATTCTCTCGAGATTCCACTAACTCCGTTAAGCTTACGGGTGCCTAACAAACCGCTACACTTGCTCGTAGATGTACACTCTACAAGACTTCAACTTGCTCGAGGATACCGCACCTCAAGACTTCACTTTGCTCGTGGATACCTCACCACAAGACTTCAACCACTAAGATTGAGGGTACTTAGCAAACCCGACAATCAATGAGAAGATATGTTCTTCTCAAACACCTTTCTCTTTTTACAATAAGAACTCTCTCAAAAGAGTAGATAAAGAGATACAATTTTAGCTCTATGAACAACTCAAAGTTGTCTCTCAAATGGCTCAACAAAAGCTCTAAAATGATGCTCAAATAATATCAATTTGTATATGAATATTGGGAGGTGTTGTGTGTTTAAAATCAACTCAAAAGACCTCTATTTATAGGGGTTAAAAGGTGCATGTTCGTTGCTTAATTGACAATCAATTATGCTGATTTTATGCCAAAATAATCGATTATGTGATTGCATAATCGATTATCTTCTCAACGTTCATAAAACGGAACGTTGGGAAGGCAACGGATAGTGAAATAATCGATTATTTCAATCACATAATCGATTATGTTGCTCCAGTAAAATCTGGAAACTTAGAAAAGCTGGTATATACCAGAGTATACCAGAATCAAAGCTGGAGTATACCAAAATATACCAGAATCGAAAACTTACTTCAAAAACCATTTTGGTTAAAATGAAAACGTTAAAATCATTTTGTTTGAAGTATTTAAAATATGTTTATGATAAATGTGATTTAATAAAATGATTTTATGCATATTTATGATGACTTATGTTGAGCCAAAAGACGAGATAACTTAAACGTTGCTCTTACATTGGTTCTACCTAACGACCTGCGCCTTGGGTCTTCGGTCTTGAACTTTTGAGCTCGTCTTTGGCTTGTCTATGCAATTCCGTCATCAATATGCTTCTCGGCATTCAATCTTGATTGTTTGTCATATAATAACTTTGTTCGACAACTGACTTCATTGTTTGTCATTCATCGACTTCGTTGTTTGTCATTCATCCAAACTTATACCTGAAAATCATTCTAATACAACCAAAGCACACATATCATAGATAGAATAATTTTCTACAGAGATGGTACTATCATAGGAGGGTGGTCATAGGGCAGATAAGAGACCCCGTCATTCAGGCATATTCAGTGGTACCTCGTCTAGAGGTAGGGATTCATATGTTAAAGGCTATCCTCCTAGGCCTTTTCAATCAGCACTCTAGGTTTCTCACGGCGCTTCAGGTGGCCGTGGTTCTCAAATGCATTATTTTGATCAGTAGTCCTATAGTGCACCATCAGCTCCTATCAATGCACCGACGCTTCAGAGCTTTTGGGGTGGTCATTCAGGTCAATAGGGTCAATAGTCTCAATAGCCGAGGGCATGTTACACTTGTGGTGATATGGGTCATATTGCTAGGTTTTGCCCTCGAGCACCGAGTAACTCTCTGCATTAGGTCCCGTTCCTTGGTTTAGGCACCAGGAGTTCCACAGCCCGCCTAGCCAGCTAGAGGTGGGGGTAAATGTGCTAGAGGTGGAGGTAGAGGTCCTAGAGGTGGAGCTCAGTCCATTAGAGGTAGAGGCCAGCCAGTAGCAGGCCGTCCTAGAGATGTAGTCCAGGGTGGTAGGGCCCAACCCCGATGTTATGCTCTCCCAGCCATGCTCGAGGCTGAGGCTTCAGATGCGATTATCACATGTACTGCTCTGGTTTGTGATAGAGATGCTTCAGTGTTATTTGATCCAGGGTCTACATACTCGTATGTGTCATCTTATTTTGCACCGTACCTGGTCATGCCTAGTGATTCATTGAGTGTTCTCATTTATGTGTCTATACTGGTGAGGGATTTTATTGTGGTATGTTCTATGGCTCTTGTGTAGTTGTGATTGGGGTTCATCAGTTGAGATCGAAGAGTTTTCCTTCTGTTCGTGTCCAGCGGAGAGGTAGACTCCTAAGGCATCGACCTGGGAGTCCGAGTCCGATATGCGGAGCTTTTATCCCCATCTTTTTCCCTGACTCGGGTACTTCCTTCTTCTGTCTGTTTGAGGACGAACAATTGTTTTAGAGATGGAGGATCCGATGACCCAAAAGGTCATCACTTGCTTTTAAATTAAATTCTGTATTTCTGAGGCCTTGAAAACCTCATATAGAGCCACCTCGATTTGCATGCGCAGTTTGGGCGTGTAGCCAAAAGCTTAAATATGAAGATTTGTGAAAAATGGTAAAATTTGGCTATAAACTGAGTAAATTTGACTCCGGTCAATGTTTTGGGTATACGGACTCGGACCCGTAATTTGACGGTCCCGAAGGCCTCTAGGAAACTATGGGACTTGGGCGTATGCCCGGAATCGAATTCTAAGGTCCCAAGCCTGAGAAATAACATTTTAAGAAAATTATTTTTCTGAAATTGTTTAAGGTATTTTGGAATGAAATTTAATTAGAACATGATGGTATCAGGCTCGTATTTTGGTTCCGGCGCCCGGTACAGGTCTTATATATGATTTAAGAATTCTTTGAAATTTGGTGAAAAACGAATGTCATTTGACGTGATTCGGACCTGAATTGCAAATGTTGATGTTTTATGACATTTGAGAAAATTCTTTGATTTTGAGGTTTAATTCGTTGTTGTTGAGGTTATTTTGGTTATTTTATCGCACGGATAAGTTCTTATGATATCATTGAGTTAATATGTATGTTTGCTTGGGAGCTCCGAGGGATGGGGTATGTTTCGGAAGGTTTCGGACTAAAGAAAAATTGTAGGTTTTCAGTTGTTGGGTTTCTGATGTTTCCTTCTTCGCGTTTGCGGGAGGACCCTCGCAAACATGATGTGTTAAATTTTGGCGAGGGAAAATTCCTTCTACGCGAACGCGTAGCACTGGTCGTGAATGCGAGACATTTGGGGGGTTATCCGTTCGCGGACGCGAAGGCCAAATAAGCCTGGGCGGGGTGGAGCAATTGTTCTACACGAACGCAAGGGCTCGAGGGGTTTGCTTTCTGCGAATGCGAGCCCAATATCGCGAATGCGAAGATCTTCAGGCCTGACTCATCGCAAAATGATGAGCCTGTCACGAACGCGAAGGGCAATTTTGCCCAGTTGTATTAAAAGACCAAAATAGAACACTTACGGTATTTTCATACAATTTCATAAACCTCTTCTTCTCCAAAGCTCTTAGGTGATTTTTGAAGCATTTCTTACCGTAATCTCTTAGGTAAGTAATTTTTAACTTGTTATTTTTCATTTTTATCAACACTCACTATATTTTTAGGCCTAAAATATGAGATTAAGGGTGGAAAATTAGAGATTTTGGTAGAGTTATGGCTTTTTGATTAATTGTGATTTAGACCTCGTTTTGGGGTTGAATTCTATAAATAACTAAATATTTGGGTTCGTGGGTGAATGAGGGATCAGAGTTTGGTTCAAACCTCGTGTTTTGACCAAGCGGGCCCGGGGTCTCTTTTTGGTTTTTTGGGAAGAATGAGTAGAAAGCTATAATTAGACACTGGAATTGAATTATTTAGCGTTTATTGATGTTATAAAGTCAATTATGTATAGATACGATTGATTTGGAGTCGAATTTGAAAGGAAAGGCGGTGTTTGATGCTTGAGTT
This sequence comes from Nicotiana benthamiana, assembly GCA_034376525.1. Classification (NCBI taxonomy): domain Eukaryota; kingdom Viridiplantae; phylum Streptophyta; class Magnoliopsida; order Solanales; family Solanaceae; genus Nicotiana; species Nicotiana benthamiana. The sequence goes on from CM067341.1 coordinate 21,580,419, forward strand.
GGCCGTGGAAGTTTGAGGTAAGTGTTTGGTCTAACCTTAGATTGAGGTATTAGGGGTTGAGTCTTATTTATACGAGTATCTATACGTTGGTGTCTAGCCTGACCGTGAGTCTTTATATGATGAATATCTTGATTTTGTTGTAACTTTCATGCCTTGTTGATGATTTTTATTTGTTATGAAAAGTTTACGGAAGGAATTGTGACCTTTGAACATCCAAGAGCATTGGCTCAAGTGGTAAAGTTAGTTGTGAAAGAAAAAGAAAGAGTTATTAAATTGTTCCCCTGCCGGGGAATTATTGCTTTATTGGTTATTTCCATTTTCGGGATCATGATATTATTGATGTTGTTCCCTTGCCGCAATTTAATTGTTTAATTATTGTTCCCTGCCATGATTCCTATTATAATCTTGTTTATTCCCCTACCTCCTTTGTTTGTAATTGTTGTTTGGGTGAGGACAAATGTTAAAGCACGAAGGGTAATGCCGTGTATTACTTATTTTGGTGAGAAAATAGTGTAAAGTACGAAGGGTGATGCCGTGTATTACTTGTTTTAGTGAGGAAAGAATGTAAAGAATGAAGGGTGATACAATGTAATATTTATGATTGTGAGGAAAGGGTGTAAAACACGAATGATGATGCCGTGCCGCACGATGTACCATTTCGTGCCGATCATATTGATTATATGGTAAGGAAAGAGAGTAAAAGTACGAACAATGATGTCATACATGCTTTTATTATATAATTTCTTTGGTGAGGATGAGAGTAAATGCACGAAGGGTGATACCGTGCATTTATTGATTCTGATTCTTTATTGGTATCTGTGTTATGTTTATTCCTTCGTTACTTGATGTCTTTCTATTTGGACTTGTTATCTCCCTACAACATGCTCCACCTCCCATATTGACTATTTATCTATGTATTTCTTTTCCGCTATATGTATATATATATATATATATATATATATATATATATATATATATATATATATATATATATATATATATATATATATATTTGAATTGCACAAGTTTATTTGGTAGTATAGTCCTAGCTTTGTCACTACTTCGCCGAGGTTAGGGTAGGCACTTACGAGCACATGAGGTCGGTTGTACTGATACTATATTCTGCACTATGTGCAGATCTCGGAGCAGCTTTCAAACAATAGTTTGAGTGCTTCCTTCAGTCCACCCGGAGACCCAAGGTAGACTTGCAGGCATCCGCAGGTCCACGTGTCTCCCTCTGTCTCTATTTCTCTGTTTCATTTCCCTTTTATTCAGAAACAATGTACTGTTATTTCTTCAGACTTTGTAAGTAGTAATCTTAGATAGTCTGTGATATTGTGACACCAGATTTTGGGTGGTTGAGACTCAAGTAATTGTAATAGACGTAGAATTCAGATGTTTAATTTTTATCTTCCGCTTAATTATTTAAAGTTTCGCTATTTCCTGTTATCGCTTTATGACTATTAAAAAGAAGTAATTTGATAACGAAGTAGCCATTTAGGGATTGGCTTGCCTAGCTCTCAATGGCTCCATAATGACTCCCAAGGGTAGGAAATCCGGATCGTGACAGTAATCAATAAATAACCAATGAGTCTAACCTTTACATTTGCAAAGCCTCAAATTAGGGGTTCCTCAAGTTAGGAAAACTAAGAATTCTCCCAAAAGTGATCATATACAAGATACCATGGATAATATAGGTAACCCATATTATCAACCATTTAACTCTTTTTTTATCCGTATAAAATATGGGTCTGGTCGGATAATTGATCCATTTTTTCATTATCTGTTTTTTATCTGACCCGACATGCCTATTTGCCACTTCCTAATATATATATATATATATATATATATATATATATATATATATATATATATACACATACACATACATACATACACACACACATAACCATAAGAAACTACTATTATTTTTGGGAAATTTTCATAAAGCACTATCTTTTAGTAGTAATTAGTCATCTATAGATACCATTTACAATATTACAGATTATAGATATCTTTTATGTGGTTATAAGATGTATTTAAGCTATTGTATTTATGAATACAATAGCAAAAATAGACATGAATCAAGGAAGTCCACCTAATCAGCTGTTGTATTTGAATGTATTCGACTGTATTTATGGAGTGAAACATGGGATTACAGCTAGACAGGTTATTGTATTCGACTGTATTCACGGCGTGAAATAGGGGGATTACACTATTTTTAAAATGAAAAGTGAATCATTTAACATAATTCAACATACTCAAATTATAATACAAAAATTTGTACTTTCAGTTATAAAAAAGATTCTCAACCAAAAAATATCCAAAAAACTTAGCAATCTTCAGAGAAATTATGTAATACATCTGAATACATAAATTATATTAATTAAATAATATTCATCGACTTATTCTTAATTCTATCAGTAATTGTCTGAGATAAAAACTCAAATAAGCCCTTAATGTTAAGGTAATTAGCAGCAAGTAGAACTTCTAACATGTTTTTGAAGCTAGTGTTTATGAATTTCTTGTCGAAAATTATTAGCATAAAGATTGTTGGTAAGAATCTTGAACATACAATCTTTAAGAATCATTGTATTTATGCACACGAATAAGTTTAATGACGGGGCGGCTCTAAAATGGACTTTGCATAAATTCGACGGAAGAAGGAGGAGATCGAAAATTTTAATGGGATGGAGGAAGAGAATGCGATGTATCAAAGTAGATAGAGAGAAAATAGTGTAACTGATTAGCGTATTTAGTGGCTTAGGGCTAAGAGGTAACTAATTAACTATTTTACTATAAATTTTAAAATATATCTATAAAATATAAATTTTAAAAATAATATTTACTTAAAATAAATAATAAGCTAATATTTGCTATATGAGGTAAAAATTCCATTATTTTTTGCTGCGTCCGCTAATTTTCAAAGATGGCAGACACTGGACTTTTGTTAAATGAAGCCCAAACTCCATGGGCTTATATAGGCCCATTCACAGACCGGGATGCAACAAATTACAACAGCTATAAACCCTAGCATCCCATCGTACTACTTTTCTCTTACGAAAAACCCTCGCTGGAGCAACGTGAAGAGAGATCTGCATCGGCGCCGCAACAGCAGCAGAAGTGAAGATGGAGGCACCGAGAACTGTGAAAGATGTTTCCCCTCACGAATTTGTGAAGGCTTATGCCGCTCACCTTAAGCGCTCCGGCAAGGTATATGCTTTGAATGTGTATATGTATTTGCATATATAGATTCATTCATTTATGTGTACAGTGATTGATAATAGCTCTTATAGTGTGCAATGAGCTTAGTACCCTCATGAATATGTAGAATTTGTGAATAATCATGAGTTTTCTCTGCGCCTTATTTGTTTGTACTAATTAGCTTCGATTTTGGTGTATAAATTTTCTGTAGAAATTCCCAACTGCTATAGGTTTCATATTAAAATTAATTCGTCATTGAACATTTGATAGTCAGTAATTAACTAACTAATACCAAAGAACCAACTTACTTTTGACAATCTTCTTCATATAATATGCGGACTTACGGAAAAGTTTTCTTTAGCTATTTGTTCCTATTAGAAAAAAGGCATTCTTAGTTTAATAAAGATGTTTTCTGATTTAAACTTGCATTTGGTTTAGTGCTGTGTGTAGCACACATGTGCTTAATTTAGTCTGTCTTGTTTAGATACTTACTGAAAGACTGATGTCGAAAAAGCTAGTTCTTGGAGAGTATTAGTAGATATAGAAATGAAGCTTGTTGAGTGCTATTCGGATAAAGTGTACTGTAAACAACTAAAATTGTTAGAGATGGGACACTTTTGTTTACTTCTTTAGGTTTGCAGCACTGGCTTGATTCTTTTTCTTGAATCAAGTACATGGAAATATTCTATTCATTGGTGTTGATGAAACTTGTTTGAAGTGTAGCTGTTGGTGTATTGCTGTCTGTGAGACTTGAATCTTAGACTGCTTTCTTACTCTGATAGTACATAGATTTAGTGAGTCTGCTTCATCTAGATGCTTAAGTCTGCAGATAGGTGATACCTAAGAGGATAATTTTTGTTTTAGGTTTGCATATTCTAAGTTGTTAAAATGATTGTTCATCTTGAATGAGTTCATTGTTTGCTATATTTAAGAGCAAAATTCTGAACTATTTTACCGCAAGTTATTTCTTTTGTGAAGTAGACATTGTGCTTTAACTGGCTTTATAGACCTAGCATAAAGGTATTTTTGTTTTAGGCTTGCATATTCTAAGCTGTTAAAATGATTGTTCACCTTGAATGAGTTAATTGTTTGCTATATTTAAGAGTTCTGAACTATTTTACCGCAAGTTATTTCTTTGTGAAGTAGACATTGTGCTTTAACTGGCTTTATAGACCTAGCATAAAGGTATATCATGCTCTTTATAGTTAAATTCTGGGCTTCCAGCCAATGTTACTGCTGCAATTTCTTTGAAGTGTCAGTTGAATATTATGGTGATTATGCTTGTCTGTTCTTGCTTATTACCTTTGCTTTATGCAGATGGAGCTCCCTGAGTGGACTGATCTCGTCAAGACTGGTAAACTCAAAGAGCTTGCTCCATATGACCCTGATTGGTACTACATTAGAGCTGGTATGTTTCATCTCCACTCTCAGAAGAAGGAACTTATCTATAGTAATTACTGTTTTTTCTAACATTTCTTTATTATTTTGATGTATGGCAGCTTCTATGGCAAGGAAGATTTATTTGAGAGGCGGTATTGGTGTTGGTGGATTCCGAAGAATCTATGGTGGTAACCAGAGGAATGGCAGTCGCCCTCGTCATTTCTGTAAGAGCAGTGGTTCAGTTGCACGCAACATACTTCAGCAATTGCAGAACATGAACATCGTTGACTTTGATCCTAAGGGGTAAGTCGCCCTTTCGTAAAATCTAATTGCAGCTGAATGTTATGTGTCTCCTTATATTATGGTGGTTGTAGGAATTATATCCATTGATTAGTTAGAAACCTGTTTGGTATTCAACTTTGGAAAGTTATTTTAGGTAGTAAAGATATATAGTTCGCGAGAAGAGCTATAGTTCCTTCTCCCATTTTCTGATATTTTTTGTCCCACATATTGAATGTCACCACTTACTAATATTTATTATTAATCGTTATATGGGTGCCAGCAAATTATTTGGCTTCCTTGTAAAAGGAAACAATGAGGCGAGTGACTTTTCGGTTGAAAATAGGAACACGGTTCATGTGAAAATTAAGATAAAGTGCTTCACCTTCCTCTTAAGGAGACATCCTAATTGCTAGTGGATGCTCGCAACTCAACTTATCAGCTGCATTAAAAATGCCAAATCATTCACTCGTTTGAGATGAATTTTTTTTCCGATGCTGCTGCTTATTATTGTCTATCTGATTGTATTTTTGTTCTTTATCTAGCGGAAGGAGAATCACATCCAATGGGCAGCGTGATCTTGACCAAGTTGCTGGAAGGATTGCTGCTGCTCTTTAAGAGGTGAATTCAGGCAATTTTTTGAATACATGAGTTAGCTCAAACTTGTTTCAGTTTGGATCTATATAAATTTAGGGTACTTTTCAATCAATTTTGTTGATGTTTTGCCTTTCTGAACTTTGCGTCTTTCTCAGTATGTCAGTTTTGCCCTTTCAATACCTAGAGATGTGTTGTGGCATATCTTCCATTCAATGCATCACCGAGTCCAAATTTTACATTGGTCTATTTCCTAATTGATAAAATTCAAAAGCCTTGTTGGAATTATATTTCCTTGTTTACATGAAGAAATTGCCGGTTAATGCTCATCTCTTATGGAAGAGGGACACGTATCTTCTTTTGTATTGAGCAATAAGAAATACGAAGTCAAGTATAATGACCAAACTCAGTTTTTGGTCGAAGTCAATGGGATTGCAGGAGGTGTCTGTTAGACACTGGAATTAAAGGATGAAGTCGTCCTAAGATTAGGATTCTTGTTTCTAGTGTTTGCGTCAAACATACCATCTTTCAACAGGTTGTCTTAATTATATTTCGTGTTTTTGCAACTCCATCGTTAAGGTTGAGATTTTATTGTTAAACAAAATTATGAGTCAGACTATCTATTCGTTCTCATTTTGGACCGAAACAAATTTAGAAGCTGGTTATTTTTTCAAAATTAGACGAGTTAATTTATTTTTAGCTTTGAACATTAGACGAAGATCTAATTGGAAAGATAAAATGATCACCTTCCAGGCTTCTAATAAAAGATCATAAAAGTGGCGATTTGTTTAAACCAGCCATCTTACTTTAACACGCTCAATTTAGTCAAATGTTTAATTGACATTACTGTAAACTTTGTGTGACCGGATGAGCAATTTTTGGGTCTTTTTATTATAGCATGTTTGGTCAAGTTTTCTTGGCCAAAAATAAATTTTTTCCTCTGAAATATTTGTTGAAAAATACTTTTGGTGGTATAAAATAATAAAAAAGAATGTTGCAAAGAAAGAGAGAGACTTATTGTTTTTGGGATCAATTACAATAGAATTGAACCCCTTTATTTATAGGAGAAATATGACTTAACCACCAAGTAGTAAACTCTAAAATCTTTCTAGAATGGAGCATTCACCTTAAATACATATTTATAACTACGCGTTGAATGTTTATTAAATAAATAATGTGCTTCGTTAAAACCTTAACTAAATAAAATCTAGTGGGAAAAAAATTTTAGAGAAGGAAAAAGATAACATATGTCTAACAGTACGCTTTTTGGTCGCTTCATTAAAAACCTTGTAAGGAAAATCTAGTGGGACAAAACCTTGTAAGGAAAAAAGAGTACAATGCGTATTAACTCCCCCGGATAAGAGTATCAATTCATATCTTTAAGTATTTGCGTTCCAATCTTGTGCATCATCTTCAAAAGATCTTTGGTAGAGATTTGATAAATAAATCAGTCTTATTAACTTAACAAATTTGTTTACCTTGAAATCATCATCCCTACTAGATGTATTGTCTTCATCTGATCTTGTTGGAATTTTCAGTTCAATATCTTCACATAGATGTGAAAACTCTTGCTATCATATTATCATGCCAATAGTTTTAGCGAGATATATTTATGCACAAATTGCAATGAGGAAGCGGTACTTCAAGGTCAAGAATTGTATATGCTTCAAGCAATTTAAGTCCTTCATGGATCGACATATAAGTTAAGTCATATAAACCATTTAAATAGACTTTAGATGCATATCAAGTTTTCATGTCATGCTAGACATAAAAATATCGAAAACTGATTGTATATATCATTGTCTTTATACTTTCAAGTGTTTGAACTACATGTTTAAAACTGCATGCCTTTCCTATAAAACCAATTCTATTCAAAATTGTTTCTCCAGACTTACCAACAAACATTTTATATCTGTTCCAACCTCTTTATTTTCATATAGACATAACATAAAGATCTCTTCATTCATTATTCAAGTACCTGAATCTCTTATGAGATTTTATGAAGTATTATTTTATGTGATTTTCTAGATCACTTACCTCATTTATTATGATCATTTGCTCATCTTCTTTATCAAGAAGTTTATTTGAAATCCATTTGTCTATGCCTTTAAGTGTACCATAGATTTTGTCCTTCTAGAACTTAATAAGAGCAATTGCAATGAGAATATAGTTACTTTCTTTGGATCAGCAAATGCGTCTCGCATGCTTTGTAAATGAATTATCTTTTTATGAACTTCAAGTTCATATTATTTTATTCGAGGATTTAGATGTACAAATGATAATTCACTCCACGTAACTTTTTCTCAATTGTTTATTACATTTCTCCCTCATGTTAGAAAAATTAACCTGCTTCCTTAACTTTGAGAACCCATCTTTGTGCGTTACGGTATTAATCAAAATATACACCGCATATCAATAATAATAAAATAGAATTATTTGATTCCCGACTCTGAACCACTTGTGAAGGAGAATATAATATGTTTTTGAATATTACATTATATATATATATATATATATATATATATATATATATATATATATATATATATATATATATATATATATATATATATATATCTATTATTCTGATTTAGTGATGAAATGAATTTACTATTTAAAAAAAAATATTACATATATCAAACTGATAAAGATAACTTTGTTCTTATAAGCAATAGTTTAGCTATTAAGTGGGGACATTCAATAAATTATTTTGCTAAACCAATTGTGATATGAACCAACTTATTAAGATGAACTATTTTGAATTAAAATCTGGAAATTATGCTCTAAATCAAATTATTGAGCAAGCTACCTCGCGAACATCATGTTGCGGGTTAATAATAATCGCACATGTAACCTTCTCATAGATGCATCTTTATGGTATACATAACAGGTGAATGGACCCATATTCACCTTTGATATTTCCAGCATTCATGTGATTCAATTCCAATTTTAGTTGGTCTATTAATTAATAAGAACAAGCAATGTGAGAGAATTTGTAAAGAACTTTCTAGTTCTTTAATATTTACTCATGTGAAGTCTCTTTTATTTTTGCACATCATACTTAAATTGATAAGGCTAAACCAATTTTGCCAACTGAATAAATTATCAATATCGATAAACTTCAGATTTACACTATGACGTGTGCAATTATCAATAAACTCCAAGTTTATTATGATATGAATTTTTATATCAATAAACACCCACTTTATTATCGTATCCTTTTATTTGTGTAGTACAAATTAGAGAATAAAGCGGGTAGCTTTTCACATACATATTACCCCACTACTAGTTGTAGTAATAGAATATATTAAATCTTTCCTTTATTTATAGTCTATATATAATAAATCGCTTTCGCGAATACTTTGAAAACTGAATAAATTTCTTTGAGACTTACTACAACACAATACCTTATTTGTAATTAATTGTGTTTCTCCAAAATAATATAATTGGTGATGATATGCTATAATTACACATTTTAGTCGATTATTACACTTTTAATTTACTGCACTTTAGTTGAGTTTGCACTTTAATTGTTAGTGTTTTGCACTGATTGTGTGTTTGATGCATGTTAAGAGTGATTCCGAGCTATATAGATGTTATGGAATGAATTCAAGTGATTTGGAGCTTTGAAATTTGAGAAAAAGTCCAAGGAATTAAGCGTGGATCACATTAGGGGATCAACGGAAGATTGAGAAACAAAACGAAGAATCGAGTAGGCATATTGTGCACCGTCTAGTAAAATACACTTAACTTTTTTCTCAAAATTCCATTTGGGCTCAACAATATATGATTGGAAAGCTAACTCAAAGGGCTACAATTTGCATGTTTTAAGTTTTTCAAATTCCAAATAGAACAGGGAGAAAAACGCAGTCGAGATCGCAACCGCGGACTTGAGGCGGACCTAAGGCAATATACCTGCCATATACCGAGGTTGACCGTGGCTACGTCAGTCAAAACGTGAAATATTGTACTTTTCACGTAGGATAAGGTATAATTATTTGGTCCTGATCCTGCTTGGTATATATTCATGGAAAACGGTATCTTTGAAGGATTGCATATACTTTTGACAGAATTTAGACCTAAGGAGGCTAAGGAGACCGGAGATTTGATCTAAGGAAGCAGAAACACAAATGGAGAAAGGCGAGGGATTCTTCAACAAGGTTTTCCTTCCTCTTCCGTTTTTTTAATTGTTGGTTATGATATTTAGTATTGTAGTTTTACATACTATTATAAATAGCTAATTCGGATTTCTCTACTTATTCTACTACGTGTTTGTTGTTGTTGATTGAATGATCATCAATTGACTGTGCTTATTTTTAGTGTGTACAGCTTGAGAGAGAGTACATATTTATGTAGTTGTTGAACAATGTCACTCTTAACATATGTGAGAAATCAATATATTGGGTTTAAAGGTAGGTTTTGAAATAACAAAGCCTTGACGTGGTCATAATGAATGGGTAGATAAAGCTAACTAGCGTAGTTCGAGAGAATATGTCTAGTAAATTATTGCAGTTGCTCGGGAGAGAATTACGACATCTAAAGTGCTCACGATCAGTAGAGAATACATTGGCGAAAATTGTAGGGAACATAGCTAGAAGGATTATGATAATTGGAAAAAATCATAACTCTAAACCTCCTTAATTTAGTCTCCAACCCTTAGTCTAGTTAGTTGATAATTTTAATATTTTTTAGTATTTGCTAGTTAATTAGTTAGAAATATAAATCTCAATCTTTATAATTTAGAAAATTATTCAATCTTGTCTTCTTAGTAATATTAAACAGAGACGGCTAAGCCTTAGTTCTCTGTGAGATTCGACTCCGGACTTTTAGACCCGGATTATATTTGCAGCCACCGCTTATCCTTTTTAGGACTAGAGTTTGGCATGATTAAATTTTGGCATCGTTGCCGGGGAACTAACGGTATAGTTGTAGCCGTATATATTGCTAGGGAACTTTTATTTTGTTTTCATTTGTTTTATTTATTTTTTTGTATTTTTTTTATAAATATCGATTTGAGAAATGTGACATCTTAAAATTATGAGAATTTAGATGTAGATAATTTTACTATTGATCTCCATACATATTGTGAAGGAAATCACCCGTGGCAAAATTCTCAAAACGTTCCTAAGAGTGAGTTATGTGCACATAACTCACTCTTATGAACGTTTTGAAAATATGTGTGATGTGTGTGGTGGTAAAAATGGTCACATTCATGGTTGTGCTTATATTTCTTATTTTCCACCAACCCCTTGCTATGATGTGTCTATCTTTTCTTGTGAAGTTAATAGAAACAAAGAACTTGGGAATGCGGACTTGAAGGACATCAAGAATATGCTAAAGTACCATATGGAACAAAAAAATGAGAAACAAATTGCACATAAAAAGGCAAGAGGCAACTATTCACAATTTGGAGGCTCAATTAAGTCAAGTGGTTGAAGCTTTTAATACTCAACAAACAAATATTGAGGAGACAACCCAGCTTTATTACTTTCTTTATTTATTTTTATTTTTTTAAATTGTATTACTTTTATAGTGTCAATTTTTTATTTTCTAGGAGCATGGAAAGCAAAGGTATTGGAAGGATGCAACAGCAAAAACAAATGGTTGGAACTAAGTGTGAGATACCCGTACGAAGGACCAAGCTTGGAAGAAGTCTGAGTATCTCATGAGCTGTTAGTGCTTCAGCCTTTGGCTACCAGGGGGTCTCTTTTACCCTTTTATTAGTTATGGTGTGTATTTTGAACAATGCATAATTTTAAGTGTGGGGTGAGGAGATTGTTTGAGTGACTTTCTATGCTATTTTAGTTGTATTAGTTTAATTGAATAATTTTTTTTAAATAGAAAAGATTGGACTTTTCCCAACGATGGATCTATTTGATAATTTTCTTGAGTGATTTAAGTTTAAAGAAAAAAAAATAAAAGGATTTTCTTTTGTTAGGTAGTGTAGCAATCACTCATTGGTTTTTCTTTAAACCACAATTTTTTTTCAAGGGTTTTATTTGAATCAGGTGTAGTTATTTTTTTTTGGAGTAGGAGTCATTGTGTTGTGCTTTGAATAAAGCATATCTGTTGACTTGGTTATGCCTTAAGAATAGTGAGTACTTTGGTTGTGACACATAGGCTCAGTCTTTGACTCTTGTATAAGTACCTTAAATTGTGTAATATTAACTTTGCTTAACTGCTTTGACTAGAGTGTCTATGAATCCAATCCTGAGTGAGTTATGTGCTATGTGTGTATTAGGTTTTGCGTTATTCAGTACATTACAATTGATGCTTAGAACTTGCTCCATGTATTTGTTAGCGAAATAATAGTGTTTTTCAGTCTTGGAAGTGATATAGGCATTTCCCTGTTGAGCCAGATATGTATATTTTACCCACCTAATTGTTATGTATCGTAGTTAGCCCATTTGAACCTTCTAACCTCGCACGAGCACTTGAATTGTGATGATTTATGTAAATGTTAAAGTGTGGGGTGGTTAGTTTGGCTTTTGAGTGGAACTAATGAAATCGGGAGAAATGTGCACTGTTTTGAACAAGTAAGAGCCACTTGAGTTGAAAAAAATATAGTTGTATTGTTGTCGAAAAAATTCCTTTTGATAAGTGGTGGATCTTGATGTAAGTGTGCTTAAAGAAGAATGGCTTAATATACATTGATATGAATGTGAAATTTTGGTTTGAAAAGTATAGGGTTTGAATGTTAAATTATATGTATTTAAAGTGCTTAGGGAGGTGTAGTCACTCTTATATCTAAATGTGTCATACCCGTCACATAGCCTACATTATAACCAAATTAAATCCTAATTGATCCTAGATTGAATGAGCTCGATTAGTGGAGTAATACACTACGGGCATGCTTATGGTGCATCTTTTGTGTCATATGAATGTTATTTCTGAGAGTGAATGAATTCTTTCTATCTTGAGTTTCTAAGTGTTCTAAAATTTTATTGTGTGGAACTACTCTCTTTTGTTGTGTGAGAGCACTTGATTCGTGAAGGAAAGGTAATATCAGTGACCTCTACGTTAGAGTAAGTGGGTGAGTTGTGAATATTGCGTGGTACTTGGTCTATTTTAAATATTCTTGGTGTGATGAGTTAGAAAAATTGTTTAAAAAGGTCGTATCTATAAAAAAAAGTATAATTTGATTGCTTGAGAAAGAGCAATGGTTTAAGTGTGGGGTGTTGATGATAGGCTATAATTACGTATTTTAGTTAATATTACACTCTAATTTACAACACTTTAGTTGAGTTTGTTTAATCGTTAGTGTTTTGCACTGATTGTGTGCTTTATGCGTTTTAGGAGTGACTCAGAGCTATATAGATGTTATGGAATAAAGTCAAGTGGTTTGGATCTTTGAAGTCTGAGTAAAAACCCAAAGAATTAAGCCGGTATTGTATTCGGGGATCAACGGATGATAGAGCAACAAAACAAAGAATCGAGTAGGCATATTATGCACTGTCTAGTAAAATACACATAACTTTTTGCTCAAAGCTCCATTTGGGTTCCATAATATATGATTGAAAATATAACTCAAAGAGCTAAAAATTTTGTGTTTTACGATTTTCTAAATTCCAATAGGAACATGGTGAAAAATGCAGTCAAAATCGCGACCGCGGACCTGAGGCAGACCCAAGGCAGTATACCTGCCATATACAGCGGTTGACCGCGTCCGCGGCAGTCCAAACATGTTATATTGTCCTTTTCACATAGGAGAAGGTATAATTATTTGGCCCCGACTCTACTTAGTATATATACATGAAATACGATATTTTTGAAGGGTTGGACATACTTTTGACAGAATATAGACTTAAGGAGGCTAAGGAGATCGGAGATTCGACCTAAGGTGGCAGAGACACAATAGAAGCATGGCGGGGGATTCTTCAACAAGTTTTTTGTCACAACTCAGATTTCCCACCCTCGGGAGTCGTGATGGCGCCTACTAAATATGAGCTAGGCAAGTTAATTCCTTAGCTACTTACTTCATTACTCAATTATTTATTTTTAACAAATAATAAGCGATAACTTGAAAACGACGGAACTTTAAATAATTAAGCGGAAGATAACAATTTAATATTTGAAATCTACATCTATTACAACCCTTAATTATTGAGCACCCAAAACCTGGCGTCACAGTGTCACAGGCTATCTAAGATTTACTACGTATAAGGTCTGAAGAAAAACACAATAAAGTGTTTCTTAACAAAAGATAATTAAACAGGGAATGAAGATAGAGGGAGACGCAGGTCTCACGAACGTCTGCAGGCCTACCTTGGGTCTCCGAGTGAACTGAAGGAGCCCTTTCAACTACTGATGCTGACCGACTAGATCTGTGCAAAAGAGCACAGAGTGCAGTATCAGTGCAACCGACCCCATGTGTTGGTAAGTGCCTAGACTAACCTCGGCGAAGTAGCGACGAGGCTAGGACCAGACTACTAATTAAACCAGTGCAATTTAACTATATATAGTGGAAGAAAAGTACATAAATAGACAGTCACATATAGTCAAGTATGGGAAGGGGAAAATATGCTGTGGGAAAACATCAAATAGTAACAGAAAAACAACAATAAATATGAGGATCGCCACAGTTATATTGAAAATAGGAAGGAAAATCATGTTGCGGGGTACAACAAGTATCAATAGGAATTCAACCATTTAGTGTAGATAAACCGTAACACAATCATCAATAAAGATTGTGAAAATCAAAAGCAAGTGCACAGCATCACCCTTCGTGTTTTTACTCTCTCTCACCAAAACAATACGCGGCATCACCCTTCGTGCTTTACGCTCTTCCTCACCCAAACATCAATCACAAGGCAAATAGGGTAAGGGAATCTATAACCTTGAAGTAAAATCAAATAACAACAAGTGATGAAAAAAATGAATATGTGTATATAGCATAAAAGAAATGCAGGTAATAACCAGTGAATGTGGGAGGGGAAAACATGTTGTGGGGGGGGATAATAGTTACGAATAGAAACATCAAATAAGGAATGAAACAACAAAGCCAGAATATCAACAAGAATCACAAAATCGACAAGTTGAACAACATCACCCTTCGTGCTTTACTCTCGTCCTCACCCGCACGATGTTTATAATAAAAACGTGCATGACATCACCCTTCGTGCTTTTACTATCATTCTCACTAAATCAATCATATCATAACAATGTGCACGGCATCACCCTTCGTGCTTTTACTCTCTTTTCTCACAATATAGTCAATGAATATCAGTAAGGAATGGTACATCGTACGACACGATATCATCCTTTGTGCTTTACACGCTTCCTCACAATAGCAGACAGTACGCGACATCACCCTTCATGCTTTATCACTCTTCCTCACTAAAACAACAATCACAAAAAAGGGGCAAGGAAGTAAACATAATAATAATAGAAATCCCTGCAAGGGAATACAATTAATTAGTTAAATACCGGCAAGGGAACAATATCAATGAATTTCAATATCCCGGTAAGGGAGAAAATCAACAAAACGGCAAAACAGCCCGGCAAGGGAATAACCAACAACTCTTTCTCTTTCTTTCACTTTCATTTCATAACTCACTTTACCACTTGAGTCAATGCTCCAACGGGTTCAATTATTTCATATACTTTCACAACTCGTATTACAACTCGAGCCAATACTCCTCAACGTTCATATCTCACAATTTCTTTCACATGCTCTTTATATCATATAGAAGTCATCAATTAACATGGGAGATACAACAATATCAAATATTCGCTATATAAATACTTACGGTCATGCTATACACCGATGTATAGATACTCGTCACCATGCCTATACATCGCACTCAACAATTAGCAAGTAAAAAATAAGACTCAACACCTATTCCCTCAAGCTAAGGTTAGACCAAATACTTACCTCAAACCTTCACGGTCAAATCAATCCACAGTCACCACTTTCCCTCTCGAATCTGGCTCCAACCCAATCGAATCTATGCATAATTGACTCAATACCATCAATAAGAGCTAAACAAACCAATTCCTATGTTAAATTACAACATTCCAATCATTCTTCCCAAAATCCCAAAAATCGACCTCGGGCCCGCTTGGTCAAAACACGAGGTTCGAACCAAAACCGTATCACCCATTCATCCACGAGCCTGAATATATAATTTATTTTCAAATTTGACCCAAAAAGAGGTCTAAGTCAAGATAATTCAAAAAGCCCTAACTCTATCCAAATCCCCAAATTTTTTAACCTAAATTACATATTTTAGGTTTAGGAATTCATTAGATGTTGATGAAAAATGAAGGAAACGAGTTAAGGATTACTAACCCACGAAGTTTTGGTGAAAGAAAGCTTCAATGGATGCCTAAGGACCTTGGAGAAGAAGGAGTTCGTGAAAACTTAATGAAACTCCGTCACTGTTCTATTTTGGAAATTTTTAAATAACTGGGCAAAATTGCCCTTCACGTTCGTGACAGGCTGGTCAAGTTCGCGATTCCTCTTCCAATTTTTTTCATTGTTGGTTATAATTTTTAGTATTGTAGTTTTACATACTATTATGAATAGCTAATTCATTGTCTAGGGTTTTGATAAAACCTTTTATAAGATAAATTTTTGTTATGTTTTTTTATAATTGAGCCATTGGATTTCTATATCTGTTCTACTACGTATTTGTTATTGTTGATTAAATGACCATCAATTGACTATGCCTATTTAGTGTGTACAGCTTGAGAGAGAGTACATATTTAGGTAGTTGTTGAACAACGTCACTCGTAATGTATGTGAGAAATCAATATCTTGGGTTTAAAGGTAGATTTAGAAATAATAAAGCCTTGACATGGTCATAATGAGTGGTTAGATAAAGCTAACTAGCGTAGTTCGAGAGAATATGTCTAGTAAATAATTGTAATTGCTCAAGATAGAATTACGACATCTAAAGTGCTCACGATCAGTAGAGAATACATTGGCGAAAATTGTAGGGAACATAGCTAGAAGGATACCGATAATTAGGCAAATCATAACTTTAGACCTCTTTAATTTAGTCTCCAACCCTTAGTCTAGTTAGTTGATAATTTTATCATTTTCTAGTATTTGCTAGTTAATTAGTTAGAAATATAAATCTCAATCTTTATAATTTAGAAAATTATTCAATCTTGTCTTCTTAGTGATATTAAACAGAGACGACTAAGCCTTAGTTCTCTGTGGGATTTGACTCCAAACTTTTAGGCCGGATCATATTTGCAGCAGCCGCTTATCCTTTTTAGGACTAGAGTTGGGCGTGATCAATTGGCTCTTGCAGAGTTCTCAATTTATTTTGTATATCACATATTCATCAACATCCATATGGTAAATATCTCTTTTAAAGAGAAGTTCTACTATTATAGTTATTATCAAAATTATATGCAAGATATGTTTTTGCATTACTGTTATTCTTTAATAATCATTGTCAAAATATTTTGGCATACAATACCTATGTGACCAATATAATAACCTTTCATGCCATAATAATGACATTATTTTCTTATTTTAACTCAAAACCCCTTCTAGAGGCGCGTGTGGTGTCTACCACTAGCAACGTTCGTATTATTTCAAGAATGAATATGTATTCATAAATCACAGGTTGTCACACATCATGCGTAAACCATAATCATCTATATGTGTTTTACGAAATCTCATGTCAAATCGATGACAAATATTACTTTTTACAAAGTGAAAGACTATTTTAAGAATCCTTATTGTTTTCATTACTACTATGATGACGATTAAATTTCGTCTATTGCCACGTCCACATCCATTGATACCTTCATGGTAATAATTTTGTCTTCTTTCCAGCTTATCACATACTGCTATCACATTCTCTTAAGGGAATGAGAATGAAGCAAATTCAATGGGACGGGTTTTTAACAATTTGTCCACAATCATACATGAATTTGATCATGATAATGTATAGAAATTTTGTCACTTTGGATTTTTATATTTTCTTTCAAACTCCATTAGAGTTACAATAAAAATTTATCGTCTTTGCTTGTATTTAAAATCAAATTATAGAATGTCAAGAATTTGAAAATGAAAAGTAAAATACTTACCTTAAATCCAGAATTTAATCATGAAGGAAGCTCATGGAACAATTGACAATCACTATGCCCAATCCCGAAGTTTCTACTCAATTGGTTAGAGTCTCGTGTTGATAACATGGTATAAAACAATAACAAAGAATATCTTAGAATATTTTTTTAACTCATGAACATATATTATGAGATAAATATATCTTAGAATATTTTTTAAATTTACATCATGTGTCATTTTTAAAAGATCACTATTACTAACAAATTGATATGATATTAGAATTTGAATTGGAATGCAATTTGAGTAGCTTGCATTAAGGTTAAACCAAGTATGGTGTCGAAAAATAAACTACTTAACAATTTTAAGATAATATATGCAATATTTTATACTAATAATCAACTAATTTTACATTTAGTGATTCAAAGAACAAAACTTTTGCATATATAGGGTATTACAAATTTAAATTTTGGGGCTAGAGATATCGATAAACTTAATCTGGAGTCATACTGAAATGCCAAAGAATTATTTAAATCTTCAGATAATGATTAAAGCGAATTTTAAATTAAGGATAATAACTTCAGTTACATCATTTTAAAGATAATCAATATATATATATATATATATATATATATATATATATATATATATATATATATATATAAAGTTTTAGAAATTTAAATTTTAAAATAATATTTTTTGAAAGATAAAATTATACCAAATAAGAGTTTAAGCCGTAGTATAAGAGTCACGTCGTAATCAAAGAATTGTTTATATCGTATCGACCATTGTACTTTTCCATAAATAAGAGTTGTTATTCAGAAGAGAAAAGCTTTTCATAAAGCCAAAATGTGATATATCAAGTCAAAGAACCCTCATGCCTGCTATAAATGTGGACATATAGGCTATTATGCAAAAGATTGCATGTCAAAGATAAAATTAAAGACCTGGGTTTAGATGATAGTATCAAAGAATCGTTATACAAAATTCTTTTGAACTCTTCACCAGATATATCTGATACAGATGAAAATAATTCGTCAACAAGTGAAGACTTACGAATCCTTCACGAAGAGAATTATATTTCATCTTCTGAAGATGAGCAAGAGTTTTGTGATAAGGGAAAATTCTCAAATAATTGTTGTAATACCAAGATCTTTTTAATATTTACTCTTAATTTTATGGTTTAAATATCAATGTCTTGACCAATGATAGCATGATTGAGTTATTACGGGTTATTAAAGACCCTGAATTAAGGTCCCAAATTATTGAAAAACTTCCTACAAGTTCAGATTAGGGACAGAGATGGAAGAAATTCCATCTCAAGAGGGATCATACACCATGTCTGAAATAAGAAAGATGGTGAAAAATAAGTTTCAACCTGAAAGGGTGGCTACTGTCCAAGATTTAAGTACATAAATAAATTATCTCAAGAAAGAAATCTCGGAATTAAAGGCTTCAAATGTAGCCTTAGACAAAAGAATTTTCAAATTGAAAAATTCAAATGAGGCTCTCAATATCAAGATTTCTGAGACAAAGGATGAAGAACGTACTTCGAAAGAAGCTACTGCTAATACTTTACTGGCAGCCGTGGATTTTTCTGAAGATGAATTTTTGCAAAAAATTTAGTATTTTACCACTCAAAATATTTTAATAAAAATGAATCTTTTAATCGATTACAATTTTAAAAAAGAATTTGTTGCTTTGGTTGATAGCGGAGCAGACTTGAGTTGTGTAAAAGGAGTTATACTCTCTAGATATTTTTATAAAACTACTCACTGTTAAAAAAATGCTAGCGGTGATCGATTGGGTATTTCTTATAAATTACCTAAAGCTTATATTTGCCACCAAAAATTTGTATATAGAAAGTTTTGTTTTGATAAAAGATATTGATCAGGATTAATAATAGGTGTTCCTTTTTTCCACAATGCCTTTTTCACATTGGGATACAAGAAGTTTTACTGGTATCTATAATGATAGTATTAGTTTATAACTCAATCAATCCAAGATTTTTAAATGAAATAATTTCTGACAGAATTTCTTCAAAAGTCAATCAAATTGAATGTTTGAAAAATGAGATTTGTTTCATTACTATTGAACAGGATTTAAAAAATCCTAAATTAATAAAAAAAAATAATTTCTTAAGAACCACTTTTTACCTCTATCTGTGGTAACCATCCAAATCAATTTTGGAATAGGAAAAAGCATATCATAAGTCTTCCTTATGAAGAAGGATTTCTGAGGATAATATCTCTACTAAGGCTCGTCCTTGTCAAATGAACTCCGATTAGTTGGAGTTATGCAAAAAGGAGATTAATTCCTTACAGCAAAAGGGTTTAATAAAAGTCCAAATGATCTTGCACTGCTTTTTACGTTAATAAGTATGTTGATCATGAATGAGGAGTTCCTAGATAGATATTAACTACAAACCCCTTGATAAGGTTTTAAAATGGATAATATATCCTATTCCTAAAATAAAAGATTTATTAGATAGGTTGCATGATGCCATTATATTATCAAAATCGATTTAAAATCAGGCTATTGGAAAATTCAGATATCTGAATCAGATAAGTATAAAACGAATTTTAATGTTCCAATGGGACAACATGAATGGAACAATGGCATTTGGTTTGAAAACTGCACCATCTGAATTCGAAAAATTATGAACGATAACTTCCTTCCTTATACAAATTTCATAATTGCTTATATTGATGATATATTGGTATTTTCAAAAAAATATTGAGTCTCATTTCAAATATCTTGATTTGTTTTAAAAAATTATTATTCAAAATGGTTTGGTAATATGCAAACCAAAAATTATGATTTTTCAAAATAACGTCAGATTTCTCCGTCATAATATCGAAAAGGTAAAATTACTCCCATTAATAGGAGCATTGAATTTGCTTCTAAATTTCATGATATTATTACTGATAAGACCCAGTTTCAACGATTTTTATGAAGCTTGAATTATATCTCTCCTGTTATAAAGGATCTGGCTAAAGAGATTGCTCTTCTTTATGCTAGATTGAAGAAGAACCCAAAGGCTTGGAGTAACAGTCACACTGCATCAGTCAAGAGAATAAAGCAAAAGGTCAATAATCTTCCGTGTTTGACTCTTGCCAATCCCACTTGGGCAAATGTGGTAGAAATTGATGCCTCTAATATCGGCTGTGGTGGGATATTGAAACAATGTTCTCCATTAGATAATCGGGAAAATGGAATGAATTCCAGAAGAATTATGCGACTATATCTAAAGAAATTATTGCTATTGTTAATGTGTTATGAAATTTCAAACTGATTTATACAATAAGAAATTCTTGATTTGTAATGACCCGACCCGTCGTCACGTGAGTTACCGCTTTATTTTCCCCATTTTCAGCTTCATTATGCTTCATTATCCGTATATTATGTAATCGAGTTGGTTCAGAGAGGTTTTGAGATACTTAGTCTCTTTAAGGAAGGGTTGGTTTGAAAAAGTCAAGCATGTTAGATAATACGCTTAACGCTAGAGGAGGGGGGGGGGGGGTGAATAGCGTTATAATAAAAATTAGCGTAAACTTGCGGAATTTAAAATTTGCAGGAAATAAATAAGTGCGATAAATAAGAAAGAACACACCGAAGTATTCTGGTTCACCACAACCCGTGGCTAGTCCAGTCCCCGAGAGACTCTCTCGAGATTTCCACTAACTTGTCAAGCTTCCGGGTGCTTAACAAACCTTTACAACTTGAGGACACAAGCCTCAACACCTTTGCTCGGAGATACAACATTCCAAGACTTCAACCAAAGGAAACACAAGTTCCTTCACAACTTGAGGACACAAGCCTCAACTACCTTTGCTCGGAGATACAACACTCCAAGACTTCAACCAAGGAAACACAAGTTCCTTCTTACAACAAGAGAATAACAATTCTCTTCAAGTGTACAAAACACTAAGCACTCAAACAAGACACTCCTTAATGAGTAGATATGAGTAAAATAATACGCTCAAGATCGCAACAACTTTCGACAAGAGTTTGGCTCTCAAAAACTTATGTAATGAATATAAAATGATAAGCAATAGAGCATGCAAGCTTATAGCAATTATATGATCAGTTGTTGTGTGTTGTTGTTTTCAAAACACTGAAATGAAGCTGTATTTATAGTTGAAAAACTTGGCATTACTGTTGCCTAATTGCAATTAAGAACTGCTGATTTTACTCTGTGACAATCGATTGTCAAGAATCCACAATCGATTGTTTGCCAATCGTTCCAAAAATCAATCCCAGATTTTACGCTTAACAATTGATTATTCAAGATCAACAATCGATTATTGGCAACGTTCAAAAAATCATTTCCAGATTTTACGTAAAACAATCGATTATACAGAATCAATAATCGATTATTCGGCAACGTTCAAAAAATCCTTTTCAGATTTTAATTTCAACAATCGATTGTACAAAATCAACAATCGATTATTCAGCAACGTTCAAAAAATCTTTTCCAGATTTTAATTTCAACAATCGATTGTACAAAATCAACAATCGATTACCTGACGGTATTTGAAAATATTTTGGCAACGGTTAGTTATACAATCGATTATACTAAGCTAACAATCGATTATATATCAGTTTTGAAAAATCAATTTAGACACTGCCTCGTGACAATCGATTGTTATATACTCACAATCGATTATTTAATAACTTTGAAAAAGTCTGGAAGACACTGTCTCAACACAATCGATTGTCATATGTTCACAATCGATTATTTTGTGACTTTGAAAAATCTGATGGACACTGTCTCTTCACAATCGATTGTCATTAACTTCACAATCGATTATTTTGAGCGTTGAAAAACTTTGATGGACACTGCCTCATCACAATCGATTGTCATAAGGTTCACAATCGATTGTCATGCAGGTTTGAAAAACCTGATGCTCACTGCCTTAACACAATCGATTGTCATTAGTTCACAATCGATTGTCATGCAGTCTTGGCTTAACATAATCGATTATCATAAGTACATAATCGATTATCTTAGTCCATATTTTAGAGGCATGTTTAAAAATCATTTTGACTAAAGTAAATATGCCTGATTTAAAATCATTTAGCATTAAATAAAATATGCATGATTTTGTAAAAATAATTTTACGAGAGAAGCCATGTCATGAGTCAAGTTGTCGGATCGAGATCACAGTTAAGAACGACTCATGTAAAACTATAAAACTTGGTCTTGTGCTTGAATCTCGTTATATATATCAATTGTGCGCTTGTACTTGAACTTCATCATATATCAATTTGCGCATCGTTTGTCATTCATCAAAACCTACACATATGAACACACGTTTTAGTATAATGCTTTGAGAACGTGTTTCCAACAATTTCCCCCTTTTTGATAATGGCAAACTTTAAGCGGGATATGCAAATTAAACAATTCATAATGACGATTCAAGACAAGTAAAGATATGCAACAAGTATATGGATATGCAATTTGTTCCCCCTCAATATATGAATTTCCCCTCAATTTATGCCGATAAGTATTGAGAGTGCATACCCGTTATCTTCCCCCTTTTGCCATTAGCAAAAAAAATGTAATAAGATGGCAAGGATTTACAAAACTTGTTTATTTATTGAAAATAAAGCGTGGTTTCTTAAAGAAAGGACAATAACTCAAATAATAGCAGTACAATCGATTATCGATACGAGATAATCGATTATTAGACGACAGAAACCGATTTTTCTGATGAAGACTCGATTATTGCGCGTCATGCTTTATAATTCCCCCTACCTTTAGGGCGATACCTCGATACTTCTTAGTGTCGACTTCCTTACCTTTCTCATCTTTGTCTAGATGATCGGATGTGCTCATGGGAGTCGCCATTGCTTTTGCATTGTTCATTTCAAATCGTTTAAGCAATTCTTTGCAATATTTGGCTTGGCAAATGAACGTACCTTCTTTCATTTGCTTTACTTGTAATCCCAAAAAGAATGTTAACTCACCCATCATAGACATCTCAAATTCGCTTGTCATTAAATCGGAAATTCCTTGCATAAGACATTGTTAGTAGCACCAAATATGATATCATCCACATATATTTGAACTAATAAAATATCATTGTTTTTATGCTTAACAAAAAGGGTGGTGTCAACTTTCCCCCTAATGAAATCATTTTCCAAAAGAAATTTACTCAATCTTTCATACCAAGCTCGGGGAGCTTGTTTTAAACCATAAAGAGCCTTTTTGAGTTTGAAAACATGATCGGGAGATTTAAAATCTTCAAAACCGGGGGGTTGTTCAACATAAAATTCTTCTTGAATAACACCATTTAGAAAAACACTTTTCACATCCATTTGATATAAATTGAAATTCATAGAAGAGGCAAATGCGAGCAATAGACGAATAGCTTCTAATCTAGCTACGGGAGCATATATTTCTTCATAGTCAATACCCTCTTCTTGGTTATAGCCTTTTGCTACGAGCCTAGCTTTGTTTCTAGTGATTACACCATTTTCATCTAGTTTGTTTCGAAAAACCCATTTCGTACCAATTATGGTATGATTTTCGGGTCTTGGCACCAAATCCCAAACGTCATTCCGTTTGAATTGGTTAAGCTCCTCTTGCATTGCCAAGGTCCAAAATTCATCCCCAATTGCTTCGGAGATGGTTGTTGGTTCAATTTGAGAAACAAAAGCAGTATGTCCTAAGGTGTTCTTAAGGAAGTTTCGGGTACTTACCTTTTCTCCGACGTTGCCAATTACCTGTTCGAGAGGGTGATCTTTGATTGTCCTCCATTCGTTAGGCATTTTAGTTTCTTTCTCCAATTGTGGCGCTTCCTCCGTTGGTTGTTTCAAAAATTCGTCTTGATTTTCCTTAGGCGTTTCCTCTTGTATTTTGTCTTTCAAGCTATTTAAAATACCTGCAAGATCAAAACTGGAATCCTTTCTCGCCAAGCGAGCATTATTTTCGGAAAATACAACATGAGGGGATTCCTCCACAGTTTCGGTTCTTTTATTAAAAACCCTATATGCTTTGCTACGTGAAGAATAACCAATGAAAATTCCCTCATCGGACTTAGCATCAAATTTTCCCAATTGATCTTTTCCATTGTTATGAATAAAAACTTTACAACCGAATACTCTAAGATGGGAGATATTTGGTTTCCTTCCCTTGTAGAGTTCATAAAGGGTCTTCATGAGTATTGGCCTTATAACTACTCTATTTAAGATGTAGCATGCGGTACTCACGGCATCCGCCCAAAAATGTTTGGGAATCTTAGCCTCTTCGAGCATGGTTCTAGCCATCTCTTCGAGACACCTATTTTTCCTTTCCACTACCCCATTTTGTTGTGGTGTTCGTGGAACGGAAAAGGTATGCTCGATACCGAGTTCGTCACAAAAGTCCGCAAAGAGATTGTGATCAAACTCTCCCCCATGATCACTTCTAATTGAAGTGACGGTTGTTTCCTTTTCGTTTTGAACACGTTTAAGGAAATATTTATAATTCTGAAAAGCATCACTTTTATGGGAAAGAAATAAAGTCCAAGTGAATCTAGAATAATCATCAACAATCACAAAAGCATAACGATTTCTTCCTAGACTTTCAATGCGAGATGGTCCAAATAAATCCATGTGAAGCAATTGCAATGGTCTAGTAGTTGAAACAATGTTTTTCGATTTGAAAGATGCTTTTGTTTGCTTCCCTTTTTGACAAGAATCACAAGTAGAGTCATTTTCAAATTTCAAATTGGGAAGACCAATAACTAAGTTTTGTGAAATCAATTTGTTCAAAAGATGCATGTTTATATGTGCCACTCTACGATGCCATAGCCAAGTATCATCCTCTTTGCTCATAAGGCAATCCACATATTCGGGTGAGGAATTAGCAAGATCAACCATATAAATATTATCCACTCTAAAACCACGAAGGATAATTTTGAAATCACTACGTCTAAATACTAAGCATTCATCCGAATCAAATAAGGCAAGATTTCCCTTGTCACATAATTGACTTATGCTCAAGAGATTATGCTTTAAATCTTTAACAAGTAATATATGCTTAATAGAAGAATTTTCATCCTTACCGACCGATCCGATGCCGATAATCTTTCCTTTATTGTTGTCACCAAAAATAACACTTCCTCCTTCTTTGTGTTCTAGTTGAAGGAATTTGGATTCGTCTCCCGTCATGTGCTTGGAGCATCCACTATCAAGGTACCATAGTACACTTGATCCCTTCAAACACACCTACAAAATAAATTAATGCGTTTTAGGTACCCATGCCATTTTGGGTCCTTGAGGGTTAGGCATATCATAATGATGCGATTGAGTGATATGTCTATGTCGTGTAAAACATGCAGGAGCAATATGACCAATTCGTCTACAATAATGACAAGTCACGTTGGGATTATGCATCCTTCTAGGTTCATAGTAATTAGACGGACGAAAATTGTTCACTCTATTTTTGACACTATGGCTATTAAGCATTTCATGAAAGTCCTTCCTACTATTATGAGCAGCATTTCTAGAATAATTGTTTCTAGGTTGAGGGCCATTTCTAGGTGTTCTAAAAGGTTCAAACTTCCTTCTAGTGTGTGGCCTAGAATATGCATCATTTCTAGAGTAGTTATTTCTAGGTGGTAAGTCATTTCTAGGTCTTCTAAAGTGTTCAAAATTTGGCGTAGCATGCATATTGGTTCTAGGGTTGTTATTTCTAGGATGAGCATTTGTTTTATTAATCCTAGGTTGAGCCTTAGGTGGTTGGGGTTTGGCTTCAACCTTTTCTTTAGGCTCATTCTTAAAACCTATGCCATGCTTGGTTGACTTCAAACTAACAAGGACCTCATTCAAATTTTTGTGAGAAGAATTAAACTTATCTAAGGTGCCCTTAAGCCTTTCTACTTCATTTTTGAGATGCATGCAAGAAGTACAATTTCTAATAGAGCTTTCGAGCTTGTCGGTGCTTCTTTTTCCGAAAAACTTGTTTTCCTCTTTCAACTTCTCATTTTCTAAAACCAGTTTTTCCAAATCCTTTTCTTTGAATGAGAGTTGTTTTTGAAAATCTTTTTCTTTTGAAGAAGCATTTTCCTTTATGCATTTAACAGTTTTTGAAGCTTTAATAAATTCACTATATAACTCATCAAAAGCATATTGCATTTCTTCAAGGGAAAAGAAATTTTTAGAAGAGATTTGACATACCTCATCTTGCTTGTCTTCTTGTGCCATAAGACAAAGGTTTGCGCTTTCCTCTTCTTCTCCTTTGCTTGACTCATGTCCGGAGTCTCCTCCCCAAGATATATATGCACGTTGCTTTTTGAAAGGTTTCTTTTCCTTTTTGATGTTTGGGCAATTTGATTTGATGTGCCCGGTTTCTCCGCATTCATAGCACTTTATTTGTTCTCCTTGCTTTTTGCCCTTTCGTTCATACTCTTTTTGCATGAACTTTTGAAATCTTTTGATAACGAGTCCAAACTCGTTGTCTCCGTCCTCATCAACTTGCGGTTGGCTTGTGCTTGCCTTTAGAGCGATTCTTTGCCTCCTTTGATCATCAACAAGAGGGTTAAGTATAGTAGATTCATAAGTCTTAAGATTACCTTTTAATGCGTCGATGGTAACATTTGAGACGCCAATGGACTCTTGAATCACGTCGGCCTTTGATCGCCATGCCGGAGTGAGACTTCTAAGGATTTTTCGGACAAGTTCCCTATCCGTGAAAGTCTTCTTGAGAGCATGTAGGTCATTTACGATTATTGAAAATCGTTCAAACATTTCATCTACCTTTTCACCTTCCTTCATGTGAAATAATTCATAAGCATGGGTTAGGAAATCAATTTTGGCTTCCCTTACGTGGCCCGTACCTTCGTACGTAATTTCCAGCTTGTCCCACATTTCCTTCGCCGTTGTGCAACACGATATTTTCCTGTAATCGTCAGCATTTACAGCACAATATAATAAATTAATTGCTTTAGCATTATTTTGCACCTTTTGGACATCATCCGCGTCATATTCTTCTTCGGACTTGGGAACCCATTCGTTTTTAACCTTTTTGGTTGGAATTTGATTTCCCTTTGTTATCACCTTCCAAAGATGAAAATTGTTTGCTTGAACGAAGATTTTCATCCTCTCCTTCAAGTACGTATAGTTTGTACCGTTGAATAGTGGTGGTCGGGTGGAGCACTGTCCTTCCTCTATTCCTGCAAAAGAGTCACGAGTAAAAGCCATGGAAGTTTCTCTCAAACTGTTAAGTCTTCAGAGAGTAGGGCTCTGATACCAATTGTTAGATAATACGCTTAACGCTAGAGGGGGGTGAATAGCGTTATAATAAAAATTAGCGTAAACTTGCGGAATTTAAAATTTGCAGGAAATAAATAAGTGCGATAAATGAGAAAGAACACACCGAAGTATTCTGGTTCACCACAACCCGTGGCTAGTCCAGTCCCCGAGAGACTCTCTCGAGATTTCCACTAACTTGTCAAGCTTCCGGGTGCTTAACAAACCTTTACAACTTGAGGACACAAGCCTCAACACCTTTGCTCGGAGATACAACACTCCAAGACTTCAACCAAAGGAAACACAAGTTCCTTCACAACTTGAGGACACAAGCCTCAACTACCTTTGCTCGGAGATACAACACTCCAAGACTTCAACCGAGGAAACACAAGTTCCTTCTTACAACAAGAGAATAACAATTCTCTTCAAGTGTACAAAACACTAAGCACTCAAACAAGACACTCCTTAATGAGTAGATATGAGTAAAATAATACGCTCAAGATCGCAACAACTTTCGACAAGAGTTTGGCTCTCAAAAACTTATGTAATGAATATAAAATGATAAGCAATAGAGCATGCAAGCTTATAGCAATTATATGATCAATTGTTGTGTGTTGTTGTTTTCAAAACACTGAAATGAAGCTGTATTTATAGTTGAAAAACTTGGCATTACCGTTGCCTAATTGCAATTAAGAACTGCTGATTTTACTCTGTGACAATCGATTGTCAAGAATCCACAATCGATTGTTTGCCAATCGTTCCAAAAATCAATCCCAGATTTTACGCTTAACAATTGATTATTCAAGATCAACAATCGATTATTGGCAACGTTCAAAAAATCATTTCCAGATTTTACGTAAAACAATCGATTATACAGAATCAATAATCGATTATTCGGCAACGTTCAAAAAATCCTTTTCAGATTTTAATTTCAACAATCGATTGTACAAAATCAACAATCGATTATTCAGCAACGTTCAAAAAATCTTTTCCAGATTTTAATTTCAACAATCGATTGTACAAAATCAACAATCGATTACCTGACGGTATTTGAAAATATTTTGGCAACGGTTAGTTATACAATCGATTATACTAAGCTAACAATCGATTATATATCAGTTTTGAAAAATCAATTTAGACACTGCCTCGTGACAATCGATTGTTATATACTCACAATCGATTATTTAATAACTTTGAAAAAGTCTGGAAGACACTGTCTCAACACAATCGATTGTCATATGTTCACAATCGATTATTTTGTGACTTTGAAAAATCTGATGGACACTGTCTCTTCACAATCGATTGTCATTAACTTCACAATCGATTATTTTGAGCGTTGAAAAACTTTGATGGACACTGCCTCATCACAATCGATTATCATTAACTTCACAATCAATTATTTTGAGCGTTGAAAAACTTTGATGGACACTGCCTCATCACAATCGATTGTCATAAGGTTCACAATCGATTGTCATGCAGGTTTGAAAAACCTGATGCTCACTGCCTTAACACAATCGATTGTCATTAGTTCACAATCGATTGTCATGCAGTCTTGGCTTAACATAATCGATTGTCATAAGTACATAACCGATTATCTTAGTCCAGATTTTAGAGGCATGTTTAAAAATCATTTTGACTAAAGTAAATATGCCTGATTTAAAATCATTTAGCATTAAATAAAATATGCATGATTTTGTAAAAATAATTTTACGAGAGAAGCCATGTCATGAGTCAAGTTGTCGGATCGAGATCACAGTTAAGAACGACTCATGTAAAATTATAAAACTTGGTCTTGTGCTTGAATCTCGTTATATATATCAGTTGTGCGCTTGTACTTGAACTTCGTCATATATTAATTTGCGCATCGTTTGTCATTCATCAAAACCTACACATATGAACACACGTTTTAGTATAATGCTTTCAGAACGTGTTTCCAACAAAGCAGATGTTGACTTATGAGTTAGAGGGTTCGTATGTAATTTACGGTGATTCCGTTAGCTTCGGGGGATGATTTTTGATCTAGGAGTGTGATCGGACTTGATTTTGGAGGTTTGGTGTAGAATTAGGCAGAACTGGCGAACTTGGTATCTTGGCGAATTCCGGTTGATAGGTGAGATTTTGATCCAAGGGTTGGAATGGATTTCTGAGAGTTTCTGTAGATTCGTTATGTGATTTGGGATGTGTGTGTAAAATTTCAGGTCATTCGAATGTGATTTGGTCGGGTTTTTGATCGAATGTGTGTTTCGAAAGTTTCATAAGAACTTAGGCTTGAATCCGATGTAATTTGATGGTTTTAGTATTGTTTGATGTATTTTGATGATTGGAAAAAATAATGATGTTTTAGAATGCGTTGGTGCTCTTGGTTGAGGTATCGTGGTAATTTCGAATGGTTAACGGAAGATTTTTGAGACTTTGGATGTTGCAGAAAATGGAGGTTCAGTGTTGCAGACTTCTGTTCTCTGCGATCGCAGGAGGTGCTCTGCGATCGCATAACATGATTTTGAGGATATGTTTGGTTATTCAATGCAATCATAGAGAGATGCATTCGATCGCACAGTGTGAAGTTGATCTGGGAATTGAGTAGAAAATTGTTCAATGCGATCGCAGGTGTAGATGTACGATCGCATAGTTTAAGGATCGTGTGAATTGCGATCGCTTGTGTGCATTCACGATCGCATAGTGTTAAATTTGGAGTTGGAATTTTTGTGCATTGCGATCGCAAGCCTTGGGCTGCGATCGCATAGAGGAAAAAGGGACCTGGGCAGAACGGTTTTAAAACATTTTGTTCCGCGAAGTTAAGTTAATTTCCTCCATTGTTGAGCATCCTTGAGAGCTTTTGGACGGGAATTGAAGAGGGTTTTGACTGAGATTGATTGGAGGTGAGTCCTATTAAATAAAAGCATGATCTAATTGTGGAATTAACCTAGAGATTCATGCAATCTTAGCAAAAAAGGGGAAGAACAAGGGCTTGAGTTTTGATATTTCAAATTGGGATATGAGAGGTCGTTTGGACTCCAATTTTTGTGTTCTTTATATGCATAGACTCGTGGAAAGATAAGGAACCCAGTGATGTGAAAATTTTTGGGTTTTGAGAAGTGGTCCCGGGGCTTGGATTTTTGCCAATTTTGGGATTTACAATATTTTTCGATTATTTTTGATTGGGTATTATTTCTTTAGCCTATTATGACGTATTCGTTATGGTTTTGGTTAGATTCGAAGCAGGAGGAGGCCAACTTGAGAGGCAAGGGCATAGCGAGCTAAAGTTTTGGCCGGCTTGAGGTGAGTAATAATTATAAATGATATCCTGGGGGTTTGAAACCTCGGATCTGCACAACGTAGTGCTATATTGAGTTAAGGCACACGTTATCTGATGAGCGTGGAGTCCGTCACTACTGGGGATGTTGACTTGGTCCATCCCGTTGATAATTTTATTGTGTTTTTTACTAAGGCTTAATTATTATTATGATTTGGCTAGTCGCCATGTTTTGGGCCTTGTGCCGACATTTAGAACCCTTAGGGGCATTCTTTCACCGACTACCCTCACTTTACTTGTTAAAAATCATGTCCTCAATCATGCTCCTAGCTGTTTATCACAATAAGAACTGGTTTTGAAATGTTAATCATGAATAAAAGTAGTATGTGGGCTGAGACCCCTATTCTGTATTAGTATGCCCGAGAGGCTGTGATTATATTGACTGAGCGGAGTTGAAACACAGTAGTGAGGATGTTTTATATGTTATGGACCGGGCTGCACGCCGCAGCAATATACTTATATGGATCGGGCTGCACGCCGCAGCAAATATGAATATACTTATATGGATCGGGCTGCATGCCGCAATAAACATGTGTGTGTGTGTGTGTGTGTATATAGATCGGGCTGCACGCCGCAGCAATGTAGCGCTTGGGCAGTAGGAGCCCCTCTAGAGTCTGCACATCCCAGTGAGCGTAGTTGACTATTGTTATGGATCAGGCTGTGCGCCACAGCGATATTCGAATCGGGTTGCATGCTGCAGCGGTATATTTATGATTTTGGCTGTTGTGAAAAGTATATGAATCGATTACTGATTACGCTCAACTGAGTCTTGCAAAAGGCTACGTGGGCGTACTAAATATAATCTGAGTACTTGTGCCCAGAGTCGAACCATAGAGAATTAACCTATCAATTGCTATTGTCAGATTTAATAAATTCACACACTCTGTTTCCCTAAACTTTTTGATTCACAAGGGTTGATTTTTCTAACAACTAAAGGCTGAAAGTAATTAACAGCTGAAAAGTAACCATGCTCGATGTGTAGACAGTTGGAATAAAGTCTAAGGTAATGGGTTCCCCTGTTGGTAATTTCTTTGGTTGTATATGTCTTATAACTATGATTTAGTTGTCTCTATCAATCATGAATGCTCCAGCTATCATAAATCTTTCTCAAGCAATTATGATAATTTACTATATGCACACTCTCAAGCTAGACTAGCTAGATTCACAATACAGTTCACTTAGATTACAACCAAGATATTGTTATCTCTAATCCAACCTCTAAACCCTTGGTAATGACTGTCGTCTATACTCCGGGAGTGATGTTGTTCATACAATCTCCTAAATATGCACTCTATCTCAAGTAGATGCATAATAAATAGGAACAGATAATTGAGGACCCTTTCAACTAACCACAATCAAAACATAGATGAAAAAATAGAGATTAACAACCACTATATTAATAAAACAACCAAGTCATCCCCAACGGGTTCCACTAAAACCTTAGATTAAGGTATTTAGCTACTCATAACAATGGAGGAATAAACTACTAGAAGATTCATAAATGAAGATTGCAAGAAAAATAAAAGAGAATAAGAATAATGATGCTTTGGGTGATCTCTCACACTTGTTTCTCTTGCTAAAGTACTCTCAAAAGTAAATTTTACCCTGTGAACACCTTGATAATTTAACCTTGGGCGAGCTTGACTTCATATAGGTTAAGTGGATTTTTCTCCAGATTTCCAATTTTACCCCTAAATAACTCTTTTCCGGACCGGCCTCCCGCGAGCTCATGCGTCACTGTCACTTCGCGTGTAACTTCGCACATCATTTTTCCTCAGCCCTTAATGTCCGCGAACTACTGCGCTAACTTGCACGTCTGCTCGCGCATCTGGGTCATGATTTCTTCCATTCTTTGTCTTATTCTTGCGCGCACTCATCTCCGAGGGGTCGTTCTTGCTCATAAATCATTCCAATAGCCTCTTGAAAGCATCATATAAGCTCCTCATCCTGCAATGTATACAAATCACAATTAGAGCCTATTTTTCATCAATTAACCATATTATTACATTGGAATATAATCAATCGGAAGCATAAAAAATAGCTAAATCACCTAGATTTCGCCTATTATCAACATCCCACACTTAGTTCATTGCCATTCCTCGAGCAATCAAACTATACTCTCTAGAGAATCCTTCATTCAACTATTTCCCCTAACGCATTACACCTAGAACAATGTACATACATTACACCTAGCAGTGAACAATCCTACCCTCAAAGCCGATTTTCAAGTGCCATGCAATATTCACACTTCCTCAAAATACTCTACACAAAAGTCAAGACTTGCTTTTACGTCACGAGTCATATGCCCTCACAATCACATCAACAAAAACTGAGTTCAACCCAATACATTCAATTCATATACTCACATATATCAAGAAAATCACTCACTCTCACAAACGAAGTCACATGCATGCATTTGGTACCATAAACTTGCCCTTAATGAAAGTCTCTATTAATGTAGGCTCATCCAGTGTAAAATCAATTAGGACTTTTTGTGGTTGTAATGTGGGCTAAGGGACGGGTAGGATATATTTAGGAATAGTGAGTCAACCTCCTAAACACTTTAACACATCACATGAGTAAATTTTTTTAGTGCAAATTTATAAACCCACTTCTCATTCACAAACAATATCACCACACAAATACTACTTTCTTCCTTAAGCACTCTAATAATTCACATCCACTAGTTGGAACAAGACACATTGTATTTATTTTTTTTTTCTTTTCAGTTTATTTTCTTGTCACTCAATTTCTGCTAGTGGTGCACTCATTTACAAAACAAGTGCACCTTCTTCCTTTTATTGATTCCACTCAAAAGCCACCTCACACTTATTTCCTTCTTACTTCTTTTAGCGCTCCCCTCACAATTAAAGTGCTTTAAGAGGTACAAGGATCAAAACAATGTCAATTAAGAACAAAAGGATATAGGCTTGTAATGCGGATGCAAAACAAAAGTCTAGAGGCTCAAAAGGGTTAACTAGCAACAAAGTTTATTTCTGATAAGCAATTGAGCTCAAAAAGGTCAAAGAAAACCTAAAATTATTTTTCAAATCGAGCATCTCCTAAGATTTCGCTTCAACTCACATACCGGGAAAGTTCTAGACACACGTACCATACATGGACTACACAAACACTCATCATACATAGCATATGACTCATTCAAATCAGCTCATCCAGATGCTCCGATACGAGCATTTAATTTAGTAACAAACATACAAATTAAGGCATTTTCAGCGAGATTCAACAATTAGGACTAAGTATTACACTCTAGGGTCTATTGTGTTCAGGTGTGTCAACGTTATGGGTTCTATTTAAATTTTATAGTTCATAGCCCATTACCCTTATCTACAAAAAAAAAAGAAGACAAAATAAATACTACCTATGCCCCGTTCAAGCTAAACCCTTGAAAAAGAACTGCGGCCTAAAGAAAAACCAAGGGGGAGTCGCTACACTACCTAAGAAAAAAAATAAAAAAATCTTTTTGGCATTTTTTCTAGACTAACTTCCCTCAAGAAAATCGTCTAAAAGATCCGTCATCAGGAAGAGCCTACAATTTTTCAATTTTTTTTCTCGACTCAGTCCTTCAAGAACCCCATCGAAAGGGATCCGTCGTCGGGCCGAGCCATTTATCTAAATTAACCAACGATTCCTACTCAACAAAAACTATCAAGTCAACATGAAACAAACAAAACAAATTGTTAATTGATACAACTACATACAACATATAATAAAGGAATCCCCACCCCATACTTAAAAATGAAGACATGTCCACATGGCGTAAAATTTAAAAGAGCAGTGAGGTAAAGAGACTTCCCTGAAGCTTCACTCCTGGTCAGAAACGGTTCCGGGTTCACGTTGCACACACGCCCCAGAGCTTGCAGTCAACCCATGAACTTCTTTTTCGACTTTACTTGTCAGTTAGCTATCGTTTCCACACGAGTGCCTAACTCAGTCATGGAGGTGCATAGACCAGCCACCTCCTGCTCCAATGCGGTGTACCGGGGCACTCTAGCATATCCTGGAGAGGACGCTGCTCCTAAAAGTGCTGCTGGGGCTGGCTACACGTCCATTTGCTCATCCTCTTCCTCCTCCGTTGCATCAGAGCCACACTCATCTTCTCCACATGCCGTTGCCGCTGGGGCTGTCCTCGTTGTGTTCTTTCCAGGTTGGATCTTGTGGCTTTTTTTCCCAGCCCGTCCACACGAGTATTTTCAGGCACCTGCACTTGCCTGCAAAGCTTAGTTACCAAAGAGGGGGAAAAACCCATACATGCGTTGGGGGCACCAGCTAAACATTTCGTCATGGATCACTTTGGTCATGTCAAAGGGAAGAACCTTGATGAAATACAAAATCAATGTAGCTGGAGATCCATTCACCTCCGTAGTATTTTTGGAGGGAATAAGGAAATTGTTAATCACATACAACCACCTCTTCGCCTCTGGAGTTAAGACGGGGGTGGGGAACTTCTCTCTGTGTTCCAGCCACTTCATCATTTTTTCGGGTGCACAAATCGAATCAAAGATTCGCTCCCACTTAGCATCTGTTGAATTTTTTTCATACTCATAAAAGTCTGTATTATCAAGCAGATGATCGGGCAACTGATATGTTGTTCGTATCACCTCAATGGAGGCATCTACCGTCTTGCGGCGCACCGTGACCATATTGTCTACATGTTTTGGCATATTAGCATAATGCAGTTGAAAATCCACGAGAAGAATTATCCGGTTCATGATCTGGAGTTGGCAGCCATTGTTCATGCAATAAAGATTTGGAGGCATTATTTGTATGGTGTGATGTGTGAGGTGTACACTGATCACAAGAGTCTTCAGTATCTATTCAAGCATGGAGTTGAATTTGAGGCAGAGGAGGTGGTTTGAGTTGTTGAAAGATTATGATGTTACTATCTTGTATCACCCGGGGAAGCCCAATGTAGCAGCCGATGTGTTGAGTAGGAAGTCAGCCAGCATGGGTAGTCTTGCTTATATTCCGGTCAGCCAGAGACCGCTTGCTTTGGATGTTCAGGACTTGGCCAATCGATTCGTAAGATTGGATATTTCTGAGCCTAGCCGAGTGTTGGCATGCACATTCGCTTGTTCTTCATTGTTGGAGCGTATCCGTGAGCGCCAGTTTGATGATCCCCATTTGTGTGTCCTGAGAGACACGGTACAACGTGGAGGTTCCAAGAAGATGACCTTAGGTGACAATGGTGTCTTAATATTGCAAGGGCGAGTTTGTATGCGTAATGGTTATGGGATTCGAGGGTTGATCTTAGTGGAGGCCCACAGTTCTCGGCATGTTATTCACCGGGGCACCAGGAAGATGTATCAGGATCTGAGGCGACACTATTGGTGGCGCATAATGAAGAAAGATATTGTTGCATATGTGGCTCGATGTTTGAACTGTCAGCAGGTTATGTATGAACATTCGAGGCCCGGTGGAATGTTTCAGAGGATTAAGCTTGCCGAGTGGAAGTGGGAGAGGATTACTATGGATTTTGTTACTGGACTCCCATTGACCTAGAAGAAGTTTGATGAGATTTGGTCCATTCTTGATAGGCTGACCAAGTCAGCGCATTTTGTTCCTGTTGCAACCACTTATTCGTCCGAGAGATAGTTGAGGTCTACATCAGAGAGATTGTTTGCCTTCATGGGGTGCCGGCATCTATCATTTCGGACCGGGGTACGCAATTTACCTCGCGCTTCCATAGAGTTGTTCAACGAGAGTTGGGCACCCAAGTTGAGTTGAGCGTAACATTTCATCCTCAGACGGATGGGCAATCCGAGCGTACCATTCAGATATTGGAGGATATGCTCCGAGCCTGTGTCGTTGATTTTGGAGGCTCGTGGGATCAGTTTTTGTTGTAAGTAGAATTTGCCTACAACAACAGCTACCAGTCCAGCATTCAAATGGCTCCTTATGAGGCATTGTATGGTAGGCGATGTCGGTCTCCAGTGGGATGGTTTGAGCTGAGAGAGGCTCGGTTATTGGGTACAGATTTAGTTCAGGAGGCCTTGGATAAGGTCAAGATCATTCAGGATAGGCTTCGGACGGCTCAGTCTAGGAAGAAGAGTTATGCAGATCACTAGGTTCGAGATGTGGCTTTCAAGGTTGGTAAGTGAGTATTGCTCCGAGTATCTCCTATGAATGGCTTGATAAGATGGGAAGAAGGGAAAGCTTGGTCCTAGGTTCATTGGTCCATTTGAGATTCTCGATCGTGTGGGAGAGGTGGCTTATAGACTTGCCCTGCCACCTAGCTTGACAGTCGTGCATCTAGTGTTGCATGCTTCTATGCTTCAGAAGTATCACGGTGGTCCAGCCCACGTGTTATACTTCAGTATTGTCTAGTTGGACAAGGATTTGTCCTATGAGGATGAGCCGATAGCTATTCTAGACCGGCAGGTTCGTCAGTTGAGATCCAAGAGATTTTATTCTGTTCGTATTCAGTAGAGAGGTCAGCCTCCTGAGGCATCGACCCGGGAGTCTGAGTCCGATATGCGGAGCCGTTATCCCTATCTATTTCCCGACTAAGGTACTTCTTTATTTTGTGCGTTCAAGGACGAACGATTGTCTTAGAGGTGAAGAATGTGACGACCCAAAGGGTCATCACCTATTTCTTTACTCATTTTATGTCTCCAAGGCCTTGAAAACCTCATTGAGGGTCACCTCGATTTGGGTGCCCAGTCCGGACGCATAACCGGAAAGCTTAAATATGAATTCTGTGAGAAAATGATGAATTTTGACACTAAATTGAATAAATTTAACTTCGATCAATATTTTTGGTAAACGGACCCGAGCCCATGATTCAGTGGTCCCGGAGGGTCCGCAGGAAAATATAGGACTTGGGCGTATGCCCGGAATCGAATTTCAAGGTCCCAAGTCTGAGAACAAAATTATTATATGAAATTGTTTCCTGAAAATAACTAAAGAAATTGGAAAACAAAATTGATTAAAAGACTGCAGTATCGGACTCGTATTTTGGTTCCGACACCCGCTACAAGTCTTATATGTGATTTATGCGCTTTCTGTAAATTTTGGTTGAAAATGAACGTCGTTTGACGTATTTTGGACTTAAAATGGAAAATTGATATTTCATGAAAAAATGAAAGAAATTCTTAAGCTTTGGGGCTTGATTCTATGTATACGATATTATTTTGGCGATTTGATCGCACGAGTAAGTCCGCAGGATGTTTTTGAGGCGGTGCATATGTTTGGTTTGGAGCCTCGAGGGCTCGGGTAAGTTTTGAATAGGTTCCGAGAGGTCTTAGACTTAAAAATAGCAGTGTTCCAGGTCAACCAGCGCAACCGTGCTCCTTATCAATGTGGTCTGTGCTGGAAGAATCAGAGAGTTGAAATATTGCAGGTCTTGGAGCCCTCTATCACGGTCCTCATGAAAACATGGTCGAGGTCCGCAGTGGAAGCTGCATGGCCGCGGTCGTTCATGTACGGTCCGTGCTGGGACTTCTGGGAGGGTATAAAAAGACGGAATTTTTAGTCATTTTACACTTTTCAAAACCCTAAAACATAAGAGGCGATTTTTCAAAAAACTTTTCTTCTCCAAAACAATTGGTAAGTGATTTATAAACTATTTTCCCACTCGTTAGCATCTTTTAACATGATTTCAATGTCAAATCAAATATTTTAATGGAGAAATTTGGGAATTTCGGGTAGAACCCAGGTTTTCTAAAATTGGGGATTTTGGACCTCAATTCGAGGTTTGATTCCAAAATAAATCATATATTTGAGTTCATGTGGGAATGGGTAAACAGATTTTGGTTCGAATCTCTGGTTTTGACCATGCGGGCCCGGGAGCATTTTTGGAATTTTGGCCAAAACTTTTGGAAATCCATTTTTATGCATTCAAATTGTTTCACATAGCATTTGTTGATGTATTTAAGTAATTCATGACTAGATTCGAGTGGATTGGTGGTGGAATCGAGGGGTAAATATGTAATTGAGGCTTGAGTGAGTTCAAAAAATTGAGGTAAATGTTCGATTTAACCCTAGCTTGAGGGATTAAGAGTTGAGTCGTATTTGCTACGTGTTTGTGTTGTGT
The DNA here is from genome assembly GCA_034376525.1 of Nicotiana benthamiana. Taxonomy (NCBI): domain Eukaryota; kingdom Viridiplantae; phylum Streptophyta; class Magnoliopsida; order Solanales; family Solanaceae; genus Nicotiana; species Nicotiana benthamiana. The sequence continues at coordinate 21,619,506 of CM067341.1, forward strand.
ACAATGTATGGGCATGGTGACGAGTATCCATATGTTGGTGTCGAGCATGACCGTAGATCTTAAATTGATAGTTGTGAAATCTTAATTGATCCTATAAAAGCCTTGATTGATAATCCTTGATCCTAAGTATTGGTTTTAACTGCGCCGAGAAGATATTGAAAAGAATTGGTTATAGCTGACCCTCCCATACCGGGACATTTGAATTGTTGTTATTGTATTCCCTTGACAGGAAGTTATTACATTGTGCTGTTCCCTTGCCGAGATTATTTTGTGTATGGTGTTGGGAGAAATGGGATCGGATGGTACTCCTACCACAAGATATTGATGAAATGGGATCGGGTGGTACGCCTACCATAAGATATTGATGAAATGGGATCGGGTGGTATCCCTACCACAAGATATTGATGAAATGGGATCGGGTGGTACGCCTACCACAAGATATCGATGAAATGGGATCGGGTGGAACGCCTACCACAAGATATTGATGAAATAGGATTGGGTGGTGCGCCTACCACAAGATATTGATTGAAATGGGATCGGGTGATACGCCTACCACGAGGTATTGATTGAAATGGTATCGGGTGGTACGCCTACCACGAGTTATGATGAAATGGGAGCGGGTGGTACGCCTACCATGGGAAATTGAGAAATGGGATCGGGTTGCACGACTGAAACGAGATGACATTTAAATGAAGTTGTTTTATATATTCCTATTCGTGTTAGTAGTTTTATAGTGGGCTCTTTGTCAGTTCTGAGAATTTTGTTCATTTTGCTATCCCCAGAGCATGTTTTCCCTCCCTAGTTTTACTTGTTATTTCTTTGCCATATATTATATAACTGCACCGATTTATCTGGATTTTGGTCCTAGCCTCGTCACTACTTCGCCGGGGTTAGGCAAGACACTTACCAACACATGGGGTCAGTTGTGCTGATGATACACTATGCACTTATGTGCAGATACCGGAGCAGCTTTTGAGCAGCAACAGTTGTAGCCTAGGAGTAAGCCTTCATTATTGTGAGACATCGAGGTAGTCAGGCATCGGTGTCCGCAGGCATCAGCGTCTCCTATATCTTTATTTCTGTCTGTATCTCATGTATTTCGAGACAAACAGTTTACACTTTCTTTCAGACGTTGTATTTAGTGAATCTTAGTAGTTCGTGAGTTATGTGACACCCGATTTTTGGTAGAGGCTACGATGAACTTCCATATTATTATTCATTTTCATTAATATTAGTCTTCCGCTTGTTTAGTTAAATCAGTTGCTTTAATATTATTTTTTTGATAAATATTAAAAAGGATTATGTGGTTAAGGAGTTGTAATTAATATTTGGCTTGCCTAGCTCCCATTAGTAGGCGCCATCACGATCCCCGAATGTTGGAAAATCCAGATCGTGACAAATATAATTCTCTTCATGAAGGATTCGTAAGTCTTCACTTGTTGATGAATCATTTTCATCTGTGTCAGATATATCTGGTGAAGAGTTCAAAAGAATTTTGTATAACAATTCTTTGATACTATCATCTAAATCCAGGTCTTTGATTTTATCTTTGACCTTGCAATCTTTTGCATAATGGCCTATATGTCCACATTTGTAGTAGGCCTGGGGGTTCTTTGACTTGATATATTCTCATTTGGCTTTATGAAAATCCTTTCTCTTCTGAGTTTTTTCATAATGTAAACGTTTTTTAAGCGAACCCTTCTTCCTTTTGAAATCCTTGTTCTTATAGGTTTTCTTTCTATTATAAGGTATATCTATGGTGAACCGTTCATAAAATTCGCCCAATTGTTGTCTCTTAGTGAGATGATGTTTCTTAATTTGTTGGCTTAGCTCGATTTCATTACATCGAGCTAAACCTTCTTGAGTACACACACTAAAGAGTTTACCATATGAGTAAGCATCATAATTGATACTCATCCCTAGGCCTCTAAGGACCTTTCGAATCATTTTACAAATAAGAGAGGGAGTCCATCTATAAATTTGAACTTCCAATGAGTGCTATTACTCTCTAGTAACTCCATTGTTCTGTATAAGAAAACATCTTATACCATCTAAAAGATGTAAGTGTTTTACATCTCAGATTCTGGAGCATCGTCCTGATGGTCTCACTATTATCGGACCATCTTCCAGAAAAATGTTCTATGATATTCATTACTAAAGAATAGAATGAATTTTGGACAGTCTTATCTTCTTCAGTCTTGGGTCACATTCATTATTTGATGGCGTTGGTCATGGGTGAGATAATTGTCCCACCGACCTTTGAGCTGACCAGTAAATCCGGCAATAATCATTTCTGCAATTGCCCTATCTAAATTCTTATTAACTTTACAGATAGTACTGTACATAAGCATTTTATATACTGTAGTATAGATTTGTCTTTCAGCTAGACCATCTATATTTCACTCATAGATATCTGACCCACTATAACCTTGGTGGTAGTGATCATTGTCCTGTTCTTCTATTAGGACATCTTGAGGGGTAGGTCTAGGATAATAAAATATTTTTTGGTAAGGTTTGCGAGCATATTTTTCAAAGATCATATTAATCTCATCTTCTAACTGTAATCCGTTACCTTTTTTCGGCTTATGCTCTAACGTTAAGGGACTTGTCCTAAACTCGCCAAACTTCTTATTAAGAAGTTCTTCCAAATCATCAAGACCTTCTAATTTAAAGTCTTTTACCTCAAAAGGTGATTGGATACTTGTGGTAGCGATTTGCTCTTTACCTTTAGTATTCTTTTGTTGGATGTTTTGGACCTCGGCTATAAGTTTGTCCAACTTCTCATGAATCTTTATAACCTGTTCGCCAAAGATACTAACATAATATTAGAATAGTTATTTTGGGTAAGCATAGTATTTAAATTTTTTGTTGTTATGGCAGCAATATACAACAACAACAACAACAACAACCCAGTATAATCCCACTTAGTAGGGTCTGGGGAGAGTAGTGTGTACGCCTACCTTACCCCTACCCTTGGGTAGAGAGGCTGTTTCCAAATAAACCCCCGACATCCTTCTCTCCAAGAACTTCCCACCTTGCTCTTGGGGAGACTCGAACTCACAACATCTCGGTTGGAAGTGGGGGTTGCTTACCATCAGAGCAACCCCTCTTGTCCAAATGGCAGCAATATCATTTTCAAATATTTTTGAAAAGACGGTGCAATATATAATCTTATCTTTTTCTCCTATGTGAAAAGATTATTGGGGTGAGAAAATTGAATTAACAATATTTCTATTGGTGAGAGTATAATCTCTTTCTAATACATAAATATAGTTATAAATATGTTTAGAAATAAACCAAGGGACAAAAATAATAATCTTATTTTTTCTGTTAATATCCTCATAAAAATCATGCCTAAAAAATTGTGTCAACCATTGTACTTTGCCATAAATATGAGTTATTATTTCACTTTGTTGATATTTTTAGGTTCCAATGACACCTACGAGAATAGTGCAAAAATAAAATTATCACTAAGAAAATTGAGAAAATATTAGTCTTTTTTCATATAATATTTCTTAATTAATATTTGACGATATCTATAATTATTTAGAAGGTTTAAATGTTAGAGTTATTTACATATAACAAATAACTCCGATATTTAACATGCTTAATATCAAATATCAAAATGGAGTAAAAAATTTACTAGATAGAGAATTTTATATTTTTAGGTAGCCAACTAAAATGAGTTTTGAATTAAGAATAATATTTTTAATTACCTTATTATAAAAATAATTATTATTGAAAATAATATTTTAGAAACTGAAATTTTAAGAAAAAAATATTTTAAAGAGATAACAACACACCAAATAAGAGTTCAAGTAGTAGTAAAAAAGTTACGTCTTATCCAAAGAGTCATTCATTGGCTCAATATTTGATTGTTTTGCCACAATTATGAGTTATTATTTTGCTTCCTCACTATTTTTAGGATTCAATGACACCAACAAGAATGGTTTAAAAAAATAGAAGAAATAGTTAATTTTTTTCATGTAGTTAATATCCAATGATTATCTATATTTACTGAGAAAGTATAAATTTTAAAATTATTTATAAACAATCCATATAACTTAAATATTTGACATGATTAGTGTCCTCGCATCCGTACTAATACTAGTTGCAAAGAAAGAGAGAGAATTCTCATTGCTTTTGGGATCAATTACAATATAATAAAACTCCTCTATTTATAGGGAAAAAGTAATTTAGCCATCAAATAACAAACCCTAAATCTCTCTAGAATATATACATTCACTTTAAATATGATTTTATTGATAATATTTTGAAAAAAATATAATTAGAAACACTTGCTTAAATATGCGTTCCAAATTAAGTAATCAAACACAAACTAATTTTTTATCGAAAGTATAAGGTGGTTTTAGAAGCTAAGCTATTAGCCCATACTTATAATTAATTAGAATTAATTATGTTTAATGTAAAAATAAAACTATTTTTTAATATTATTGAATAGCATGGTCTGGGGCTAAAACAATTCAAGCGGTAAAGCGTGTTATGAATGACCTTATTATTCCGTTGAAAGAGCACTTGTGTAGTAGAACAAAATATAATTTTAGTTAAAATACAAAAACAATTCCATTGAAAGAGGGGGTTGTAAAACAGAAATAGTAGCAACGGCAACGGCCAGCTGCCGACTGTCGTCACAATGGCCAATATCGTGTCCATGGCGTGTTGCCTCGCCAAAAATTAAGGAAGCTCCATACTACTGACGAAGCAGCGTGGTTATGGTCGGCCCAATTTCGCACACAGAAGGTCACATGTGTCACGTCAGTCCACGTGTACTGAGTTAGAATCTCCAAAACCTCTCTCTCTCACTAGTAAAGTATCACATACGTCCAAATCTTCAAATACACATAACATGAGTTAGAATCTCAAAGAATCTTACTATTAAAAAAAAAAAAGCAAACCCAAAGCAGTAAGTTAAATATAGTTTAATTCTCCATTTTCTCAAACTTTGCTTTTTTTGCTTTGCTTTGCTTCACTTTTGCTTTTGATTCCGTCCATTTCCAGCGCATTTGTTCCTTCATCTTCTAGGTTTTGCAGACACTAGACATGATTCGATCTCCTATCAGTTTGTGACGTTTTTGCTGTTTGGATTGAGATGTTGTTGGTACGGATTTTCCTCTTTTTAATTTTGTGATCACATGTATTCCGTCCTTTTTTTTGTGATTAAGATTGTGGCGTGCTTTTCAATTTTCTGTGTTTATTTTTCTTCTATATCACCTTCTTAGTCTCTGTTTGGATACTCATATATAGAGATAAATTCATTTAAAGAAACTCTGGTTTTGAGTAATCCTTTTATTTGTCCTTAAAAGTCAATTATTCATTTGTATCGGAATGATATTGTCTAAATAGAGCGAAGTGGATAGTGAGGGTTAGTTTGATTGTTTATTTGATTGATTGCTTTCCAGTTTCCTCATATACTATCAGGAACTACCTTTTTAGGTAGTACTCCCTCCGTGTCAATTCATATGTGCGTGTTTGACTGGATGTAATTTTTCAAAAAAAGTAAGACATGAAATTTGTGGTCTAAACAAGCCATAAACTTTTTTGTTTCTAAATATAGAAAAGTATCACTTTTTTCGGGACAGACTAAAGAGTGACACATAAATTGATACAGAGAGAGTAGTATCTTTCCACTTGACAGACTTATTTATACCGTTTTGAAGCCATATTTTCCATTATGAAGTGGTTTGAATTGAGAAGTAAGTATAACACTTGGATATTGCGAGAGTATTGGACTGAAGAGCATCTTTTTTTTTTTTTATGCAATAAGTAATTATCATAATAAAGGTATCCAGAAGATGCATAATTAAAAAGATAATAAAAACAGAACAAAAGTTAGCTCCAGAATAATATCTATGCCAGACTCAGGGAGCTAACAAAATCCAAAAAATTGTCAAACATTGTTTACAGGGGAATGAAAATGCCAACTGAGCAATCTAGCTAAGCATCTGGCCTTAAGAGTGTGAGTCGGAGTGCGATTTCTTTCAGTCCAAACACACCAAAATTACCGCTGGGATCATTCTCCCGATCCTTTTGATGGTTTTTTCGACTCTCCAAAAATGCCAACTAATATATGCTTCTTTGACTGTTTGAATCATGACCCGGTATAACCCAAAAATGGAGCAGAAGAAGTTCCAGAAATCAGCGCAATGCAGAACTAGGTGGCTGACATTCCCCGAACTTTGGTGGCACATATAGCATCTGTTCACTAGGATTATGCCTCTCTTACTGAGGTTATCCTGTGTTAGGCATGCTCCCTTAAGTGCTATCCAGGAAAAGCAGGAAATCTTTAGAGTAGCCTAATCTCCCACACATGCTTCCACGGCCAGTCCTCTAAAATACCATTCTGAGAGCAGAAATGGTCATAGCCAGCCTTGACTGTTTGCTTCCCACCTCTTGATCTTCCCCACAAGATTCTGTCAGGTTGGTGTATGTCAAAGTTGTATTCTGCCAAAGTTGTAAAGAGTGTGAGTAGGACATTGATTTCCCAGTCATAGAGGTTTCTCCTAAAAATGGGGTTCCAGCTATTTCCATCCTTGTACTGAGCAGTTGATGCATCCTGATTGCATGCAATTTGATATAACCATAGAAGGACTCCTTTAAGGTTGTGCTGCCAAGCCATTTGTCTTTCCAGAGTCTAATGTGTAAACCATTTCCAACATTGAAAGATATATTCCGGAAAAAATATATGTTGTGGGCTGATGTGCTTCCATACTCCCACCCGGTGTGGTCAAGTGCTTTCCTTGATACACCAATGATTTTGGGCACCAAATATAGCAGCTATGATTCTCTTCCAGTAACCTGCCTCATGTTGCACATATCTCCAAAGCCACTTCATTAGCATGCTTTTGTTGTGATACTTCAGGTTTCTGATCCCAAACCCCCTTGAGCTTTTGGTTGAGTTACTTTAGACCATTTCACCTATGAGAACTTTTGAGTTGTGCTGTTTCCATCCTCTAAGAATCTCCTTCTTAGTCTATCTAGCTGCTTCAGTACTGAGCCTGGCATGGGGTAAAGTAACATACAATATGTTGGAATACTATCAAGGACACTATTGATAAATGTCCGTCTGCCACTCAATGATAGATATTGCATTTGCCAGGTTGCCAATATCTTTTCACACTTTTTCAGTGACAAGAGCATCTTCTTCTTTTTTGCCTTTTCTTTTCCGTGGGAGAGTAACTCCCATTTTATGTGACACTATTACTATTAGGGGAATAAAACTAATTTTTGTGACTATTTTTTTTTCTTTTTCAAACATCTTCTAAATATTTTTTATAATGATATTTTTGTGGGTTGTAGTACTTTATATATAGTTTCTAACTATGTAAGAATTACATTTCAAAAATATTGAGAAGTCAATGTCAGATGTAGGATTCAGACCTAAAATTAGATGCTTTTTGCTCGTTCTCTGAAATCCATCATTCTTTCTAGAAGGGAGGGAGTAATAAGCTACTTTTATTTCTTCTTGCAAAAGAGACGCTATTGTTATAAGAACTTAGGTTGTAATTTTTGACCCTGTTTGATGAAATTTTTATTCTTTTTATCTGCAGGGTATTGTTTTGGCTTTGCTACCGTTATTGAAAGGTGTAAATTCCTTTGAGATGGCGAATAAAATAAGCAGGATTGCAAATTTGGAGTGTGCAACCACCATCACCTGAGTACTTCACTGGAACATATGTGATTATTGGAGAAACAAGATAACCGACCTCAGGGAACTCATAGCCAGCTTGTGGGGCTTCAGATAGGTGTTCAGTGGAAGCTGCATAATGCAATTATATATGTTAGGTTAATGCCCTTTCTGGCTGTTACTTTGTTACTTTAGGTTATGTTCTGGAGAGGTTTGGTGCATTAAGGGAATGTAGAATTTAAGAAATGGAAGACTATCGAGAATTTGATATTTCGCTTGCTAGCTGGATCAGCAAAAATCCCTCCGAGATGGCAGAATCGTGGTTTTTTATTCTCTGTTGTTTCATTGCTGGTTTAGTCGGGATTCTCACTATCATTTACACTGCTTTCCAGTGGAGAAAGAACGTAAACATTAGTTGGATGAAAGCTATAGCTAGGTCAAAGAAAAACCCAAAAGCCGGGTATAAGGTCCCTGTAGCTTCTCATAGTTGGACTTTGGAATCCGTATCTCGAGGGAAAAGTTTAAATTGCTGTGTTTGCTTAGAGTCCATGTCGCCATCTCAAACTCTTGGACCAATGGTGGCATCAGAGAGTTTTTTTAATTGCTGCTGCACTTGTGGTGCAGCAGCTCATCTTAGATGCTCATCGAATGCTCATAAGGACTGCAAATGTGGATCAAAGTTTGGATATAAGCACGTGGTACATCAGTGGGCAGTTCGGTGGACAGAGGTTGCAGATCAACCAGATGACTCTTTCTGCAGCTACTGTGAAGAGCCGTGCAGCAGTTCGTATCTTGGGGGTTCCCCTATATGGTGTTGCTTATGGTGTCAGCGCCTGGTTCACATTGATTGCCATGCTAATATGTTCAATGAAACTGGTGATATTTGTGACCTGGGCCCTTTCAGAAGACTTATTTTATCGCCTCTTCATGTTAAAGAGTTTGCTAGGACGTCCTCTGGTGGACTGCTGAGTTCTATCACACAAGGAGCCAATGAAATTGCATCTTCAGTACGTGCTACTATTAGAAGTCAAAGCAAGAAATACAAACACAAAAATAAAAATCATTTAAAAGAGGTCTCTACTGACACAGGCAATGGTGATAATACTGGTGACACAACCACTGAAAGCGCTGCAGATACTCATCAAGTAAATGGTACTTATAAAGTAGAGGAAAATTGTAATGGTGGTATACATAGAGAGGGTTTAGATCAGCAGCAAGGAAGTGTTCTGAAAAAACTGGTATCTATACCCAGCTTCAAGAGGAGTTCATCAATTACTCAGAAGGATGAGTCTCAGTTAATACGGTTGAAACAGAAATATGAATTGACTGATTTGCCTCCAGATGCTAGGCCTCTGCTAGTTTTTCTAAACAAGAAAAGTGGAGCTCAGCGAGGAGATTCACTTAGGCAGCGGCTGAACATTTTATTAAATCCTGTGCAGGTCAGGTCATTTAGAGCAAGCTCCCTTAGCTAGTTGCTTTTCTTTTGGCACAATTGCATGGGAATGTGTTCTTCCTCTATCTATGCATGAATTACTTACATGTTAAGAAATGTACTACCATAAGAAATGACTTAGACCAATTAGGGTTTGCCATACCCCAAAAAAAGAGAGACGCGCATGTGCCACAGCCCCTCGGTTACAAAAAAACGAATTGGTTGACAAACTACTTCTGTTGTCCTTTAAAGGGCCTGGGGAGCTCGTAGCTATTAAAAGTCACTTGACTGTCTTACTGAATAATATCATGTACTTTGTTAGGATATCTCTAAATGTTTGAGCACCTTTCAACTGATAATTATTACATGTTCACTATCTATAAGTATAGCGTGATCTTTTAACATGCTAGTATGACCTAATTATAAGGCATTTGTCAAAGGAGACTCGTTAATCTTCGTTTTCAGTTGAATTGACTATTGAGAATTGTAAAATTTGACTTGCACAGGTATTTATCAAGGTGAAGGGAGAGAATTAGATAGAATGAAGTTATAGTTCTCCCCTTCATACTGAGTTCTACTGTAGAGTAGCTGTTTCTTGAGTTCTACTTATTATGCCAGCTTAACTATAGCTCCTTCATAATGAATAACATGGAAGGTGATTTGTTATTTTACTAAGAACACTCATAGAGTAGTCTACCTTTCAGTAGATTCAACAATTTAATGTCCATGAACGAGTGTTTTGATCTGATGTTGCTTGGATATGCTAATTAGGTCTTTGAGTTGAGCTCAACAGAAGGACCAGAAGTAGGTCTTTATCTATTCAGAAGGGTCCCTCACTTCAGGATTCTCATCTGTGGGGGAGATGGTACTGTTGGATGGGTTTTAAATGCTATAGACAAACAAAACTTTGTTTCACCCCCACCAGTAGCAATACTTCCTGCTGGGACGGGAAATGATTTGGCTAGAGTTCTTTCCTGGGGAGGTGGCTTGGGTTCAGTTGAGAGGCAAGGAGGTCTTTGCACACTTTTGCATGATATAGAACAAGCAGCAGTAACCATCCTTGATCGTTGGAAAGTTTCAATCTTAAACCAGCAAGGGGAGCTGCTTCAACCTCCAAAGTTCTTGAACAACTACCTTGGTATGTTGATATCCTTTTCATGTCATAGATAGTACTGATATCTAAAATCTAAATTATCTCTCTGTGACGTGTGACCTGAAAAGATGTAGAATATTTTGCTAGGAAATATGTTATGGTCCCTAATTTTGGATCGAATCGCTGGACGATTAACAGGAAAGTCACGCCCAACATGAAGGTTTAAGCCCTTGTTCTTGTTCCTATACTTGCCTATGATTGCTGGATTTGCAATTCAATCAGGGAATTGCACAGCTGGGAACTTGTCTGAGAAAAGTTCCAAATCTTTGTGATTTGAAGAAATTCAACCTCCTTTTATTGATAAGCGTCAACTCTCTTAAATAGAGGTTACAAGGCAAGAGTGCTAACAAATAAGAAATAGCAAGAATCCTAACTCAGAAAAGAGTCCTAACTAAAAGAGATACCAAGAGTTCTAAATCACTAAGGGAAGTTTTATTCAAAGCTGACAAAATAATTCAAGAAAATATCAATCATTATCTATCCTATTAATTCTTGCATCTAGTAAATTGTCTGCCAACAAATGCATCCATAACATTCCTCCCTTTCTGGAGAAAAATCTTGTCCTCAAGCTTGATTCGCATTTGAAGCTTTTTTCAAGTTGACCACCTCTCCTAATGGGTTACTTTTCATTGGTGGGCCAAACCGAAGGGTACAATATTCTTTGAACACACCCCACGTCAAATTGTGTTCCTCCAGCTCTAGTTGATAAACCCATAATTGGGCCTCCCCGACCATGCGAAAAGAAGCTAACCCTACTTTTTCTTGGTTGGCAGTACGCTGGTTAGTAAAGAATTTCTCACAACGGTGAAGCCAAATAAGAGGATCTTCAATTCCATCATAAGTAGGAAAGTCTAATTTAGTGTATCTGGATACTATACCTCTTCCTTCGATGCTGTTATCAATACCAGAATTGATGTTGTTTCTTCTCCCTAGATGAAGATCTGAATATTCACCTGCATTATTGGTTCGATGTGCAGCAACAGCACTATTATCTCCAACATCAACTCCCTTCATACACTTCGCGGTGCGGATTAAGGCTTCAATCTGTTGTGATAGCTGCTGGAATTTGGCATCTGTTCTCGCTTTTGAAGCTGCTACTTTTGCTTCAGCTTTAGCTTGGGCTTCCTGGAAAAGATTTCCCAACTTTGGTTCTACAGATTTTTCGTCCACCGTGACAAGCTTTGATACCAAATTGTTATGATCCCTAATTTTGGATCGAGTCACTGGATGATTAACAGGAAAGTCAGACCCAACAGGAAGGTCTATTCTCTTGTTCTTGTTCCTAGACTTGCCTATGATTGCTGGATTTGCATTTCAATCAGGGAATTGCACACTTAGGAACTTCTTTGAGAAAAGTTCCAAATCTCTGCGACTTGAAGAATTTCAACCTCCTTTTATTGATAAGCGTTCTCTCTTAAATAGAGGTTACAAAGCAAGAGTCCTAACAAATAAGAAATAGCAAGAATCCTAACTCAGAAAAGAGTCCTAACTAAAAGAGATAACAAGAGTTCTAAATCACTAAGGGAAGTTTTATTCATAGCTGACAAAATAATTCAAGAAAATATCAATCATTATCTATCCTATTAATTCTTGCGTCTAGTAAATTGTCTGCCAACAAATGCATCCATAACAAAATATTATGATGAGTTTCTCACTTCCTTAGATATAGAATTTGATGATTGTTGGGAACTGATATTCCAGGTGTTGGTTGCGATGCAAAGGTTGCATTAGAAATCCATAATATGAGGGAGGAAAACCCGGAAAAGTTCTACAATCAGGTAATGCCGATATCTTTTTGTTTTTAGAGGATGTGAAGCATGTTAATTGGGTTAGTGGGATTGATATGATACCAAATAGGTCGGTAGCTTCAAAGTTTTGCTTTGATAATTGATGTATTTGATGGAAGACCTAAAACTATTTAATATTAATTTTTTTTTGATAAGTAATTAAAGATATTATAAATTTATGCACTAAGTCAGTGCATCAGGCATAATTACAGGTTGTGCAAACCCTCTATTGTATCTAGCATTCCATCTACGTCATGTTCAGTTACCAGATTGCACCAAAAAGCTAACAAAAAAATACATCTATGTTTAAAATACAACTATTTAATATTATAAAATGGTAGAGTGCACTTAGTCTTGAAGGCATTTCTTTTCATAGTCACTTTTTATTCTTCGATATTGGTTCCACACTTGTGGCGCTTGTGTAAAAGAACAGTTGTCGGACCATTCTCCGCTAGGCTGCTGAACATAGAGTCAGCTGCCATTAGTAATATGCTCTTCAGTTCTCTCAGAAAGGGAGAGGAGAAGTTCTGGAGGACAGAATCTTTAAAGGAAATAAGAACCTCACCTAGATGTTCTAGACTTGACTAATGACTCCTCTAATATCTCAGACCTGAATGCTTTCTTGTTTTAACATGCATTTCTGTTCATCAATAAAAGAAAGACAAAATCTTCTCTTGCATACAGTTTCTTGGGCGAGTCTTTTTCAGATCAATCTTTGCTTTTGGCATTTCTGATAGTCACTGAATTAGTTCTCAACGTGTTCGTTCAAGCTTTCTTCATGGTTTATTGGTGCCACCTGCCGATCTACTCTGCTTAACAGTCTTTATATTGTATCCCTGTCAAAACATGTCGTCTCATATACAGTAGCATTTAACTTCATATGCACATTATTGATAACGATTTGTCCTCATGTTTATGATATTCATCTCTTTTAGAGATTCCAGAACTTCGTTACTTCAGGCAACCGATATATCTAATTTTTGAAAATTTGGAGAGTTGAGTATCCATGAAATGGTGTTTGCTAGCCGTGAACTCTTATGACTTTTCATGTTTAACATAAATCCAGTTCAATGAGTTCATTAGATAGGTTTTCCTCCGCTCTTTCAAAAAGTGGGTTAAGTTGACAAGCTCTTACAATAAGTTAGCCCGTAGTAAGTTGGCTACTTAGCGAACTCTCTCGTCTGAGGTGGTTCTTGTGGATGCTAATAATTATTTGAGATTTAATCGTCTTTGTTTGTCTGTTCTGTATTTATGTAATAATAAAATTGTGTTTATGTGTATTCAGAGATTGAGGTCATGATATTTATTCTTGTTATTGATTAATTTAAGTTCACATATTTGTCGATGTGTATTTCTGTCAGTGCTGAAAATATTTGGCATTGTTGCAGTTTATGAACAAAGTTCTTTATGCCAGAGAAGGTGCCAGGAGTATCATGGATAGGACATTTGCAGATTTTCCATGGCAAGTTCATGTGGAGGTTGATGGTGTTGAGATCGAGGTTCCTGAGGTAAGTGTCAAATGCGCAGCTACAAAATCCTTTTGAAATACATATGCTTTTGAACTTTTACTTTTGGTCATTTAAGGTACTGACTTATTGTCGTATAACATATTCATTTTGCAAGTTTCATAGTTTTTTTAATATTTTTGAACATTTTGCACATAGGTAATTGTGGTTGATGTTTTAGTCGATTATTACAAATTACAATTGCTACTTAATGAATCAGCGGTGAAACGATCATGCTCTTTACTCTTTCTAGGATGCAGAAGGCGTTCTTGTAGCTAATATCGGGAGCTACATGGGCGGAGTAGACTTGTGGCAGAATGAAGACGAAAGCTATGATAATCTTGATCCTCAATCCATGCACGATAAGATGCTGGAGGTGGTTAGCATTTCTGGTACCTGGCATCTTGGGAAGCTTCAGGTATATTTTGGGGAATTCCTGAAATGATGTGGTAAAAGTAACCATCATTTCTAAGCTTTGTTTCGTGAGAGATTTTCAATATTGTTACAGTGATTTCGTTTAAGCACTTAGCTTTTATTATATGTTCATATCCCTAGTTGGAGTCTGACCAATAATTCTATCTGGTAGTTCAGTGCTTGATTAGTAAAAGAATTCTGGTAGTTCAGTAGTTCTGTGGCGAGAGTTGTTGCAGATATTGGTGCAAGTAAATGGAGAAGGAGAAACAGTTGTGGTTTTTGTTGAGGTTTTATTTTTAATTGGGTTCAACTGCTCCTGTTTGAATCTGATTAGACAATGCAGTTTCTGACATAAAGTATCATTAAGGTTTATTTTATCTTTCAGCTACTTTTAAATGTTGGACCTGTGTGATAAGAGCATTGTTCTGACAATCAGGTGGGGCTTTCCAAAGCTCGGCGGCTTGCACAAGGACAAGTGATTAAAATTCAACTTTTTGCTGCATTTCCTGTTCAAGTAGATGGAGAACCTTGGAATCAGCAACCCTGTACATTGACGATAACACATCATGGACAGGTTTCCTTCCTCAACAATGTGCTTAAATTTTTATCCACTGAGGCATGGATCTGAGACCATTGCATCTGGCATGCCTGCGTTACTATTTAATAGTTATCCTAACATCATGCAGCGATTTGGAAGTGGTCGGACTGGGAAATTTCAATTTTATAATTCATTTCTATGTATCTTTAGCCGCATGGAAAATAGTCTTTTCTGAGGGAAATTGAGGTTTGTTTAGGCTTGTTATGGTGCATTCTCTTGGTTCGTTGTCATTCCCTCCCCCTCCCCCCTTTTTCTTTTAGATATCGTTGGGCTTATATACCCGAAACCAACTTGCTTGGTGATATGGTGGTGCAGTTTCTTCAGGTTACTACACTATTATACACACACAGACATATACGTATGCACATATATCTGACACTTCTCTTTTACAGGCTTTTATGCTGAAGAGAGCAGCGGAAGAACCTCTAGGTCATGCAGCAGCCATAATTGCAGATGTGCTTGAGAATGCTGAATCCAATCAAGTAATTAATACATCACAGAAGCGAGCACTTCTTCAAGAAATGGCTATCAGACTGTCTTAGCTGTGTTTCTTACACGATCAGGCACACTGATTATTTTACTTTGCTGCAGCTTATGCTGAAGTTCTTAGTTACTGTGTTTTCTGTATAAAAAGTCTTCTGCCTCATCGCATAGTTTCGTCCACTTCATTTGTGAAATATCAAGAAGACTTGGAATGCTTGTAGCTGAAGCTTGTTTGTATATTGAACTCCAGTGTAAAGACTTCTAAATGAGGTGACTTTTGCAGCTGCTTGTTTAAATGTGAGTCAAATTTGAGTTTACGAGCTACATCAATCTTTATTCTGACTTCCTCCAAGGCTCTTAAAGTTCTCTATCAATCAATTACATTTCGAATCCTACATATTAGATTGTTTTAGTATGATTTTGTCAATTTTTGTTTGTATGATGATTTATCTACCAATCCATACCTGTTTTATTTGGAAAACCTACTTATTTGTTCACTTTAAGAAACCAAAATAGTTTGCTTTTCTTAGTTTGTAAACCCTTGGTCCGTAACTACGTCCTTCGTGTTGTTACGACTTACAGGCAGAGTGTTTACGTATTATAGTATGTGAAATTTTTATGCCATAAGGTTTAGTTATTTGTATCGATAGTATAAAGGAAAAATGTTTCGACGTGCATATGCGCTTATTTGTGAATTTTGTTTATCTTTTCTTCTTACCCGATCAACCGTATATGTTGTTTCCCCTTGTTGTGAAGGTAAGGGAACCCATCCATATATAAAAGAAAGTATTATGTCCTTTATGTCCTAGCTACATGCTAGTAGTTACTTATTGATTTATCTTGATTTTTAGGCGCATTGGACAAAAATATAAGAAAATCCTAAAGAAGTCAGCAACGTTAACTTGAAACGTATCTTTGTCTAAAATCATTATATGTTTGCCGAATTAAATTCATAATACAAGTTTTAGTCATTAACTCATGTTAAACACACCCTGAAAAGAAAATAAAATCCTAATAAAACAAATTCACTTTGATAATGTATTATATTAGTGTTTTTAATGAAGGAAAACATTAGGGATTGGTTAAAAACTAATGTGATACGTCAAGCTTCTCCCTAAAGCTGGAAATTTAAATAATTAATTGATTTGGGTACAAACAACAACAATCACCCAGTATAATCTCACTTAGTGGGGTTTGGGGAAGGTAGTGTGTACGCAGACCTTACCCCTAACTTTGGATAGAGAGGCTGTTTCCAAATAGACCCCCGGCATTCTTCCCTCCAAGAACTTCCCACCTTGCTCTTGGGGAGATTCGAACTAACAACCTCTCGGCTGGAAGTGGGGGTTGCTTTCCATCAGAGCAACCCCTCTTGATTTAGGTACAAATTTTAAGAAATAAAATGATTTTTTTGGGGTAGTGTTTAACATATCATAATATTAGTATGATTATTATACTTTCAAAAAGTATGATTTTAAATATGTCTTAACATTTATATTGTTATAAAATTTTACTTTCACGTATGCACCAATCTATTAAGAGTATATATTATATTCTTTCCGGTTCACAATAAGTAACTAATTTGCCTTTTATTTTGGTTCAAAGTAGCCATTTATAATCAAGACAGAATTCAATTTGTTTTTACAAGATTATACTTATGTACATATCTTTAAGAAAATTTCTTATTCCTCACATGAAGTATTTAACTAAGGGTAGTCTAGTCACATTAGGTATTATTGTATAGAATTTAATATTTTTTAATGGGCGTGCCAAAAGCAAATTGGTCACTTATGGACCGGAGTGAATATTTACATATATAATCTTCAATCCAAAAGAAAAAAGGAAAGTTACACAAATATCCCAAATAAATCTCAATTTACCGATATCTTGCTATTAGTCATAGACTTACTAAAACTAGCCATCAAAAATTGAAAAACTAAATAACAAGGTTCCTTCTCTTAAAGAATCACATGCAAAAATCACCTTCTATATTTTTAAGCGTGATTAACAACACTAAGATACAAGACGGAAAGAAAATTTAATGATGAGGTAGCAAATAAGGTAATAAAATACAAAAATATATACAATCTTCTAAAAATCTAAACAAAAAAGAAACTTTTTCAATGGGTATAGTTGAAATTTATTGAAAATATATAAATAAGTCAATATATAAAATTTGAGTAAGACTGGAGGTGATTTAGACTGATTTTGTATCAAAATTCGTAATTAAATTGAGTTCAAAAAAGTTTTCTGTGGCACATGTATCAAACATGTATCTCACACATAGATATACATGTGATATATAATTGATACAAATATGATATATATGTGATATATATATCATTTTTTTCGTGTTTAGTTTTTCCTTCGAATTTTCAATTCAAATAGATTCAAAACTTCACCAAATCATCTCAAAACTTTTCAAGTTCCTTAAATTATGCCCAATTTATTTTAATAGCGCCCACTCAAAATAAAACAAAAGTTTAATATATTTTTACTGTAAATAATTAATTGATTAATTTGATTAATATTAATAATATTTTATATTAATTTTTATAGTAAAATACTTATAAATATATAATTAATAATTTTCCAACGAAAAAAGGTTTACTTAAACTAGAATAGATCGACTATATTTGTATGGGCGATTGGCCACATGTTGGTCTCAATGACGAAAACCAAAGTGTCCCAATATTAATGTCAGTGTCATTTGAGAGTTGGAGAATCCAACGTCAACGCTATAAATCTGACAACATAAATAGTCCCGTAAAAATAATTAAACTCACACACGCCTTCATCAAAATAGTCGTCTGCCTTGGTCTTCAACGCCTCTTTTCCTCGACCAAATTGCTCTCTTTTTTAATCGAAAGAGTAGAATCTTGTGATCGAAAATGGGGTGTTGCAGTAGCAAGGCGGCAGATACTAAAGCCACTCGAATGGCTCGATGGCGTTCTACTGGCATCGTTGCTTTACGCGACTCCAAATTGAAGGCATTTCATTACTTCTCTCCCTTTGTTAATTTCTCGTGACAACTATTTGCTGACTGTATAAATTGTACTCCATTTAGTTTTGAAATGAACCGAGTATCGGAACTGATATAGAGTATTTATATAGTCGATTGCGAGTAGTTTTGATTTAAGGTTTAGTTGATTGATTTATTTATTAGCCCAGTCTATGTTACCCTGCGTTTTTCTAATTACGTATCTTTTTGGATTAAATAACCGTCAACTGAAAATATGGACTTTTCGCTTCAAAAAAAGTGTTCTGATTGACTGTTCGTTGTATTTCAGATTTTGGTGCTGTTAAATTGCCAATTCCATTTTTCTATGTTATAGAGTTGTTTGGTGCCAGAAGCGTTTTACTTTCTTATGAGGAGGTTTATGAATATTTTGTGGAATTGACTTGGATGTTACCCTTCACCACATTTTGGAGTAAATTGCTAAGAGCAGAAAAGTTAATGTGCCGATAGATTAAGTTCATTATTTCAGATATACATAATTAATCATCTTCATGTTGGAGAATTTAGTCCATGTATCTCTTTTTAGAATGTTTTCTGTTCTCTAAGGAACCTAGAGGTTTGATATGAAAGAGCAGGAAAAAAGAAATGGACAATTGACCAAATACATTTCAGTGGGAACTAGTATCAGGTTGCTTTTTAAGTAATTCCTTTGTGAAAGGTTTTCATTTTCATGAGTTAAAGATGCATCTTTTGTCTGCACTCTGCAATGTCTTTAACATTTTTGCTACAAAGCTCGCACAGTCATGATCACATAGTGCTCGTAATATAAATTTTAAATTTGTGAACTTTTTTTCTGAAAAGTGAATGATCTGCATGAGAATTAGTTCAATTGATTGTGCCCTATAAATTAGAGCAGAGCCAGATCCAGGATTTAAATTTTATGGGTTCAACCTTTGAGGTTATTCGTGTTGAACCCATTATATTTTAATATTATGGATTCATATCTATTATTTGTTGTAATTTTCGTGGATTTTTACACATAAATTTATGCTATGTGTCAAAAGTACCGTAACATTGGAGCCGCCCCTGAATTAGAGAGAGGGAGTAACTGCATTTAGTGGCATCAGGACCAGTAGATGATTTAAGGGAGTCCTGGCGATGATGACATGCAATTATTGTTAGCTGAAAGTGGATCTTTCCCTTCCTAAGCTACTGACTGTCCATGACTAATGACGAGATATGGTTGTTTTAATCATAAAGTGTCCATGTCTCTTGCGCGCGCATGTGTTGCACATATATACATTCAGCATGCATGCTTGTATGAGTTTCCTAATCTAATTGGTGGTATGGTTTTACAAGGAAATAGATTTAGATCCCATTGACTTTAATTCATGAAGGTGGGTACAAGGCTTGGATAGTGTCATAGTGATTGTAGCATGGATTCAGTAGTTACTGTTGTTTATTTGCTTGTTTCAATGAATAATGCATGCTGTGAAGGGATGTAAATATGTCAGATAAGGACACAGTTTAATCCTTTCTGTTAGTCAAATTCATGATGTCCTGACTGTTTTTTCCTTGTACAGTCTTTTCCAGATGAAGTTATTAGCCTGGAGAGATCTGTACGCACCCTCGACTTGACACACAACAAATTGGGTATTGCAATAATTTCTCAAGCTTTAGATTCCTATCTTCTTGCCGGTTAGAGTACAAAGATAAATCACAATAATTCCTTTGCAACTGCTATTTATGCTTATGCCTGTGTTACTCTGTTACTTGGGGAAATTGTTTACGTCATTTATCTTTTGATATCATTTTACTTGAAGCCTTTACTAATCTCTCAGTCTTTGCATTGTGGCAGTTCATATTCCCATGGAGATCAACAAGTTAATTAACTTACAGCGTCTAGTAAGTACTACAAACTTACATGTTTGTTTCCTATCTTTGTGTCAAAGGGGCTTCATCAAAAGAAGAATATCTGATAAGATAACCTTATTATGTTATCAGCGCCCACATCTCATGATGAAAGCTAGGTCAGAATTGTTGGTCATATACTTGGAACCAAAAGTCATTTAGGAAAAAGGGTACACAGTTTATTGTGGAAGAGAAATTTAGCAAGATACGATTAGCTTCTTTTGGAAGGCATGATGTAGTCAATGTGATACTATAAGAGAAGGGAGAGAATGAGGAATCTCCACTGTTGGAAAAACCTAAATTACTGAGAATTGGAATGAAACAGGTCTAAACAGAGCAAAATGGATACTAAGGATTGAGATAGCTGGCTGTACTAGCTCGGGATTGAGTATAGTTGTTCTTGATGTTCTACTCTATCTTAATGTCCACCAATTCTGACATAGGCTATAATTGCTTTCTTTCTTTTCTGCTTCATCCCTAAGGGAGACAACCTTTTGCACCTGCCCCAATATTTCTGGTATTTTTGCGTGTTCTCGAATATTGTAGAAGAATAAGAAAGAAAGAATGAATTTACCATTAATAACCCAAAGTTGTACAAGGGGAAGGGAAGTCCTATAAATAATTAATGCAGGTACTCCTAAATTTTAAAAACCTTGCAAAAGGCATAAATGCAAACTGACTGAGCTTTATTTGGCACTGTAAAAAATAAAAATAGCTCTAGTATTTACCAAAACCTTCTCCTAAGGTTGATAATATTATGCTATATCAGACAAAGTGTTGTGAGTTCTTTTCTTTTCTATTTTAGTTAAGAATTGTTAGGAATATGGATTTTGGGCCTAACTTCACCCCAAAAGGCTAGCTCTGAAGGTGATGATTGACCAATACTGCATAAGGAGACAAAACTCATTCCCTCAACCAATTTGGTACACTCTAACATCCTCCCCCTTCCTCCCACTGCTTAGGACTGGAATTTGGAGCTTGGACAACATAACATGAGGCCGCACACTGGAAAACACCATAAGGGGGATAAGTCTGGCTCTGCTTCCATGTTAAGAAAATTGACCTCAGGCTTAACTCAACCTCAAAAGCTAACTCAAGGATTTGCTCAAGACCATATACTAGACAACAACCAATTCCCTCTACCGTTGTAATACACTCAAATAAGAAAAATCCGAACTGAATTTTCTCGTGGCATTTTCATGTCCTGATAGAAGGAAGAAGCATACCACTAATGTGGTTAAAAGCTTCTCTCCTTTAGTCAATCATTGCTAAGATAGAGTTTTTAACATGATACGGAAGCAAGCCCCTCATGTTTCTTCAGGCATATAGCTGGCTGGCAGTTCTACCCTCTCATTTGTTATTTCAACGGGTTTGCTAAATATTGAGGGGAATGATTAAACATGTTTTCTAGTAAATAATAAGTGGTTTGTTCGCTTGGAAATGTAAGGTTAAGCAATAGCAATTGTCCAAAATATCATGGCAAACAGCAAACTGGAGAGATGCTGGCAGCTTAACTTTAAAGGATGATTCTAAGCTATGAGAGAGAGAAGTCTTGGAGGAGGAAATGGCCATGTGAAGGATTTGGAATGCAAGTCAATTCAATTCTTTATGATAACGCAATAAGTGGTGGAAAAAGCCCCAAGATACAACTGGTATACAAAAACTGGACCTACATGAAAGCACGGTTCTCCATAAAATGCACCCAATCATCCATGCTAACAGGAACCTCGGATACTTCCAAAACTCAACAAAAAGTCAAAAAAATAAAATAAATTGTCCTAATCTTTACAAGAATATTCTCTACACCCTCAAACGCTCAACTAAGCTGAATTAGCTCTACTTGGGAAAACTGTATGCATTTCCCTTCTGGTGAGAAGTGTTTATTTTCGGACGAGTCTGAAGAGGTTTTCATGTTTTATACTATTGATATCATACATGTATTCTCTTGAATAACCAATACCATGAGAGTTGCTTATGTCTGATTTATCCAAAGAATTGAGTGTTGATTATTTCTTTTCAGATTTTGGCTGATAACCTTATTGAGCATATGCCCGTGAACCTGGGATTGCTTCAGTCTTTAAAAGTTGCAACACTTGACAGGAATCAAATTACAATCTTGCCTGATGAATGTAATTCCCCGGGATTCTAGATCATACGTGAAGTTTAGTAGATGTCTTTCTGCTATATATATTTACACTCTCTGTTCTAACAACCGAATGCTCTTGTATTCAGTGGGCCAGTTAGTGAAGCTTGAGCGTTTATCTGTCTCAGAAAACTTGTTAACGAGCTTGCCTGACACCATTGGGAGCTTGCGGAATGTAAGTGATCTATTCTGATGGTTCGTATGGTGCCAGCTTACACTGTTATGCTGTTCTATATAGTTGTCAGTTGAAATATTATTTTTGCACTGGCTTTACTGCATTGTTCAATGTTATGTATAATGATGCTAAGGTGGTTAAGAAATGGTGTCAATCTTGTTAATTAGAGAACTATTCAGCGAATTGATATTCAAATTAATGAGCTTCTTATCACTTGTTAGTAGAGAACTGTTCAGCAAATTGATATCCAAATTAATGAACTTCCCATCGCTCTTGTTAGTGAATCATTCAGCAAATTAATATCAAAATTAATGAGCTTTTTGTTCTTGCAACTGGAAGCCCAACTTTTTTCTCAATTTATATAGTGATTCCACTTTACTATGAATTTCTATTCTCCTCTTGGTAGTTAATGATGTCGCTCGTCTATCTTGTGCTTGTATTTTAGTTTTGGAAGAGGATCCTCGAGCTCCCTGGGGAGGGTGGTGGAGTTTGGAGAATAAGTGGCTCTTTGGGTTGTCTTGAGGTCCACTGAGTGCCTTTACTTTCTCCTTTTTAATTCCCTCCGACTTCATTTGAAATTTATTTTCCATAAGTTTTTCCAATGTCATTGATAACCGAGAAATGAAAAACAGTGTTCACTTGTTGTTCTTTTTCTGATTCTTGTGCTCGGTGACTTGGGATGATGAGTTAAGATCTTTAATCAAGTTAACTGCTCTATTTCCTCTGGAAGTGGATACGCTTCTAAAAGGTCGCATATATTGTTATTCTATAGATCTTTTCTGTATGTGAGTTCGGTTCTATATGATCATGTTGTTTTTCTGTCTCTCTGAGAAAGGCGCACTGCCTAGATTCAAGTGCTCTCAATTCATCTTATTGAGAGCATAAGGCTGTAGAATTGACACTGATGTTCTGGCCGTGCAGTTGGTGCTGTTGGATGTTTCAAACAATAAGTTAAAGTTTCTTCCTGAATCTATTGGAAGTTGCTTCTCTTTGGAAGAATTGCAAGCTAATGGTACCTTCAGATTTTAGCTCGCCTATTATCTGATTCTTGCTATTTCTATATTTTGTTTGCTTTCCTGGTGCTGGAGCTTCATGTCCAATATACATTGAGGAATAAAGTACCAAAACGAAACAAGAACAAAAGAAGCATCCTTAAAATAAACCATCAGTATAAATTAAGTGAACGTCATGGCCGATAATGAAATTGGGAGGGTGGTGGGTGACATAGAAGTCAAGGAACATCCACAACTCTCTTTTGTTAAGCTTATAAACACTAGTCTTAGTACCATTCATTTATATTTGTACATGATTTAAGGTTCTATTTTCCTCAGAATGCCAAATTAGGTTTTTACTGATTTTTCTGCGGTCTTGCTTATGAATACCAACTTCTTGTCGCAGATAATTCTATTGAAGAGCTTCCTGCTTCAGTTTGCAATCTTGTTCAACTAAAGTCACTCTGCCTGAACAATAACAATCTCAATCAGGTTACCATCTAATTCTCTCTCTCTCTCTCTCTCTTCATTACACATAAATAAGTGCAATGCATTGTAACCCACGTGGATAAGGGTTTGACTGTTTGTCTCACTGAAAAGCTAGATCTGATGCTATATATACTAGATATTTTCTGATGATGCTTGAAGCGTGCTCTCTCTCGTTCTCTCTCATAATATCTAACAATGCTATCAAGCAGAGTTAAGAACCCTCTTCGCACTATCTGTATACGTAAAGGCCCACACTGCTGCTCTGTGTATGGGTGCAAAAAGAAACATGCACAGTGTATCTAACTTATAAAATGACCATATTGCAAAATCTAGGTCTCTTCAATACACAAAATAATCCACATTTGTGGTCATGGATGGAACTTCTAACAGTCTCTTCCATTTAAAGCATACAAGGCACTCGTTCCTATCAGATATATGTTTTTACAAGATTCTCATGCTTGCTATTGGTACACCTATTGCTCCACATTTGTGGTCATGGATGGAACTTCTAACAGTCTCTTCCATTTAAAGCATCCAAGTTTTTGCACTCGTTCCTATCAGATATATGTTTTTACAAGATTCTCATGCTTGCTATTGGTACCTGTTGCTCAGATGCCTCTAAATTTGTTAAGAGAATGCAAGAGCTTGCAGAATATAGCACTGCACAGAAATCCCATTTCCATGGACCAATTTCAACAGGTTTTTACTCATTATTATTCACAGTTAGATTACTACTCAGTTATGTTAATCCTGGAAAAGTCATTTACAGATAATGGTAGTTACTTTTTTTATTTCAGATGGAAGGCTTCAAGGAATTTGAAGCCCGCCGTAAACAGAAGTTTGATAAACAAATTGATTCAAATGTGATAATCAGTTCTAAAGGGCTTGATGAGGGTGTTGACATGTGATTCCTCTCCACAAGCAGTTTACGTAAGGCTTCCGCTCTATCTTGTTAAATCTTGGTTTTCCTATCTTTACTTCAATAAGGCTTCTGCTCTATCTTCTTAGATCTCGGTTTTACTTCAATAATAGGAATACATGTATGTGTTCCTTACTTTCTCTTACCTCTCAAAGAGCTTGGTGTGCCTGGAAAGTTGCCTCTTCTCATTCATGTCCCAGGCTTATATCTTGTACTATTTGCCATTATATCCGTACCACTAAGTGTGTATATTTTTGGGAATATATTAGTGACTTCAAACAAAAGATGGAAAATGGTAAGAATTTCTGATATAGTGCCATGGTAGCATGATAATTTTGTCCATCAAGTTTCTGAATATTGATTGATTTTCGTTGCAAAAAAGATTTCATGAGATGCTAGATCAATAATCTTTTAGAACTTCCCATTCAAACTGCTACGATTGACGATGCTGATTTTTATAATGATATCTCTGCAGGTTATCTTTGCGTCTTGAGGTTGGATGGCATTGTGACAGCTTTGACTTTGATGAAAGGCAATTGCTTGTGCCGCTTTACATGAGTCATTGTCAAGCCCTTGTATTGTTTATCAGCTTTGACTTGTGCGTAATTGTATCTATTCTGAGTTACAGTAATTGTAAATGATATGCAGACCTAACGATTTCCTTACCTTTTTGATAATACATATTCAGCGAGCTGCATATCATCATTCAAAACCAATGATTAAAAACCTTAGTAACTTGTCTTTTTTTCTCTCTTTTCTTTTAAAAGTTATATTTACAAATTTGGTTAATGTATGGGAATTGGAGAGGGGTTGCTCTGATGGTAAGCAACCCCCATTTCCAACCGAGAGGTTGTGAGTTCGAGTCTCCCCAAGAGCAAGGTGAGAAGTTTTTGGATGGAAGGATATCGGGGGTCTATTTGGAAACAGCCTCTCTACCCAAGGGTAGGGGTAAGGTTTGCGTACACACTACCCTTCCCAGACCTTACTACGTCGGATTATACTGTGTTGTTGTTGTTGTTGTTGTTATTGTTGTTGTAGGGGGATTGGAGAAGGGAGGCGAAAGAAGGGTGGATCGAAACCCACACCTATTGTATGGAGTGCTTACTACAAGTCTTGATGGAAACTAATGTTCCAATCCTAATACTAGCAGAGTAAAGAAATATAATAAGTGATTTCTTTTTATTTATCTAAGTCTATGAATAGAGTTATTTCAAAATTCAAACCTGTGATAGAAGGTAACACATACTCAATAGTGTGCATAATTTTGTCTCGATAAAACAATTATATTATTTTTTCCCAACAAACAACCCGGACATAACAATTTTAAAAGAAGAAATAATCATATAATTTGACACATAGGCAATGTGGTGGATAAACCTAATAAATCATATTTTTAAGAATAAGTTGTAATAATTCATAAGAGTTTTAGTAGTCCATGACTACAAGTCCTTAAGGAACGTCATGATTGTAGTACAAATTATTGTAACTATAATAAAAAATGTTCACAAAAGCTTCTGAATCGCCACAAATTTTAATGGATAATCAAAACTTGTCTCGTCATAAGTCTCTTCTGACTTATCATCATGATTGTAGTACAACTTATCATAACTTTGGAAAAAAATTATTCATTGATCTCGACGGAATGTCACAAGTCCTAATGGATCCAGAATTTACTTTGTCATAAGTTTTCACGAATTGTTATGACTGTACTATAAATTATCTTAACTTTGATAACTCACTAATGACTGACCATAAGTTATCTGAACTGTGATAATAATTATTCACTAATCACTATCCACTACTTGCATTTATAAAAGCAACAATAATTACATTCTTACTGTAAACAAGAAGAGACAGATTATCAACTTATTAATACAACCATTATAATTTGTAGGTAAAATTTTTGATTAATACGTTCTTGCTTCAAAATTTATCCAAATTCAATCCAACATCTTAAAAATTCAATAGAATCATTTTCACGTCAACAAGTTTTTTTAAGCTCAACAAAATTCAGTAATTATTATAAAACAATAAAAGTAGAAGAATAATATTGCAGAGAAGGAGAGAGGAAATTCTTATTGAATTTTGGGTCGATTTACAATGTGGTAACACCCCTCTATTTATAGGAGAAAAATGACTTAGCCACAAAGTAACTCTCTACAAGATAGACAGTCACTCTAAATAGAATTCTATTTATAACAATTCCCCTTAAATGTCTACTCAACAAGTAATGCGCCTCAGTAAAACCTTAACCAAAATAAAACTCAATGGGAAAAAATCTAGAAAAGGAAAAAGAGTACACATATCTAATAATACGCCTTTTGATTGCCTCGTTAAAAACCTTTCAAGGAAAACCCAGTGGGATAAAACTTGTAAGAAAAAAAGAGTGCAACTCCCCCTGATGAGAGCATCAATTCATATCTTTGAGCCTTCGCATCCCAATCTTGTACACCAACTTCTTGAAGGTTGGCGTTGGTAGAGATGTTTGAACAAATCAGCCATATTATCACTTGAACGAATCTGTTGCACATTGATATCACCATTCTTTTGAAGATCATGTGTGAAAAATAACTTTGGTGAAATGTGCTTTGTGCTATCTCCTTTTATGAATCCTCCCTTCAATTGAGCTATGTATGCTGCATTATCTTCATACAAAATTGTGAGCAGTTTGTCTCGCTTCAAACAATATTTGTCTCAAATAAGATGTATTATAGACCTTAACCACACATATTCTCGACTTGCTTCATGACTAGAGATTATCTCAGCATGATTAGATGAAGTAGCCACAATTGATTGCTTAGTCGATCGCCAAGATATGACAGTGCCTCCACAGGTAAACACATAACCTGTTTTAGATCGAGCCTTGTGGGGGTAAGATAAATACCCAGCATCAGCATAACCAACAAGATCGGGACTGCAATTATTATTAGAAAATAAGCCCATATTGGTAGTTCCTTTTAGATACCGTAATATATGTTTGATTCCATTCCAATGTCTCCTTGTAGGAGCAAAGCTATATCTTGCTAAGAAATTAACTGAAAATGTTATGTTAGGCCTTGTAGTATTTGCAAGATATATTAGTGCACCAATTGCACTAAGATATGGTACTTCAGTACCAAGCAGCTCTTCATTCTTTTCTTGAGGTCGGAATGGATCCTATTCACATCAAATGATCAAACAACCATCGGAGTACTTAAAAGATGTGCTCCATCGATGTAAAACCGTTTTAATACCTTTTCTATATAGGCAAATTGATGAAAGAAAATTCAGTTTGCCAAATGTTCAATTTGCAAACCAAGACATAATTTTGTCTTTCCGAGATCTTTCATCTCGAATTCCTTCTTTAAATAATCAATTGCCTTTGGGAATTCTATAGGAGTTTCAATAAGGTTTTTGTCTTAAACATGTACGGCTAGTACAACAAATTCCGATGTTGTTTTCTTTATAAAAACACATGGGCAAATGACATCGTTTATATAGCCTTCCTTTAATAAATACTCACTAAGACGAATATACCACATTCGTCCTGATTGCTTTAAACCATACAACGATCTTTGCAATTTGATTGAAAATATTTCCCAGGACTTTGAATTATGTGCGTTAGGAATTTTAGATCCCTAAGTAATTTTCATGTATATGTTATTATCAAGTGAGCTATAAAGGTAGGCAGTAACCACATCCACTAAATGCATGTCAAGCTTTTCATGGACGGCAAAACTAATGAGATAACGGAACGTTATATAATCAATAACGGGTGAATATGTCTCTTCAAAATCGACGCCAGGTCTTTGTGAAAATCCTAGTGAAACAAGGCGTGCCTTATTGTCTATGCCCCTTTTTTCTAAAGGCAAAAATCGAAATTTATGACATTTGGGAGGAAACTCATTCCTTTTGGGAATTGGTTTTGCATTTGAAGATTCACCACCTAATAATTAGGGTGCATTAGGACACCAATGTAGTTCAATTTGGATAACCATAGATAGGGTAAGGGCCTGAAATTATTCTAAGGGGAAGGTGTTAGGCACCCCTCAGAATCCACTAGTATGGTTCCGGCCATGTTACAATTGTGACTTTATATAATCAAGTAAGCAATTAGGGGTTCAAATAGAGGGACTTGCATATGACATTGCAAATAAGTTGGAAACTCTTAAAGATAAGTAGAGAGCGCATAATTAAAAAGGGCATTGAATAGTTTTACAAGAAGAGATGAAAGCAAGTAAAGGGAGAGGGGTCCTAGGTTTATAATTAATATGGATCGCATTAATGCAATACCTAGCAATCACTCCTCAAAAGAGGGGTCGCATGTGATATTAGTAAATCGGTCATCATTTTCATATTCTACCCTTCCCACCCCGTAAAGGTTATTAAAAGCATAAGTTGGTCACGAATGCTTATTGCGTGCTATTACCCGTCTCGTCTTATAAGTCCTAGAGGAAATTTAGGACTACTATTCCTACAAGGTAAGGACTAGGCTGAACCCTTAGGTTTAAAGGCTAAAATGCTAAGCGACATACATAACAAGTAGGACCGCACATAAGGGAACATTCAAAGACAAATAAAGGCTCACATATCCCTCCACAAGTGTACACATAATTAGCATGTCTCAAACATATTTAAGGTCTAATAGGTGAGAGTTTTTAAAAAAAGATAGCGGCAGTTGAGTTAGTAAAAGATAAAAGAACCGTCAAAGCATGGCTTTGAAAAATAAAATAGAGTCTTAAAGATATAGTAGCTTAACTAGATATAGGTCAAGTATCAAATAGCATAATTCTGGGCAGAAAAGGTAACCTAATAGTTTGAAAACATAATTGAACAAGAATTTGAAAATCAGTAAGAGCAAATAGATGCACGATTTCAAAATTTGTTCCCAGATAGAGAGGGACTTTTAGTAAAACAGAGTGAACTTCAGAGAGTAAACAAATAGAGTGAACTTCAGAGAGTAAAAAAATAGAGTGAACTTTAGAGAGTAAAAAAATAGAGTGAACTTCAAAGAGTAAAAAAAACAGAGTGAACTTCAGAGCGTAAAAAAACAGAGTGAACTTCAGAGAGTCAAAAAAATATAGTGAACTTCAGAGAGTCAAAGCAAGAATGGGAGCGGCATAGTTCAAATTAAAAGAGGTTGATTAGCTTAAATCGGTCAAAACATGGTTAATCAATTCTTGTTAGGCCTAAAATTTGCCTTGGCATCGTATTCATTGCCTAATTATCTTAGAGGGTGAACATGCATATTTGATTTCCAGTTTTAAAGGATACAGTAAACCAAACTTGTATCATTAGATTAAACATACTAATGAGGTGTTTACGATTACAACTCAGGAAAAATAAAACCCTAAGTAACAGGATGTCTAATGCACATAGAAGTTCTTAAAACATGGTCTCTAAATGCTAATGAGAATGCAGCATTAGTCTTATAACAGTTATTGGCTTATTATCAACTGATCACGGTTACGAAATAATAACAGGCTGAAAGTAAAGAACCTAAAACAGGATCTCTAATGTATGATATGCATGTCCTATACAGGATATCTATTGCGCAAATAAGTAAATAAAATCCTATAAACATGTTTTCTACCCATTACTTAAACTAAGCATGCATAACCCCCACCCAATTTCACTATAACCCCAATCATTGGTTTATAAGTTATTACAACCAATGATAGCTAAATTATAATAGTAAAGAATAAAAATAAGAAGTTATTCTATAGGGAGCCTTCAATCAGGCCCAATCTTCCAACCTCACTCCTTTCAAATTTCACAGCCTTGACATGGTCAGGGTGCGGCAAAGCTTCCTAGGGCCCCCATTGGGTCCCTGGCCAATACCAACACCCATACAATTGCAAAAATGTTAAACAAGTGCAATGTCGAATTACTAGCCTTGTGCGTCAAAGTTCGGTGAGTACTTAGAGGTACCCAAAGAAATGCTTACGCGGAGGGGGTAGAACCTAATCTCTACGAGTAGTGTGAAGTGAAGGAAGGATAGGAAAGTTGGTAGTTCAAAAAGTTTACAAAAGAGTAAGTTGGAGAGTTGCATACAAGGATAATAGGTAAAGAGGACAAATATATAACATGCAAACTCACAAAACCAAAAGCTTTAAGAGACCTTGTCATAGTTGAATTTAGATACAAAGTAAGTAACATCAGAATTCAGTCATAATAGGTGAAAAGTAATCATGAGCATGCAAGTTCCAACAGGCAAACCAAGAATCAATCACATGTTACACATCAGAAACATAAGTAGAAAACAATTAGGAGTAGCATATACTGAAGTAGTAATAAACACATTGGTTTGGAGCATGGAATTCAATCAGGACATACCAGCAACAAAGAGAGCACAACAGAATGCAAAAGCCAAGTATAAGCACAATATTAGCTTTAGCCTTTTAGCTGGCTAATGACAGTCGGGAGCAGGGAGCAGCAACATCACAAGAGAGAAAAGGAGAGAAATAGCACACGAGAGAGAAATGTGATTACTCTGTGTGTGTTTGTGATATGCAATATGTTCGTGTCATGCAAAAGAGAGTGGGGGAGGGGGTTACTTATAGTACTGAATACAAGTAAACAAACAATGTAGTAGCCCCTAATTAAGGAATTGGCATCAATCATAATTCAATCAGTACATCGACTCCCCTTTAATTAAGAAATCAATGTCAAAAGGGTAATAACCAGTAATTTAAAAGGAAAGCAATCACAAAGCATGGTATGATCACATAAGGAAATAGAATAGCATACAGTAAGCAATAAAGACTAGGCACATGTTACTCTAATTAGGGAAATAGGTGAGGCAAATCAATTAGCATATTTGTTCACACATATAGGGCAAAATACCACTCTAATTCTGGAAAATAGTTTTCAGAATAATGAACGAGATTGAAAACCTAGGAATTCAGTATTAATCGAGGAAAGTATCCTACAAATTAAGGAAGCAATTTGAAATCAGTACAAAACCATAAGGAAAGTATGCAGAATCACAATATAAGGCAAGTATCGTAGTCTCAAAGAGGGCTTGCAAGAATCAGTATAAAACCACCATGTCAATAGTCAAAGAACCCTAAGAAAAGAACACAGAACGGCAGACAAATGAAACGCTAGCAACAAAATTAAAGCAAAGAGCACGGAACTCAGAGAAGAACTCAGAAGAACACACAATCAAACAAATAATACAAACACAAACATAAAGCTAAGATTTCATCAAACTTAAGCAAAAAAAATAATTAGAAATAGTACTGAAAATCATGTGTTTGTACTCAAAATCAGAAAATACAGTGATTTTAAAAGGGGTTCAGAAACCCTAGTTTCAAAAAGGGAACAAAAAGTTTAAAACTTGAGCAATCGTAAAGATCGAGTAGAGAGTAGTGAAAAACATAAAGGCATGAGTTAAAACCGTTAAAAAATAAAAAGATTCAAGAAGTTTTGGTTCGAGATTAGAGTTTCACGAGAAACCACTGAGAAGTAAGATAAACCTGGCCATGAAACTCAAGGATAACAATGTTTATGGCACCATCGAATCAAAACCCATCGGAGAAAAGCCAGAAACAAACCCAGGTGAAGCTTCAATGACTATCGTGTATGGAGGAGACTCATGGGATCTTAGGGATGGAGAGAACCGGTAAGATAGGGCTTCAAGGCGGCTGGTGGTCGAAAGAGTCGAGGCTAGAGGTGGCCGGAGAGAGGATGAAGATCATCAGAGAGGAGGAACCAGATTGTTCTAGAGAGAAGGAGGAGAGAAGAGACATGATAGAAAGAGAGAGTGGTCTCGAGAAATGAGGGTCGAAGGGGGGTAGGTTAGAATTTAACTAAGGAAAAATGATCTAAGCCGTTGATCTTATTTGATCAACGGCTCAGATTGATTCGGAGCTGGGCCGGGTTGGTTTAGATATTGAGCTGGGGGAGATTTGGTTGGGTATTGGGTCAATTGGGTCTTAGTTAAATCTGATAGGGGTAGGGTTTAATTGGGCTAAAATTGAAACAATAAAGGGCTATTTGTTAAATAGTCAATTTCCTCTTTTATTTTCTATAAAATAGTTAAAATAGTTTTAATTATATATTAAAGGCACTAACCAATTAATAATGTATAAATATTAATTTAAAAATACTGAAAATAATTTTATGATTGTAAAATGTTGTTACTCGTAATATAGGCTATAATTGCAATTATATGCAATTTAGCTTAAAAAAATACCAAATAAATTCGTAAAAATAAGCAAAATCACCTTAATTATATTGTGGTGTAAATATGAGAATGGAAGTACATTATTCAGCAAAATTATAATTTGGGAATAATTATTGAATTTTGTACTGCTAAAATAAACAATAAATTGATTTTGAAATTCTTACAAAATTCGAAAAAAATACCAAAACTATTGGACATGCTTATATATGCATACACATGCTATTTTGAAAGTATTTTGAGTATAAAAAATATACAAGAAAAAATTGGGTATCAACAGCTGCCCCTCTTTACTCGAGAAGGATGAAGAAGTTTTCGGGTAAAGATATGATGGCTAATTTTGACCGAAAGAAACAATTTGAAAGGTTTTGACCGAGCTCTGATTCTTGAGCTGCCTACATATCCCTAGTCTTACAGGAATCAGGCTATATGTAGTTCAGGATCCATCGGCGGAACATGCCGATGGAGATTTCGAAGGACGGGCGCGATGTTTAGGTTGGGAAGGATGGTTGACGTCTGATAGGCTGTCGGAACTGGAGCGGGTCGCTCCTTCTGAGATGGTTATTGCTAGCCAGTGTACCTGGAAGTGAGCAATGCAAACATATATTGTGTATAAATTGAAACGTGATGCAAGTTCCCGTTGGACCATGAATGATGTCTTTGGATGGTTAGGATGAATCCTCAGACCATGAAGTCCTGGGCCATGAAGAGTATAATAACGGATTCGTAGGCTATAAAATGATGTTCTCGGGCAATGGGAATTATGCCTTTGAACCATGATGCCTTTGAATAATGATATGCAAAAGATAAAATTGGGTTCTCAGGCCACAACATGATGTTCTCGGGCTATGAAGATGTTGCCTCCGAACAATGACGCATTCAGACAATTTGGCTATCTTTCAGCCCATGAAATGCAAAAGGTGGCAATCTTTCAGCTCATGAGAGCGTAAACAAAAACAGCAATCTTTCAGCTGATGGAGAAATGGCGATATTTCAGATGATGTGAAATGTAAGTGAAGTGGCGATCTTTCAGCCGATACATGATTTGAATAAAGTGGCGATCTTTCAGCCGATGCATAATGTAAATGAAGTGGCGTTCTTTCAGCAAATGTAGAATTTAAATGAGGTGGCGATCTATTAGCCGATGCATGATTTGAATGGAGTGGCAATCTTTTAGTCGATGTTGAATTTAAAATAAAGTGGCGATATTTCAGCCGATGCAAAATCTAAATGAAGTGGCATTCTTTCAGCCATGCAATAAGGATAAAGTGGCGATATTTCAGCCAGTGCAAGGTTTAAACAAAAGGTGGCAATATTTTAGCCATACAAAATAAGGTGGCGATATTTCAGTCATGCAGGATGGAGAGAGAGCTTAGTCTCAGAAGGCAGAAAGGTATCCTTAGGCAATGCAAAAAAATGCAGATGGAGACAATGCTTAGTCTCGGTAGGCAGAAAGGTCCTTATGCAATGCAGAAAATGCATATGGAGATAATGCTTAGCCTTAGAAGGCAAAAAGGTAGCCTTATGCAATGAAGGAAAAAATGCAGATGGAGATAATGCTTAGTCTCAGAAGGCAGAAAGGTAAACTTATGCAATGCAAAAAATGCAGATGGAGGTAGAGCTTAACCTCAGAAAGCAAAAAGGTAGCCTTATGCAATGCAAGAAATGTAAAAGGCAAGTAATGGTAAAATCTTTTAGCTGATAGCCGATTGCTATATTATGGCTGTTAGGGATGTCGTGTAGGGATAGTAATTGTAAATAGGTGATGATTTTGAGAGTTGTATTCCCGAGAAGTATGAGTGAATAGATACATATATGATGATTTTACGACTTGAGTGCCTGCATAAAAAAAATCACGAGTTCTGTAAAATAGGGGAAGGTTAGTTCGTATCCCCATGGACTTTGCTCGTCCTGCTTGGCGTTGTGTATAATTGGGGTAGCGTTGCTAAACAAAGCAATTTTGATAATAGTCATGCAAGGTTTAGTAAATATGTAATGTAAATACATAATTTGAAAATAGTTTTCTTTTAGATGAACCGACGACTGCGAAACGGTTCAAGACATTGCAACCTCTATCGCTCCAGAATTTTGAGGGTCCTCCTAAAAAGTTTGCCCTTTTCCTAGGATTGTGCTTCCGACGGCTGCGCGCGACGAATTGTTGAAAACCAACTTTGGAATTTTGAGGGCACTCCTCAAAATTCTGCCCGGTTTCCAATGGCGGGGAAAATGAAAATTTTGTTGAGTTGTGACCGGACCCATAGGGCTGCCTACGTATCCCCTCTTAAATGGGAATCAGGTCAGGCGTAGTTCAAATTATATCATAAAGAATTCAAAAATGGTTACACATAGTATGGCTTTACTGCATCTGAATTGATTGGCTTCAGCCAGAATTCTCCATCCATTTTTGCGAGTATGAGGGCTCCCCCAGTTAGAACCCGATGAACCATGTATGGACCTTGCCAGTTGGGAGAGAATTTCCCTTTGGCTTTATCTTGATACGGGAGTATTTTCTTTAATACCAACTGCCCCGCTGTAAACTTTCTCGGTTTGACTCTTTAGTTGAAGGCTATGTACATTCTGTTCTGATACAGTTGACCATAGAAAACTGCATTTATTCTCTTCCCATCTATAAGAGATAACTGCTCGTATAGACTTTCTACCCATTCTGCATCGTCGAGTTCTGCTTCTTGTATGATTCTTAATGAGGGAATTCCCACCTCGGCGGGGATGACCACTTCTGTACCATAAACCAACATATAGGGGGTTGCCCCGGTTGATGTGTGAACTGTGGTACGGTATCCTAATATACAGAACGCTAGATTCTTATGCCACTGCTTATGCTTTTCTATCATTTTCCTTAGTATCCTCTTGATATTATTGTTGGCCGCTTCTAAACTCCATTCATCTGAGGTCTGTAGGCAGTAGAGTTCTTGTATTTGATCTTGAATGCTTCACACATTGCTTCATCAGGTCACTGTTGAGATTGGAACCATTATTAGAAATGATTGATTCTGGGATTCCGAATACAACAAATAATATGATCGCGGACAAAATCTGCCACAACTTTCTTAGTCATTACCCTGTATGATGCTGCTTCAACCCATTTGGTGAAATAATCAATTGCCACTAGAATGAACCTATGTATATTTGATGTGGCCAACTCGATAGGTCCAATGATATCCATTTCCGTAGTTGCAAACGGCCATGGCGAGCTTGTTGCAGTAAGCTCGTTTGGATGCACTTTTATCATGTCTGATGTATCTGGCAGCAATGGCATTTTCGGACATACTGGATGCAGCTGTTTCCATAGTCATCCAAAAATATCCTGCTCAGAGTATCTTCTTAGCTAAGATAAAACCATTCATATGTGGACCGCAAGTTCCTTTATGAATTTCTTCTAATAACCTATATGCTTCTTTTGCTTCGACACACCTTAGTAATCCCAAATCAGGAGTCCTCCTATATAGGATTCCTCTTCTATGAAAGAAATTGTTGGATAACCTTCGAAGTGTGTGTTTCTGAGTAGCGTTTGCAAGTTCTAGATATTCTCCTGTTGCTAAATATTCCTTGATATCGTGAAACCAGGGTTTCCCTTCCGCTTCTTCCTCGGCCTGAGAACAGTAAGCTAGCTGATCACAAATCTTTAGCGGGATAGGATCAATGGAATTCTTATCTGGATGCTGAATCATAGATGATAGGTAGCCAATGCATCGGCAAACTCATTCTGAACTCTAGAGACATGCTGTAATTTTGTCTTTGTGAATATCTTCCTTAACTCATGTACATGATGCAGATAAGGGAGTATCTTGGAGTTCTTGGTTGCCCATTCTTCTCGGGACCTGATGTATGAGCAAATCCGAATCCCTGATCACTAGTAACTCTTGAATGTCATATCAATGGCCAGCTTGAGCCCTAAGATGCAGGCTTCGTATTTGGTCATGTTGTTGGTGCATAAGAACCTAAGTTTGGCAGATACCAGATAATGTTGGCCGGTTTTTGATACTAGGACTACTCATATGCCAACTCCTTTAAAATTTGTTGCTCAATTGAAAAATATTCTCCAACCATTATAGGATTCTGCAATATCTTCTCCTATGAAAGATACCTCTTTATCAGGAAAATATGTCTTTAGAGGCTTGTATTCTCAGTCCACAGGATTCTCGACGAGATGATCAATCAATACTTGTCCTTTGATTGCCTTCTGAGTTACGTAGGCAATGTCAAATTTGCTTAGCAGGATTTGGCACTTA
The DNA here is from genome assembly GCA_034376525.1 of Nicotiana benthamiana. Taxonomy (NCBI): domain Eukaryota; kingdom Viridiplantae; phylum Streptophyta; class Magnoliopsida; order Solanales; family Solanaceae; genus Nicotiana; species Nicotiana benthamiana. Next base: position 21,656,525 of record CM067341.1, read on the forward strand.
GCTAGCTTGCCTGTGGGCATGGGATTCTGAAAGATATACTTTAGCGGATCCATTCTTGATATGAAGTAAATGGTATAGGCACAGAAATAATGCCTCAACTTCTGAGCTATCCAAGTTAGAGCATAACAAGAGCGTTCCAACAGGGAATCCCGGGCTTCGTACGGGATGAACTTCTTGCAGAGATAGTAGTGGCCTGCTCCTTTCTTCCCGTTTCGTCTTGTTGTCCCAAAACACAACCGAATTCCCCATCCAATGCTGCAAGGTAGAGCAATAGAGGTCTACCTGGCTCAGGAGAAACGAGGACTAGCAGCGTTGACAGGTATTCTTTGATTCTGTCAAAGGCTTTCTGATAATCATCAGTCCATTTGGTAGCGGCGTTCTTTTTCAACATTTTAAAGATTAGTTCACAAATAACAGTGGACTAAGTTATGAACCGACTGATATAGTGAAGTCTCTCTAGGAAACTTATCACGTCATTCTTGTTCCTCGGTGGTGGAAATTATTGAATGGCCTTAACCTTTGACGGATCCATTTCTATTCCTCAGGGACCCACTATGAACCCAAGTAGTTTTTCGTCCGGAATCCCGAATGCAGATTTGGCGGGATTCGGTTTCAGATTGTACCTTCTCAGACTATTGAATAACTTCCTCAGATCTTCCATGTGTTCAGTGGCTTTCTTGGATTTGACGATGACATCATCTACATATACCTCAATCTCTTTATGTATCATGTCGTGGAAAATAGTAGTCATTTCCTTCATGTAGGTGGCCCCAACATTCTTTAATCCAAACGGCATCATCTTGTAACAATACATCCCCTACAACGTAATGGAAGCCATTTTTTCCACGTCTTCTTCGCCCATCCATATATGATGGTACCCAGCAAAACAATCAACAAATGACTGTAGCTCGTGCTTAGCGCAGTTGTCAATCAGGATGTGTATGTTTGGTAAGGGGAAATCATCTTTCAAACTGGCCCGGTTAAGATCTTGGTAGTCGACACAGACTCTAACCTTCCCGTCCTTCTTCGGCACTGGCATAACATTGGCTAACCATGTTAGATACTCCACAACCCTGAGAACCTTGGCTTTGACATGCTTGGTAACTTCTTCCTTGATTTTCAAACTCATATCAGGTTCGAACTTTCTAAGCTTCTGTTTTACTGGTGGACATGTCAGATCTTTCGGCAATTTGTAAGCCACAATAGATGTACTGAACCGGTCATATTATCATATGACCAGGCGAATATATCCTCATATTCCCTTAGGAATTCCACGTACTCTTTCTTTTCTGATGGTGACAGATAAACACTAATGCGCGTTTCCTTGACATTTTCTGTATCCCCCAAGTTGACAACCTTAGTTTCGTCTAAGTTAGACTTAGGCCAATTCTCAAAATCCTCATCCTTTTCTGAGTCTATGTCCGTTTGTTGCGTTGTCTCGCTGCAAGTCACAATCGTCGGTTCATCAAGATAAGTAATAGTAATACTGTGTAAATAAAGTAAACGGTAGAAAAATAATAAGAGTGATATTTATTTGAAACTAAAATGCTTTGATAAATTTCATAATTATTTTGAACATTGGAGTTCTTTTCTAATTTAAAGAAAATACGGAAAGAAAATCAACTAGCGAAAAAGTAAAAGGTAATGCATGTGCTTTATTCTGCCTTGCTACCCCGAAGCTCTCCGGGTTCTGGTGGTTCTGATGGACCAATTATTGAGGCGTAATTCTCGTCTCACAACTTGTATGGAAGGGCTTTCCTCTCCTACCTCTTCAAAAATAACACAACAATCCATATTGTCATTTTCCAAAAATAAATTCCTCATTGCCGCCAACGCTTCCTCTTCTTCTGACCCACATATGACATCAGCTGGCTGGGAAGTCTACTCCATGCGAGGTATCAGATGCTCCAGTGGGTAGTAGGCACTGCGCCATAGTGGCGACCAGTGGTTGAACTCCTCCCAAGTGTATTCATATCCTAAACCAAAAGTGGTACCATATTTCTTCAGCTTGATGGGTTTGGCGATTCCCTGGAGGTTTTTTCCGAGTCCCTTGCCAAGATCGTATCCATACCAATTCAGTAGGCTTTCAATCTTGTTGTCCCACAATTTATCCTTGTCCACGGCGTTGACCCGCTCGATGTGGTGGTAGGTTTCTCCGCACATTTCCTTCTTCCTCCTATTGCCCGGGATATTCTAGCAACTGTATATGGGATTGCTACCATCGCCATGGATTATCACCTCTTAGTGATTCCACTCAAATTTTACTACCTAGTGTAGGGTTCATTCTACGGCTCTAGCAACGTGAATCCAGGGCCGTCCTAATAGCAAATTGTAAGACACTGGGATGTCTATCACTTGAAAGTCAACGTCAAACCAAGTCGGTCCCATTTGCAGACACAAACTGATTTCCCCAATAGTGGACCTTTGGGAACCTTCGAAAGCTTTGACATTGATGGCTCCATCTTTGATATCACGCATGCTGTTTCCCAATGTTCTCAGCGTCACCAATGGAAAAATATAGAGGCCGGACCCTCCGTCAACCAAAATTCTGGTGATGAAATAATCTTCGCATTGCAGAGTGATGTGCAATGCCTTATTGTGGCTTAACCCTTCTGGTGGCAGCTCATCTTCATGGAAAGTTATTTTATGACTCTCCAACACTTGCCCTACCATGTTTGCCATTTCTCCTCCAGTTATGATTTTGGGCATATATGCCTCGCTCAGCACTTTCAATAAGGCATTTTTATGTGCATCAGAGCTTTTTAGTAGGGCTAAGATGGAGATCTGGGCTGGCGTCTTATTCAGCTGATCGATGACTGAATACTCTTTGGCTTTTATCTTCCTCCAGAGATCATCAGGCCTGGTTTCGGTCAGTCGCCCTGAGGCTTGCTTATTGGACTCAGCTAGATGTTATGGAGTATAAACCTTACCGGTTCTGGTCATACCATGTGATGCATTTCTTCTCCAGATTTTGTTTTCCCTTTCATTCTCTCCTCCGCGATGTAATCCTAAGGAATTGCCTTCGTATGGAATGGTGTACAACTGACATAGCTACTATAATGGGTACTCTTTCCTTGGAAGATAACACAACCACTTCGAATGGAACAGGTGCTTTCGGGGATCTAAACTCGACCTCAATTGGTGCTGGCTCCTTTGCAGAAGAAAGTGCTTCGAACTCAAGTGGTATAGACATGTTTACTTCATCATCCCCGGAAGGCTGGATATAGACAACAATCGGGTTAAGTGTGACTGTTGGTTTCTTTGGCTCGTCACCCTCAACAATCAATCTAATCAATCCTTTAGGGTCCCAATCATCTTCTATCTCGATCATGTGAACGCCTCCACCCTTGTGGTCAGGCATAGGGTTGTTGCGAACATTAAGAGCAAACTCCTTTTCCACGATGATCTTGTTGTCAATTAAAGTCTGAATTTTATCCTTCAGAGCAATGGTATGCCCATTCATGCCGGAATGGTATGCACAGGTTTCATTCGGGTTGACCCATTGGGAAGGATATTCTGGAGTTATGGCAGGGATAGTGGTGATATAAACAACAGCTTTGAGCCTTTCATACAACTGGTCAATTGGTTCGTTGATGGTGTATTGTTTGGGAGCTTTGCGTCGAAGTTTGGTCGAGGTCTGGGAAGTTTTGGCGAGTGGGAGGTGATTGATAGTGAGATGGTTGAGTGTTGTAAGCTTGGTAGAATGTGCGGGTCTCAGTGAGGTAGGTTGATATGTGGGGGTGGAGATGATTGGTAAGTATGCGATGGAGCTAGGTAAGAAGGTGAGGGTGCTTGGTAATTTGGGGTAGGTTGATATGTGATAGGAGATATTGGGTAGGTTTGGTATTTTATTAGGGATTTTGTTCTCTGTGCAACCATCACGACACTCGTATCCCTTTTCTTGGATGCGCTGCCAGACTGTAGAGCCTTGTTGGTGGCTTGCAAAGCTTCAAAGTTAGTGACTATACCACTTTTAATGCCTTCCTCGATCCTCTCCCCTAGCTTGATGATGTCGGAAAATTTCTGGCCTTCAATCAACATCAACCTCTCATAATATTATGGGTCCTGAGCTCGGACGAAAACTTTTTCATTTGTTCTTCTTCCAAGGCTATCCTGACCTTAGCGGCTTCTGATCTCCAATGAGTAGCATACTCGCGGAATGTCTCTGTGGGTTTCTTCTTTAAATTCTGGATGTAGAACACATCTAGTGCATTCTTTGTGTTGAATTTGAATTCTGTCCATGAAATCAGATGCCATATTTACCCAGCTCGTCCACTTCTTCGGGTCTTGGCTAATGTACCAAGATAGGGCATCCCCTTTCAGGCTTCTCATAAAGAGCTTCATGCGAATCTTTTCATCCTTTCCTACTCCGACCAGTTTGTCGCAGTAGGTCTTTAGATGAACTACGGGATCCCCTGTGTCATTAAACATTTTGAACTTGGGAAGTTTTTACCCCTCAGGAAGTTCAGCATCTGGATGAATGCAAATGTCCTTATAGTTCAACCCCTCGATACCTTTGTTTCCTTCAACACCCTAGACTCGGCTAGTCAGCTTCTTGAGTTCTGCGGCCAGGTTACTGAAAAGAGAGTATTTGTCATCAGACTCCGGTGTGCTTGAAATAGGTTGAGTATAGTGTGGTATGGTTTCCACATAGGTGGGGGTGTTGTGGGGATGATCAATTGTGGAGTTTAATGTTTCAGGAATGAGTAATGGGGTGTTGTTTGAAGTGTGACATGTGTTGTAGTGTTGATGGGGAGTGGGTTGTTTCTATGGTTTCAAGATGTTTTGTGGAGGTGTAGGATTTTGAGCATTGGAAAGTTGACATCTAGGGTAGTGAGGGAAAATGAAAAGTTTGCCAAGTTCCGAACTTGGTCCTGTTCTTCCCGAAATGTTAATAACTTCTGTTTGAGCTAGGCGACACTTTCTTTGGAAACCTAAATACCCTGAGGAACCTCTACCCTTTCAGCTGAGTTTTCCAATCTTCCATTTTTCTTCTGTTCTTATTTCTGATAGGACTCAGATGAGGGGGAGGTGGAGGGTCATTGGATCTTGTGGAGTAGGATAATAATGCCAGAGTGCACGAACTAATCTTTTGGGAAGGGGAATAAAACAAAAGTAAAAACAAAACCAGGTAACAAGTTAGTGAGGATCATGAGGAGGAAAGACATTGCGATATTTCAACATATAGTGCAAGAATATAAATTATGTTCTAATTTGGGTGCCTCATTGTTCCCGAGGTAGGCCTAGCGACAAATAGTTTGGAGAACTTATAATGCTAAATGCCTCATTTTATTGATAAAAATAAGACGAATCCAAACATGACACTAAAAATTGTAGAAAAATAAAATGTCACTAATTGCCATTGGCCTTATTACATTTTTTAAAGTAAAAGAAAAGACTCCTAGTTACTTGGTCCCAGAAGGACCTTGCCCAGACTCGGCATTTTTAGCTCCATCGAACATCTTCACGAGATCACGCAGTCCCCGCAGCAAATAGTCTCTAGCCAAGTGTCCTCCTTCATTTCCTTCAGCATTCTGGCAATTTTAAATCCTCTGGATGAACTTCTTTTCCGACTCTACTAAACCCCGCTCCAAATACCCCAATTGCTTATTGGCGTTGATAGCCATATCTTTCCATTCTTCAATCAACTTCTGATGTGTTTCTTGAATTTCTTGATGTTTGCTTTTCCACTCTCGAATCCTCTTGCGCAATTGGTTGTACTTAACCTGTACTACAGCCTTTTCGTCGATGACCCTATGAACTCGAACGGACTCGGGTTGTCCCACCATAATCGTCTTCTAACCAATTTGGGTAGTATAGGGTATAACCATCATGGAATCTGTCTGGTTCTATGGAATCCTTTATCAAGATGACTTTGCAGTGCCATATGTGCTGGGCCTGGCACTTGTGAGGGCTATCGTCATCTTGAAAGTCGGCCCTGAAGTGACTCATCTTGTCGACCCTTGGTATAACCTGCTTTCTCCCTGCTTGCCTCATGACTCGGAGAGGGACATAAGGATAAGTTCCCCTTAGATCGATGAGTATAAGAAATGGTGCATCCCGAGATTGGACGATGAACTCTTCAGTAGGGAACCACTCGAACATCCACTGTACTTGGTCTTCCTTCAGATTTTCAAACAACTCTTCCCACCCTTTAGCATCTTCTGGTTGAGCAAATATGTTAGGCCTATAGTTCATTCTCCTGGGCTGGTGGAAGGCAATATGATCATTCCAATCTCTATGCAAAATCTCTTGTCGATATTCACCCTTTTGGAGGTGCTCCATGAGCCAAAATTGGAGTAGTAAGTTACAACCCTCAAAGTGATTGGCCCCTTGTTGATAGTTTTTCAGGGCCCAGTATATCTCCGAATAATCATTGTACTATGCTGAAAGACTGCCCACCAATCCCTTCCATTAGAGTCTTGGTGACCATGGCTAGCCTAGTATGGATCCTAGCTTCTTCATAGGAAATACTATCATCCCCAAAAATCAGAACATAAAGACGAAGACCCTTCTATGGATATGCCCCAATGAGGTGAGGGAAATTCATCTGGGTAAGTACGGTAGGACTTGATATGGCCGTACTTCTCGTACAGATAGTCGAAAGGAATGTAAGAGTCCTTCAAACAAGTCAGACTAGGTTTTTCTTTAGTCCCATAATCTTGAGGAAACCCCTACCCTTGCGATTTTTTGGCATAAGCAAACCTAGAGTCTCCCAAGGAATACCAGCTAACGCTCCTATTTCCTTGAGCAAAGGTGTCATTTCAAGGTCCCCGAAGCGAAACACATATTTGTCGCTATCCTAGAATAAAGTTTCAGCTTCTATAATTTTGTTGTCGGGTTGGATTTCCAAAAGAGAAGGCAAATTTCCCAAATATTTGCGGATGAGAGTCTGATCACTGGAGTGAAGGTCTTCCCACCAGCTTAGCAACCTTGGGAGAATGTTATTTACAATGCCGAATCTGGGGACTTTGTGCCTCATTTTCTACAAAATAAAGTGTTAGACCCTTACCCCACCGGAATCAACTATTTAAACCAATAATTAGCACAAAAAACATCTAGTTCTCCAAATAAATGCACATAATATGGTGGCGTCCATTTGGGTTTCAAGGAAACTCGGTGGACTTTGGATAATGCTATCTTGAAGAGTCATTATGTGGACACCATAACTGTCTCGGCTAAGTTTGACCATGATGCATGCACACTTAGATAGAGTAAGGTTTCTATGGGTTATTAGACCGGTACCCTTGAGCGGACAACTCAAGAGGGAAAGGCACGGAACCATCATCTGCATTGCTGATCGAGTGGTTTTACCGCAAATAAGCCTTTGCCAAATTTAGGGGGTGATAATTTCGAAAGGGCTCAACCAGTCAAATAAGCGTTGCTATAGTATTTTTTTGGCACGAGTGGAATATGATGTTGAGGATGCAATTACAAGAATGAAACAAGTTGTCACATATTTGCACGTTCATAAAGTAGTGTTTACAATAATTGGTCATTATTACCACAGTATTGAAGGAAAGCGGTAAAAAAAAAGCATTAAAGAAAACAAAACAAAAGCCGAGTCAGTTTCGTAGAAGAAAAGATAAAGACATTAAATAAAGGCAATAAAATCGATAAAGTCACAAATAACACGAAGTGGTAAAAGCCTAAAGAAATCCCCAACAGAGTCGCCATGCTGTCGATGCCCCTTTTTGTTAAAGGCAAAATCGTGTTTATGACATTTGGGAGGTAAACTATCCTTTTGGGAATTTGGTTTGCATTTGAAGAGTCGCCACCTAATGATTAGGGTGCATTAGGACACCAATGGAGTTCGATTTGGATAACCAAAGATAGGGTAATGGCTTGAAATTATTCTAAGGGGAAGGTATTAGGCACCCCTCAGAATCCACTAGTGTGGTTCCTGACCATGTTACAATTGTGACTTCATATAATCAAGTAAGCAATTAGGGGTTCAAATAGAGGGACTTGGATATGACATTGCAAATAAGTTGGAAACTCTTGAAGATAAGTAGAGAGGGCAGAAATTAAAAAAGGACTTGAATAGTTTTACAAGAAGAGATGAAAGCAAATAAAGGGAGAGGGGTCCTAGGTTTATAATTAATATGGATCATTTCAATGCAATACCCAGCAATCACTCCTCAAAAGAGGGGTCACATGTGATATTAGTGCATCGGTCATCGTTTTCATATTCTACCCTTCCCATCCCGTAACGGTTATTCAAAGCTTGAGTTGGTCACGAATGTTTATTGCATGCTATTACACGTCCCGTCCTATAAGTCCTATAACTAGATATATGACAGGTATCAAATAGCACAAATCTTTGCAGAAAAGGTAACCTAGTAGTTTGAAAACATAATAGAACAAGAATATGAAAATCAGTGAGAGTAAATAGATGCACGGTTTCAAAATTTGTTCCTAGATAGAGACGGATTTTTAGTAAAACATAGTGAACTTCAGAGAGTAAAAAATACAGAGTGAACTTCAGAGAGTCAAAGCAAGAATGGGAGCAGCAGAGTTCAAATTAAAAGAGTCTGGTTAGTTTAAATCGGTCAAAACATGGTTAATCGATTCTTGTTAGGCCTAAAGTTTGCCTAGGCGTCGTATTCATTACCAAGTTATCTTAGAGGGTGAACATGTATATTTGATTTCCAGTTTTAAAGGATATAGTTAACCAAACTTGTATCGTTATATTAAACATACTAATGAGGTGTTTACGATTACAACTCTAGCAAAATAAAACCTTAAGTAACAGGATGTCTAATGCACATTGAAGTTCCTAAAACATAGTCTTTAAATGCTAATGAGAATGCAACAATAGTCTTATAACAATTATTGGCTAGTTATTAACTGATCATGGTTACAAAATAATAACAAGCTGAAAGTAAAGAACCTAAAATAGGATCTCAAATGTATGAGATGCATGTCCTATGCATGATATCTATTGCGCATATGAGTAAATAAAATCCTATAAAAAAATTTTCTACCCATTACTAAAACTAAGCATTCATAACCCCCATCCAATTTCACTATAACCTATGTCATTCGTTTATAAGTTATTACAACCAATGATAGCTGAATTACAATTGTAAAGAATAAAAATAAGAAGTTATTCTATAGGGAGCCTTCAATCAGGCCCAATCTTCCAACCTCACTCCTTTCGAATTTCACATCCTTGACAAGGTCAGGGTGCGGCAAAGCTCCCTAGGATCCCCATTAGGTCCCTGGACAATACCAATATCCATACAATTGCCAAAATATTGAACAAGTGCAGTGTGGAATTAGCATCCTTGTGCATCAAAGTTCTGTAAGTACTTAGAGGTACCCAAAGCAATGCTTACACGAAGGGGTAGAACCTAATCTCTATGAGTAGTGTGAAGTGCAGGAAGGAGAGGAAAGTTGGTAGTTCAAAGAGTTTACAAAAGAGTAAGTTGGAGAGTTGCACACAAGGGTAATTGGTAAATGGGACAAATATATCACATGCAAACTCACAAAACCAAAAGCTCTAAAAGACCTTGACATAGTTGAATTTAGATACAAAGTAAGTAACATCAGAATTCAGTCATAATATGTGAACAATAATCATGAGCATGCAAGTTCCAGCATGTTAACCAGGAATCAATCACATGTTGCACAACAAAAACATAAGTAGAAAACGATTAGGAATAGCACATACTGAAGTAGTAAAAAACACATTGGTTTGGAGCATAGAATTCAATCAGGACATACCAGCAACATAGAGAGCACAACAGAATGCAAAAGCCAAGTATAAGCACAATATTAGCTTTAGGCTTTGAGCTGGCTAATGACAGTCAGGAGTAGAGAGCAGCAACAACACAAAAGAGAAAATGAGAGAAATAGCACAAGAGAGAGCAATGTGATTACTGTGTATGTGTATGTTTGTGATATGCAATGTATTCGTGTCATGCAAAAGAGAGTGAGGGCGATACTTATAGTACTGAATACAAGTAAACAAACAAGGTAGTAGCACCTAATTAAGGAACTCACATCAATCATAATCCAATCAGTACATGGACTCCCCTTTAATTAAGGAATCAAAGTCAAACGGTAATAAACAGTCATTTAAAAGGAAAGAAATCACAAAGTATGGTATGATCACATAAGGAAATAGAATAGCATAGAGTATGCAATAAAGATTAGGTGCATGATACTTTAATTAGGGAAATAGGTCAGGCAAATCAATCAACATATTTGTGCACACACAATGGGCAAAATACCACTCTTATTCTGGAAAATAGTTTCGGAATAATGAACGAGATTAAAAACCTAGGAATACAGTAATAATCGAGGAAAGTATCCTACAAATTAAGGTAGCAATTTGAAATCAATACCAAACCATAAGGAAACTATGCAGAATCACAATATAAGGCAAGTATCGCAGTCTCAAAGAGGGCTTGCAAGAATAAGTATAAAACCACCATTTAAATAATCAGAGAACCCTAAGCGAAGAACACAGAACAACATGGTAATGAAACGCTAGCAACAAAATTAAAGCAAAGAGCACGAAACTCAGAGAAGAACTCAAAAGAACACACAATCGAACAAATAATACAAACACAAACATAAAGCTAGGGTTTCATCAAACTTAAGCACAAAATATATTCAGCAATAGCACTGAAAATCACGAGTTAGTACTCAAAATCAGAAAACAAAGTGATTTAAAAGGGGTTCAGAAACCCTAGTTTCAAAAAGGGAACAAAACGTATAAAACTTGAGCAATCGTAAAGATCGAGTAGAGGTAGTGCAAAACATAAAGGTGTGAGTTAAAATTGTTAAAAAAATACAGAGATTCAAGAGGTTTTGGGTCGAGATTAGGGTTTCACGAGAAACCAGTGAGAAGTAAGAGAAACCTGGACGTGAAACTCAAGGATAACGGTGTTTATGGCACCATCGAGTCAAAACCCATCGGAGAAAAGTTGGAAACGAACCCAGGTGAAGCTTCAGTAACTATCTTGTATGGCAGAGACTCATGGGGTCTTAGGGATGGATAGAACTGGTGATATAGGGCTTCAAGGCGGCTGGTGGTCGAAAGAGGCAAGGCTAGATGTGGCCGGAGAGGGGTGAAAGTCATCAGAGAGGAGGAACTAGAAGGTTCTAAGAAGGAGGAGAGGAAGAGACATGATAGAGAGAGAGACTGGTCTCGAGAAATAAAGGGTCGAAGGGGGGGGGGGATAGGTTATAATTTAGTTAAGGAAAAATGATCTGGGTTGTCGATCTTATTTGATCAACGGCTCAGATTGATTCAGTGTTGGGCCGTGTTGGCTTAGATATTTGACTGGGGTGGATTTGGTTGGGTATTAGGTCAATTGGGTCTTAGCTAAATCTGATACGGATGAGGTTAAATTGGGCTAAAATTGAAACCATAAAGGGCTATTTATTAAATAGCCAAATCCCTATTTTATTTTCTATAAAATAGTTAAAATAATTTTTTTTAAAAATTAACGGCACTGACTAATTAGTACTGTATAAATATTAATCTAAAAATACTGAAAATAATTTTATGATTGTAAAATGTTAAGCTATAATTGCAATTATATGCAATTTAGCTTAAAAATACCAAATTAATTCGTAAAAATAAGAAAAATCACCTTAATTATATTTTGGTGTAAATATGAGAATGAAAGTAAATTATTCACCAAAATTATAATTTGGGAATAATTATTGGATTTTGTACTGCTAAAATAGAAAATAAAATAATTTTGAAAATATTAAAAAATTAGGAAAATACCAAAACTCTTGGGCATGCTTATATATTCATACACATACTGTATTTTAAGTTTTTTGAGTATAAAAAATACACCAGAAAAAATTAGGTATCAACACCTATATCTTTGTACCTTTTTTTTCTTATTTCTCTTGCATACAAAGACCAATTTGTAGCCAACAGGCTTAACACCATTAGGTGTTTGGACTACATGCCTAGAAACTTCACGTTTGCAAGTGAATTTATGATTGGATTGCTTCTTGCCATTTTGGCCAATCAAGTTTTTGTCGACATTCTACAACAGATTGAGGTTCAAGATCCTCACTTTCTTGCATAATGCTAGATGCAACATTATATGCAAAGACATAATCCACCACTATATCCACTCCATTCAAAGTTGTCTCAATATCGGTTGGATTTATTGATAGTTCCTTATTCTTTTAAGTCACGGGCTCAGTGGATTCTTCATGAACCTCAGAATTTATTAAATCGTGGATTTCTTCATGAGATTCTTTCGTAGTGTCATTTTGATAATTTGTTTTCCTTTTTCTAGGATTTCGATCTTTGGAACCTAATGGTCTGCCACGTTTTAGGCGTGCTTTTGACTCATTAGCTATGCCACTAGAAGATTTTCCAATAGGGACATCAATACGGATTGGAACATTCTCTGCAGGGATATATGATTTTGTTATCCTTTTCAAATCTGTAAATGCGTCTGACATTTGATTTGCTATTCTCTGCAAATGGATAATCTTTTGCACCTCTTTTTCACAAATAGACATGCAGATCAAGATGAGATAGTGATGAATTTTTTCACAAAATTTCTCTTTTGGTTTCACCAACTTCTCCCCTAATTTTGGGAAAGATATCTCATCGAATTAACAATCTGCAAATCATGCAGTAAACAAATCCCCCGTCAATGTTTCGAGGTAGTAAATAATGGAGAGCGATTCAAACCCAAAATATATTCCTAACCTTCTTTGCGGATCTATTTTGGTACGATATGGCGGTGCTACAGGCACATATACCGCGCATCCAAAGATTCTTAAATGGAATATATTAGGTTCATGACCCAAAACTAATTGCAACGGGGAATATTTATGATAATTTGTCGGTCTGAGACGAACTAGCATTGCTGCATGCAAAATGGCGTAACCCTAAACAGAAGTGGGCAGCCTCGTTTTTATGAGTAATGGTCTTGCTATCAATTGTAGATGTTTAATTAAAGACTCTGCAAGACCATTTTAAGTGTGAACATGAGCTACATGATATTCTACTTTTATCCCAATTCATAAGCAATAATCATTAAATGCTCGAGTTGAAAACTCGGCAGCATTATCAAGTGTAATAAACTTAATTGGATTATCATGAAATTGTGCCCGTAATCGAATTATTTGTGCCATTAATTTTGCAAAAGTGAGGTTGCGAGATGACAATAGGCTCACATGAGACCATCTAGAAGATGCGTCTATTAGGACCATCAAATATCTAAATGATCCACTAGGTGGGTGAATAGGTCCACAAATATCCCCTTGTATACGTTCCAAAAACGTAGGGGACTCAATTCCAACCTTTGTTGGTGATGATCTAATAATTAACTTGCCTTGATAACAAGAAGTAGAAGAAAATTTATTATTTAAAAGAATCTTTATATTCTTTATTGAATGCCCATTTGAGTTTTCTATAATTCGTCTCATCATAATTGATCCAGGGGTGTTCCAATTGATCATGTCAAAGTACAAAAGTATTGAAATCAGTAACCTTTTAGTTTACAGTAGAATGTGCCTCAATTGCACTAATTCTTGTCCAATACAGGCCACAAGATAAAGATGAGAATTACTCAATAGCTTTTTTCTGGCCAAAGACATTTTTGGTAATGATGTGATATTCAAGATCATTCTCATCTTTTGTTTCAATATGATATCTATTTCGGCAGATATCTTTAAAACTCAACAAGTTTCTCTTGGACTTGGAGGAGAACATTGCATTATCTATAATAAATATTGTTCCCTTAGGCAGAGTTATAGCAGCTTTTCCATAGCTTTCAATTAACTTACTACTACCAGAAATTATAGTGACATCTGCCTTACACATACTTAAATGAGAGAAATATTTCTTCTTTTTGAATATAGTATGTGTCGTACATGAATCAATTAAATAAATATTTTTACAATTAAACTTTAATCCAAAATTTGTTTTGTGAGATATCCATATTTGCTTCCCATGATTTGACATACAAAAGAAATATATGAATAAATATTAGTATTTTCGGAGATAAAGGAAAAGAGACAAAGTGAAGTCAATAACTCAATAATAACTTATAATACAATTTCGAGAAAACTTTGTTTATGATACAAACAATTCCTGCTTATAGATTGTGGCTGAAAATTACAAAACTACATAATTTTCAAAAGAAGACATGTATTTTCGTAGGTGTGTCACAATCATTGTCAGTGACAAAGTTAGCTTCAGGGCCTTTATTCTTTAGAGATTCTTGATAAAGCTCAACCAAATATTTTGGTACACGACAATGTTTATCCAATGCCCTTTTCCACTAAAATGATAATATTTAGTTTCTGAACCATTTGCCTTTGGCTTCTCATCTTTCCCTTTCCACTATTGGTGGTTATTCTCTTGGGGGGGGGGGGTGATTAATACTAGAAAAAAGTTCTTCCTTGTCTACGGCCACAGCCACGACCACGACCACGAATAGAGTCACGATCTTTTTCACACTTAGCATAATGGGAATATACCTCATCCATTTTAGGCAATGGTGCAGACCCAATGAGTCTATTTTCGTGATTTCTCATGAGCAATTCATTGTTTCGCTCAGCCACAAAGAAAAGAGAAATCAGCTCAGAGTACTTCTTGAAACCTTTCTCTCTGTACTGTTGATGTAGGACCATATTGGAGGCGTGAAATATTATAAATGTTTTTTCAAGCATATCATAGTTAGTGATAATATGTCCACACAGCTTCAATTTAGAAGTAATTCTGAACATTGCAGAATTATATTCAGAAATAGACTTAAAGTCATGGAGCCTCAGATGAGCCCAATCGTATCGTGCTTGTGGAAGAGTGACCAACTTTAAATCGTCATATCTTTCCTTTAAGCCATTCCACAAAATAAGTGGATCTTTGACTGTGAGATATTCTATTTTCAACCCTTCATCAAGGTGATGGCGCAAGAAAATCAAGGCCTTAGAACAATCTTAGGTGGATGCTTTAGTTTTGCCTTTAATGGCGTCTCTAAGACACATTACATCTAAATGGATTTCAGCATCTAACATCCATGTCATAAAGTTCTTGCCCGAGATTTCAAAGGCAACGAACTTTCTTTTCATAATGTCAGTCATAATTAAAAAGAGAAGAAAAGTTATATCTTAATCTTCCCAAAAGCTCCTTGAGACGGTAGAGTCTCGTGCTAATAACGTGTAATAAAACAAGAAAAATAGAAGAATAATATCACAGAGAAAGAGAGAGGAAATTCTTATTGAATTGTGGGATGATTTATAATGGGATAAGACTCTCTATTTATGGGAAAAAATAACTTAGTCACAAAGTAAAACTCTTTACAAGATAGACTTTCACTCTGAATATAATTCCATTCATAACAGTAATAATATTTTATAATTTTATTTTAATCAAACCTATCCAAATTATTAGGGAAAGATAATATAAGCTCAATTGACATTATCAATCACAAATAAGCTTAATTTCAGTTATATATCATCATTATATACTATATTATAGGTGTGAAGATTTTTAGGTGAAGTTATTTTAATAAAAAATCCTTAAAAACGTGAATGACCAAATTGCCCAAATAAAATTATTTCTCATTAAATAATTATTTGCCACTATCAATCATTTTCAAACTATTCTAATATATGTACTTAATGGGAAGATCTTTTCACCTGCTAATTAATTATTCTCGGCTTCTTATATGTTAATTACATTACCATATATATATATATATATTTTCTTCCTAGTCCGTGCAAAAAAAATAATATTTTTTTATTTGGAAATAATTTACCTTTATATAATAATTTATAGCCACACAAAATATGTATAACTTATTTTATAACAAAAATTTAAATTTTTTTTCTTTTAAACTGCGTACCTATTTAAATAAATTCGAGGGAGATAGTGTATATTATCGCAAACTGTCAAAGTGGAAGTGAACAAATCAGTTACGAAGTCTTAGCCAACAGAATCCAGCCTCATATCCTATTTGACTTTATTGACTAACCAATTTGCCTAATAAAATCACCGCGCGGTGCAGCCAATATAGCCATAGGGTATTTGGCGTAATTAGCCGTAATTACCGAACCCCTTTTTGACTACCCGCATTACTATTTTCCCTGAATACACTTCGCTAACCCTAGCTTTACCTTTTTCAACGCCGACAAATTCAGTTTTCCCCCAATTTCAAAACCTACCTCCTTTCTCCCTCAAATTCACCTCGATTTTTACTCGATTTCTTCAAATCAATCTCCGATTCTTCTAATTCTTTTCTTCATCTATCGATCGATACCTTTTTTGGCTCTAGTCGTTCGGAAAATCGAATTCTGAAGTTAGGGTTTCAGATCTGTTTTATTTTCACCAGATCTGTTCTAATTCTCCTTGATTTTTTTAAATTAATCATTTTTTGGACAATTATTTGTTTTTCTTCTTTGATTTCTCTTGATTTTGTCAAAAACATATTTTAAAAATTGATTTTCCCTATAAATTTTTGATTTAGGGTTTCTTCTCTAATCGTTCTCTTTTTTGTTTAGTTTATTGGTACCCAGAATTAATTTCTGGTTGATTTTATTATTTTGCTTTTTGTTGAAGCCCAGAGTCTAAATTGGGGATCTAGGGTTTAGTTTTTTTTTGTTATATTATAATTATAATTTATCCCCTTTTTTCTCTCACTTTATTCTTTTCAAGTAAAACAAAATATTTCATTTTAATTTCTGTTTATCTTTAAAATTTTGTCCCAATTGGAAAAAAAAATCCTGCCCGCTCAATTCGACCAAGACTCTTCACAGTTAAGGTACTTAGCTCTGCCCAATAGTATTGGCATTCTGTAAGAAATAGTCTGTTTGTTTGATATATGATTGGACAAATATACGTTTCTCTCTTCAAATTTTTATTTCACCTTCGAGGGTCAAATAATAAGACAACCAATTTAATGTTATTCTAATTTTCGAACAAAGGACATGGACTCACATACTTTTCACTATTTAGACATTTTAGAATGACTTCTTGCTTGGCTGAGCTTAATTATTCTCATTGACATAGTTGTTGATAGTGAAATTACTGTTATAGTGGCATAGTATGCCTGTTATGGAGAATTTAGTTAGTGTTTTTTTTGGCTATGCAATAAGGTGTTATATTTAATTAAAAAATGCTCAACAATGTGCATGACTATGGCTTCATCATGTCTTTTTCTCTAGTGTTAGCTAATTGTCTTTTTTGAGAGATCAATTTGCACTGATATAGCATTTAAAGTTTTGGATGTATTATGCAATTATGGTTGCATTGTTTAACATGTTTTTCCAACGTGTGGAACAATTTTTACCCTCTGGTCTTTTCCAAATTCAGTATCTTATTCCAACTCCTTTTACAGTTAAATATGGTGCAAAAGAGGCCATTTGGTGAAGAGTTGTGTGAGCTTTCATCAAAGCAGCCAAGGCATGTAGAACCAAACAGTCAGCTAGTTTCAGTTTTGGACTTCTCTCCTCATGAAGCCTTGGCTATGAAGCCTTATGGTTCAGGTAAAGGATTGATTCTTCAAGAAGCATTTTTGCTAGCTTGTTCGTTGACTTGTATATTTGTGATGCTTTTATTTATTTGGCAATTTTTTGTTAATTCCTGAGACATTATTTAAACACTTTGAGCAGTTTTATTCTAGGTTGTCATATAGGCTTGCACTTTTAGTTGCAGACTTTGGATATACATGGTTTTTGGATACGGTAGCCTTTATTTGATTCTTGGTTATGAACTGTTCCATATCTATAATAGGCGGAGATGAAGATAATACCAAAAAACCTGATAGTGGGAACGCCCCTGAAGTTTCCACTTTTCCTGATGATGAAGATACTGATACATCCATTGACGGCTCTGCTTCAAACTCTTCGTGGCCCATTAGTAGCACTAGTGAAGAAGAAATCAGATTTGAGGTGCCTTTTGACTCATTGAGTTCTTCTGAATATTATCTTCCATCCAGGACCATTACTCATCCAAGGGAAGTATATTTTTCTCTGTTGAGAAATTCTCCTCAAAAGTTGGTTCCTATCGGACCCGATTTCCAAGCTGAATTGCCAGAATGGGGTAGGCATGGTAGTAAGGATAAACCCATCATGCAGGATTCACATGAGAACATGAATCTTCCATCCCAAGCTCTAGTATCAGATTGTGTTGATGATTTTTCTGATGAAAATAAATTTGCTGGGACTTGTATCGTTCCAATGCGTAACACAGAATTAACAGCAGAGCACGAGGAGATTGCTGGAGTGGGAAGAGTCGAATGTTCTTGTGAGGACGCAGGTTCCATGAGATGTGTTCGACTACACATCATTGAAGCCAGAGAAAAACTTAAGATATCCCTTGGTAAGGAGACATTTATTAGGTTGGGTTTCTGTGGTATGGGAGAGGCAGTGACAGGGAAATGGTGTGAAGAGGAAGAGGACTTATTTCATGAGGTTGTATTCTCAAATCCTGCTTCTTTAGGCAGGGATTTCTGGAACAATCTTGCTAGTGAATTTCCTTCACGTTCCAGGGGGGAACTTGTCAGCTATTACTTTAACGTCTTTATTTTGCGAAAACGTGCCAAGCAGAATAGATTTGACCCGTCCAATGTCGATAGTGATAATGATGAATGGCAAGAGATTGATGACACTGCTGATGACGAAGATAAAATGACGGACGGAGATGAGGATTCTGTGGTAGAATCACCAGAATATCAAAATGGTTTTGGCTGCAATGAAATTTATGGGGATGATAAACAGGCATATGATGAGAATGTTGGTGTCACGACCTCGGACGTCTATAAAACTGTAGGCTGTGGTAGCAGGAAGGTGTTCAGTGATTTATCAGCAGAACGCCCTGATAAGTTATTTCATACTAACAGCAGTTTTACACCCAGTATTCAACACTTAGACAGAGGCGTTTCAAATGTAGCCGGTCATTATTATGGCTCCCATACGCGTGATGCACCTGGCAGTGCTCCAGAAGCACCTCTTGGAAGGACTATCAATGGTAGGCATTGGGCAAGTGATTTTGCCAGTATTGGCCGTGACAGTGGGCATGACTTTGTGTTTGGACCGTACAGCGCTAAAGAATGGGATATCGGGTATTTGAGATGTGCCAAGAGTGAAGTTGACTTATTACCAACCCAGACTATGATTGAAGAAGTCTTTGGAGATGGAGCTTGGAGTTACAAGAACAGAGATGGTCACGGCTTAAACTAAGTTTTGCTAAAGTTATGCCAATGCCGCCAGCTGAAATTCCTAAAGACCTTGCTGAGTATATACATTCCTATTTTTCTTGTATATCGTAATGATGGAAGGAGGAAATTTTTACGCAGATGTAAAAAATTATTTTGCAAGGGTATACACATGAGCTGAGGCGTGCTTGGCTTATTTCAATCTGTACAGTTGCTATTACTTATTTCTTTATAGGAACTGTTTTTGAGTTTTGACTTATGGTAGGTGCTTAGGATTTGTGTAAATACAAATTATGGTATGACCAAACTATCCAAAATGGAAAAATCGTAAATTTTTGGGATTTGAGTATTTAGCAGACTATGTAAAGAATTTTATATTATTAGTGTAGTTTAATCAATTACAGCAGCATGTTGGTTATCATTCAAAAAAAAGAAAAGGTTACAAGAATAATGCTTATGTTTATAGGGATAATGGACCTGATGGTGTATAGTTTCGACAACTTCTCATGCACAGATCTTGAACTCAATGTTAAATGTATTATATTGCACATTGCTTGTTTATTACATTTACTTGTGTTTTCCTCCTGAGGTTCTCTCTTTTTACTTGTCATGTGTTATTTGTGGGTCCTATTTTTAAATACAAAATTAGAAAAAAAAAGTTACAAATACAAAAAGAGAAAAAAAAGAAGAAAAAGAGCCTGAAATACCCAACCGCCCCCTTCTTCTTCCTTCACCCTCCTATTTTGTTCATATCATCTTTGTTTTGTACGTCTTTCTGTATTATTTTACAAAACATGACATTCACCATTGTTAAGCAAATTCCAACCAAAAACTCAAACAAGAAAAAACTATTTGGATGACGAAGAAGATATCGATTTAATACACCTAAAAGAAAAGTCGATAGTGGATTTAGTGGATTTTGACTGTTTTTAGGGTTTCTGATCCTGGGATACTGTCTACTCAGCAGTTTATGATTTTCTGTTTTAGTCTTACCTTTTTTATGCATCTTAATTCTTAGCTAATTTTTTAAGTTGCTACTTAGCTGGATTTGCTCACTACTTCCTTTTTTTTTTTTTATCATTGTAACCTCTTCATATTCTCAAATATTGTCTTTTAAAAGAAATTAGTATGATCCTCTAAAATAATTTGTTATAGAATGGAAATTGTTTTTGAAATTTACCTGATTCCAAACTCTAATGTGATGAAATTTTCTTCTTGTCATGAATTGAAGAGCTTTCTGTGTTAGCAAATTGGTCTTTGGAGGGGAAGATGAAAGAAAAAAACAGGGGGGGGGGGGGGGGGGGGGTTTAGGATGAGAAATGAAAAAAGTGGGAGGTTTGCTGGAAAGACGAAAGAAGTGAAAAAGTCTTTCTTTTTTTCTTTTTTTTTAATATATATTTTATTCTAATTTTAATTTTTTTAAGTAAAAACAATACTATTCACGAGCCTTGGCAGTGTGATTTGCACACAATTTAGCCATGTCAGTTGAAATGCTTCCATATAGACATGGTCAACGGTCAGAAGTATTTATTAGTACTCATTTTTTTAAGTTTGAGTGTTCAAATAAAAAAATTCAAAATTACATGTATAACTTTCAAAAACCCTACAAATATAAATAGTCAGAGAGTCATTTCATCTCTAGAAACTTTCGTAATAGCAACAGCAGTATATCATTCGAGTTTTATCTAACTGGTTTTGATACCATGATAGGCATAACATTAGAGTTCAAATTTTTGCCACCAAAACGTCATGGAAAATAATCATATATATAACTAGCAAATGTATAATATATGTTTAATCATGTGTATGACTGTGTACTATAATTTATATATATTGATTAAAAGAATGAACAATGAATTCGGTCTGCTAATTTTATACAGTATTTAGTGGATTTAATCCTTTCGATCTCTAATTTGATGCCACATAATTGAGAAGAAACCAAACACCTGATTAATTAATTGCTAATAATTAAACTCACCCCAAATTCACATAAAAAAGACAGTTATAGGATCATCAACATACTTTGATATGATCTTTCTATCGAAAGAAATTAAAAAATAGCCAAATTTACAAGTGGTCATTCAAAAATAACCGCAGTTTTAAAAGTAATCGAAATTTAGCCATTTTTATATAAAGATAATCTGAACAACAATACTGTTCGAAATTCGAATAATACTCTAGCATAATATATTGGAATTAGGGGTGTTCATAAAATCCCGAAAATCGAACAAAACCAAGCCAAACTAAAAACCAAACCAAACCGACAAAAAAAAAATCAATATTTTTTTGTTTGGTTTGGGTTTGGTTTTGGTTTTGAATTATAAAAACCGGCCAAAATTCGATTTGGTTTTGATTTTAGTCAGAAAAAAATCAAATCAAACCGACTATAGGAGTAACTATTTCAAATGTAAATGTATATGTATATGTATATATATATATATATATATATATATATATATATATATATATATTGTTACACAAACTTTTGGAAAATTTATGGTAGATGTTAATAATTTGCACTTTTAATATAGTTCTTTACCTTTAAATTCTAGTTTGATTGGTAGTTTTCTTTTGTTTAGTGTAAGAATCTATTTCGTGTTGAAAATAACATATTTTTAATTGAGCCTTAGATTCATCACTATTTGATTCAATTATCATAATATATTTTGGTGAATAGATTTTTCAAAGGGCAATTGATTTGATAGTATTACATTGAAATTGTGGTCGCCAGAATATGTGTTTGATAGTGTATGCATTATATTTAAGAAAAAACCGACAAATAATCGAAAAAACCGAAAAACGGACATAAACCGAATCGAGAAAAATCGACCTAATTGGTTTGGTTTGATTCTAATATTTAAAAAATCGACTTACTTGGTTTGGTTTCTCTTTAGGAAAAAATCGATCCAAACTGAATCATTAACATCCTTAACTGGATTCTAGTATAATTTGCTGAAACTCCAGTATATATTTATACTGGAGTTCCAGTTTAATATAACGGTCCAACATAATATACTGGAAGTTCATACACATGTGCTTCAATCTCTAATATATTATGTTGGAACTTCCGTCGTGTTGGAATTCCAATATAATATACTGAAAGTTCATACACATGTATTCCTCGTCTTCTGCCATGTCGTATTATCATTATTGAGATAAGATACCTTACTATGGCTTTATGCTTGAGCATAGTCAAGCTCTGTTCTCTCATATTCATGCCCTTTACCTTTGTACAGTCTGGAATTAAAGTGAAGCACTGCTACGGGGAATGGAGTTGCAGACATCCTATCCAAATATGCTACTACTCTTACTGATAAGGTCCTTTTTTTAAGAAAACCTGACCTATCCCTAGAAATTCATATGTTGCCAGCCAAAGACTCATAATTAAACCTTTTGAATTTTGAATTCTGAAAGTGGATTTAAAATGTATATCTAACCTTTTTCATATTTACTTTTGCACATACATAGGGATCAATTTTAAAACACTAAATTCTAGTTAACCAGCGAATCCATGATTGAACTCCGCCACTGTTTGTAGGGGAGTGGGGTGGGGTTCATTAATATAATTACTATAACTACAAAACAATCATATTTTCCAATAGCTAACATTCACAATTTCCTTTATCTAAACCATCTAAGACCAATATTTGTATCTTTCCTTCTCCATGCTTGTTTCACCATTTAGATCTTCAGTTCAGCTCTCATCTATTCTTTGTCTGTTCTTTGTAGAAACATATTGCCAAGCCTGCATCTTTGTAACTGTTTGACCAAAATAGTATGAGACCTTTTTATTAAAATAATTAAATAAAAAGATAGAGGGTAAATCCTAGTTAAAGATAATAAATTCTGGATCAAGAATAGGAAAATATAGTTGAGTATACGACCATATTTAATAGTATGAAAAAAAATGTTGTATACGGCAAAATCAGAGGGCCTAATTTTTCGCCTTTATGATGTCTCGTCAGCACATTTTCGAAAGCTCGAGTTTATAGTGGGGATCCCCCCCCCCCCGAGGGGCTATAGACGCCCAACCTCGGGGCATTATGAATCACCGATTATGGTGAAAAAGTGAAAAGTTCCCAAGGCGTTTAGCTAAAACCGACAAAGTCTGTCAGGCTAGTCTAAGCCCGCATCATGGCGTTAACTAGTTGTACCATCTCCATATCTTTGTAACTGATGTATTTCTACTATGTTGGGATTTCCTCTTATATATAAAGGGTATCCTTGTCATTTTGTAGTCATCTGTTGCTCAATACTAAATATACAAAAACATTCTCTCTGCTCTATTTCTTATTCTCTTGATCTCATTGCTTCCATTTATTGCTTACATTCAATGTGTTCTATTTATTGTTCATCATTTATTGCTTATCATTGATCAAAAAGAGATATCATTTTAGCTCTCATAACTGTTAGTCCTCCCACGGTTTCTTTAAGCTGAACTCCAGACTCGACCTCGAGGCCTCATATACGACAGCTCAAGGCCCCGACCTCCATCCGCTTGGTTTCGTCTCTAAGCTTAATCTTGCTTTCTAGTCTTTTACTTAGCACCCATTGCCTAACAACTAACATAAAAATAGATCACATATTTTTAGAACCATAAAATTTAATTGTTATTAATATTTTCACGGTAAACAGTTTGGCACCCAATGTGGGGCTAAAAATAATAGTGATTATTTTCTTGTTGGTTCAACAACATAACGAAAGTTAATTTCACACTTTTTTTTGTCCAAGATCTTTGATATCAGGTTAAAATGTCTAACTCAGTAAACAACAATCTTGAGGACCATGTGGAGAATGATGTGGATGTTCCAGGTGTTGGTCTACCACCACGAAACCCTGAGAAGGCACCAAAACCAATTCCTGAGGACACAGTCTAACACGATGCCCAACACGTCGATATAAGCTCCCGCACTAAAAGGAGTGTGCACCAAGGAGACTAACAAGAAGCTCAGTAAACCCCAACTAGGGAAGAACAAGAGGTTAGCCTTCATGTTATTTTCAAAATGTTGCAGACATAACAACTGGTTATTTCTCAGCTGCAAAGTCACCAGAAAACTCCTAGCACGGTAGCACTAGGTATGGCTCCCCCAGCCGAGCAGGTACCAGAAAGATCAAGCAACAAAGGATCGGCAGCCTACCTCGCCATCATAAAGATGCTCGAGGACCTCACAAAGAGGATTGAGTCGGGCGAGAAAAAGATAGAAGCCAGTGACAAGAAGGTAGAGACCTACAATTCCAGGGTCGATCAAATTTCGGGCGCACCCCCGGTTCTGAAAAGTGTAGATTCGAAGAAGTTTATATCAAAGACGTTCATGCAGGAAGCGACCCCAAAACCTATTCCGAAGAAGTTCAGAATGCCCGAGCTTCCGAAGTACAATGGAACCTCAGACTCCAACGAGCACGTCACTGCCTACACTTGTGCAGTGAAGGGCAATGACCTAAGGGACGACGAGATTGAGTCCATCCTGCTAAAAAGGTTCGGGGAAACACTCACGAAAAAGGACACGATGCGGTATCATAACCTAGCTCCTAACTCTATAGACTCATTTTCCATGCTAGGAGATTCTTTCATAAAGGCACACGACGGTGCTATCAAAGTAGCAACAAGGAAATCCGATGTCATCAAGATCAAGTAGAGGGAGAATGAGATGTTGCAAGAGTTTGTATCTCACTTTTAAATGGAAATAAATGGAACTACCACCAGTCTCCGAAGACTAGGCAGTGCAGGCCTTTACTCAAGGTCTGAATGA
This sequence comes from Nicotiana benthamiana, assembly GCA_034376525.1. NCBI lineage: Eukaryota > Viridiplantae > Streptophyta > Magnoliopsida > Solanales > Solanaceae > Nicotiana > Nicotiana benthamiana. The sequence continues at coordinate 21,681,429 of CM067341.1, forward strand.
ACGAAGTTCGGTGGCTTCGAAGCAGCTAAAAAAGAATCTGGTTTAATACCCCGCCTATGCATTTAATTTTCTCCTTAAGGGAAAAAAATGCGTGACCTTGTCGGACATTCACAACCGATATCAATCAAAAATCAGGTTTAAGGACGACCAATTAGGGGCCCCCTCAAGCTCGGTATACCCAAACAGGCTTCTGGCAAAAGATTCTAAGCCGAACAAAGAGAGATACCAACCATAAACCAAAGATAGAAAAAACGACCCGTGGTGCAACAAACCCTGGAATGACTGAAGAATGGATCGCAGCCAGAACCCTCGGGGACTTGTCAGCAGAGCTGGATTCGACATGCACACAGGGACGACAGAGGCACCTTGCTTGCCGGATATAACTTCAACGTCGACGTATCAGACATCCTGTTCGCCATCATCAAAATCAGAGATACCAGGTGGCCAAGGCCTGTACAATCAGATAATGTGTGAATTTCACAACATGCACGGTTACAGACCGAAGATTGCCACTAGCTTCGGGAAGAAGTAGCCCGACTACTCAGCAAAGGTCACCTTCGAGAATTCTTGCCAAAAATCAGTTTTGGGAAAGAGAGGCGATAAAAAAGAATGAAAAAATGAGCCAAAACATGTCATCCATATGACCTTGGGAGGCATCGATGCCCCACAAGAACCCGTGATCAGAAGAAGAAAAATAGCCATCACTAGAGAAAAGTGAACTCAGGGTTACATACCCGAGGATGCTCTTACATTCTACGATGAGGACATCGAGACCTTGTCTCAGCCTCATAACGGCGCAATGGTAATCTCTTTCCTTGTAAATACATTTCAAATTAAACGTGTACTTGTTGATCCATTTAGCTCACCCAACATTATCAGGTCGATGGTGGTAGAGAAGCTCAGACTACTTGATTAAATCGTGTTAGCCTCTCTAGTCCTCAACGGATTCAATATGGAGAGTGAAACGATGAAAGGGGAAATCACCCTCCTAGTCAATGTGGCCGGCGTAACCCAAAATGCCAAATTCTGTGTCATCGAAGGAGACATGAGGTACAACGCCTTACTCGGAAGGCCATGTATCTGCATGAGAGCAATACCATCCACCCTCCATCAGATGATGAAATTCTTGATAAAGGATGCGATAAAAACCGTCTACAGCGAGGAGCATTCAGCTAGAGAAATGTTCACGGTGCACGATGTGACGCCGACACCAGTACCTCCACCTTGGAAGGAGCCGAAGGATGAGCAAACAGTAAAATAGCGATAACAAGCTACACTCTCGGCTACCTCGACTAAACAAAACAAAGAACCGTACTGAGTCGTCATAACAAGCAATTGAATCACACTGAGGTCCGAAGCACCGCCAACACTAAGGTATAGCAATCCCCTTTTTTTCACCTGTATTTTATACTTACCTGAATGTAGCTATCTGGTCGAAACAGATGAATCTCTTCCCAACTCGAAGGCCTTAGGTTTCAAAAGCATGTGTTGCACTCTTTTCCTTTGACCGATTTTTATCCCCAGAAAGTTTTACCGACAAGGTTTTAAACGAGGCGACATATATATACTACCAAAGGAATACCCAACAAGTGTTCAAGGCTTCTTTTGCAATCAACCTTATATACTAGGGGCATCCCACCCAGAAGGTCACTTACTGGGAGAAGCCAAGATGCAATAAATGTTTTTGCAAATATGACTCCTCTGTCAGAAATGTCCCGAACACTCGGGGACTGGCGCCAACAACTCAAAACAATGTGACTCCCTGGTCGGAGCTCCAAACTCGTATTCTCTTAATGAGGCAACAACAAGATCACAAAACAGCTCTAGAGCTAAAAACGTCCCGAACACTCAGGGGCTGCCATCGAAAACACAAGGCCACATGACCTCAGCATTGAAAACTCTAAAATCGTAAGCCCTCGATGAGGCAATACCAAGTTTACAATTACTAGCTCTCGAGCTAATATGTAACGACCAGACCTGTCGTTTTGAGCTATAGCACGTCATTCAGTAGTATGAGGCCATGAAATCTTCATTTCAGGTATTATGACTTGTACGTATGGTCGGATAATGTTTCAGGAAGTTCAGAGTTGATTTGGAAAGAGAATTCTCATTTCGGAAGCTTAAAGTTGAAAGAATTAACTAGGACTGGAATTTTGAGTAAACGACCTCAAAATCAGGATCCGAAGGTTCCAGCAGGTTCATGTGATGATTTTGCACTTGGGCGTGTGCCCGGATCGGGGTTTGGATGACCCCGAGAATATTTTGGCGCCTATTGTGAAAGTTAGCATTTTGGAGGAAATTTTATAAGTTTGGCTTGAAGTGTATTTTAGTGTTATGGATGTCCGTTTGGGATTCCGAGTCTAGGAGTAGCTCCGTATTGCGATTATGGAGTTGGGAGCGCGACAGGAAGGGAATTTGGAGGTGCATAAGTCATTTTGGAGCCATTTGGCTAAAGGTAGAAATTTGAAGGTTTTTGAGAAGTTTGACCGGAAGTGGACTTCTTGATATTGGGGTCAGAATCTGATTCGGAAAGTTGGAGTAGGTCCCTAATGTCGAATATGACTTGTGTGCAAAATTTGAGGTCAATCGGACAAGATTGGATATGTTTAAGCATAAAAAGTAGAAGTATGAAGTTCTAAAGTTCATAAAGCTTGGATTGGGGGTGGATTCATGATTTTAGCATTTTTGATGTGATTTGAGGCCTCTAGCAAGTTCGAAATGTGTTTTGGGACTGGTTGGTACGATTAGTTGGGGTCCCGGGGGCTTCAGGTGGATTTCAGGTGATTAACGTGTCGAAATATTGAATTTTTTGATAGCTGAAGGCCTGGTTGCTGGTATAACCGCTTGTGCGGTGGGCGAATCGCAGAAGCGGATTTTGGTAAGGGGCTCGAGGACCGCAGATGTGGTTAAGGTTTCGCAGAAGCGGGACCACATCTGCGGAAGGCTGGTCACAGAAGAGAAAAAGGGCGGCCTAGGGAGGACTGCAGAAGCGGCATTTTAACCGCAGATGCGGAACCGCAGTGCGGAAATAGCTAAGGTAGTGAGGTCTTTTAAGATTCGAGTTTGGGTTCATTTCAACCCTATTTTCTTCCATTGTAGCCGATGGGGAGCAACTTTGAGGTACCATTTTCATCACTCGTCATGAGGTAAGTAATTTGTGCCAGCTTTGAGTTAAATACAAAGTTTATATATGGATCTAGACAAGGAATTTGTGGAAAAATTTGAGGTTTTAAAGAAGACCTAGAAACTTGATATTCTTGAATTTTGACCATGATTTTAGATATGAAATTAAGACAAAATCATATATTTCAGTTCGTGAATTTACGGGTAAACTTTATCTTCGAAAAATTTCAGATTCTGGGCACGTGGGCCCGAGAGCATTTTTGGCAACTTTTCGATCGTGGTTAGGAATTGTTATAAATTGGTTTATAATGAGTACTTGAGCCTATAATAATGGTTTTTCATAATCACTGGCTTGCTTTGGAGCATTTTGCATCAATTAGAGTCTTCGGAAAGGCGTGGAATGCCATTTATGGATCTTCGGAGCAAGGTGACTCTCCTTTCTAACCTTATAAGAGGGAAATGTCCCCGTAGATAAATTAATTAGTTATGTGCTCTTATTATTGGGGGCTACATACGTATGAGGTGATGAGGGTCCGTGCCTAGCTGCTATTATGCTATTGTCCGGGTAGTCTAGGACCCAAAAGCATACTATACTTGGATTAATATTAAACTTATCAACATTTGAATTGCTTAAGCCACCTCGAGTTAGTAAATAAATTTCCACAAAGGATTAAACTTCATTTTTCAAAAATCTTTAAAGGAGAATTGGCTTTTTTGTGGATAATTGTTCCTTGTTGGCTACTTGATTGACAATCTGTGTGTGTTTAATTTTGGAATGGGATGAACGTCTCGATAGATTAAATAGATGCATCTATTGGCGCGCCATCGATCCTCGTCAAGTGTAAAGTTTATTTATGTTTGAGCAGGCCGTCGACCTCGGCATGATTTGCGCATGTTTGTATTGCTTTCCTTGAAACTTATTGAAAATGTTGCTGCCTCTTCTGGCTTAAGGATATATGTATAAATGATGAAAAAGTATGATTTTCTATAAAAGAAGGAATGGTCTACTTGCTTCAATCTATTGAATCATAATCATGTTCATAAAAATCCATGGTTTAATATATCACGGATAAATTTATATTGGGCCATTAGTAAGTGTCAAAGTTGGCCATCTTGTCTCTATTTCTTCGAGATTAGATGGGATACTCATTGAGTACACGTTGTTTTCGTACTCATACTACACTTCTGTGCATTTTTGTTGCATAGGCATATGCATCTCTAGTGGCCTACTGGGCGTAGCAGCACGGTTAATACAGAGACTTAGGTGAGCTACTTTTCTCGAGGCGACATGCAGCCATTACTCTTTCAGTTTTTTATATTTATTTCAGTCCAATATTGTATTCCGGATGATTGTTGTATTACATTATTTCTTAGAAATTGCTCATGCACTTGTGACACCGGATTCTGGGAGGATTTTTGGATTATTAAATATTGAGTTTTTGTTAATGACTTCGCGGTTATTTAAGTAAATTTTATTATTCGTCATTTAAAGTATAAAGAAAAATGATTTTAGACGATACAAAAAAAATTAGAGTTTAATTAAGTATTTCAGTTGGCTTGCCTGAAAAGCGGTGTCCGGGGCCACTACAACCCTTAGTTGATTTTGTGATCATGACAACATAGTAACAGGGCTTTCCTAGGGTCTCACGAGTGATGAGCAAGTCTAGTAGGGTCTCGCGGATCAGTACAGAGACGTCTATTCTTATCCTCGGGAGGCTATAGGGCTGTTATGAGTACTTCCCTTCTTGATTCCTTATCATGTGATTTGATCCCTGGAGGCGTATGCCTTTAATTCATTTCTACTCAATCTTATGCGACGCAAAGCGCTTGTTATGAATTGAGAATTGAAGAATCATAATGGTTCTAGGGATGTGGTGCGAGATGTTCCTCTCGGTGTGGTTGATTGGATTATTATCGTCGCCTCATGGAAGGATATTTTAATGTTTCAGCTCAGTAACGGTAGTTCTGAGGGCTTTGGGGCTAGGCACAAGTTTCCATGATACCTATGAATGACTGTTCCACAATAGTGATAATGGTAGGATGTTCGCCCACGTGTCGGGGTAGTGAATGACTTGAAGGGAGGTTTACTTAGTGCTTAATCAAGAGATTCAGTATTTTATTCCCTGTAGGGATAAGTCAAGCAGACTAAGAATGGTCAGATGTGGGTTGGTGGAAGTAATGAGGCTTGGTATTTGCAAGCGTGGTGGAGCTTTCTTCTATAATGGGGTGTCGTTATCCTAATTGAACGTACTAAGTTTGTTGGTATTATGATCTGCTACAATTCGACTTTGGGGAAAAATAATGTGAAATAGTATTGGAGATACAACTGTCAGATATTGCAGGGTGCGATGGTCCAGGATTGAATAAGTATTTCTAATGTTGACGGTTCGATAAATATAACCTTCAAAAAGGTTTAAAGTTATTAGCGATTGTGAATTCAAGTGCTACGAAGATTGATTTTATTAAGGCAACCATTGAATATCAAAGGACGAGAAAGGACATGTGGGAAGCGTTAGGCGGTGTTCAATAATTCTAAAAAAAGGCCAGGAATATGAAGCGAAGGTCGAGTAGTCGATTAAGGGGATAAGTTCTGCCAAAGTGGGAGATCGACGGAGTTGCATATGGGCTTTGTAATGGGATAACCACGTACTTTAAGGAGAATAGGAGGTATTTGAGAATATTAGTGATTGGGGTGTATGGATTTAATCAGAAGTATAGGCTATTATGCGGCAAGAGACTTGGTATAATAGAAAGGAGTTGCTTGAAATGAAAGAGGATACAACATAACTTTTAACGAGAAGGATGTTGCCGCACATTTAATTGATGTCCACGAGGGGTGATAGGACTTATGAGGGTAGAGGGTTAGCTAGGACTCAGGATGGGTTATATATGTCATAGTGATTGTACCCCGTGCAACATCGGTGGAAGATGTCAGAAAGTGATTTCCACAGGTGCGTTATTCCTTGTGATCAGGTTAGCAGTTGCGTGGTTGGCGAGGCTTCTTCGAAGAATTCTAATGGTTATACAGCAAATGGATCGATCGTGCGAATGTTAGTGATGATTCAGAGTAAAAAAGAGGGTTTCCATAGCAAAATATCATTAATTTTGGTGGTTGATTACGCAGGTTTATGTCAATATGAGATTAAGAATCCTGGTAAATTCTAGAGTTGTGTAATAGTGGCTTCGAGCTAAGTGGGAGAGTCCGACCGCCTATGATGGGGTTGCATGGTTAATTACTCGCGGGATTTCTGATTATTAGCTTATTGATGGGGTACCTTAACTACGGGAAGAGAACATAGGTGGTAAATTGAGCAAAGGAATTATTAATGGTACACTATCGTTGGCCTTATTGGCCCATGTTCAGACCTCGGGAAGGATTCAGGATGGTGCTTTATAAAGATGCAGGTTCCAAGGGAAGTGATTCTGCCAGGTGCTTCACCAATAGAGTATTCATGTGCTAGAAGATTTATGAATTGATTATATTCGGGGCCAAGTCAGAGCGGACGGCTTTCAACAACAGTCCTAGTAAATTCGAAAGATAAATTGTGATGTCTAATGATTTCAAGCCTATGGGTACAGTTAAGAATCAAGCTTGATGGTAGCCTATGAGAAGAGGCACATAATGTTCTATGATGTTTCGACTTACAGTGCGGCTCTTGAGAGGAAATTGAGAAGAGATTTCGGATTCGTAAAAGGATTAGCAGAGTGGGCATATCAGTTGAGGGGGCGAATGTGCGCACAAGGAAGGTATGAAATGGTTCATGGGATTTGGGACAACATGGTTTTATGATTCAATGTCACTCGGGATGGGTGAAGATGGAGTATGTTATGTGTTGAATGGAGTTAGTGTTATATCTAAGGCAATCAAGCATAAATTGGAAGAAGGTAGATTGATTAGCCATAGTTGAATTGGCATATTGGTGTTAGTGATCAGTTCCTTTAGCGTGATCAAGTTAAGCAAGTTATTTGTGACGGTACGTGTGAGGCTTGGAAGCCGCTGTAATTGATATTATTCAGAAGTATTCTACTATTTGGCCTGTTATGTGGAGGCGGATCCTGAAAGGGTTATGGTGGGGTAGACCACTACTTAGAGATTTACGTATTTCCATGGTTGTGAAAAATTATTTGTGTTGCTATGGTTCTCTTGAAGTGAATTGAGTGAAAAGATTTGAGATGATGAAGTGTTATCCTGATGGTGGTCCCAAAGCTATGATGAAAAGCGTGTTCTATCGTATGTTGGCATGTTAGGTGCAGTGAGTGGTACGAAATTGGAAAGTGAGAATCAAGGTTGCGGTTTGGTGTTGACAAGGATGTCACGAGCTCGGATGAGTAGGAAAGAATTTTTGATGTTTAAGGTAAGTTGGTATTGTCTTCAGCATCACCTGAGGTCGGTGTTTGGTAAGGAAAGCTTCGCATCCTAGTTAAGGAATTCTTGATCACTTTTCAATGTTAGTGCGATCGGCGGTTTGGGTGTACGGACCTGTTATGTGTTTTGAAAGGTTGTGGGGGGCGTGTCCCACAGGAACATTTTATAAGCGTGGCATGTAGTTAGTCAATTGATTTAAGGTTTAAGAATTCTCCTGGAGGGAACTCGGTTGATTGGGTTATGGACTGTGGAGGTTTGCTCCGGTTATGATGGTGGTGCTTATGCGTTATTGGAAAAAGGGGTGAGTATGGACCATATAAAGGTTATTAGCCTAGCTTGATATGACCAGGATCGACTTGAGTTCAGTGGATGGATTAAATATGAATATTGGCTCTATGTTAGGGCAGTTATGTTCATTTTAGCAAAGCGCTCCTTAAGGAGGAGTAGTCGGGGTGTTATTTTGTCGTCAGCTATTCCAGGTAATGATGTATTGCATCGTATGAGTTGGGAGACGGCTTGGTAATTTCATATGTGTTGAGTTTCCCCATGGCGATGATATTTTGCGAGCATGATGGCTCTTGAGATTCAGATCATGAGTTTTTTAGCCTATAGTGTTATATATTTCTCTTACCATCGTTGTATATTTCTCTTAGGGATGGTATTATGCACCTAGTGTGTTTCTGACCGATATTCGGTATTTTGTTGTAATGAGAAATTTAGCTCGATGTATATCTCCTTATAAGAGTTCTATGTGTGGATCGGGTGGCACGCCGCCATGGGTATGTTGTTCAGATCAGGTTGCGCGCTGCAACAGTGTGATGTTCAGCATAGTTCTTTATATCTGTTTTTATGTGTTTCGTTTCCTATCTTTTGAGGAAAGCTCGTATTAGCTGTGACCCGCATCGCATGTATGATTCATGAAAGGGGTAATTGGATCCCCTTTTTAGACTTTGCTTTCCTTTTGTATCACATTCTAATTGGTAGTCTATTGGCACATGGTAGCATCATATGAGACTTTTGATCATGCCTGGGATGGCTTATTTCCTGAGCAGTTCGTACTGGGTGAGATGAGCTTATTGGACTTAGGATCAGTGCAATCTGATTACGTGAAATATATTAAGGAGCAAAGATCACTATTGGGTTCAGAATGAGGTAATGTTTCTTGTCAGAAGTATAGACTCGATGATTGGTTGACTCGGCAGTTGATTATGAATTTCTGCATATCTCTTCCGTTGTAGCAGCATTGTAAGAGTTATAGTAAGACCTGTGTATGTCATGAGGTGCAATGGGAGCATTAGATTCATGGAAGTTCGACTAAGTTGATCAGAAATGTTATTGTGGTCCGGTGAGCAAAGTGATGCAAGGTGTGAATTCAACAAATTGTGTAGTCATGTTTGGGTGCATCGTGTAGTGATTGATGTGAGATTGTATGTTGGAAACAGTCATGGCAGGAAATTCCGAATGTTAGAATTGGGACTTAAGGCTTATTTTCTTAAATAAAAGGGAATATCTTCAAAATTTAACAAGCTAATATGCTCAACTGAGTTGTGGTAGCACGGGAAGGTGCATAAGGTGTTAAAAAGTGATTTCAGACTACTTCAGCATAGTTCTTAGCACGTTCGAGGACGAACATATGTTTAAATGGGAGAGAATGTTATGATCCTACCGGTCGTTTTGAGCTATAGCACGTCATTAAGTAGTCTGAGACCATGAACAACTTCATTTCAGGTATTATGACTTGTACGCATGGTCGAAATTAAGTTTCGGGAAGTTCAGAGTTGATTTGGAAAGAGAATTGTCATTTTGGAAGCTTAAAGTTGAAAGAATTAACTAGGATTGGAATTTTGAGAAAACGACCTCGAAATCAGGATCTGAAAGTTCTAGCAGGTTTGTATTATGATTTTGGACTTAGGCGTATGCCCGAATAAGGGTTATGATTACCCAAGAGCGTTTTGGCGCCTATTGTGGAAGTTAGCATTTTGGAGGAAATTTCATAAGTTTGGCTTGAAGTGCATTTCAGTGTTATCAATGTCCGTTTGGGATACCAAGTCTGGGAGTAGCTCCGTATTGTGATTATGGAGTTGGGAGCGCGATTAGAAGTGAATTCGGAGGTCCGTAGGTCATTTTGGAGCCATTTGGCTAAAGGTAAAAATTTGAAGGTTTTTGAGAAGTTTGACCGGACGCGGACTTCTTTATATCGAGGCGGAATCCAATTTCAAAAGTTGGAGTAGGTCCGTAATGTCGAATATGACTTGTGTGCAAAATTTGAGGTCAATCGGACATGATTTGATAGGTTTAAGCATCGAAAGTAAAGTTAGAAGTTCTAAAGTTCATAAAACTTTGATTGGGGGTAGGTTCATGATTTTAGCACTGTTTGATGTGATTTGAGGCTTCGTGCAAGTCCAAAATGTATTTTGGGACTGGTTGGTACGACTTTTTGGGGTCCCGGGGGCCTCGAGTGGATTCCGGGTGATTAACGGATCGAAATTTGGAATTTTTGGATAGCTGAAGGGTCTGGTTGATGATATAACTGCTTCTGCGGTGGGTGAACTGCAAAAGCGGCCCCGTAGAAGCGGGAAACGGAGACGCAGAAGCGGATTTTGATCAGGGGCTCGAGGACCGCAGATGAGGTCATCTGCGGAAGGCTGGTCACAGAAGCAAAAAAGGGCGGCCTAGGGAGGAACGCAGAAGAGGCATTTTAGCCGTACCTGCGGAGCCGCAGAAGCGGTCGCGGGATCGCATGTGCGGAAATTAAGTCTTTTAAGATTTGGGGTTGGGTTTATTTCAACCCCAGTTTCTTCCATTGGAGTCGATGGGGAGTAACTTTGAGTTACTAGTTTTATCACTCGTCGTGATGTAAGTAATTTATGCTAGCTTTGAGTTAAATACAAAGTTTATATATGGATTTAGATAAGGAATTTGTTGAAAAATTTGGGATTTTGAAGAAGACCTAGAAACTTGATTTTCTTGAATTTTGACCATGATTTTGGATATGAAATTAAGAGAAAATCATATATTTGAGTTCGGGAATTTATGGGTAAACTTTATCTTCGAAAAATTTCAGATTCCGGGCACGTGGGCCCAGGAGCATTTTTGGCAACTTTTCTATCGTGGTTAGGAATTGTTATAAATTAGATTATAATGAGTACTTGAGCCTATGATAATTGATTTTCTTAATCATTGGCTAGCTTTGGAGCATTTTGCATCAATTAGAGTTTTCGGAAGGGCGTTGAATGCCGGTTATGGATCTTCCGAGCGAGTTGAGTCTCCTTTCTATCCTTTTAAGAGGGAAATGTCCCCATAGGTGAATTAATTTGGTATGTGCTTCTATCTGTGGGGGCTACGTACGTACGAGGTGACGAGAGTCCGTGCGTAGCTGCTTTAGATTAATTGTAAACTTATCGACATTTGAATTGCTTAAACCATCTCGAGTTAGCAAATGAATTTCCACAAAGGATTAAACTTCATTTTTCAAAAACTTAAAAGGAGATTTGGCTCTTCTGTGGATAATTGTTCCCGGTTGACTACTTGATTGACCATTTGTTCGTGTTTAATTTTTGAACGCGCCGAACGACTCGGGAGATTAAATAGATGCAACTATAGGCGCGCCGTCGACCCTCCGCAAGTGCATATTTTATTTATGTTGGAGCGGGCCATCGACCTCGACATGATTTGTGCATATTTGTATTGCTTGCTTTGAAACTTATTAAAGCTGTTGCAGCCTCTTATGGCTTAAGGATATATGTATATGTGATGTAAAAAGAATGATTTTATATAAAAGAAGGAATGGTCTACTTGCTTCAATCCATTGAATCATAATCATGTTTATAACAATCCAGGATTTAATATATCACGGATAAATAATTATTGGACCATTAGTAAGTGTCAAAGTTTACCATTTCGTCTCTACTTCTTCGAGATTAGATGGGATACTCATTGAGTACACGTTATTTTCATAGTCATACTACACTTCTGTGTATTTTTGTTGCACATGCATATGCATCTCTAGTGGCCTACTGGGCGTAGCAGCATAGTTGATATAGAGACTTAGGTGATCTACACTTCTCGAGGCGACATGCAGCCATTACTCTTTCAGTTTTTTATATTTATTTCAGTCCAATATTATATTCCGGACGATTGTTGTGTTACATTATTTCTTAGAAATTGCTCATGCACTTGTGACACCGGATTCTGGGAGGATTTTTGGATTATTAAATATTAAGTTTTTGTTAATGACTTCGTGGTTATTTCTGTAAATTTTATTATTCGTCATTTAATGTATAAAAAATAATTTTAGACAATACAAAAAATTAGAGTTTAATTAAGTATTTCAGTTAGCTTGCCTGACAGCAGTGTCCAGCGCTACAACGACCCTTAGTATATTTTGGAGTCGTGACACAATAAACCCTCGATGACTCGGGGATTGTCGCCAATTACCACCCCTATACAAGGCAACAACAATATCTATAAGACCTCAAGCAAGGCATGAACCATACTTGTACCAAGTAAAAAAAACTATGAGATCTCAAAGGCATGTAAAATTTGTAAGACCTTACTAAGGACATAATCCCAATCTTAAAGTTAAGGCTCTATATCAAAGACTCCTAATAGTCTGAAAAAAGATGCATTAAGTAGCATTAAATGGTAATAAAATATAAATAACGGAAGAGATTCGCCAATTTTTTGGTGAGACGGATCCTCTTCATTTGATAAAGATGAATGATAGACGAATACATGAGTCTTAGGACCCTTTTCGGATCTGATGGAGTGTATGGGATAACAGATAGTCTAATCTCTATAGAGAGATGCATTTATATATTTTCTAGAGAGAGAGAGAGAGTCTGCCCTTAATAAGTCTCATTCTCTTCCTATTTATAAAGGATATCCCTAGAAAATCCTAAAAACAAGTACAAGAGGGAATATTTAGTAGAATATTTCCTTTGAAAATTTCAAAGAAAAACTAACAGTTACGTCTAATTGTACTGGTTGACCTCGGCCTTATTGATCACTGCACGACCTTGACCGTATTGATCAATTCGATTCACAGATTACTCATGAAATTTATTTCTGCATGTCGAATTTCTCTAAGTTGATTTTGACTCATGCAGTAACATGAGTACTATGGAGTGTAAATCCAAAATGGCAGTACCCTATTTCAAATGGATGTTTTCATTAAGGGGTCGTTTAGTATGGGGTACAAGAAGGTATAGTGCTGGTATAAAAATTTAATACCACCTTAATACTTCGTTTGGTTAGCAAACCAGGTAAAGCTATCCCAGGATTAAAATTAACAACATGATAACTTATACCTTATAGAGGGTGTGGTAATTAATACCGGTATAATTGATACATTCTTGTTACAAATTGTACTATTGTGATATTTAGTACAATATACCAAACAATATATAAAAAATAATTCTAGCATAACTAACCGTAATATATCTTATCTCAACATAACTTATACCTGTATAAATCGTATTTAACCAAATGATCTCTAAGTGTAGTTCCAATGGACGTAGTAATCGAAGTCTATAGAGAAAGTACAATCAGTTTGTGACAATGCAGTTTTGTGGGTTTGGGGGTAAATTCGGGTAGCTTACCCTTTTAGGATTTCTACTAGTTGGGTTTCTTCTTCCACTAATATATAGAAAAAAGTTAATTTATTTTTGTTAATTAGCTATTATTACTCTCCTGTCATATCCATCAAGTCTAAGAAAGATATAGCAAGCACTTAGCAGCACAAGTGAAAATGCAGCTTTAACTGCTCCACTCTGTTTGCATATGACTCTCGTATAGAGGTAAATATAGATTCTAAAGTCAGCCGATTTAAAATAAGTAACCTTATTATGAATAAATTGTTCTCGCACAAAAAAAGAAGAATTTGTTCGAGTCAAAAGCAATGTTTTGTTTAATCGGTACCATCTGATTGGGGGATTTGATCTATACTCATTTTAACCTGTACCCGCTTTACAAAAAAATTGCAAGCGTATCCATTTTTTCTTGTAACTTTAGTATACGGGGCTGAAGTAGCAAAGACAATCATGCAAAACTTCAGCATTTTAGTAGATGGGCCTGAAGTAGTGATCATGCCCAACTCTAGTCCTAAAAAGGATAAGCGCTCGCTGCAAATATAATTCAGGTCTAAAAATCCGGAGTCAAATCCTACAAAGAACTAAAGCTTAGTTGTATCTTTTTAATATCACTAAAAAGAAAAGTTTGAGCAATTTTAAAATTATAAAGATTGAGATCTATATTTCTAACTAATTAACAAGCAAATACTACAAAGCGATAAAATTATCAACTAATGAGACAAATGATTGGAGACTAAATTAAGGAGGTCTAGAGTTATGATTTCCACAATTGTCGGAATCCTTCTAGCTATGTTCCCTACAATTTTGCCAATATATTATTTACTGATCGTGAGCACTTTTGGTGCTGTAATTCTCTCTCGAGTGACTACAACAATTTAATAGACATATTCTCTCGAACTACGTTAGTTGGCTTTATCTTACCGCTCATTGTGACCATATCAAGACTTTGTTATTTCTAAACCTGCCTTTAAACCCGCTCTATTGATTTCTTACATACGTTAGGAATGACGTTTTTCAACAAACACCAAAATATGTATCCTTTCTCAAGCAACACTTATTAAATAGGCACAGTCAATCGATTGCCATTCAATCAACAATAATAAACACGTAGTCGAACAAGTAGAGAAATCCAACAGCTCAATTATATAAAAACATAACAAGAATTTATCCTACAAAAGGCCCCATCAAAATCCTAGATAACAAATTAGATATTAATAGTATGTAAAACTACAATATTAAAAGTCACAACCAACTGAAAAAGTAGAAAGAGGAAGGAAAAACTCGTAGAAGAATTTTCCGCCTTGCTCCTATTGTGTATATGCCTCCTTAGGTCGAATCTGTGTCCAAAATGGATCTCCTCTCCTCAAAAATACCGTTTTCCATGTATATATACCAAGTAGGGTTGAGCCCAAATAATTATATCTTCTCCTACACAAAAAAAAGACAATATTTCAGGTCTAAACGGTCGCGGTCGCGGTCGCGGTCAACCACGGTACGACCATGGTATTTGGCAAGTATATTGCCTCAGCCAGATCGTGGTTTCCACTGGTTTTTTATCCTATTCCGTTTGGAATTTGAAAAAACGTAAAAACTAAAAGTTGTAGCCCTTTGAATTAGATTTCCAACCATATATTTTAGAGCGCAAATAAAGTTCTGAGCAAAACATTTTGTGCATTTTATTTGACAATGCATAATATGCATACTCAATTCTTCGTTTTGTAGCTCTATCATCTGTTGATCCCTGAATACGATCCCGACTTAATTTCTTGGGCTTTTAATCAGACTTCAAAGCTCCAAATCACTTGAATTCATTACATACATATACATAGCTCGGAATCACTCCTACAAATAATAAAACACACAATTAGTGCAAGACACTAGCGATTAAAGCTCAAATACAATTAAAGTGCAGTAAATTAGATTGTAATAAGCGACTAAAATACATAATTATAGAATATCATCAACACCCTACACTTAATCTATTGCTCGTTCTCGAGTAATCAAACTGTACCTTTTTTGTAGACATTACCATTTAAACAATTCTCCTAGCTCATCATGGTAAGAGTACTTAGAATAGATTAAGCACAAGAGCGTAACATCTTCACCTCAAGATTTGACTAACAACTACCACTCATTATTCACAACTCACCCACTTACTCTAACATCGAGGACTTGTTACGATCCAAACCCGGACCTGGTCATGATGGTACCTCTCGTGGGAACAAGGCCAGCCAACTATACCCCATTCGTCTTTTAAAAAATAGTTAAACATAAATAAAAACTTAAACTGACCTAAAATATTAATTAATGGAAATACAACCCAACACAATCCTAATCGGGGTGTCATAAGTCATGAGCATCTATTAGAATGTAAATCCACTACAAGGTCTAAAGCATACAAAACCAGAATAATGAATAAAAGAGAGGAAAATGGTGCTACGAACGCCGGCAGTCACCTCCTTAACTCATATAACTCCGCCTTTGATCGGCGAAAACCCGCTATCGGGTGAATAGATACCTGCATCTGCACACGAGGTGTAGTGAGTAAAGTGAGTACTAAAACTCAATGAGTAATAAAGATAAATAACAACTAAGCGGTAAGAAACCACTTATGGCAAATCATCATGTTATATAGAAGTAGTGAAAAGACTTTTTAGAAAATAGTAAAGCTATGAAATCTTTAGAAAAACATCTTAACTTAGATTAGGACTCTTTTGAAATGTCCTTTTTCAGTGGTTACGCAAATAAATGCAAAACAAATAGTGCAGATAAGCACAGAATTTCCGTCCCGCGGGCATAACACTCAGTTCTCAAGGAGCGCTAGAGAATCAGGTCTATATTGCAAGAAGTAGCACAAAACAAAAGATAATAGCAGACAAATAAGATAATGCAAACACATCAAACAGTACCAGTACCGCTGCAGCGTGCAACCCGCTTTATTTATCATTGACGGCACTGACTGGGGGTGTGCAGACTTTGGGAGGGGCCCCTTACGGTCAAGCACAATAATAATCCATCTCGTGGCATCAACTAGGCCCTCGGCCTCGTATCAATATCAATACAATACCGCTGCGGCGCACAACCTGATCCCATAATCAGTCCATAATCACTTAACCCTGTCGGGCACAATAATATAGACGTATTTAGTCCAAACATCAGTAAAAAAAATTAATTAAGTTTCAAGTTTGAGAAAAGGTGGCTGAGTTTGCAAAATAATATTAACACTAGACTGAGTTCAATAATATGTAAATGGTAAGAAACCAGTAATAGCAATCCTTGAAGGATTCAATCAATTGACACAAAGCCCAAATATCACAATCAACTCAAATTATAATGATAATAAGTGAATTTCAGTCAAATATGCAGTATATTCATATACCGGGATGGACCAAGTCACAATCCCCAACAGCGCTCTACCCCACGCTCGCTATCCGGCAAGAAAGTCACCTCAATTCAGCACTACGATGTGCAAATACGGGGTTTCAAACCCTCAAAATATCATTTACAATTATTACTCACCTCGAACCGGCAAAATCTCTAGCTCGCGACGTCTTTGCCCCTAGAATCGGCCTCCACGCACGTTGAATCTATCCAAAAACAAAGTGAATACATCACGATATGTTGAGGGAATAATACCCAATCGAAATCAATCAAAAAATATCAAAAATCTTGAAATTAGCAAAATCCAAACTCAAATGGTTCCTTATCTCCTCACGAGTTCATACTTAGCAAAAGTTCTCAAAACTTTGAAATTTTCACATCAATACGTTCCTTATCTCCTCACGAGTTCATAAGTACCGAAAGATCTCAAATCCAACCTCAAATGGTCCTTAAAATCCCTAAGTCAAATTTCAAATCCAGCCTCAAATGGTCCTTAAAATCCCTAAGTCAAATTTCAAAATCTCAAGCCCTAGTTCATCAATTTTAGGCTTCATTTCCATGAATTTGTGGGTGGATTTCATAATATAATCCTGTTTTAAGACCAAGATTCTCACCTCAAGTCGTTTCCCCTTGAATCCCTCTTTAATTTCCTTCAAGAATCTCCAAAAACGAGTAGCCATGGGTGAAAATAAACCCACATTCGCAAACAAGATGATTTTAAAACATTCTACCTTGGGGTATTTTCTTCTATGAGATTGCGAAGAACAATTCTTCAGTTCCCAAAATTAACTCTACGCAAACGCACCATACCTAATGTGATCGTAATGCACTGCAAACTTGCACTATGCGATCGTGGACCACACTTCGTGTTCACGATGAACAATTTCAAATCCCATACCTCAGGTCCACTTTACTCTACGCGAACACGGCCTGCCTTACGTGTTCGCGATCAACAAATTCCCTCTACTATGCGATTGCATCTCCATCTTTGCGATCGCGAATAACAATTGCACTGCTCTCTCCAAATCCTCTCTGCGATCGCAAGAAAAACATCGCGATAGCGATGAACAAAATACCAGAACTAAAACCTGCAATCTTTCTGCAATATCCTAAGTCCCAAATACCTTCCGTTAACCATCCTAAATCACCCAGAGACCCTCGGGACCTCAACCAAAAGCACCAACGCATCCTAAGACATCATTCAAACTTGTTCCAATCATCAAAACACCTCAATTAACACCAAAACCTTCAAATTACATCGTATTAAAGCCTAAGTTCTTCTAAAACTTCCGAAACACGCATTTGACCAAGAACCCAACCAAATCACCTTCGAATGACCTAATATTTCGTACACACATCCCAAATCCGATAACGAAGCTACAAAAACTCTCGAAATTCCATTCTGACCCCCGGATAAAAATCTCACCCAGCAACTGGAATTCGCCAAAATACTAACTTCGCCAATTCAAGCCTAATTCTACACTGAACCTCCAAAACCACTTCCGATCACACTCCTAAGTCATAGATCATCCCCTGAAGCTAACCAAACCATCGGAAATCATATTCGATCCCTCTAACACATAAGTTAACCTCCAATTGACTTTTCCAAACTAAGCCGTCCTTAAAGAGACTAAGTGTCTCGTTGTCTTGTAAAATTAATCCAAGCCAACTCGATCACACAAAACACTGATAATGAAGCATAAAGAAGCAGGAAGTGGAGGAAACCGAGTGATAGCCCATGAGACGACGGGTTGGGTCGTTACATCCTCCCCAACTTTAATAAACGCTCGTCCTCAAGCTCACCCAGAGTTGTTCTAGAAAACAACCAATAGCTGAATAACTTTACCATGCATATACCCGAGGGTGATCCCACGTCACCCTATCTCATATAGGTCTGATAACACATATTAACTAAAATCACACAACCCAGTCTAGCCTATAAATCATAGAACCACATTTCACTTTCCGAAATCATATACAAGATCAGAACCTCACATCTATATTCAGAATAAGTCCGAACCAGCTATAATACCCCATACTTGCAACCTCAGGTGCAATTATATGATATACCACGTAACTCAAACACTCAAAATGGTAACTTCTATTCACAACATGTATACACAACATCCGAGTACTGGTAGAAAACCTCATATAAACTAAGGTCTCATTCCGACACTTCTATATACTGTTAATGATAAATGAAATATTCGATAAACCGTAACCATCTCTCAGGTCAACCATTCATAAAGTCACCTTCCTTTTGTCTAATACCACCATTTATTTCCGAGTCAAACCTCGAGTTTATCCTTCCAACAAGCTGAAATCAAATCCGTTCGCATTCATTAATGACCCCAACGATCACCTTGAATCCAACACACCACTCTGGTGATATGACACATCAATACAGGCCTAAGCCACAACTTGCATAATTAGCGCACTAATGAGAAACAGTCTGAATATACTCAAATCACGAAAATGAACCCATACGAAAGAGTTGTACCTTAAGCTTCTAAGTACCATCACCACAAAAGGCTGAGAACCCGTCTCACATAATAGAAATAGAATACAACAATTTGACCCGAAAGGTCATATATCCACACAGCCTTGCTGCAACGCGCGATCATATCCAATCACTGCTCAACATGAAACACCTCAAGTCACTATGCTCGAAATCGACAACCAGGCTCAATTGATGTTTGGAACCAAAGCAACTCATTACACCCACGGTGAAACAAATAACATACGCTACACAAACCCGGTAGAACATAACTGATACTCCATTCACTAGGCAACACCCAATTACTCTTCCAGCTTGACTTCCACTATGAATTCCCAATAGAACCGCACCATATGTGCCCATATCCAACAAATCATAACATCTCACAACACAGAAAGATGACTTATAAGCCTACCTAGATTATCAATAAGCTCAATAACAATTAGGGCATCAGTGCTAACACTCATCGCAAGGGCCCAAGTAAGAAAGACAACCCTCCCCAGTCGTCCGCTGAGTCTTCAAAATATAAAACCACTTTACCAGGATATACTCCGACGCACTTTGCCGCTCAATCCGTGGCATTTCCGGTATAAATCGTAGCGCAATAGTCCAGAATAATCTAACACTGAGACAACCAATCTAACCCCAATATCATATCCAATCTCCAACATACCAAGCAATAGAAGATCCGCTCGGGTTTTCAAATCCCAATAGTCGCCAAACAGTGCCGATGCATACAATCTACCACCACAACATAGGGTGAAAGTGAGAACTTCAAGTCTCCAACTCCATGTAGCACACAAATCCCCGTACCTGCTCTCAAATCCCACCATCCTCATACATATCACACCTCAGGTGCCCAATCATTCCACGAATGATATTATGAAATTCCCCTGTTCCCTCAAGAAACCCGAATATCAGCATGTACTACCTAAGTTCTATCAACTTAATCATATTGCCCTTTTTCTGAATCATATACCCTCATAAAATCACTATGATTAGCAATACCATTTTCTTAATCATCTGAAGATCATTCACTCTAATTACCTGAAGTTCGTTTCTCCAATTTTGTATAGCTGCTCGTGCTGCCTAAGAATTTCATGACTTCCCGTTCGGAACCAAACATAAATCTTACACATGTAAATCCTAATCTTCCACAACATATCGCATATAACGCACCATCCTAAGATAACACGAGAACTTTATCTCTCTTCCGAGCCACGATCACTAATGTACTCAACTAGTCAAGAAATTCCATTGATCCCGTCTAGAAGAAAATCATTACACATCCCATGCCTCTCATATTCGTCGAAAATGCACTTCTCCAACAATTTTAGAAATCAACAAGAACTCTCCAAATTCCGTTTGCACAAATTAAACTACCAGGACTGAATCCTTCTAACTAGAATAAGCTAAGCAAGCCATCAAAACCCAAGAGCATTGCTGCAAAATACATGTACGAGCTCATTACCTTGAACACACACCAATATTTAATCATATCCTTACCATACCGATCTGGCCTACTATCAAGCTACTCCATCTATCTAAATTTTCCTTATGATTCATTTCTAACCTGATATCCCTCTTGCTGTAGCACCACAATTCCTCAACTCAGGCATACCACACGAGACCCCAGCATAAGACTACACTGTCTAAGACCCATAAGCCGCTGAATACCCTCTCACGTATTACCAGAAACATCACGCTCCCAAATATTTTAATTTGAAGGACTGTTTGGGAATCCGAATTCGTTACCTTTAATTTCCTGATACTCATACATAGAAACCCATAATTGATATAGAAAAATTACACATCTTGGCCTCTCCTAGTAGAGACTCAGTTCTAATCACATATACAAATTCAAGATACTAAATTGTCACATGTAGAGTCTTGAACACATTAGTACCATTCTTGAGAGTCATTTACTCTGTTTAACTGCAATTAGCCTGATCCAATAAACAAAACCACTTGTGCCTTGTTAGCACTTTGACACCGCAAGATATGACCTCGTCACAATACAAGCAAGCTTCTTCCTATTCTATGCATCGAGCACTCTTTTCTAACAACAACTTAAGACATGCTGTGATTCTCACACACATACGAGGCACCCTATAACCTTTGTCAAAATTTTCCTTCACTCGAGTCATCCTCGGCTCAATTTTCGCAACCAGAATTGATTTACCAGCATGTCTTAAATCGGAACCAACATAGCACATAATCGTGCAATCAGCTAATCAATAGAAACCTTCCCAACTTGGCTCGAATCCATAGATCAAAATGCACAATAACTTATAATGCACATACTCTATTGCTGCCTTAATACCATAGTGAGATTAAACTCAATCCTTCATAAGCTTGTGGAAGCACAAATCATCTAGAATCTTTAACTTTTCTGCAAATATTGCATTCACTCACACAACAGTTAAGCCCACTCTCTAGGCGATCCAATCTAGATTTCAACATATTTTCTTCACTTGTAAATGAGATCTCCTAACATACACATAAGGATCACACTACTTTAGAAAATTCCGTAGGATATAACCCACATGTTTCGCCTTAATATAACATTTCTATATACCTTCCACCGTCATACACATTACACGGTTACTCAATCTTCTTGAGTCTGAACTCATACCGCAACATGAAATTTACTTCACTCCCAACTAGGAGACATTAAGATTCTCCACATGCCTATAACTCGGGCCTATACCTTGAATCACGATGCAATTCAAACACCTAATAGTTCATCTATTATCCAGTAGAATTCCTTGTCACTACCAAGTCATATAGATACATCTCGCAGTACTAACATACTCATCACGTGGCTATCCAACCGCCATTCTCGCTAATAGGGACAATACCAAGCATATAAGTTCAACACACTTGTTCACATAATCAACACCTTGTTTCTCAAGCCATAGGCAAAGATCTGGCCGCAAGTCCTCCATATTGACCTAACATCAAACTCACAGGGATCTCATCTCGCCCCTTGATCAGGGAATAACAAGCCATCAAAGCACATCTAATACTACGCTCGTGCGTGCATACATACACGTGGAAGGAATTTCAAGAGTTTCTTTTCAAGCTGAATCAAGGACGCACGACAAGGATTCAAGAATGTAAAGTCTTCCTAAAGGTTCTGCAGCCTCTCGCTTCTAAACCTGCTCATGACTTGTAATACCTAGTAACCTAGGCTATGATCCAACTTGTCACAACCCAACCCATACCCTGTTGTGATGGCACCTCTCGTGGGGACAAGGCCAACCAACTAAACTCAATTCGTCTTTTCAAAAATAGTTAAACATAAATAAACAGCTTAAACGTGACTTAAAATATTATTTAACGGAAATACAACCCAACACAACCCTAATCGAGGTGTCACAAGTCACGAGCATCTATCAGAATGTAAATTTACTACAAGGTCTAAAGCATACAAAACCGGAGTAATGAACAAAAGAGAGGAAAATGGTGCTGCGAATGTCGTCTGTCACCTCTTTAACTCATATAACACTGCCTTTGATCGGCAAAAACCCACTACCGGGTGAATAGATACCTGCATCTGCACACAAAGTTCAGGGAGTAAAGTGAGTACTCCAACTCAATGAGTAATAAAGGTAAATAATAACTGAGCGGTAAGAAATCACGCATGGAAAATTATCATGCTATATAAAAGTAGTGTAAAGCCTTTTTAGAAAACAGTGAAGCTATGAAATCTTTAGAAAAACATCATAACTCAGTTTAGGACTCTTTTGAAATGTCCTTTTTCAGTGGTTACGCAAACGAATGTAAAATAAATAGTGCAGATAAGCACATAATTTCCGTCCCGCGGGCACAACACTCAGTTATCAAGGAAAACTAGAGTATCAAGTCTATATTGGAAGAAGTAGCAGAAAATAACACATAATAGCAGACAAATAAGATAATGCAAACACATCAAGCAGTACCGATATTGCTGCGGCGTGCAACCCGCTCCATTTATCATCGACGACGCTCACTGGGGGTGTGTAGACTTTGGGAGGGGCCCCTTACGGCCCAAGCGCAATAATAATCCATCTCGTGGCATCAACTAGGCCCTCGACCTCATATCAATTTCAATACAATACTGCTGCAGCATGCAGCCCGATCCTATACTCATTCCAGAATCACTTAAGCCCCTCGGGCAAAATAATATAGAAGTATTCAGTCCAAACTTCAGTAAAAATATTAATGAAGTTTCAAGTTTGAGAAAAGGTAGTTGAACTTGCAAAACCATATTAAATACTAGGACTGAGTTCAATAATATGTAAATGGAAAGAAACCAGTAATAGCAATCCCCGAAGGATTCAATTAATTGGCATGAAGCCCAAATATAGCAATCAACTCAAATCATAATGATAATAAGTAAATATCAGTCAAATACATAGTATATTCATCTACTGGGACGGACCAAGTCACAATCCCCAACGGTGCTCTACCCCACGCTCGCTATTCGACGTGTAAGTCACTTTAATACAACACTAGGATGAGCAAATACAAGATTTCAGACCCTCAAAATGTCATTTACAATCGATACTCACCTCGAACTGGCAAAATCTCTAGCTCGCGACGCCTTTGCCCCTTAAATCGGCCTCCACCGCATCAAATCTATCCAAAAAACAAAGCGAAAACATCACAATATGTTGAGCAGAAAATACCCAATCAAAATCAATCAAAAATTATCAAGAATCTCGAAATTAGCAAAAAGCTGAGCACCAGATCCACTTCTAGAAACTCAAAAAATTTCACATCAATACATTCCTTATCTCCTCACGACTTCATACATACCAAAAGTTCTCAAATCCGACCTCAAATTGTCATTCAAATCCCTAAATCAAATTTCAAAATCTCAAGACCCAGTTCATCAATTTTAGGCTTAATTTCCATGAATTTCTAGGTGGATTCACAATATAATCGAGTTTTAAGACCAAGATTCTTACCTCAATTCGTTTCCTTTTGAATACCTCTTTAATTTCCTTCAAGCATCACCAAAAACGATCAACCATGGGTGAAAATAAACCCACATTCGCAAACAAGATTATTTAAAAAACATTTTGCCCAGGGGTATTTTCTTCAATGTAATCACGGGACATTCCCCACGATCACGAAGAACAATTCTTCAGTTCCCACAATTAACTCTATGCGAACGCACCATACCTAATGCGATCGAATGCACTGCCAACTTGCACTATGTGATCGCGGACCACCGTCCGCGTTTGTGATGAACAATTTCCAATCCCATACCTCACGTCCACTTTACTCTATGCGAACGCGACCTGCCCTACGCGTTCGCGATCAACAAATTCCCTCTACTATGTGATCGCATCTCCATCTTTGTGATAGCGAAGAACAATTGCACTGCTCTCTCCAAAGCCTCTATGCGATCGCAAGAAAAACATCGCGATCGCGGTGAACAAAATACCAGAACTGAAGCCTGCAATTTTTTCCAACATCCTAAGTCCCAAAATCCTTCCGTTAACCATCCTAAATCACCCCGAGGCCCCCTATACCTCAACTAAAAGCACCAACGCATCCTAAAACATCATTCAAACTTGTTGTATTCTTCAAAACACCTCATCAATTAATACCAAAACCTTCAAATTACATCAGATTAAATCCTAAGTTCTTCTAAAACTTCCGAAACGTGCATTCGATTAAAAACCCAACCAAATCACCTCCGAATGACTTGAAGTTTCTCACACATATCTCAAATCACATATCAAGCTACAACAACTCTTGGAATTCCATTCCGACCCCCGGATCACAATCTCACCTATCAATCGAAATTTGCCAAAATAGTAACCTCGCTAATTCAAGCCTAATTCCACACCGAACCTCCAAAACCACTTCCGATAAAACTCCTAAGTCATAGATCATTCTGTGAAGCTAGCCGAACCATCGAAAATCATATCCGAGCCCTCTAACACATAAGTCAACCTCCAGTTGAGTTTTCCAAACTAAGTGTTCCTTAAAGAGGCTAAGTGTCTCGTTGTCTTCTAATATAAATCCAGGCCAACTCAATCACACATGACACTGATAATGAAGCATAAAGAAGAAGTAAATGGGGGAAATGGAGCGGTAACCCATGAGACGACGGGTCGGGTCGTTAGAGGTCACTAACATTACCTTTCTTTCATGAATCAAGTGCCCTCACATAGCAAAAGAGAGTAGTTTCACACAATAAAATTTAAGATCATTTAGGAACTCAAGACAGAAAGAATTCACTCACTCTCAGAAATAACATTCATATTCCACAAATGATGCACCATAACCTTTCCCGTAGTGTACTATTCTACTAATCGAACTCATTCAATCTAGGATCAATTAAGACTTTATTTGGTTGTAATGTTGGCTACGAGATGTGTAGGATATATTTAGATATAAGAGTGACTACACCTCCCTAAGTACTTTAATACATATACTTTAACATTAAAACCCCATACTTATGTCAAACCGAAACTACACCTTTACATTAATGTATATTATGTCATTCTTCTTTAAACACACTTACATCAAGAGCCACTACTTATCAAGGAATTTTTTGTTCACAACAATTCAACTATTTTTTTTTCAATTCAAGTGGCTCTTACTTTTTCAAAACAGTGCACCTTTCTCCTGAATTAATTAGTTTCACTCAAAAGCCAAATCAACCACCCCACACTTTAACCTTTACAAAGTTCATAAACAATACAAGTGCTCATGAGAGGTTACAATGGTTCAAGTAGATGGTTAATTCAAACAAATGGGTAAGGCTTGTAATGTGGTTTCCAAAGAAACATGATTACATGCTCAAATGGGTTAACTACGATACACAATAATTAGGCGAGTAAAATATACATATGTGGCTCAACAAAGAAATGCCTATATCACTTCCAAGACTGAATAAAACTACTATTTCTCTTTGTAAACACATGAGGAAAGTTCTAGACATTAAATGCACTGCACAGTATAACAACAAACCTCACACGCACATGACACATGACTCACTCAAGATTGGTTTAATAGAGACACTCTAGTCAAATCAGTTAAGCAAATTTAAAATCATACAATTTAAGGTTCTTATACAAGAGTAAAAAACTCTGCCTAAGCGTCACAACTAAAGTACTACTATTCTCAAGACATAACAAAGTCAAGAGATATTGCTTCAATTCAAAACACAACACAATAGCTTCTGTTCCTTAAAAATAATTAACTACGCCCGGTTCAAATAAAACCCTTGAAAAAAGAACCGCGACAGAAAGAAAAATCAATGGGGAATTGCTATACTACCTAACAAAAGAAAATTATTTTATTTAATTTTTTCTTTAGACTTAAATCCCTCAAGAAAATTGTCTAATAGGTCCTTCGTCGGGAAAAGTCCAATCTTTTCTATTTAAAAAAATAATTATTCAATTAAACTAATACTACTAAAATAGCATAGAATAATCTCCTCACCCCGTACTTAAAATTGTGCATTGTTCCCAAGGCACACCATAACTAATAAAAGAGTAAAAGAGACTCACTGGTAAGCCAATGGACGAAGCACTAACAGCTCATGCGGTACTCATACTTCTTCCAAGTTTGGTCCTTCGCGCGGGTACCTTACATTTAGTTCAAACCATTTGGTTTGCTGTTGCATCCTTTTAATACCTTTGATTTCTATGCTCTTAGAAAATAAAAATTTTGACACTACAAAAATAATATAATTTTAAAAAATAAAATCCGGCAACTGTGCCAAAATTTAATTACGCCTAACTCTAGTCTTAAAAAGATAAGTGGTCACTGGAAATATAATTTGATCTTAAAGTCCGTAGTCGAATCCCACAGAGAACTATGGCTTAGCTGTATCCATTTAGTATCAATAAAAAGACTAGTTTGAACATTTTCTAAATTATAAAGATTGAAATTTATATTTCTAACTAATTAAGTAGCAAATACTTAAAACGGCAAAATTTTCAACTAACGAGACAAAGGGTTGGAGACTAAATTAATGAGGTCTAGAATTATGATTTCCCCAATTATCGAAATCCCTCTAGCTATGTTCCCTACAATTTCGCCAATATATTCTCTACTGATCGTGAGCATTGTAGGTGCCGTAATTCTATCTCGAGCAACTAAAATAATTTACTAGATATATTCTCTTAAACTACGCTAGTTGGCTTTATCTAACCGCTCATTATGACCATCAAGGCTTTGTTATTTCAAAACTTGCCTTTAAACCCGCTGCATTGATTTCTCACATAAGTTAGGAGTGACGTTGTTCAAAAAACACATAAATATGTATCCTTTCTCAAGCAACACATAATAAATAGGCACAATCAATCGATGTCCATTCAATCAACAATAACAAACGCGTAGTCGAACAAGTAGGGAAAACCAACAGCTAAATTATATAAAAACATAAGAAAAATTTATCCTACAAAAGGTTCCATCAAAACCCTAGATAAAAAATTAGCTATTCATAGTAGTATGTAAACCTATAATTCTAAAAGTCATAACCAACAATAAAAAATAGGAAGAGGAAGGAAAAACTCGTCGAAGAATTTCCCGCCTTATTCCTATTGTGTGTGTTGCCTCCTTAGGTCGAATCTGTGTCCAAAATCGATCTCCTCTCCTAAAAAAAATACTATTTTCCATGTATATAACAAGTAGTTCAGACCCAAATAATTATACCTTCTCCTATGTGAAAAGGATTATTTTTCATGTGTGGAAGGCCGCGGTCAACCGTGGTACGGCTGCAATATTTGGCAAGTATACTGCCTCAGCCCGTCTCAGGTCCGCGGTCACGATTTTGACCACGTTTCTCTCCCTGTTCCGTTTGAAATTTGTAAAAATGTAAAACATATAAGTTGTAACCGTTTGAGTTATATTTCCAACCATATATTGTGGAGCTCAAATTGAGTTCTGAGCAAAAAAACTTATGTACATTTTATTAGACAATGCGTAATATCCCTACTCGATTCTTCGTTTTGTTACTCTATCATCCGTTGATCCACGAATATGATCCCGGATTAATTCCTTGGGCTTTTACTCATAATCAAAAGCTCCAAATTACTTTAATTCATTCCATATCATCTATGTATCTCGAAATCACTCTTACAAGGCATAAAATAAATAATTAGTGCAAGACACTAGCGATTAAAGCTCAAACTCAATTAAAGTGCAGTAAATTAGAGTGTAATAAGCGACTAAAATACGTAATTATAGCCTATCATCTAGTAGAAAAGGCAATACACTGATGTTTTTTGTTCTTGATAAGATGTTGAAGTTATTTAGTTCAATTGTAAAAACTTCAGCATTAGAATAGCTGAAGTTTTTTTTTGTCCTGGATTCATTAAATTTGTCATAAAGCTTTTTCAAAAAACTTCAACAGAAGTTGCTGAAATTATTTAGTTCATTTGTAAAAACTTTAGCACTAAATAAGCTGAAGTATTTTTTGTCATGGATAAATTTTTTCAGAAACTTCAGGAGAAGATGCTGAAGTTAATTTGTAAAAACTTCAACAATATATAAGCTGAAGTTTTTTTTGGTCGTGGATTCATTAGTTTTGTCATAAAGTTTTTTTTTTCAAAAACTTCAGCAGAAGATGCTGAAGTTATTTAGTTCATTTCTAAAACTTCCTCACTATATAAGCTGAAGTTTTTGAAAAAGCTTTCTAACATACAAGATAAATAATCACCTTATTTTTTTATAGTGTATTACTACTATAAAATAATCAGATTGCCAACAATATTTAAATTATAAATTTTGAACAATAAACGTGAAAAGAATAGAATTACGTGAAAATATTCACAAATTATTGTCTACTAACATACGTAGTTATTAATAATTTATTTTTAAATAATCTGGTAAACATATTTATGGCAATCATCCCATGAACTGAAGCTTCATAGCAGTACAACTACAATAGAAGAAAGAAGAAGAAAAAAACGAAGGAGGAGAAGATGGAGGAGAAAGAGCACTGAAGTTGTTTAAAAGTGGGTACAAGTTAAAATTTTTTAAAAAAATGGGTATATGTTAAATGGGGGCAACCAAATAGGGTGCCCCGTGCAATTTTTACTATTATTGGTGATTCGTTTATTGTATTACAAAATCTTCGATCATGGGAATCCTATCCACCAAAAAATCCACGACGCATTAAAGAGTAAAAATTGCACGGGGCGCCCTATTTGGTTTCTCACATTTAACCTATACCTATTTTTAAAGAGTTTTAACTTTTATCCACTTTTTAAATAACTTCAGCCCCTTTTCTCCTCCTCCTTCCCCTCATTCGTTTTCTTCTTCTTCTTCTTCTTCTTCTTCTTCTTCTTCTTCTTCTTCTTCTTCTTCTTCTTCTTCTTCTTCTTCTTCTTCTTTCTTCCGCCGTTGTTGGTGCCGCTACGAAACTTCAGTTCATGGGATGATTGCCATAAGTATGTTTATTACATTATTTAAAAATAAATTATAAATAATTACATAATTTAGTAGACAATAATTTTTGAATATTTTGACGTAATTATGTTCTTTTCACGTTTATTATTTCTGAAATTATGAGTTACATACTGTTGGCAATTTGATTAATTTATAGTTGTAATACACTATGAAATAATACGGTGATTATCTATATAGTATGTTAGAAAGCTTTTTAAAAAACTTCAGCTTATATAGTACTGAAGTTTTTGGAAATGAACTAAATAACTTCAGCATCTTCTGCTGAAGTTTTTGAAAAAGTTTTATGACAAAACCAATGAATCTAGGACAAAAAAACTTCAGCTTATATAGTGCTAAAGTTCTTACAAATGAACTAAATAACTTCAACATCTTCTACTGAAGTTTTTGAAAAAGCTTATCCAGGACAAAAAAATTTCAGCTTATTTAGTGCTGAAGTTTTTACAAATGAACTAAATAACTTCAGCATCTTCTGTTGAAGTTGTTGAAAAAGCTTTATGACAAAATTAATGAATCCAGGACAGAAAAACTTCAGCTATTTTAGTGCTGAAGTTTTTACAAATGAACTAAATAACTTCAGTATCTTATCCAGGACAAAAAAACTTCAGCGTATTTCCTTTGCTACTTCAAGCCCGTCTAGTAGAATGCTGAAGTTTTGTGTGATTGCCTTTGCTACTTCAGTCCTATATGCTGAAGTTACAAAAAAAGTAGGTATGCTTGTAATATTTTTTGCAAAGCGGGCCCAAGTTAAAACGTGACCCAAAAAGTGGGTATAGATGCAAATCCCCCCTAATAATAATGGGAAAATTTCACATTAGAATAATTGGGCTCCATATTTTTTAATTTTACAGCTCATATTATATACAACCAACTAGACCAAAAATAACAGGCTAAGATTCAACATCCAACTCCAATAGGATCTAAAAATTACTATTTAATTTTTAAAAAAAGATTCCTCAAGTTTTTAAATTAATTTTCGAATCAGTTACAATGACTCAAATATTAGTTCAACAAACTAAATTTATTTTGGGGATTAAAAATTAGATTTTTAACAAGCTTAAATATGTGGGTTTAAATTCCGAATATGGTTTTGTGAAAAATTTGTAGTGGGTGTTATATAGACTAGTTAGATGTCACGACCCAAATTCCACTAAGGTTGTGATAGTGCCGGACACTACTGTCAGGCAAGCCAACCAAAATACTTAATTAAATTCTTGTTTTAATAATTTTGAAAACTATGATTTTCCTTCAATTCTAACTAGTAAAAGATAATCATTTCAAATCAAATATGAATGTAAAGAAGTTAATAAACGATATCCTATAATCATTCCAGAACCCAGTGTCACAAGTGTATACGCAATTTCTAGGATATAAAGTAATACAACAACCGTACGGAATAATATATTGGACATAAAGCAAATACAATAATCTGAAAGAGACTCTACCGGCTGCGGGTCGTCTCGAAAAGTGCATCTCACCTAAGTCTCTGTACAATGTTGCGATTCCCACCAAGCCACTAGTGATGCATATGCTTGTGCAAAACAAATGCACAGCAAGTGTAGTATGAGTACGAAAATAACGTGTAACCAATGATTATCCCGTCTAATCTCAAAGAAGTAGAGATGATAGGCCGACTTTGATACTTACTAGTGGTCCAATAATAATATTTGTAAAACTGGGAGGAGATCATGGATTTTATAAAGCATTTATAAACTCATAAAGCTGGATAGTAGGTAAACAACTTCTTAAATAATAATGGATTTCAAATGATTTACTTTTCATCATATTTTATCAATTTATCTCCGGCCAGGAAAGGCAAATATCAACAGTTATAAATCTCTGGAAAATAATACAAGCTTGCGCATATCATGCCGAGGTCGTACAACCCGATCCAACATAAATGTAAAATGTGCACTGGGGAGGGTCGAACACCGCGAATCATAGATACATGTATTACCCCTCTCGCAAATCATACATGAGACGCGATCAACATAAATAAACAAGCACCCCGCTCACAAATTATTCATGCGACCGGGGGCACATAGATACACACACTCAGACATCCAATTAAGAATTTATCGAGGAACAATTATCCAAATAAAAGCCAATTCTCTTTTAAAGATTTAAGAAAAT
This sequence comes from Nicotiana benthamiana, assembly GCA_034376525.1. NCBI lineage: Eukaryota > Viridiplantae > Streptophyta > Magnoliopsida > Solanales > Solanaceae > Nicotiana > Nicotiana benthamiana. Next base: position 21,712,942 of record CM067341.1, read on the forward strand.
TAAGTTTAATATTTTTAGAAATTCATTAACCAATTTGATAGGATTTAAGAGATTCAATTGCCAATAAGATTATAGAGATTCCAATTATACCATGCTTTTGGGTCCTAGACTACCCGTACTCACACACATTAGTAGCTATGCACGGACTCTTGTCACTTTGTGCGTATGTAGCCCCCACTAATAGGAGAACATAACCAATTATTTCACCTACGGGGACAACTCCCTCTAACAAGGTTAGAAAGGGGACTCACCTCGCTCCGAAGATCTATAACCGGCATTCCACGCCCTTCCGAAGACTCGAATCGATGCTAAATGCTCCCAAATTAGATAATAATTGTGCAAGTACATTAATATATGTTCAATGACTCATTATAATCTAATTTATAATAAATTCCTAACCCCGATCGAAAAGTTGACAAAAATGCCCTCGGGCCCGCGTGCTCGGATTCCAAAAGTTTTTGAAGATAAAATTTACCCATAATCTCACGAACTCAAATATATAATTTACTCTCAATTTTATGCCCAAAATTGTGGTCAAAATCTTACTACCAATCGTAGGTCTTTCCACCAAAACCCCAAGTTTCTACCTATTTTTCTTGCTCAAATCCATAATAATATCATGTACACCATCTGTTTCAGTTTATGTGAACGTATTTCCTTTTTGGTCCATTCCAAAAATAATAAACCCTCTCTAAATTTGGAAACAATTTAGTTTAAATTCTTAATTCTACCTTAGTGAGAATCTTTTATAACCACACAAATCCTATGGACCCCTTTTGAGTTGTTTAGGACCACAAATTCCAAAAGTTTTTATTTTTTCTTAAACTCTGTACCCAGTCAAACAGGTTCACATGAATTGGAATAGAGGGAGTACTTAACTCAGAAGGGTTGGAGTTAACTTACCTCATGTTTGATGGTGAAAATGTCACCTTAAAGTTGCTCCAAAATCGGATCCAATGGAAGAAATGCGGTTGAACTGAACTCAACCCCCGATTTAAAAGAACCTCACTGCCTGCAGCATTTCCGCACCTATGATCACTTGACTGTTCCGCAGGTGCAAACCACTACCCACATCTGCGTTTCTCACCAGGCTGCCATTTCTATTTCTGCGCCTCATCCACTGTAGGTGTAGTCCCGCTTCTGCGGCAACATGACCGCATATGCGGTCTCTTCACTTTTAGCCCACCACCGCATCTGTGAGCCTCTTAGCCGCTTCTGCCGCCAAAACCTCGCATGTGCGGTTACACCAGATACCAGCTGCTTCAGTTCTTCTCCAAATTCCATTTTATATATGTTGATAATTCGGAATCCACCCGGGGTCCCCGGGACCCCGACCAACCATGCTAACTAGTCCCAAAACACATTACAAACCTGATCAAGGCCTCGAATAATATCAAACAATGCTAAAATCATTAATCGACCTCCACTCCAAGCTTAATGAACTTTAGAATTTCAACTTCTGCATTCGATGCCGAAGCATATCAAATCATGCCCGATTGACCTTAGATTTTGTACACAAGTCACATTTGACATTACATATGTACTCCAACTTTAGGAATCAGAATCCGACCCTGATATCAAAAAGTCCACTTCCGATCAAACTTCTAAAAAACAATCAGATTTCTATCTTTAGCCAAATGACTCCAAAACAACCCATGGACCTCCAAATTCACTTTCGATCTCGCTCCCAACACCAGAATCACCATACAAAGCTATTCCCAACCTCGAAATTCTAAACAGACGTCGATAACACTGAAATGCACTTCAACCTAAACTTATGAAATTCTCCCAAAAATGCTAACTTCCACAATTGGTGCCGAAATGTTTCTGCGTCTTCTAAAATGTGATCCGGACATATGCCTACGTCCGAATCATATGAACATGCTGGAAGCTTTGAATCTCGAATCCGAAGTCGTTTGCTTAAAAATTCAATCTTAGTCAATTCTTCTAACTTAAAGCTTTCGAAATGAGAATTCTCTTTCCAAATCAACTACAAATTCCCTGAAATTCAATTCCGATCATGCGTACAAGTCATAATATTTGAAGCAAAACTGCTCATGGCCTCAAACTGCTGAACTACACGCTAGAGCTCAAAACGACCGGTCGGGTCATTACATTCTATCCCGCTTAAACAGATGTTCATCCTCGAACGTGCTGAGAACTGCGCTGGAGTTGTTTGAAATCACTGTTTCACTCCTCGAGCACCCACCCGTGCTACCACAAATCAGGTGGGCACTCTAGCTTGATCAATCTAAATATATCCGTTTTCACTTAAGCAAATAAGCCTTTAGATCCCAATTCCAACATCCAAAAATTCTCTGCCTGGCCTATTTCCAACATACGAACACCGTATCAATCACCGCACGATGTACCAGAACATGACTGCATAAGTTTTCTGAATTCAAACCTTACACCGCTTATTCGTAGGACCACGATAACATTCTTTGAGCATAATAGTCAAAATTCCACGAATTTGAAGCTCCCATTGCAGCTCATGACATACATATGTCTAGCTCTAACTCTTACAATACTGCCATAACGGAAGAGATGTTTAAATGCATAACTAACTGCCAAGTCAACAAATCATTGGGTCTATACTCCTGACAAGAACCATCATCTCATTCTGAACCAAATAATGGTCTTTGCTCCTTAATATACTTCATATAATCAAATTACACTGATCCTAAATCCAATGATCCCATCCCACCCAGTACGAACTGCTCAGGAAATAAGCCATCCCGGGCATGATCAAAAGTCTCATATGGTACCACAATGTGCCAATAGGTTACCAATTCAAACGCGATACAAAAGGGATAACAACCTCTAGAGGGGACTGCTCACCTCACATAGCTAATACGAGTTTTCCTCAGAAAAATAGGAAACAAAACACATAAAAATAGATATAAGGAACTGTACTCAACATCACGCTATTGCGGTGTGCAACCCAATCCAAACAACATACCTATGGAGATGTGCCACCCGATCCACACATAAAATTCACATAAGGAGATACATACAAAGCTAGATTTCTCATTACGACAAAGTACCTAATATTAGTCACAAGCACGCTAAGTGAGTAATCCCAGCCCTAGGGAGACATATAGCGTTATATGCTACAAAACCCAAGCACAACTGAGGTGCAATATACAATCTGAGTCTCAATAGCCATTCTGGTCATATAACATCCTCTCTAAGTAGAACCCCAACACATAAGAAATTCACCAAGTTGTCTCACAAAAATGACACAGCGCAATATATTATTACATGAAATAGTTGATGATGGAATAACACCCTGACTACTCTTCCATAAGAAGCGCATTGCTGAAATGAACACATCTGGCCTAATATAGAGGCCATATTCACATATAAATCTATCCACAGACCTCAAGCTGGTTCTGATCGCACTGAACTAGGCTAATAACCTTTGAAAGGTCCATAATAATTCCAATTTTTCTCAAAATACACAAGAACAACCATCATAACCGGAGTAATCCTCCATAGTCCATAATCCAATAAATCGAGTGTGTTCCAGGCATCAATTCTCAATTTAATGATATCACCACAATCTTCATACTTGGTTTAACTCTTCAATCAATCGAGTGACTACATGCCACACTTATATAACCTTCCCGTGGGGCACACTCCCACAACCTTCCGTAACAAATAACATGTTTGTACATCTAAACCACCGGCTGCACTAACGCTGAAAAGCGATAAAAAATCCTTAACCATGTTTGCAAAGCCTTTTTCACAAAACACCGATCTCAGGTGATGCTGAAGACAATGCTAACTTACTTTAAACATCGGAACTCCTCTCTTGTTCATCCGTATGACATCTTTACTAACACCAAACTACAACCTTGATCCTCATTTCCAATTCCATACCACTCACTGCACCCAATATGCCAATATACGATAGAACACAATTTTCATCATAACTCTGGAACCACTAATTGATTAACACTTCATCATATAAAATTTTTCACTTAACTCACTTCAGGAGAACCATAGAAACACACAGGTAAATTCTCATAACCGTAGAATATGCAAATCTCTAAGTAGTGGTCTTAGCCATCATAGCCCTTACAGGATCTGCCTACACACAACAAGCTATAACAGTAGAATACTTCTGATTAACATCAATTACAGCGGCCGACAAGCCTTACACATACCATCAAAAATCACTTGCATAACTTGATCACGCTGAAGGAACTGATCACTACCACAAATATGACAATTCAACTATGGCTAATCAATCAATCTTCTTCCAATTTTTCCTTGATTGCCTTAGAAATAATAATAACTCCATTCCATACCTAATGCACTCCATTTGTGATCATTCCGAGTTTCCTTGAATCACGCGACCATGCTATCTCAAATAACACAAACCATTTCATTCTTCCCTTGTGCGCACATTCGCATCTTAACATGTATGCCCATTCTGATAATCCCTCTAGATATCCGAAGTCTTTTCTCATTTTCCTCCTAAATGCTACACTTCAAGTCAAAACATCATACAACATTCTGGGCCTTTTCTCATAAGCTGCTACAAAAGCTTGATTCTTAACCGTACCTATAGGCTTGAAATCATTAGGCACCACACTTTACCCCTTTGAATTCACTAGGATCGTTGTTGAGAGCCACCTTCTCTGACTTGGCCCCAAATATAATCAACTCCATGAATCTTCTAGAAAATGAATATCCTTTCGATGAAGCACCCGACAGAATCCCTTACCTTGAAACCCACATCTATATAAGGCATAATTCTTGAATCCTTTCCCAAGTTTGAATATGAGCCAATAAGGCCAACCATAACACACCTTTTATCAATTCCTTTGCTCAAATCACGTTTTATATTACTCTCCCTTAGCTGAAAAACCCATCAAAATGCTAATAACCAGAAATCTCTTAAATAGACGACAATGCAATCCAACCATAGGTGAGGGGACTCTCCCACTTAGCCTGAAGCCACCATTACACAACTCTGGAACCCACCAAGATTCTTTCACTTTTATTGACATGACTTTGCGCAATCAAACCGCCAGATTCCTTGAAATCTTTCCATTAATATTTCACGAATACTCTGAATCTCTAGCAACATTCACATATTTGACCTCTTACCGATAGCCCGCAAAATCCTTCGCAGAAGTTTCGCCAACCACGCGACCGTTGACCTACTAACAGGAATTAACCCACCTAAGCCCGTGCTCATTCACCAGTTGCACAAGTCTATTCACTTCTTGTGGACATCCACCGAATGTGTGACAATACCTTCCGATTCAAATTTATGTTGTATACTTCTCCATATCGAACAACTCATTTGCGTCATATCTAATCTCCCGCTGCATAATAACCAATAATTAAAATCAAATTTGTAGACCCCATCATCATCCGCCAAAATCCCTAAATCCTTCAAAATATTCCTTAAGGTGTGTTGTATCCTATCACAAAACCCATATGCAACTCCGCCACTCTCCCACTTTGGTAGAACTCAGTCCTTTAATCAACTACTCCACTTTTGCTTCTTATGCCTGGCCTTCTAGAAATGTCAACCACTGACTTACACTCACTACATGTACTTCCTTTGCTACCCAGTTGTTGCCTTAAATAAAATATATCTTCGTTGCACTTGAACCCACAAATCACTACTAACTTTAAACCTTTCGGAAGATCATCTTTCTCGAGCTTCCAACATTAGAAACACCGATTTAGTCTTGAAACACCGCACCCCATCGATCTCTGACACCTGTTTCTCCAATATTATTTCACAATATCTTGGCCCAAAGGCGAATAGCAGAAGACCATAACACTGTCGAACTAAACACATACAATCGAGGACGACGACACTACATCACACATAAAAATTCCACCACGCTCGAAAATACCAAGTCTCGTTACTCCCTCTATCAATATCTGGACATTCATACGCCAATTGCTTTTCCTCCACCGAATATAAGATACTGAATCTCGAAAACATGCACGGTGCAAACCTCATTTCAAGTCATTCACTGCCCCGACACATGGGCATGCATCCTACTATCATGTCGTTACAGTGCAATAATCATTCATGAGCATCAAAGCAACCTGTGCACGGACTCTAATCTCTCAAAGTACAACTACTGAGCTGAAATGACAAGATAGCTTTCCCCAAGGCGACGACAATAGCCCAATCAATTATACCAGAAGAAATATCCCGCACCATATCCATATTCTACAATTCTCAATTTATAGCAAGTGCTCTGTGTCACATAAGATTGAGTAGGAAGGAAACAAGGGCATAAACCTCAAGGAACGATGAGGAATCAAGAAGGGAGTGCTTCTAACAGTCCTATTGCCCCTCGAAGATAAGTATAAATGTCAGTACCAATCCGCGAGACTCTACTAGACTCGCTCATGACTCGTGAGACCTAAGGGAACCTAGTGCTCTGATACCATATTTTCATGACCTAAATTCCACTAAGGGTCGTGATGGTATCGGACACCGCTGTTAGGCAAGCCTAAATAATACTCAATTAAATTCTTTTTTTAACAATTTTAAAAACCATGATTTTCCTTCAATTCTTACTAGTATAAGATAATCATTTCAAATCAAATATGAATGTTAAGAAGTTAATACAAGATATCCCATAATCATCCTAGAACCCGGTATCATAAGTGCATGAGAAATTTCTAGGAAATAATGTAGTAAAACAACCTTTCGAAAAACAATATTGTAGAGGAAGCAAATATAGTAATCTGAAAGATACACTGCTGGTTGTGGGTCATCTCAAGAAGTGCAACTCACCTAAGTCTCCGTATCAACCATGCCGCTATGCCCACCAAGCTACTAGTGATGCATGTGCTTGTGCAACAAAAATATACAGCAAGTGTAGTATGAGTACAAAAATAACATGTACCAATAAGTATCCCGTCTAATCTGGAAGAAGTAGAGAAGAGAGTTCGACTTCGACACTTATTAGTGATTCAATTATAATATTTGTAAAATTGGGAGGAGATCATGGATTTTATAAAGCAAATATAAACTCATAAAGCCAGATATCAGGTAAAAGATTTCTTAAATAATAATGGATTTCCAAAGATTTACTTTTCATCATCTTTTATCAATTTATCTCTGGCAAGGAAAGGCAAATATTAATAGTTATAAATCTCAGGCAACAATACAAGCTTGCGCATATCATGCCGAGGTCGTACAACCTGATCCAACATAAATGTCAAATGTGCACTACCGAGGTTCAAACGGCGTGAACTATTGATGCATCTAGTGCCCCGCTTGCAAATAATACATGCGACACGGTCAACATAAATAAACAAACATGTTGCTCACTAATTGTACATGCAACGCGGCACACATAGATACACACACTCAAACAACCAATTAAGAATTCATCGGGGAACATTTATTAAAACAAAAGCCAATTCTTTTTGAACAACTTAAGAAAATTAACTTTAATCCTTTTAGAAATTCATTTACCACTTTGATAGGATTTAAGCAATTCAACTGTCAAGAAGATTACATATATTCCAAGTATAGAATGCTTTTGGGTCCTAGACTACCCATACTCACATCATTAGTAGATATGCACGGACAATCATCACCTCGTGCATACATAGCCCTCACAAATAGGAGCACATAACAAATTATTTCACCTATGGGGACAATTCTTTCATACAAGGTTAGAAATGAGACTCACCTCGTCTTGAAGATCCATAACCGACATTCCACGCCCTTTCGAAAACTCGAATCAATCCTAAATACTCAAAAATTAGCCAATAATTATGAAAACCCATTAATATATGTTCAATTACTCATTATAATCCAATTTATAATAATTTCTAACCCCGATCGAAAAGTTAACAAAAATTGCCCTCGGCCCGCGTGCTCAGATTCTAAAATTTTTTGAAGATAAAGTTTATCCATAACCTCACAAACTCAAATATATAATTTACTCCCAAACCCAAAATCATGGTCAAAATAAAAAAAATACCAATCCTAGGTCTTTCCACCAAAACACCAAGTTTCTACCCATTTTCCTAGCTCAAATCCATAATAATATCATGCATTTAACTCACAAGGTGTGGAATTAACTTACCTCATGTTTGATGGTGTAAATGGCACCTCAAATTTGTTCCAAAATCGGCTCCAATAGAAGAAATGGGGTTGAACTGAACCCAACCCCTGATTTAAAAGAACCTCAATGCCTCCAGCATTTCCACACCTGTGGTCACTTGATCGCTTCTGATGTTCCGCAGGTGCGACCCACTACCAACTTCTACAGTTTCTCACCAGGTTACCCTTTTCGCTTCTGTGCCTCAACCACTATAGGTGCGGTCGTGCTTCTACGGCTACATGATCGCATCTGCAGTCTCTTCACTTCTGGCCCACCACCGCATCTGCGTCCCTCTTAGCCGCTTCTGCGGCTCCGCACCTGTGGCCAAAACTTTGGTGGTGCGATTACACCAGATACCAGCTGCTTTAGACTTTTCCAAATTCCATTTTCAGCCCGTTAACAATCTGGAATCCACCTGGGGCCCTCGGGACCTCAATCAATCATATCAATTAGTCCCAAAACACATTACCAACCTTCTCGAAGCCTCAAATAATATCAAACAATGCTAAAATCATGAATCGACCTCCAATCCAAGCTTAATGAACTTTAGAATTTCAACTTCTGCATTCGATACTGAAGCATATCAAATCATGCCCGATTGACCTCAAATTTTGCGCACAAGTCATATTTGACTTGCGGACATACTACAACTTCCAGAATCAGAATCCGACCCCAATATCAAAAAGTTCACTTCTGGTCAAATTTCTATCTTTATCCAAATGACTCCAAAATGATCCACGTATCTCTGGATTCACTTAGGATTGCACTCCCAACACCACAATCACTATACGGAGCTACTCATAGACTCGAAATCCCAAATGGATGTCGATAAAATGGAAATGCACTTCAACCCAAACTTATGAAATTCTCCCAAAAATTCTAAATTCTACAATAGGTGCCAAAACATTCCCAGGTCTTTCTAAACCCGATCCGAACATACACCCAAATCCAAAATCATCATACGAATGTGATGAACTTGCCGGCAGTCTTAAGAATTAATGCCATGATCCCCTATTAACTTCATTCCCCAAGTTTATTTCTACTAATATTATTTATCGAGAAATTTAGTTTTGAGTTTCGGAGAGTTTTGGGACACTTAGTCCCTAAATTAGAGCTTAAGTGTTGGAAAATTAAATGTAGTCAAAACAATATGAAGACGGCCTCGAAATAAAAATCCGATGGTTTCGTTAGTTCTGTTGGGTGATTTTGGGGTTAGGAGCGTGTTCGGATAGTGTTTTGGTGGTCCGTAGCTAATTTAGGCTTGAAATGCCGAAAGTTGAATTTTGGAAGTTTCCGTTTTGACAGTAAGATTTTAATCTGAGGGTCGAAATGGAATTTCAACAGTTGCAGTAGTTCTGTGATGTCATTTGGGATGTGTGTGCAAAGTTTTAGGTTATTCGGATGAGGTTTGGTAGACTTTTTGATCGAAACTATATTTTTAAAGTTTTTGAAAATTTTAAGCTTGAATTCGATTAAAGTAGGTGTTTTGATGTTGTTTGTAGCGTTCTGGAGGTTGGAACAAGTTTGAATGAGATTTTAGGATCTGTTGGTGCCTTTGTTTAAGGCCCCGAGAGCCTCGGTGTGTTTCAGATGCTCAACGGATCATTTTTGAAATTTGTTGAATTGTTGAACTGCAGGTATCTGGTTTCCTTCAGTGCGATCGCAGCCCTTCCTCCGCTTTCGCGTAGAGTAATTCTAGAGTGTGATCATTTTGTTCTACATGATCGTATTTTTTTGTTCGCGATCGCAGAATTCTATTCCCTCCTTCTTCGCGTTTACATAGTAGAAACTGAGCAGGTGGCTCAGTGGCCATTTTCCTCTCTGCATTCGCGTGGATTCGACCGCGAACGCGTAAGCTGCCTTTTTCATCTTCTGCGATAGTGTGCTTCCTCTTGTATTCACGTAGGCCAATTTCTGGAGCCCTTCACTTTTACTCTTTCCGATCACATATGATTTCTCGTGATCGCAATATACAAATCATCTGGGCAGAACTCTTACAATCCCAATTTTGACGGTTTAAACTTATTTTCATAAATTCGAATTTGGGAGCTCGGGAGGGGTGATTTTTGAAGACTTTTGCACCTGGTAACTTGGGTAAGTGATCTCTACCCAGCTTAGATCAATTTTCATGAGCCTTTAAGTTTCGAATTTGGTGGAAAAATTGGATAAATTGCATAGGCCGAACTATTGGGTTTTGATTAGATTTTTGACATCTAATTTGAGAGATTATTATATGATTAGACTTGTGTTAGTGTGAGGGTTCTGAAAATATAAATTTCACCCGATTCTGAGACGTGGGCTTGAGGGGCATTTTGGTTATTTTACATAATTTCGCATATTAGCTTAGAGTTTAATTGTAGAATCAACTACTTGAAGTATTATTTACATTGTGAAATGGAATTGGATATATTTGGGCTATTTGGAATTGGATACCCATGGCAAAAGCGTAATTTCGAGTTGAGTATTGAGCCGGTTCGAGGTAAGTGGCTTGTGTAACCTTGTGTGGGGGACCTTCCCCTTAGGATTGAAATATTTGGTAATTGAAATGCCTTGTACATGAGGTGACAAGTGCGTACTTGTGCAAATTATTGGAAATACGGTTTTATTTAAGCACTTATTAGTATATTCCTTCTACTGCTTCTATTACTTGTACTATTTAAGCATGTGTTAGCTTAGGAAAGCATGTCTAAATGACTAAATTAGCTTAATTGTTCAATCTGTTTACCTGAACTCTATGCAGCATGCTAGGCTAGAATTAATCATTTTCTTAATATGAAATTTCCTTATCTGAAAATTTTCTTGCTGCTGCTATGTATTTACATTGGGACTACGGATGTGGGATTTTGGTAGCTCCCCCTTATCTGTTTACTTTGGGACTGCGGGTTAGATTCCCAATAGATCCCGATTCATATTTATTTTGGGACTGCCGGTTAGATTCTTGATAGATCCCTCTGTACAGTTATATGGAACTACGGGAATGCACATGGTAGATTCCCCTAGTACTGGATATTTATATTTAGGGACTACAAATCGAGGTTTTTGGTAGATCCCCCGCGCATTGATAGTTAAACTATATGACATGATCGCGGGAGATATTTCAGACTTATATATGATGGACTACGGGACAGTATCCCAGGAGATCCACTGGATAGTTGTGATTGGGACTACATGATGGTATCCTTGAAGTTTCCCCAGTTGTTATCTCTGTGCTGAGCTGTATTTCTTTCTGTTGTTTGTTTGTCTCTGTTCTAGTTGTTGATGTTCTTTTAATTCTATGTTATTTCTCACTGCTGCACTTATTTATACTGTTTACTCTCACTGTTAACCCTTATATCTTATTTGATCTCAATAAGGCCCTGACGTTCCTCGTCACTACTCGACAAGTTAGGCTTGGCACTTACTGAGTACCACTGTAGTGTACTCATGCCTCTTCTGCACATGTTTTTCATGTGTAGATCCAAATACTTTTTCTCATGCTTATCATCATTGAGGGAGGTGACTACTTAGATACTTCGAGGTACATCTGCCACGTCCGCAGACTGATTAGTCCTTTTCCATTCTTGCTTTTAGTTCTTTAGCCCTTCTGTACTTTCTGTTCTTATTAGACAAATTCCGGAGTTAGAGCTATGTAGTATTTCTTTGTATTAGCTTGTGATTCATGGATTTCCGGATCTTGGATTTAGATATTGGTTTTGAGTTTATCTATGGTATATGCCGAGCAGCTATTTAAGCACTATTAATGCTTTATTTCTATTTTTCAATTATTTTACTTCCACAAGTTCTGTTATTTTCCGTAAATTTAGGCTTACCTAGTCATAGAGACTAGGTTCCGTCACGACGGTTTACGGAGGGCGAAATGGGATCATGACAACAAACATGTTGGAACCTTCGAATCCTGAATCCGAGGCTGTATACTCAAAAATTCAATCTTAGTCAATTCCTCCAGCTTAAACCTTCCAAAATGAGAATGCTCTTTCCAAATCAACTCTGAATTCCCCGGAATTCAATTTGGACCATGCGTACAAGTCATAATATCTAAAGCGAAGCTGCTTATGGCCTCAAACTTCTGAACGATTCACTAGAGCTCAAAATGACCGCTCGGGTAATTATATTTGAAATAGTATAAGCTGGTTGTATATAAAATTTGAAGTTATTTAATGGAGATTTGGACTGGTTTTGAACAAGAATTGCAATTTAAAATCTTGGAAGAAGTTCGTCTAGATAAGCTTGTATAAAGGTGTATAAAAGTATATAATAGTGTACAAGATGTGTTTCTACACTTATATACACTATTATACATAATTATACAAAAAACTGACTTCGTATTCTTCCTTGCGTCTTTTCTGTAATTTAACTCAAATGTTGCTCAAATCTACACCAAATCACTTCTAATTTAGACTTTGAACTCCTTTTGATATTTTCAATCAATTGTAACAACACCCAATCCAAACAACTAACAAAAAAAAACTCATTTTCAAAAGCAAAGCTTTGAATGGTCTTCAATGGTGGATTTTTACTTTTCAATTTTCTTACATTGCAAGTAGGTGACATAAGAGGAGAAGCAGAAAATACACAAACCCTTGAAGTATATGTAGAAGATGTGAGAAAAAGACAAAATGAAAGCAATTTTCCATATATAATAACACTCAATTGTAAAAGCTAAGCTTTTTCCGCAACCAATTTTCATGTTATGTTATACTATATGTTCTTTATAAAAATACTTCACTATAACATCCAAAAATAATCTGAACAAACAAGGTTGTTATAGTGAAGTTTGACTGTATTTAATCTAACATTCCTTCCACGTGCCATATTTGATATTTTATAAGATAATCTCTAATAATTACAATAACAATCTTGGTCAGAACAACGATTTGTAGCCATACCCTATATTTATGCCACCTTTTAACCTGTACCCTGATTTTATAAATTACTATTGATTTCGTAGCCAACTACAAAAAAAATTAATAATTATATGACCATTATACCCCTTCAAAAACATATAAAAGATGCATCACATATACCAGATTCAAAAGTCCAGATCGTCTCCGTCTCTCCTCAGATTTGAACCAGATTCAAATTCCAAATTCAAAATTACAAATTACATTGTAAGTATTCAAAATTGTTTTTGAAACTTATTCAAAATACATTTTAAGTATTCAAATTCATCTTCAAAATTCAAAATAGTTTTTGAAACTGATTGATTTCATAATATATGCTTTTTGAACATGAACTCTTCACTGATATGCTGAATTTGTATTCTAAATCTATTTTACGTTGAATATGAACATTCTAATCCAACAAATTCAAAATGCCGAAGTTTTCCACTGCATAATATGCAGAAATATTTGCTTTATTTGCTAAACAAGCTGAAGTTATTTAGTTCATACGTAAGAACTTTAGAAAAATGAGCCGAAACATAGCTGCACTGGGTAAGAATAAAACATACATTAAAATTTATGTTGAACAAAAACTTCAGCATGGATGTTGAAGTTTTTTCGTTCATCTTTAAAAACTTAGGAAAAACGAGCTGAAGTTTAACTCCTATATTGGGTAAAAATAAAACATAAATTAAAATTACATATTGCATAAAACTTCAACATAAAGTGTTGAAGTTTTTTTGTTGGTCTTTAAAAACTTCAGCAAAACGAGCCGAAGTTTTCCTCCTAAACTGGGTAAAAAGAAAACATAAATTAAAATTACATATTGCACAAAAACTTCAATATAAAGTGCTAAAGTTTTTTAGTTAGTCTTTAAAAACATCAGAAAAACGAGCTGAAGCTTTTCTCCTACACTGGATAAAAATAAAACATAAATTAAAATTTAAATGTTGCACAAAAACTTCAGCATGGGATGTTGAAATGTTTAATACTAAACAAAAACGAGCTGAAGTTTCCTCGTACATCGGGTAAAAAATAAAAACATAAACTAAAGTTAAATATTGCACAAAAACTTCAGCATATTTATGCTGAAGTTTTTTAGTTAATTTTAAAAAACTTCAGCAAATCGAGCTGAAGTATTCCACCTACACTATGTATTTTATTATGATTTTTTGGAAAAACTTCATGCCAAAAAATACTTATGTTTTCAGGAATATGTAAAATATTTTCATATAATTTTTAGGATGCTAAAGTTTTTTTTAGTTCATCTGCTAAAACATGCATAACTTTTTGTACTGCAATATGTAATTTTCGGATAAGTTTTTGTTAATTCCTCTATTATTTGCTAAGTTTAAAAAAAAATTTTAGTTCGTGATTGAAAACTTAGCAAAGGGAGCTGAAGTTTTTCTCCTGCACTATGTATTTTATTATGATTTGTTAGAAAATTTCATACCAAAAAATGCTTATATTTTAAGGAATATGTAAAATAATTTTCATATAATTTTTTAGTATGCTGAAGTTTTTGCAGTTCATCTGCTAAAACATGCTTAATATTTTTTCCCACAATATGTAATTTTGGGATAAGTTTCTGTTATTTTTTATGTTATTTTCTAAGTTTAGAAAGAATTTTTAGTTCATGCTAGAAAACTCAGCAAAAGGACCTGAAGTTTTCCTCATGCACTATATATTTTGTTATGATTTTTTTTTGGAAAACTTCATACCAAAAATGCTTAATTTTCAGATGAGTTTTTGTTTATTCTTGCTAAGTTATTTAGTTTATTTTCTCTGTTATTTTTTGAGTTTGTAGAGAATTAATATTTTAAAAAAACATAAAAAACTTTTAAAAAAATAGAATACTTCACTAAACATTAAAAAGATAAATTAAAATTACATAAAAAAACAAAGAAACATTATAATCCTTTAACTAAAAGGATTATACAAAAAACGCGTAATCATCCATATCGTCATCATCATCGTCACTGGACGAAGGACGAGCTGTCTTCATCACCAAGATTATTAAAGCTTGCAAATTTCACAAGCGTATCAAGCTTGTCGTTGTTTTCTTCCAGCTCCCTGTTGTACTTCTCTATGTACTCATCAAGCTTCAACTCAAATGTCTCAATGATGTCTTGCTTAATTTTTTCAACTATTTGTATAACAACTCGACTGGTCATTTTGCTTTTAGAACCCCGTCCCCCTAAATAAAACTTCCCCCGCTTGCTTTGACTCATTTATGACCTACGGGGATGGTTGGTTCGGAATTTGGAAGAGTTTGGGCTGAAATAGTCTCACTTGATTCCTTAAGATTTCTCAAAAGGCTAAGTTTGATTTTGGTCAACATTTTTAGCAAACGGACCCAAACTTAAATTTTGACAGTCCCCAAGGGTCTGTAAAAAAATATTAGACTTGGACGTATGCTCGGAATTGAATTCTGAGGTCCCTAGCTTGAGTAGTGAATGTTTGCTAGAAATTGTTAAACTGAAATTTCAAAGGATTTAAAGAAATTAATTAATGATTGATCATGTTGTTATTGGGCAAGTATGTTGGTTCCGAAGTCTGGTACAGGTCTAATATAAAATTTATAACTTGCTCGCAAAATTTGGTATCAATTCGAGTAGTATAAGCATGTTTCGGCGCATTAAGAGTGATTTGAAGAACTTGAAGTTCATAAGTTTGATTCAATTGGTCATAGGGGGTGATTCTTAGATTTAGCATTGTTTCGGGCTTTCCAAAGGTTCAAGGAGTCCTTTTTATGATTTCAAACTTGTCAGTATATTCGGGCAAGTCCCAAAAGCCACGAGCGTCTATCGGACGAGGCTCGAGTGAAGTGTGAAAATTTGGGAAGAGCTGAAGCTTCAGGTAGCTATCATAACGTCACATGCAGTTGGTCAGCCGCAGGTGCGAGACAGCAGAAGCAGTCGTCCTCCCGCAGATGTAGCTAAAGTAGGCCAAGCTAGAGCCACAAAAGCGGCTTCAAGACTGCAGAAGCAGTCCTAGCTCGTTTGGCCAATTCTGCAGATGTGGCCTTCCTCTCGTAGAAGCGGGATGAAAAAATCACTGAAGCTATGAGCTTTATTTAATACGGGCTCTAAGCCATTTTGGCCATTTTTCACTCACCCTTTGGGTGATTTTGGAGCTCTTGAGAGAGGACTTTTACTTAGCATCTTGAGGTAAGTTTATCCTACCTATTTCTAGTTTAATACTTGAGTCCTAGGTAGATTAATACATAAAGATTAAGGTAAAAGCATGGGGTTAGGGCAAAAACTAAGGTTTTGATAAAAGTTAGATTTAACCACAAAATTTGTTATGAAATACACTAAAAATCTGTCACGGCCCTAAACTCGGATCCGATCATGATGGCGCCTCTCGTGAAGACTAGGCCAGCGGACACTTCCCATTTCAATTTTTAACAGTAAAAGCATAAGGAATAAGTTTAAAGCATGATAAATAGAATCTCAAAGTAGCAGATAATAGCATTATTTGCGGAATACAACCCAGCACTGCCCGATACCGGAGTATCACTAGTCATGAGCATCTAAAAATCCGAAATAACCAAGAAAATTCTATGTAGTTCAATACCAAAATAGAACAAGGAGAAATAAGCTATGGAAGAAGCTCTGGGTTGCAAACGCTGGTAACTACCTAGAGAATCTTCGAATCCACCTGAGCTGGAAAGATCAACACTCGGGAGCGGGACCAGATGCTCCTGAATCTACACAAAAGGTGCAGAGAGTAAAATGAGTACTCCAACTCAGCGAGTGTTAATCATAAATAAACGAGCGAGAGATATGAAAAACATATAAGGCACATTACAGGCTATAGTGAAGCAGTTAAACCAATAAAGATATGAAAAATCATTTAAGTTCAATTTGAAACTTGAGGAAATACCTTTTCAACAATTAGCAGGTAGTTGACAGGCAAATAAGAAAGATAAACACATAAAGGTTTGCCCCTCAGCACGATGTTAACAAATCCGGCCCTCGGGCAATATCTTAGAACAATACCAGCCCCTCGGGCTACAGCTAACATCACAATGGGTACCCGCAATCACTGGGGGTGTGCAGACTCCTGGAGGGGCCCCTTACGGCTGGAGCGCATAAAAAGCCATCACGTGGTAAATAAATCTCAAGATCTAGGCCTCATAATCAACAAGCCACCTCGTGGTGTATATATGTCAGGCCCTCGGTCTCATACTCATAACCAAATGTTTCCTCACAACATAGGCCCTCGGCGTCACTTAGTCAAAGTCACCACGAGCCACTCATGCAATAGTAAAACATGATTCTCTGCCTGAACATTATTTAAAAGGTCATTTAAATGTGAAAGCAGTGTAAACATGGTTGAGTATGAATATAGTGAAATATAAAATGACTAAGTTCAAGTATAAAGTCAAAATAATGGAAAAATATCAATAAAAATACCTAAAGGGTTCAAATAGTTGGTGCAAGGCCCAATTATGGCATTCAGCCCAAAAATGGATGATAACAATTAGATTTCAGTCAAATACATGATAAAATAGTCATTCGGAACAGACTAAGTCCCTATCCCCAATAGTGCATGACCCAACGCTCGTCTTCAAGCGTGTGCGTCACTTCAATATAGCACAACGATGTGCAATCGAATGTTTCATGCCCTTAGAACATTATATACAATCATTACTCACCTTAATCCTGTCCAAACTCTAGCCTGCGACGCCTTTACCCCTCGAATTGGCCTCCACTCACGTCGAATCTATCCAAAATCAGAATCACAACATCAAAATATGCCATAGGAATGAAGCCCAAGCAAAAATAATCAATTTACAACAAAAATCCCAAAATTACCAAAACCCGATCCCAGGGCCCACACTCGAAATTCGATAAAATTCACATCAATGGATTCTTTATCTCCCCACGAGTTCATACATATCAAAAGTACCAAAATCCGACCACAATAGGTCCCTCAAATCCTCAAGTCTAGGTCTCCAATACCAAGTGATAACTAGGGATTTTAACGTGTTTTATGCCCTTACTTGCCTATGATTTGGTTATAAATTGCTACAGAATAGTCCCAAAATGCTCACAAGTTGTGTTTGATTACAGGTTTGATCAACAAAGGGATGTAATGTCAAATATTGGCTCAGAAGGAGTGAAATCTGCTCAAGTATCAAAGATTAAGTTATTTGAGGAAAAGAAGACCTAGTGCGGAACGTAAAAAGGGAATGCGGCTACACTAGGAGGTTCAGAGACGTGGCTAGTTTGGGCCTAAGGCTAAGCAGCCACGATACACATTACGTGGTTCGTGGTGAAGGCTTCACGGCGGCACTACCTTTTGGTGCAGTCCACAGAGCAGAGGTTCAGAGAGATGTGAAATCCTAAGTGTCAAGCCACGCGATACGCGGTCAAGCTTGTACGGACCGTGCCTGTTGCCTTCACGACCGTGGTTCAATTTATGCAGTCCGCGGTCCTCAAGATCAAAGAAGCTGAATGTTGAAGTTAAAGAGCCAGTGTGGCCGCGATCCATATTGTACGGCCCGCACTGACCCCCTAGGGGTATTTTTGTCAAACTTTTCTAGCCTAGTATAAATAGAACATTTTACCATTTTTAGGTCATCTTTTTGTACTCCAGAATGAGTTGCGCTCGTGAGACTCGATGTTGATGCCAATTTTGGCATTTTAGCTTTAATTTTATGACAGAATCTTGTATTTTTATTTTATCAATTAATTAACATGCTTAGTTCTTCATCTATTTCTTCATTTTCTTCCTTAAGCAAGTGTAGCTAAACCCATTAGCTAGGGTTGTGGCTCAACCCTAGTATGGGTAATTGATGGATGTTGCCATCTAGAGTTAGATTGGTTATGGGTGTTTGGTATTTGGGTTGATTTTATGTTTTTATTTAGAATTGGTGGTTGTAGACATTGATTCAAGCTTTGTGGGTTCAACTCTTCTTGAGAAAGAGAGTCTATGATCCCAAAATTGACCCAAAAAGAAATTGGGATGGACTCATGAGAAATAATAGTCCCAATTAACGAGTTAAATCTCGAGAGTAATCACCCTACTTGAACCGTACTTTCTTGGTCTAGTTTCCTACCCATTTGGTCTCGAGAGAGTCAATTAGGCAAAATACTCTCTCTGGCAAGAGGTGTAAGAGTGGGTAAAATTGTGCAGCGGTTATATCATAAGCCCCAAATATGTCAGTCGAACCTAAGTAATATCTACCCGTCAATTAGCCACCTAGGTAATGTCACAACCCTAGTGCCCTTCTTCATATTAGATACAACTTAGTAGTATTCTCGTAGCACATTTACTGTTAATCGTTAGTTTTATAAAAGTAGTTATAATTCAAAAACCCAAAAATGTTTGAAGTGACATTAGAAGCACAAACACATGTCTAGGCTAGACAGAAAATCCAACTCCATCACTAGCTTCATGAGTAAAATCGATCCCGACCCTCATATCACGTAAAAGCTATTGAGACCCGCTCTTCCTACCTTGGTATAGCGTCGAGTTGGCAGTGATAACTTTTTGGTGCCATTTCTGGGGAGCTTACGCTGTTGACTATGTGTTTATCTAGTTTTGTGTTTTTCTTCTCGTTCCTTCTTATTTACTAATTTTGTTTGTGTCGATCACTCAGGTACACATGGATCTTAATGCAAATGACCCTCTTGGCAATGTCATAGGAAGGGAGGAGGTAGATGATCTTGATCAAGAAGAGGTTCCTAATTTATCTCAAGCTCCACGTAGAGGCCGTCAAGCCAATGCAAATGACAACAATCCTATCCAGACTCTCCTCCGCCATCACCAAGAGTGGACCCAAGAGTTCTCCCAAATCAAGGGTACACGAGTGCCATTGTCCCTCCCCGAATCCGGGAGAGGAACTTTCAAATTGCAAATGTTATCTTGAAATTTCTCGAGAAAAGAGGATACTTTACGGGCGCCTCCGATCAAAATGCCTACAAGCACTTGAAGGGGTTCGTAGATACATGTTGGGGTAGCAAGCAGACAAACGTGTCCGAGGATGCATTGAGATTGAGGCTTTTCCCGTTCTCTCTTCGGGGTAAAGCATTGGATTGGTTAGAAAGGCTCCCTACTCATTCCATTACAATTGGGATGAGTTGGCGGATAAATTCATTGGCAAGTTTTTCTCACCAAGTCATATGGTGGCACTTAGGGATGAAATCTTAGCCTTCAAGAAAGAGCCAACAGAACCTTTGTATGAAATTTGGGAGACATAGAACGATGGTTAAGGAATGCTCCAATAATGACATGATGGAGAATATGTTGCAACAAACTTTCAACCGAGGCATCAATACTACGAATCAATGCATAGTGAATCAATTGGCCAGGGGTAATTTTATGAAGTTGGCTTATGATGAAGCTTGTGCCGTTCTTGATGAGTTGGCGGAAACATCTCCCGCATGGAAACGTAGAGCTAATGTTCCTCAAGGTGACCCTACGATTATTCATTTACATAAGGAGTTGCATGACCATGGGCAAGCTATATCAAAGTTGACAACCACTATGAACCAATTGGCGAAGCTGCAATTGCAACAAGTCCAAAATCCACGCCAAGTCAATGCCATGGAAGGTGTTTCTATGCTACAAAAGAGGCAAAAAAGGGCTACAACCTCAAGGAAAGTTTTAATAATATGACAACAATGATGGTGGTGGTTTTTCAAATGAGTGCTATGAGGATCAAAGTAAGGAGGTCATCTTTTTTACTCCAGACTAAGCTGCGCTCGTGAGATTCAATATTGAAGCCAATTTTGGCATTTTAGCTTTAATTTTATGATAGAATCTTGTAATTTAATTTTAGCAATTAATATGCTTAGTTCTTCATCTATTTCTTCATTTTCTTCCTTAAGCATGTGTAGCTAAACCCATTAGCTAGAGTTGTGGCTCAACCCTAGTGTGGGTAATTGATGGGTATTGCCTTCTAGGGTTAGATTGATTATGGGTGTTTGCTATTTGGTTTAATTTTATATTTTTATTTAGAATTGGTGGTTGCAAAACACTGATTCAAGTTTTGTGGATTTAGCTCTTCTTGAGAAAGAGAGTCTATGACCCCAAAATTGACCCAATAAGGAATTGGTATGGACTCATGAGAAATGATAGTCCCAATTAACAGGTTAAATCTCGAAAGAGTAATCACCCTACTTGAACCCTAGTTGCTTGGTCTAGTTGCCTACCCATTTGGTCTCGAGAGAGTCAATTGGGCAAAATACTCTCTCTGGCGAGAGGTGTAAGAGTGGGTAAAATTATGCAACAATTATAGCATAATACCCAAATATGTCAATTGAACCTATGTAACATCTACCCGTCAATTAGCCATGTCACGACCCTATCACCCTCCTTCCGACTAGATAAACCTTAGCAATATTCTCGTAGCATAATTTAGTGTTAATCGTTAGTTTAATAAAAGTAGTTATAATTCAAAAACCCAAAACTATTTGAAGTGACATTAGAAGTACAAACAGATGTCTAGGCTAGACCGAAAATCCAACTCCATCATTAGCTACCTGAGGAAAATCGATCCCGACACTCATATCGGGTAAAAGCTGTTGCGGCCCGCTCTTCCTACCTTAGTGTAGCATCGAGTTAGCAGTGATCACCAAGCCCTAGTTCTCCCGCAATTTTAACCCTTAAATTCCAGTAATTATACCTCTAATCCATGAAATAATACCATAGGGACGAGTTTTAGCTCCAAAATCCTTACCTCAATGAAGTCTCCTTGAATTTTCTCTTTAAAATCGTCCAAAACTCTAGAAATCACTTTTCGAAATGATGAAACCCTCTAAAATTTGCGAAGGAAATAACTTATACATTTTGACCTAGGCATTTCTGTATCTGCGACCAATTTACTGCTTTTGCAGTACCGCATTTGCGGTCTACCAACTGCTTCTGCGGTTTTCACTTATTTTTCCCTTTACCACATCTGGGATGAAACATACTACACCTGTGCCTTCGTAGATATGGTTTCACAACCGCTTCTGCGCTTCCTGCCAACTTCACCAGCTTTTGGTTCTACGACCAATCCTCCACATATGCGACATTGCACCTGCAGCCCCTAATCTGTAAGTCTTTCATGTCAAATTTTCTAGGCGGCATGTGCTTCGTAGAATTTATATCTGCCATACTTTTGCTCGTTATCAACATGTTATCAACATATAAACAATCAATAACTTCATGACTTGTAGTATTTTTAATGTAAATATATTTGTCACACTCGTTGATTTTATCCATTTTCCAACATTGTTTGGTCAAATTTCGTATGTCATTACTTGGGTGCTTGTCTAAGTTCATTGTGACGACCTAAAAGGTTATCACCTATTTTAAATGAATTTTATGCTTTCGAGGCCTTGAAAACCTCATTTAGAGTCGCCTCGATTAGCATGCACAGTGTGGGCGCATAGCCGGAAAGCTTAAATAGGAAATTCTGTGATAAATACTAAGTTTTAATATTAAAAATGAATAAATTTAATTTTGATCAATATTTTCGGTAAACGGACCTGGACATGTTTTGACGGTCCCGGAGGGTCCGTTGGAAAATATGGGATGTGGGCGTATATCCGAAATCGAATTTCAAAGTCCCAAACCCGAGAAATGAATTTTTAAGAAAAAATATTTTCTGGAAATTTTTATGAAAATTTGAAATGAAATTTGATTAGAAAGCGATGGTATCAGGTTCGTATTTTGGTTCCGGTGCTCGGTACAGGTATTATATTTAGATTAAGTCTTTTACGCAAATTTTGGTTAAAATCGGACGTCGTTTGACGTGTTTCGAACTTAAAGATCTAAATTTGAAACTTGAAGTTTTGGAAAAATTCATGATTTGAGGTTTGATTATTTGATTTTGAGGTTATTTAGGCGATTTGATCGCATGGATAAGTTTGTACGATGTTGTTGAGTTAGTTCATGTATTTGGTGAGGAGCCCCGAGGGCTCGGGTGTGATTCAGATGTGTTTCGGGATGGTGTTAGACTTAGAATAGTTGCAGAAACAGCAGTTCTGGTATCCTAATATTTTTCTCTATGAGATCGTATAGGCCATTCCACAATCACATAGTATAAGTTTCCACGTGTCATGTTAGTTCTATGTGATCGCATAACTTCCCCCGCGATCATGAATAGTAACCACCATTTGTTCTATGCGATCACATTCCTCCTCCGCAATCGTAATGCATAAAAGCCAGACCTAGAAATGGAGCCCGTTTCTTCTATGCGTTCACAATACCCTGTCTGCGATCGGAATAGAAAACTTTCCCTTTCACTATGCAATCACATGACCTTCTTCGCGATCGCATAGAGCATTTTCGCCCAATTAATTTTTTTAAAACTTCAGAAATAGTAGCTACGGGATTCATAAGAAATTTCACAAAACCTCTTCTGCTCCAAGCTCTTAGGCGACCATTGAAGCGATTATTCACCAAAACCTCTTAGGTTTGTAATCCTTAACTTATTTTCTTCCATTTCCTTCAACATCTAATGAATTTCTAGGCCTAAAACATATGATTGAGGGTAGAAAATTAAGGATTTGGGTAGAGTTAGGGTTTTTTAATTAATTATAATTTAGACCTCAGTTTGGGGTCGAGTTTTGGAAACAAATGATATATTCAGGCTCGTGGGTGAATGGGTGATTTGATTTTGGTCCGAACTTCGTATTTTGACCAAGCGGGCCCGAGGTCGAATTTTGAGTTTTTGGGAAAGATGATGGAAAAGCTATAATTAGGCATTGGGTTCATGTTGTTTAGCATTTATTCATGTATTGAAGTTATTATTGCATAGATACAATTGATTTGGATCCTAATTCGAGAGGATAGGCAGTTATTGAGGATTGAATTGGCCATGAAAGTTTGAGGTAAGTGTTTGGTCTAACCGTAGCTTGAGGTATTAGGAGTTGAGTCATATTTGCTATATGATAGTGGTTGAGCGTATAGACATGGTGACGAGTATCAATACGTTGGTGTCTAGCATGACCGTGAGTCTTTATATTGTAAATATCATGATTTCATTGTTTCTTTCATGCCTTGGTGATAATTTCTATATGTTGTGAAAAGCTTGTGAAATAAATTGTGACCTTTGAACATCGAGGAGCATTGGCTCGAGTATATTACAATTGTGAAAGTATATGAGATGACTGAACCCTTTGGAGCATTGGCTCAAGTGGTAAAATGAGTTGTAAAGTAAAATTAAAAGAAAGAGAAAGAGTTATTAAATTTTTCCCTTGTCGGGATGTTTCTGGCTTTGTTAATTATCTCCCTTGCCCGGATGCTGAGATTTATTGATATTGTTTCCTTGACGGAATTTCTATTATTATTTGTTTACTCCCTTGCCCCTTGTTTGTGATTGATGCTTGGGTGAGGAAGAGTGTTAAAGCACGAAGGGTGATGTTATGCCGCACGATGTACCATTCTGTGCCAATTCTATTGATTCTATGTGAGGAAAGAGATTAAAAGCATGAACAGTGATGACGTGCATATTTTTATTATATCATTGCTTGATGGAGATGAGAGTAAAAGTACGAAGGGTGATGTCGTACACATTTTTATCATATCATTGCCTATGAGGATGAGAGTAAAAGCACGAAGGGTGATGCCGTGAACTTATTGATTTTTGATTCTTTATTGATGTCTAGCTATGATGCTTTCTTTGTTATTTAATGATTTTATTCGGAGTTGTTATCTTCCCCACAGCATTCTCCCTCTCCCATATTGACTGGTTAATTCATGTATTTCAATTCCGATGTATACATATATATAAATACAACTACACGGGTTTATGTGGTAGTCCGGTCTAGCCTCATCACTACTTTGCCGGGGTTAGGCTAGGCACTTACCAGCACATGGGGTCGGTTGTGTTGATGCTACACTCTATGCTCTTTTTCATAGATCAAGGTGTAGGAACAGCTTATGGTGCACAACAGTAGTCAGGGAGCCGACCTTGAGTCCATGAGCCTCCAAGGTAGCCTTGCGGTGTCCGTAGGCCCATCGTCTCTCCTATCAGTTTTCATGTTCTGTGATATTTGTATTCAACGCAGATTATGTCCTTTATTTCAAACTCTTATTTGTAGTAATCCTAGACAGTCAGTGTATTGTTGTGACACTAGGTGCTGGGTAGAGACTTGTATCGATTTTCTACACGATGTTTCTATATTTAATTTAGACTTCTACTAAAATTTACTTTTAGTTGTCTTTTAATTGCTTATTCATTAAAATTTAATTGTTTAATCATGTATAAAATGAGATGGGTTAATGTTTGCAAAGGTTCTTGGCTTTCCTAGCTTCTACGAGTAGGCGCCATCACGATCCTTGAGGGTGGAAAATTCGGGTCGTGACATCCATAAAGCGACTTAACAAGTTTGCACACTTTCTTTTCTTTACCAAGAACCACAAAACCCTTAGGTTGTTCCATGTAAATCTCTTCCTCCAGTTTTCCATTTAACAAAGTTATTTTAACATACATTTGATGAATTTCAAGGTTATACACGACCGCTAGTGCCACTATCACCCTAATAAATGTTATCCTTATTTTTGGCGAGTAAGTATCAATGTAATCAATACCTTTCTTTTGTCTATAACTTTTGACAAGAAGTATTGCCTTATATTTGTCAATAGTGCCATCAGCTTTAATTTTTCATTTAAAGATCCATTTCGAACCTAAAGGCTTATATTTTAGAGGAATATCAACCAATTCCCTTGTACGGTTATCCAAAATTGATTGAATCTCACTATTGACCTCCTCTTTCCAAAACGCTGAATCAGAAGATGACATAACTATTTAAAAGTTTGAGGTTCATTTTCAAGCAAAATTGTCACAAAAGATGGTCCAAAGGAAGCATATGTTCTTTAGCGTTTGCTACACCTTGGATCTTACATATTTGGAGTATTTTCCTTTGGTTCTTCCCAAGTTCGTTTAGGTATTTCACTTAACGACTCACATTTAGTTTTATACGGATAGATGCTATCAAAAAATTCAGCATTATCTTATTCCATTACCGTATTAACATGAACCTCTGGATTATTGGATTTACGAACCAAAAACTGACATGCTGTACTGTTTAAAGCATATCCAATGAAAATGCAATCTACTATTTTTGTTCCAATTTTAACCCTTTTAGGCAAAATAACTTGTAACTTTGCTATACCACCCCACGCTTTGAAATATTTCAAGTTGGGTTTTCTTCTTTTCCATTTTTCATATAGAATAAATTACTTTTTGTTGTGGGTTACTCTATTGAGTATTCGGTTAGCTGTAAAAATAGCTTTCCCCCACAAACTCTACGGTAATTCAGAACTTATTAATAAAAAATTCATCATTTCTTTTAATGTCTGATTTTTCCTTTCCGTATTTTTTTTGGATTGAGGTGTGTAAGGTGCAGTAGTTTGATGAATAATTCCATATTCCAAACATATTTCTGCAAACGGAGATCCAAATTCTCCACCTTTATCACTTCTAATCATTTTGATCTTTTTATTCAATTGATTCTCCACTTCATTCTTGTATTGCTTAAATGCTTCAATTACTTCATCCTTACTATTAAGCAAATAAACATAACAATATCAAGTAAAATCGTCAATAAAAGTAATAAAATATTTTTTCCACCTCGAGAGGGTGTCGACTTCATATCACAAATGTCTGTATGAATTAAGTCTAAAGGATTTGACTTCCTTTCAACAGACTTATAAGGGTATTTTACAAATTTAGATTCAATACATACTTGACATTTCGATTTATTACACTCGAATTTAGGTAATACTTATAAATTAATTAACTTCCACAAGACTTTATAATTGACATGTCCTAAACGAATATGTCATAAATCATTTGACTTAAATAAATAAGAAGAAGCTAAAAGTTTATTTATACTCTCAACAACCATTACATTGAGTTGGAAAAGGCTCTCCATGAGGTAGCCTTTTCCAACATACATTTCATTCTTACTTACAACAACTTTATCAGAAACAATATACATTTGAATCTACTCTTTATTAGAAAAGAAGTAGAAACTAAATTCTTCCTAATAGTAGGAACATGAAGAACGTTGTTGCGCGTTAACACCTTGCCGGAAGTCATCTTCAGAAATATCTTCCCATAACCTTCGGTCTTGGCTGTTGCATTATTTCCCATAGAAATCTCTTCTTCAAGACCAGCAGTAGAGTAAGTCGCAAATGCTTCTTTGATAGCACAAACATATCAAGTGGATCCAGATTCAATCCACCACTCCTTCAGATATCCAATTAGGTTGCATTCCGAAAGCATTGGACAAAGATTATCAATGTCATCATTCTTATCCACTATGTTGGCTTGTCCCTTCTTATTATCCTTTTCCGAGAGACGACAGTCAGGGTTTTTGTGAATAACTCTTCTACAATTGTAGTAGTTGCCCTTGAATTTTTTTTGCTCTAACCCTTAGTCTATCCAGAAGACATCTTCATCTTCTTACTTTTTGGAGCAGTCTCCTCAACGATATTAGCTCCCATGATTGTTGAATTTCCACAAAACTTCTTCTCGGCTATTTTGTTGTCTTCCTCAACCTTTAGACGTATCACAAGATCTTCCAACTTTATTTTTTTGCGCTTGTGCTAAAGATAGTTCTTGAAGTATCTCCATGAAGGAGGGAATTTTTCTATAATTACAGTCACTTGAAATGCTTCATTCACGACTATACCTTTGGCAATAAGGTTGTGAAAAATAAGTTGAAGCTCTTGAACTTGGGTTCCCACAAGAGTTCTTAGATATGATTTTATGAGTTTTAAGTTTGAAAACTTTTTTCTACTGAAGTAATGGTAACATGAGTTATGAACTCTATTCCATAAGATATTTAGGCATTTAGAAAAGAATTAGATCTTTTTATTTGATTAAGTGTATTAATTAAACTGTTATCTTCTAATTGTATTATTTTTCTTAATAGTTTTAATTCAGAAAATAAATCTAAACCATCAATATCGATTGATTATAATTCTTTATGGAACATTCAATATTAAGGCAATATTTGTTCAAATTTCCAACATCCAGTGATCTTAGTTTTTATTGCAAAATAGAAAACAAAAAATATTTTTACATGCTTCGAATTTTTCAAATCTATTTTGATGTGAAAAAATAGCCTTTTCTATTATGTATAAAAGTAATCAACTCTAAAAGACTATTCGAAAGATTTTAGGATTTTATGATCAACATTCGCATCAAATTCAGGTTTCTTAATTCGGGTTCAATATGCATTTCAAGTGCATTTTCCTTGGTAAAAATTATACTAGTTGCAAATCCTTCTTCTCTATATTTATTAGAAAAAAATAAAACTTTTTTACTTTACAGAACTCATTTTAAAACTTATACATAGTTTATTAGGTGTGACAACAAATGGGGGCCCCAAAAATATAGGGCCTAAAGTGATTGCTTTACTTGCTTTATGGAAAGATCGCCCCAGTTTGGGGTGATGACAATCAAAAAATATTTTTATTGCTTCTCGAGATATCTATAAGCTTTATATTGATTTATGTTGTCACACAAAAAGTAAGATGTGTCGATGCCCCCCTTTTTTAAAGCGAAATCGGGTTTATGACATTTGGGAGGACAACTCGTTTTCGTTTGGGAATTGGGTTCTCGAATTGAAGAGTCATCACCTAATAATTAAGTGCATTAGGACACAAAGAGGGTTTTTGATTTTAGAAAGCAGAGTATGGGTAAGGGCTAGAAATTATCTCGATGGGAAGGTGTTAGGCACCCCCAAGATCCACTAGTGTGGTTCTCGGCCATGCTATAATTGTGACCTTAAGTACAAACAACAAATAAGCAAACAAGGGTTTCAAATATGAGGGGTTGTCACATTGTGATTTCAAATAAGTTAAAATTTGAAGAAACATGGAGACTGAAATTTGAGAAAATGAGTTTTGAAATTTTTGAAAGTAACAAAATAAACAAGGGAAACGGGTTCCTAGGTTTACAAATAATATGGATCACATCAATACAATATCTGGTAATCACTCCTCGGAAGAGGGGTTACATGTGGTATTAGCGCACCGACCATCATATCCATATCTACCCTTCCCACCCTATTAAGGTATTAAAGCGCAGAATAGTTTCATTACTTATTGAATGCTATTACCCGTCCCAATCCTATCAGGCCCGGAGGCATTTGGGGCTACTAGTTCTAAAGGGAAGGGAGATTTGGCTTTTCAGAGTTTAAAAGGATAAAATTCTAGGGTGACAATCAAAACATATAAGGCAGATACGGGAAAACACATAATAGTTAAAAGGCTCAAACAAACCTCATAACTTAAAGAATCAAATTGTTTAGCATGACTTGCAGATACTGGTTATGGTCTGAATTACATTTAAAGCGTTAAGGCAGGCTGATTCATCACATATTTCTTAGATAAAAAGTCTGAATTAGGTCTACCCCTGGTTGTAATTATCGGAGACTAGTGCAGTCAATTAATTACTTAATGGCTTGCCTAGGTGACACCTATAGGCATGATATCTAACAATGTAGAAGTATACTGCCTTTAAATAAGGCTTGTTGATTATAGAAAAGACATAAGTTCTGCAGATATTTAGTAACGTTACTACTGATTTTAGACTTGTAAACGATTCAGATTCAGTTGATTACCCCAATAAACATGCTTTCTAAGCGTGATTAGTTTTAAAACGTTTATAGGAATGCAAGAGTCCTAAAGGCATGGTATCTTGAATACAATTTGTTATTTAACCCTATAAACTGTTTGCCTTGTGATAGGTGTTTATGCAGAATTTAAGAGATCCTATAGACAGGTTATATATATGATGCAAAAGTGCAGAAGCCTATAGTCAGGGTATCTATATGACTGTGGAACCTTAAAGACATGGTATCTATACATGAAGAAATGCAGAAACCTGAGGGCATGATTTCTAAATAAATGCAGAAGTGCAGAAACATGTAGGCATGATTTCTAAATAAATGCAGAAGTGCAAAAACCTGTAGGCATGATTTCTATATAATAACACCTATGAGCATGTTGTCTACCCTTTGC
Source organism: Nicotiana benthamiana (assembly GCA_034376525.1). Classification (NCBI taxonomy): domain Eukaryota; kingdom Viridiplantae; phylum Streptophyta; class Magnoliopsida; order Solanales; family Solanaceae; genus Nicotiana; species Nicotiana benthamiana. The sequence goes on from CM067341.1 coordinate 21,742,913, forward strand.
ATACATGAGCGACCCTACCATTTTCACTAAAAATCCCTAAGTAATTACAAATTATTACATACTAGAACGAATCAAGAAAAGGTAATACTACATCAAAAGCTAAACTACAACTAAGGAGCCTAATTCAAACTCAAGATATAAAATATGAGATAAACCAACTCCAAAGATCAGATTTCCAAAGCTTTTCTCTTATTTGGGATGTGTCAAAGTTCCCTAATAGTCTCAGGTGGACTCCGGGCAGTGCTTACACCCAAATATAATGCAGAATTAAGTTATACCATAGTGTGGAAAGACCAACTCTCAAATGTCCAAATTTAGAGGGAGCTCAAGGTTTCAAAGCAAGGCTCATAGGATTGGGGGCAGAACTTAGAATCTAAGAGAGAGTGCAAGTGCAGAAGGAAATTCAAAGGGGGAATCCAAGACAGGCTGGTGGTCATACCCAACAATTGAAAGTGCTACACACTCCAACCAGCCTGCTAGGCACATTGTTTGGGAGTTAGGATCCTTTACAGGATCAAGCCTAGACATGAGTAACAATTTGGATGCTGCCTGCCTGAGCTTTAACTTAAACATATAGAGCGGATAAGGGTATGAGGAATTCACACAGCAACAGATGCAAGGAGAACAACATATTCAATACTGAACATAAACAGCAAAGTAGACAAGAATATTGAAACTGTAAAGTAAACACATAAGGATGATGCTGAAAAGCTAAATTAGAACATACAAGTTTTAGAAATAAGAAGAGAAGAGCATTAGTGAAGCCAAATTGCAAACACATAGCCAAAGTATCTCAGAAGAGAGTAGAATATTGAAGGAGTAATATGTGTTAGTGTATTGAACTCAAGGTGTGTGTAAAAGTATTGAATTGGAAGTGTGTAAAAGTGCAGAAGGGTCATGCCCCTTTTATAGTGCAGAAAGCAGGTGAGAAAAGGTAAGAAAATAGTTTTGAAATCAATCTTCCTTTAATTAAGGGATTTTGATTTCAAACGGGTAAAAGGCAATTAAGGAAAGAGTTGATCAAAATCTTTTCCAAAGTAGCACAAGAAGGGTAAATACACAGAAGTTTATATAAGGCAAAAGTCTAGTGGTACACGGTTTGTGGGAATAATTAAAGGGAATCAATCAAACAGCTAGTACAAATCAAAACTGCAGGCTTTGTCGAGTGAACCAAGTCAGGAAAAGTGAAGAAAGGGTTTTAATTTAAGGAAAATCAATAGCAATCAATCAGACATAGAGATTTTGAATCCAATCACGAGTTGGGAAAAACCCTTTTTGAAGAAATATTTACTCATATATAAAGCATACAGACATATCAAACAAGAAACAGTTGTCATGCTAATTAGAAAAGACTAGCATAGAAAGGTTCGGGGTCATAACAAAGAGGTCCAAATTCAGTTTATAGACTCAGAATGAGTCTGAGAGTACAGGGTTCTAAAGTAGAACCTAAGTCCAAACACCAAATCAAACTTGCCCCGAAAATCCCAAATCTTGGGGTTTTGAACTCGAATCAGATACAGATACGAGAAGGCAAGCCATAGAAAAAGGCTCAAAGGTCTCTTTTAGAGACTTATGAGAAACAAACAGATATGATAGCAGGTTTGAAACAACATAGAAAGGAAGAAAATTTAAAGTATAAAGAACATGATTTTGAGGAAAAGCTCAGAGCTTAAGCAAGTTTAGAAGATAAAAGAAGTGATATAAGCTTAAGAAACAATAGATGAATCATGTTTAGAACTCCAATAGAAGATTAGTAGAAGCAAACAAAACTTAAGAATTCAATTGAGAATACATACAGTAGAAGAATACTAAAAAGTATAACAAAGAATATATAGGAAAATACAACAGAGATTGACATGCGAGCCTAGCCTAGAGGCATAGCAGAATACAAAAGTACAGAAGAGTCATGTATAGTAGAAAGAAAACAGAAGAACAACACATACGTGGTAGAAAAGAAAACACACGAGCATAATAGATAAACACACGTAAAGAAAAGAAAAGGAAGAATGAGAAAAGCATTTTGAAGCCCTTTTAGAAACCCTAAATCGAAGAGAAGCAATTTTTGAAAGAAAAGAATGGGGAAAACAACTTTAAAATCTAGTAGAACACATATATTGCATAGATCTAAGAAAACAAACAAAGAAGAACCTTGAATAACTTAGGGATTCGGAAAATTTCTAGAAATGAGAACGGTTTGGAAGAAAGTCTGATCTTTAGTCGTATGAGTCAGAGTCAGGCTCCTAATGCTATAGATACGTCGGAGTATGGACGGAAGGCCATAGAACTATAGATCTAAGATTATCTAAAAGAGAACAATCAAAGTCAGACCTCAAAATTATGGACACCTAGGGTTTAATGGTGGAGGGGGGTGAGTACAAGCCGTCCATGGCCTGAGAAGCTATGAATTCCGGTAAAGTGGAGGTTGAAAACGGGTGAGAGAGGCTAGGGTTTCAGGAGCCGTCGAGAACGTTTGAGAGACGAAGGAATTCAAAGGTGGTTGATTAGGTGAAAGTGATAAGGGTTGGGGGTGTTTGGCAAATTAAAAGAAAAGGGGGGAATTATGGCCGATGATCAAACTGATCAACGGTCTGGATTAAAAGGGGAGTCGGGCAGGTTTTTGAATTGGGTCATGGGCGGGTAATTTAGGATTTGGGTCTGGTCCATTTGAAATTGAAATTAGGGTTTAATGAGGGGTCAATTTGGGCTAAAATTGAAATGAAATAGGGCTCAATTTTAAATAGACACTTTTCCTTTTTATTTTATAAACTAGTAAAAATGATTTTGAAATTAAATTAAAAGCACCAGATCAGTAAATAATATATGAATATTAATTTAAAAATATTGGAACCAATTATACAATTATAAAATGCTATTAATCTTAAAATAGGCTCAAATTGCAATTATACGCAATTTAGCTTTTAAAATACCAAATAAATTTGTAAAAATATACAAAAATTACATTAACTATATTTTGGTATAACTATAAGAATAAAATAAATTATTCACCAAAATTGATAATTTTGGTAATAAGTTTTAACTTTTATACTACTAAAATGGGCAATAAATTAATTTTTAAAACCTTTAAAAAATTAAGAAAAATACCAAAAACACTTGGACATGCTTATATATGCATATACATATTATCTTAAAAGTATTTTTTTATATAAAATACATAGGAAAAAATTCTGTATCAACAGCTGCACCTCTTTACCCAACGAATCGATTGACCGAACGAATCGATTTGAAGAATTTTGACCGAGCTCTGGTTCCTGAGTTGCCTACATATCCCCGGTCTTACAGGAATTAGGACATATGTAGTTCGGAGTTCATCAACGGAATATGCCGATGGAGATTTTTCAAGAACGGGCGAGATATTCGGGTTGGGATGGATGGTTCAAGTCTAATAGGGCTGCAGGAACTGGCACGGGTCGCTCCTACTGAGACAGCCGTTTCTAGCCGGTTTACCTGCACATAAGCAATACATGTGTATATTGTGTGAAAATTTAAACATAATGCAAGTTCTCGTCGGACCATGAATGTTGTCTTTGGACGGTTAGGATGACGTCCTCAAACCATGACGTCCTGGCTATGAAGCGTATAATAAATGTTTCGCAATCTATGAAATGATATTCTCGGGCTATGAGAATGATTCCTTTGAACCATGATGCCTTTGAATAATGTTATGAAAGAGATAAAAAATGGGGTCCTCAGGCCATGGCATGGCGTTCTCGGGCTATGCAAATGGTGCCTTCGAACGATGACGCCTTCTGACAATTTGGCAATCTTTCAGCCCATGAAATTCAAAAGGCGGTGATCTTTCAGTCGATGCAAGATATGAATGAAGTGGTGATCTTTCAACCGATGCAAGATGTAAATAAAGTGGCGATATTTCAGTCAATGCAAGACATAAATAAAGTGGCAATATTTAAGCTATGTAAGACGTTAATAAATTGGTGATCTTTTAGCCATGCAAGATGTAAATGGAGTGGCGATCTTTCAGCCATGCAAGACGTAAATAAAGTGGCGATCTTTCAGTCATGCAAGATATAAATTAAGTGGTGATCTTTCAGCCATGCAAGATGGAGCTAGAGCTTAACCTCGGAAGGCAGGATAGTAGCCTTATACAATGCATGAATTCAGATGGAGACAGAGCTTAGTCTCGCAAGGTAGAATGGTAGCCTTATGCAATACAAGAAATTCATTTGGAGACAGAGCTTAGTCTCGGAAGGTAGAATGGTAGCCTTATCCAATACAAGAAATGAATATGGATATAAAGCTTAACCTCGGAAGGCAGAAAGGTAGCCTTATGCAATGCAGAGAAATGAAGATGGAGGTAGAGCTTAACCTAAGAAGGCAGAAAGGTAGCCTTATGCAGTGAAGAGAAATGCGGATGGAGGTAGAGCTTAACCTTAGAAGGCAGAAAGGTAGCCTTATGCAATGTAAAGAAATGCAGATGGAGGTAGAGCTTAACCTCAGAATGCAGAATAGTAGCCTTATGCAATGTAGAGAAATGCAGATGGAGGTAGAGCTTAACCTTGGAAAGCAAAAGGTTAGCCTTATGCAATGCAGAGAAATGCAAATGGAGGTAGAGCTTAACCTTGGAAGGCAGAATGGTAGCCTTATGCAATGTAGAGAAATGCAAATGGAGGTAGAGCTCAAACTGAGAAGGCAGAAAGGTAGTCTTATGCAATGCAGAGAAATGCATATAGAGGTACAGCTTCTCCTCGAAAGGCAGAAATATAGCCTTATGCAATGTAGAGAATAAAGGCGAATAGTAATAAAATCTCGTAGCCGATAGTTGATAGTTGATTGAGATATTGTAGCTATTGGGGATATCGTGTACGGGTATCAACTATTGATAGGTGATGGTTCTGAGAGTTGTATTCCTGAAAGTATGAGTGTATAAATGCATTCGATGATATGCGACTTGGGTGCCTGCACCCAAAGAAAAATCGTGAGTTCTGTAAAGGGGGAAGGTTAATTCGTATTCCCGTGGGCTTCGCTTGTCCGGCTCGACTCTATTTCAGTGATACTATAATTATAATTGGGGTAGCGTTACTAAACAAAGTGATTTTGATAATAATCATGCATGATTTAGCGAAAGTATAATATAAATAAGTAGCAAAGAATAGTTTTTTAGATGAATCGATGACTGCAACGTGGTTCAAGACATTGCAACCTCTCTTTCTCCGAAATTTTGAGGGTCCACCTCAAAATTCTACCGCATTTTACTAGGTTGGATGCTTGCGGTAGATGGCTGAAATCAACTTCAGAATTGTAAGGGTCCCCCTTAAAATTCTGTCCCAATTTCCAATTGCGGAGGAAATGAAAAACTTTTATTGAATTGTGACCGAACCCATAAGGCTGCCTACATATTCCCTCTTAAACGGGAATCAGTTCAAGCGTAGATCAAATTACATCATAAAGGAAATCATAAAAGTTACACATAGTATCGTTTTACTATATCTGAATTGATCGGCTTCAGCCAAACTTCTCCGTCCAATTCTACAAGTATGAGGGCTCCTCCTGTTAGAACCCGGTGAACCATGTACAGACCCTGCCAATTGGGAGAGAATTTCCTTTTGGCTTCATCTTGATGTGGGAAAAGTTTCTTTAACACCAGCTGTCCCAGTATGAATCGTCCGGGCTTGACTCTTTTGTTGAAGGCTCTAGACATTTTGTTCTGATAAAGTTGACCATGGCAAACTATGTTCATTATCTTCCTATCTATAAGAGCTAACTGCTCGTAGCGAGTCTTCACCGACTCTGCATCGTCGAGTTCTGCTTTTTGTATGATCCTTAAGGAAGGAATTTCTACCTCGGCGGGAAAGACCGCTTCTGTACCATAAACCAACATATAGGGAGTTGCCTCATTTGATGTGCGGACTATGGTGCAGTACCCAATAAAGCAAGTGATAGCTTCTCGTGCCACTGCATATGCTTCTCTATCATTTTCCTTAGTATCTTCTTGATATTCTTATTGGTGGCTTCTACGGCTCCGTTCATTTGAGGTTTGTAGGCTGTAGAATTCCTGTGTTTGATCTTGAAGGCTTCACACATGGATTGCATCAAGTCACTGTTGAGGTTGGAGCCATTATCAGTAATGATTGACTCTAGAATCCCGAATCGACAAACGATACGGTTGTGGACAAAGTCTACCACGACTTTCTTGGTCACTGCCGTATATGATGTTGTATCAACCCACTTGGTGAAATAATCAATTGCCACTAGAATAAACCTCTGCCCGTTTGATGCGGCAGGTTTGATTGGTCCAATACATCCATTCTCCAAGCGGTGAACGGCCACGACGAGCTCATTGCATTAAGCTCATTGGAGGTACCCTTATAATATCTGAATGTATCTAACATTGATGGCCCTTTCAGACATACTGGATGTAGTCTGTTTAGATAGTCATCCAAAAATAATTAGCCCGGAGTATATTCTTGGCTATGACAAAACCGTTCATATAGGGACCGCAAGTCCCAGCATGGATTTCTTCTAGCAGTTTAGATGCTTCCTTTGCGTTGAGGGTTTCTCCACTATGAAAGAAATTGTTGGATAACCATTGAAGTGCATGCTTCTGAGTAGGATTTTCAAGTTCTGGTATTCTCCTTTTGCCAAATATTCCTTGATATCATGAAACCCAAGGCTTTCCATTTGCTTTTTCTTTGACATGTGCATAGTAATCGGGCTGATCATGGATCTTTTCCGGAATAGGATCTACAAAGTTCTTATCCAGATGCCGTATCATGGATGATAGGGTAGTCAATGCATCGCCACACTCATTCTGGACCCTGGGAACATGCTGGAACTCTATCTTTGTGAACCTCTTCCTCAACTCCTGTACATGATGTAGATACGGGAGTTTCTTGGAGTTTTTGGTTGCCCATTCTTCGCGAACCTGATGTATAAGCAAGTCCGAATCCCTGATTACTAGTAACTCTTGGATGTTCATGTTAATGGTCATCTTCAGTCCCAAGATGCATGCTTCGTACTCGGCCATGTTGTTGGTGCATAAGAACCTGATCTTGGTAGAAACAGGATAATGCTGGCCGGCTTTTGATATTAGGACTGCTCCTATGCCAACTCCTTTGAAATCGTTGCTCTGTCGGAAAACATTCTCCAGCCATTATAGGAATCTGCAATATCTTCTCCTATGAATGATACTTCCTCGTCAGGAAATACGTCTTTAGGGGCTCATATTCTCCGTCCATGGGATTTTTAGCAAGATGATATGCCAATGCCTATCCTTTGATTGTTTTCTGAGTCGCATAGACTATTAATTCACTTAACATGATTTGCCACTTGACTAGCTTACCAGTAATCATGGGCTTCTGAAAGATGTTCTTCAATGGATCTATCTTTGATATGAGATATGTAGTATAGGCCCAGAAGTAGTGTCTCAACTTCTGAGCTACCCAAGTTAGAGCACAATAGGTGCGTTCCAACAGAGAATACCGGGCCTCATACGGGGTGAACTTCTTGCTAAGATAATAGATGGCCTGCTCTTTCCTCCCTAATTCATCATGCTGTCCCAAAATGCAATTGAATGCTCCATCCAATTCTGCAAGGTAGAGTAGCAGAGGTCTACCCAGCTCGGGCGGGACCAAAACTGGGAGCATTGACAGGTACTCCTTGATTCTACCGAAGGCTTTTTGACAGTCATCAGTCCATTTGGTAGCAGCGTCCTTCCTTCTTCAACATCTTGAAATTTGGCTCATAGATGACAGTAGATTGTGATATGGACCAACTAATGTAGTTAAGTCACCCCAAGAAGCTCATAACAATTTTCTTGTTCTTTGGTGGCGGTAACTATTGAATAACTTTGACCTTTGATGGACCCAACTCTATCCCTCGGCGACTTACAATGAACCTAAGTAGTTTTCCGGCAGGAACCCTAAATGCACATTTTGCGGGATTCAACTTCAAGTTGTACCTCCTTAGTCTGTTGAAAAACTTACTCAAATCTTCCATGTGATAAGTGGCTTTCTTGCACTTGAAGATAACATCATCTACATATACCTCGATCTCTTTGTGTGTCATGTTATGGAAAATGGTAGTCATGGACCTCGTGTAGGAGGCCCCATTATTCTTTTAACCAAATGATATCATATTGTAACAATTTATCCCCCACGGCATAATGAAAGCCATTTTCTCAGCGTCTTCCTCATCCATCCATATCTAATGATACCCAGTAAAACAATTCATAAATGATTATATCTCACGCTTGGCGCAGTTGTTGATCAGGATGTGTATATTTGGCAAGGAAAAGTCATCTATTGGATTGACACGGTTGAGGTCCCGGTAGTAAACACAGATTCTGACCTTCCCGTCCTTCTTCAGTACTAGCACAATATTGGCTAGCCATGTTGGATACACTACTACAGTGAGAACCTTAGCTTTGACTTGCTTGGTGACTTCTTCCTTGATTTTCAAACTTATGTCAGGCTTGAACTTTCTGAGCCTCTGCTTTATCAGTGGACATGTCAGATCAGTGGGCAATTTGTGTTCCACAATGGATGTACTCAAACCAGTCATGTCTTCATCCGACTAAGCAAATACGTCCTCATATTCCTTTAAAAATTCTGTGTACTCTTCCTTTTCTGATGGTTACAAATGAACACTAATGCGCATTTCTTTGACATTTTCTGCATGTCCCAGGTTAACAACCTCAGTCTCGTATTTGTTGGACTTAGGTCTATTTTCAAAATCCTCAACCTCTTTAACAACCTCTTCTGGTATTCCATCCTCATCTGAATCTATATCTGTTTGTTGTGTTGTTGCATTGCATGTCGGAATCATCGGTTCATCAAGATAAGTAATAGTAATGATGTGTAAATAAAGTGAATAAGAGAAAGTAATAAGAGTATGATTTAAAAGAAACTGAAGTGCTTTGATAGATTTCATAATGGTTTTTAACATTGGAGCTCTTATTTTGAAATTAAAAATGCGAAAAGAAAATCAACTAGCGAAAAAACAACAAATAATGTATGGTGCTTTGTTCAGCCTTGCTACCCCAAAGATTTTCGGACTCGGGTGGTTCTGATGGTCCAATTGTAAAGGCACACTCCTCGAGTCACGGCCTGTATGGAAGGGCCTTCCTCTCTCTCCTCCTCGAAAGTAACAGAACAGTCCATGTCATCCTCTTCCAAAACCAAACTCCTCTTCCCTGCCAGTGCTTCCTCTTCTTCTGACCCATATATAACATCGGCTGGCTAAAAAATTTGCTCCAAGTGAGGAATCAGCTGCTCCAGTGGATAATAAGGTCCGCACTATGGTGGTGACCATTCGTTGAACTCTCTCCAAGTGTACTCATATCTTAGACCGAAAGTGGTACCATGTTTCTTCAGTTGGACGGGTTTGGTGATTCCTTTGAGGTTTTTGCCAGGTTCATATCCGCTCTAGTTCAGTATGCTTTTAATTTTTTTGTCCCACCACTCGTTCTTATCAACGGTGTTGACTCGCTCGATGTGATGGTGGTCTCCCCACCTATCTTCCTTCTTCATCCGATTGTTGGGATGGTCTGACGACTGTATATGGGATTGCTACTGTCGCCGTGAATAATCACCTCTTGGTGATTCCATTCAAACTTCACTGCCTGATGTAGGGTTGATGTTATAGCCCCAGCGACATAAATCCACGGTCGCCCCAGAAGCAAGTTGTAGGATGGGGGTACGCCTATCACTTGAAAATCAACATCAGACCAAGTAGGCCCCATTTGCAGACATAAGCTAATTTCCCCAATAGTACACCTCTACTACCCGTCAAAAGCCTTAATGCTAATGGCCCCATCCTTGATTTTATGCAGCCTTTTCCTCAATGTCCTGAGTGTCACCAGCAGGTAGATGTTGAGATTGGACCCCCCATCGACAAGGATCCAGGTGATAAAATAATCCTAGTACTGCACAGTGATGTCCAATGCCTTGTTGTGACTCAATCCCTCCGGTAGTAACTCATCTTCATGGACAGTGATCTTGTGACTCTCTAATACCTGCCCCACCATGTTTGCCATTTCTCCTCCAGTGATGTTTCTCGGTACATATGCTTCACTCATAACTTTTAACAAGGCATTCTTGTGTGTATCGGAACTCTATAATAAAGCAATGATAGAAATCTGCGCCGATGTTTTGTTCAACTGATCAATGACTGAGTATTCCTTTTCTTGTATCTTTCTTCAGAGATCATCACGCCCAATTTCACTTATGGTCGGCCAACCAAAGGCTTGCTTGCTCGACTCAACTAAGTGTTCCAGAGTATAAACCCTGCCGGTCCTTATCATACCTTGTGCCACAACTGCTTCTTCGAACTTGGTTTTCCTTTTCCTTCTTGCCTCGGCTGTGTAATCCCATGGTATGGCTTTTGTGTGGAATACAGCTATGGCCAACATTGCTACTGGAATGGGTACCCTAGCTTTAGAAGGTAACACATCAACTTCGAATGTCGCATGTGCCTTTGGGGACCACCTCAATTGGTGTTGGCGTCTTTGCAGAGGAAGTTGCTTCAAACTCAAGTGGTATGGACATATTAACCTCGGCAACCCTAGAAGGCTGGATCTGTACCACAATCGGGTTAAGGGTGACTGTTGGTTTCTTTGGCTCGTCACCTTCTGCTACCAACCCAATCGATCCTTTGGGGTCCCAATAATCTTCTATCTCAATCATGGGAACACCTCCACCCTTGTGGTCCGGTAGAGGGTTATTGCCGATATTTGGAGCATGTTCCTTTGCCACGATGAGCTTGTTGTCAATCAAAGCTTGGATCTTATTCTTCAGAGAGCGGCACTCATCAATGGTATGCTCTTTCATGCCGGAATAGTATGCACAGATTTTGTTTAGGTTGACCCATTAGGAAAGATTTTTGGGGGTTATGGCAGGGATGGTGACATAACTAACAGCTTTGAGCCTTTCATACAGCTAGTCAATTGGGTCGACAATGGTGGTATACCATTTGGGAGGTTTGCGGTCGAAATTTGGTCAGGGCCTAGGAAAGTTTTGGCGATGGGGGAGGGATTGATACTGGGCTTGTTGGGTGTTGTAGGCTTAGTAGACGTGTACGAGTACTGAGTATCTGGATGAAGTAGACTAATATGTGGGTGGTGGAGGTGATTGGTAAGTAGGTGGTAAATCTTGGTAAGAGGGCGATGGTGCTTGATAATTTGGGGTAGGTTGATATATGAGTGGAGATATTGGGTAGGGTTGGTACTTGATTGGGGTTTTTGTTCTCTGTGCAACCATCACAGTGCTCGCGTCCCTTTTCTTGGATGCGCCACCAGACTGTAGAGCCTTGTTGGTAGCCTGCAAAGCTTCAAGGTTTGTGACCATACCACTTTTAATACCTTCCTCGATCCTCTCCCCTAGCTTCATGATGTCAGAAAATTTCTAGCTTTCAGTCAACATCAACCTTTCATAGTATTGTGGGTCTTGAGCTCGGATGAAAAACCTGTTCATTTGTTCTTCTTCTAAAGTCGGTCTGACTTTAGCAGCTTCTGATCTCCAACGAGTAGCATACTCGCTGAATGTTTCCGCATGTTTCTTCTTTAAGTTCTGGATGTAGAACACATCTGGCACATTTTCTGTATTGAACCTGAACTTTCCAATGAAATCAGATGCCATACTAACCAAGTTTGACCACTTCTTTGGGTCTTGGCTAATGTACCAAGACGGAGCATCTCCTTTCAGACTTCTCATAAAAAGCTTTATGCGAATCTTTTCGTCCTTTCCTACTCCGACTAGCTTGTCGCAGTATGTCCTCAGATGAACTCTTGGGTCCCCGGTGCCGTCAAACATCTCGAACTTAGGAGGTTTGTACCCCTCGGGCAGTTCGACATCTGGTTGTATGCAAAGGTATTCGTAGTTCAATCCCTCAATCCCCCAATCCCCTTGCTTCCTTCAATACCCTGAATTCTCTAGTCAGCCTCTTGAGCTCTTCTGGCAGATTCTTAATAAGCGAATCTTTATCATCAGACTCAGATGTGTTTGCAATGGGTTGAGTAGGATGTGGCACAGTTTCCACATAGATATGGGTGTTATGGCGAGGATGAAAATGGTCATTTGTGGAGTTCACATGTTCCGGGATGAGCAGTGGAGTATCATTGAATGCGTGGTAAGTGATGCAGTGGTGGTGTGGTTTCAGGATGTTTTGTAAAGGTGTGGGGTTTTGGGTGATAGGAAAGTTGACATTTGGGGTGGTGAGGGAAAACGACAAGCTTGACAAGTTCCGAACTTAGTCCAGTTCTTCTTGAAATTTCAACAACGTCTGCTCGAATTTGGATGCACTTTCCTTGGAAACTTGAATACCCTAAGTAATCTCTACCCATCATACCTTGGTGTTGCTCAAATCTTCCGTTTTTCCTTGTTCCTGTTTCTGAGGGGACTAGGAGAAGGAGTGGGTGGAGGGCCCTTGGATCTTGTGGAGTATGCCGATGATGCCAAAGTGTACGAACTAACCTTTGGGGGGGGGGGGGGGGGGAGTAAAACAAAAGTAAAAACAAAAAGGTAGCAAGTTAGTGCAGATTATAAAAAGATATTACAATATTTAAACACATAGTGCGAGAATGTAAACCGTGTCCTAATTTGGGAGCCTCGTTGTGCCCAAGGTAAGCCTAGTGACAAATTGATTTGAATAACTTATAATGCAAAATGCCTCATTTTATTGATAAAAATAAGATGAATCCCAAAAAGACACTAGAATAGCAGAAGATAAAATGTCATTAATGGCTATTGGCCTTATCTATATATTATTAAAAGGAGAGGATAAAGCTATTTCCTTAAGCCAAGTGGCAGCATAAAAAAGCAACATGGCAAACTTAGTTACTAATTAGTTTTTAGTTAATAATTAGTCATTAGTTATTATACTTGTATTTAAATATCTATAAAATTGAAAATAATAAATAATAAAAACTACCATATATATATATATATATAGGTCACTTTTTCAAGTTAGAGTTTTAAAATAAAAATTACTATTTCAAATTGGGGAGTAGTTTCAAGTTGGAGTTTTATAATTGTTTTAAAAAAATAAAGCAATAGAAAACATTTGATTCAAATTGTGGAGTAGTTTCTTTTTAATATTCTATATATCTTCTATATATTATTAACAGGAGAGAATAAAGCCCTCTCTTTATGCCAAGTGGTAGCCTAGAAAAAACCCTTATGGAATAATCTATATCTATCTATATATTATTAAAATGAGAAGATAAAGCCATCTCCTTAAGCCAAGTGGCAGAATAAAAAAAGTCACATGGCATAATTAGTTACTAATTTATTTTTTAGTTAATAATTAGTAATTATATTTGAATATAAATAACTATAAAAATGAAAATAATATATAAATACATACATATATATATATATACATACATATAAATATATATATAAATAAATAAATAAATAAATATATATATATATATATATATATATATATATATATATATATATATATATATATATATATTTATATATATGTATGTATGTATGTATGTATGTATGTATATTGGTTACTTTTTCAAGTTGGAGTTTTAAAATAAAAAATAAAATAAAAATATAAAAGTTACCATTTCAAATTAGGGAGTAGTTTCAAGTTGGAGCTTTATAATTCTTTTTGAAAAATAAAGCAATAAAAAACTTTTGATTCAAATTGTGGAGTATTTTCTTTATAATATTCTATATTCAATATATATCTTCTATATCTATATATTATTAAAAGGAGAGGATAAAGTCATCTCCTTAAATAAAGTGGCAGCATAAAAAAAACAACATGGCATAATTAGTTACTCATTAATTTTTTAGTTAATAATTAGTTATTAGTTATTATATTTGAATTTAAATATCTATAAAAATGAAAATAATAAAAACTAAAAAACTATATATATATATATATATATATATATATATATATATATATATATATATATATATATATATATCTATATATATATTATTTACTTTTTCCAGTTGGAGTTATAAAATAAACATAAAATGTAAACAGTACAAATTACCATTTCAAATTGGGGAGTAGTTTCAAGTTGGAGTTTTATAATTGTTTAAAAAAAATAAAGCAATAAAAAACATTTGATTCAAATTGTGGAGTAGTTTCTTTTTCATATTCTATTTTCTATATATATATATATATATATATATATATATATATATATATATATATATATATATATATATATATATATATATATATATATATATATATATATATATATATTCTATATCTATATATTATTAAAAGGAGAGGACAAAGTCATCTCCTTAAGCCAAGTGACAGCATAAAAAAGCCACATAGCATAATTAGTTACTAATTAATTTTTTAGTTAATAATTAGTTATTAGTTATTATATTTGAATTCAAATATCTATAAAAATGAAAAAATAAAAAATAAAAACTATCATATATATATATATATATATATATATATATATATATATATATATATTTCAAGTTGGAGTTTGAAATAAAAAATGAAATTAAAAAATAAAATTTACCATTTCAAATTGGGGAGTAGTTTCAAGTTGGAGTTTTACAATTATTTTTAAAAAATAAATTAATAAAAAACTTTTGATTCAAATTGTGGAGTAGTTTCTTTTTGATACTCTATATTCTATATATCTTCTATATATTATTAAAATGAGAGAATAAAGCCCTCTCCTTATGCCAAGTGATAAACTAGAAAAAAAACCTTATGGAATAATTAGTTAATTACAAAGAAATTGTGTATTAAAAATCAATAAAAAAATTTACTACCTAAATTAACTACTAAAACATGAGGGGGAGTTGGTTTAGATTAGGTAATTTTTTATTTCATTTTTTCAAAACATTCTCTTTTTTATTTTTTGAAGTAGAAAGTGCATTTATTCATTAAAATTCAAACAATATTATTGAGAAAAATATAATAAAATTTAAAATAAAAAATATATATTTTCAAGAGTAATAAAATATATATCTTCTATTATATTACAAAAAAAAACAAAAATATTAAACAAGCAATATGCTAATATTATATCTATATATTATTAAAAGCCAAAGAAAAAGGTACCTCATTAATACAAGTGGTAGCATAGATAAAATCCACATGGCATAATTAGTTAATAATAAAAATATATTTATTAAAAATTAACCAAGAAATTAACTACCTAAATTAATTATTCAAATATCAGTGAGAGTTGGGTATATCGTATTGGCAAATAAAATGATAGTTGAGATTTATTAAAGCAATACGGTCTAATAGGATCAAATAATTTAATTATTTTTTTAATATTGGCCGCACATCGCGCGAATAGGACGACTAGTTACATTTAAAGCAAAAGAAAACGAAACCCTAACTACTTGGTCCCAGAAGGACCTTTTCCAGACTCGGCATCTCGGTTCTCTGGCATTAGCAGACCCGGAGTTTCCTACAGTATACCAGCCATTCCTCCTATTTTCCTCTAGTAGGGGTGTCATCTCAATCCCCTCGAAGCGAAACACATACCTATCGCAATCCCAAAATAGGGTGGAAGCTTCATTGATTTTGTTGTTGGGTTGGATTTACAAAAGGGAAGGTAGATTCACCAAGTGTTTTTTGACAATGGTCTGATCACTGGAATGAAGATCTTCCAACCAATTTAGCAATTTTGGGTGAATGTTGGTGACCATGCCGAATCTGAGGACTTCGTGCCTCATTTATGCAAAACAAAGGGGTTAGGCTTTTACCCCCACCCGAATGGACTTTTAAATACCAATAATTAGGATAAACTGTATTTAGTTCTCCAAATAAATGCACAGAACATGGTAGTGCCCGTTTGGGTTCCAAGGAAACCCAGTGGACTTTGGACAAGGCTATCTTATAGAGTCGTTATGTGGACAACATAACTGACTCGACTAGGTTTTGATAGTGATGCATGCACAATTGGATAGAGTAGGGTTTCTATGAGGTATTAGACTAGTACCCTTGAGCGGACAACTCAAGAGGGAAAGGCACGGAACCGTCAACTATACTGTTGATCGACTGGTTTTACCGCAAATACGCCTTTGCCAAATTTAGGGGGTTATAATATCGGAAGAGCGCAACCACACATTATAAGCATTCTATGGTGTTTTGTTTGGCATGAGTGAAATATCATGTTGAATATGCACTTACAAGAATTAAACAATTTGTCATGTATTTGGACGTTTATAAGGTAATAATTATAATAATTGCTCATAATATATAACAATATTAAAGGAAAGTGGTAAAGAAAGCATTAAAGAAAAGAAACAAAGAGCCAAGTCAGTTTCGTCGTAAAAGAAAGAATTAAATACTTAAAGGCCTTAAATAAATGCATATAAAGAACCATAAAATTACAAATAGCATAAAATGGTAGAAGCCTAAAGGAATCCCCAACAGAGTCACCATGCTGTCGACGCCTCTATTTTCTAAAGCGAAATTGGGTTTATGATATTTGGGAGGACACTCATTCCCTTTCGGGAATTGGGTTCTTGAATTGAAGAGCCGCCACCTAATGATTGAGTGCATTAGGACACCAAGAGGTTTTTTTATTTTAGAAACCAGAGTTTGGGTAAGGGATAGAAATTATCTTGAGGGGAAGGTGTTAGACACCTCCAAGATCCACTAGTGTGGTTCCCAGCCATGCTACAATTGTGACCTTAAGTACAAACAACAAATAAGCAAATAAGGGTTTCAAAGATGAGGGGGTGTCACATTGTGATTGCAAATAAGTTAAAATTTGAAGAAACGTGGAGTCTGAAATTTGAGAAATGAGTTTTGAAATTTTTGAAAGTAACAAAATAAACAAGGGAAAGGAGGTCCTAGGTTTACAAATAATATGAATCACGTCAATGCAATATCTGGTAATCACTCCTTGGAAGAGGGGTTACACGTGGTATTAGCGCAGCGGTCATCATATCCATATCTACCCTTCCCACCTCGTTAAGCTATTAAAGCGCGGAATAGTTTCGTTACTTATTGCATGATATTACCCATCCCAATCCTATCTGTCCCGGAGGCATTTGGGACTACTAGTCCTAAAGAGAAGGGAGATTTGGCTTTTCAGAGTTTAAAAGGATAAAATTCTTGGGCGATAATCAAAACATATAGGGTAGATATAAGCAAACACATATTAGTTTAAAGGCTCAAACAAGCCTCCTAACTTAAAGAATCAAATTGTTTAGCATGACTTACATATATTGGTTATGGTCTATATTTAATTTAAAGCGTCAAGACAGGCTTATTCATCACATATTTCTCAGATAAAAATTCCAAATTAGGCCTACCCTTGGTTGTAATTATCGGATTAATTACTTAATGGCTTTACTAGGTGACACCTATAGGTATGACATCAAACAATGTAGAAGTATATTGTCTTTAAAGAAGGCTTGCTGATTATAGAAAATACATAAGTTCTACAGATATTGAGTAACGTTACTACTATTTTTAGACTTGTAGACGATTCAGATTCAGTTGATTACCCCTATAAACATGCTTTCTAAGCGTGATTGGTTTTAAAACATTTATAGAAATGCAAGTACAATAGGCATGGTATCTGGAATGCAATTTGTGATTTAACCCTATAAACTGTTTGCCTAGTGATATGTGTTTATGCAAAATTTAAGAGATCCTATAGATAGGTTATTTATATGATACAAAAGTGTAGGAGCCTATTGTCAGGGTATCTATATGAGTGCAGAACCTTAAAGACATGGTATCTATATATGCAGAAATGCAGAAACCTGAGGGCATGATTTCTAAATAAATGCAGAATTGCGGAAACCTGTAGGCATGATTTCTAAATAAATACATAAGTGCAGAAACTTGTAGGCATGATTTCTAAATAATAACACCTATGAGCATGTTGTCTACCCTTTGCATTCATGAGAACCCCTCCCTTTACCACTAATAACCCATAAGTTACTAAATTATTACAGACCAAAATGAATCAAGAAAAAATAAAATTACATGAAAAATTAAGCTACAACCAATGAGCCTAATTCAGATCAAGGGCTAAATGAGATGAACCAACTTCAAAGATCATATTTTCAAAGCCTTTCTCTTATTTGGGAAGTGTCAAAGTTCCCTAAGAGTCTCAGGTGGACTCTCGGCAGTGCTTACACCCAAATATATTACAGAATTAAGTTATAGTACAGTATGAAAAGACCAGCCCTCAAATGTTCATGTTCAGAGGGAGCTCAAGCTCCCAAAGCAATGCTCATAGGAGGGGGGCAGAACTTAGAATCTAAGAGAGAGTGCAAGTGCAGAAGGGAATTCACAGGAGGAAACCAAGACAGGCTAGTGGTCATACCCAGCAATTAATAGTGTTGGCACATCCTAACCATCCTATTACGCACATTGTTTGGGAGTTAGGATCCTTTACAAGATCAAGCCCATACATGAGCAACAATTTGGATGCTTTCATGCCTGAGCTTTTAACTTAAACATATAGAGCGAATAAGGGTATGTGGAATTCACACAGCAACAGATGCAAGGTAAACAATATATTCAATACTGAACATAAACAGCAAAGTAGACAAGAATATTGAAACTGTAAAGTAAACACATAAGGGTGATGCTGAAAAGCTAAATTAGAACATACCAGTTTCAGAAACAAGAAGAGAAGAGCAGTAGTAAAGCCAAATTGCAAACACATAGCCAGAGTATCTCAGAAGAGAGTAGAATATTTAGTGAGTAATATGCGTTAGAGTATTGAACTCAAGGTGTGTGTGTAAAAGTATTGAATTGGAAGTGTGTCAAAGTGCAGAAGGGTCGTGCCCCTTTTATAGTGCAGAAAGCAGGTGAGAAAAGGTAAGAAAATAGTTTTGAAATCAATCTTCCTTTAATTAAGGGATTTTGATTTCAAACGGGTAAAAGGCAATTAAGGAAAGAGCTGATCAAAATCTTTTCCAAAGTATCACAAGAAGGGTAAATACACAGAAGTTTATTTAAGGCAAAAGTCCAGTGGTACATGGTCTGTGAGAATAATGAAAGGGAATAAATCAAACAGCTAGTACAAATCAAAATTGCAGGCTTTGTTCGAATGAACCAATTCAGGAAAAGTGAAGAAAGGGTTTTAATTTAATGAAAATCAATAGCAATCAATCAAACATAGAGATTATGAATCCAATCATGTGTTGGGAAAAACCCTTTTTGAAGAAAGAATTCCTCATATATAAAGCATACAGACATATCAAACAAGAAAAAGTTGTCCTGCTAATTAAAAAAGACTAGCATAGAAAGGTTCGGGGTCATAAAATAGAGGTTCAAATTCAGTTTATAGACTCAGAATAAGTATGAGAGTACAAGGTTCTAAAGTAGAACCTAAGTCCAACAGCAAATCAAACTTGCCCCGAAAATCCCAAATCCTAGGGTTTTCAACTCGAATCAGATACAGATACGAGACGGCAAGCCATAGAAAAAGGCTCAAAGGTCTCTTTTAGAGACTTATGAGAAATAAACATATATGATAGCAGGTTTGAAACTACAAAGAAAGAAAGAAGATTTAAAGTATAAAGAACATGTATTTTAGGAAAAGCTCGGAACTTAAGCAAGTTTAGAAGATAAAAGAAGTGATATAAGCTTAAGAAACAATAGATGAAACATGTTTATAACTCCAATAGAACTTTAATAGAAGCAAACAAAACTTAAGAACTCAATAGGAAATACATACAATAGAAGAATACTAAAAAGTATAGACATGCGAGCCTAGTCTAGAGGCACAGCAGAATACAAAAGTACAGAAGAGTCATGTATAGTAGAAAGAAAACAGAAGAACAACACATGCGTGGTAGAAAAGAAAACACACAAGCATAATATAGATAAACACACAAAAATAAAAGAAAAGGAAGAATCAGAAAAGCATTTTGAAGCCCTTTTAGAAACCCTAAATTGAAGAGAAGCAATTTTTGAAAGAAAAAATTGGGGAAATCAACTTTAAAATCCAGTAGAACACATATATAGCATAG
Source organism: Nicotiana benthamiana (assembly GCA_034376525.1). Taxonomy (NCBI): domain Eukaryota; kingdom Viridiplantae; phylum Streptophyta; class Magnoliopsida; order Solanales; family Solanaceae; genus Nicotiana; species Nicotiana benthamiana. Next base: position 21,762,853 of record CM067341.1, read on the forward strand.
ATCTAAGAAAACAAACAGAGAAGAACCTCGAATAGATTAGGGTTTCGAAGAAATTCTAGAGATGAGAAAGGCTTGGAAGAAAGTCTGATCTTGAGTCAGATGAGTCCGAATCAGGCTCTTAATGCTTTGGATACGCCGGAGCATGCCAGAGAGGCTATAGAACTATAGATATGAGAAGATCTGAAAGAGAACCATCAAAGTCAGACCTCAAAATTTTGGACACCCAAGGTTTAATGGTGGAGGAGGGGGGTGAGTAAAGGCCGTCCATGGCCTGAGAAGCTATAGATTCCAGTAAAGTGGGGGTTGAGAACGGGTGAGAGAGGCTAGGGTTTCAGGAACCATCGAGAGCGTTTGAGAGACGAAGGGATTCAAAGGCGTATGATTAGGTAAAAGTGATTAGGGTTAGGAGTGTTCGGGAAATTAAAAAGAAAAGGGGGAATTATGGCCGTTGATCAAAATGATCAACGGCTTGGATCAAAAGGGAAGTCGTGCGGGTTTAAATTGGATCATGGGCGAGTAGTTTAGGATTTGGGTCCGGTCCATTTGAATTTGAAATTGGGGTTTAATGAGGGGTCAATTGGGGCTAAAATTGAAATGAAATATGGCTCACTTTTAAATAGCCACTTTTCCCTTTTATTTTATAAACTACTAAAAAATAATTTTGAAATTAAATTAAAAGTAATAGATCAGTAAATAATATATAGATATTAATTTAAAAATATTGGAACCAATTTTACAATTATAAAATGCTACTAATCGTAAAATGGGCTAAAATTACAATTATATGCAATTTAGCATTTAAAATGCCAAATAAATTTGTAAAAATATATTAAACTTACCTTAGCTATATTTTGTATAAATATAGGAATAAAACAATTATCCACCAAAATTGATAATTTTGGGAATAATTATTGGTTTTTATTCTGCTAAAATGAGCAATAAATTAATTTTTAAAACTTTTAAAAATAGGTGAAAAATACCCAAAACACACGGGCATACTTATATATGCATATACATAATATACTTAAAGTATTTTGTATGTAAAATATATAGGAAAAAGTTGGGTATCAACAAGATGGAATGTAAAGCTTTTAAATTAAATAATTTATCTTTGTGCTCTTTAATATTTCAATTGTTTTAAATATATCACTATACATTGCTTATCCAATTTTTTCATTTGAATTACTTGAACTGGTAATTTCTAAAAATCTGTGTACACGGTCGGATCAAGTAGCCCAACTTTGAAGTCTTGAATTAGGGCTGTGAATTCGAGTCTGGGCGACTCGAAGTGGGGGTCGGACCCAGCTAAAGGACACACACTTCAAGGGAGCAGATCGAAGGACAGACACGACCTACTATTGGGAAGAAGAAACCCCATCCTAATTATATGATTCATGGAGCTATCACGGAGAAAGAAGAAGAAACGAAGGAGATGAAGAAGAAGAATAAAGTAGAGATAAAGAAAAAGAGTAAAGTGGTCCACTGAGAAGACCTCGATATAATTGATGTTGTCTGAGCATTTTTTAGACACATAGCTGGGCCTACCAGGTTATTCGGATTTTCACAATATTTTAGAGTTTGGGTTATTTAGTGTTGGGCCAGCTAAAGGTGAAGCCATATTTTATTTTTATCATTCTTTTATTATTGTAAGTAGCACGTGAGTAGTTATAAAACAACCAATAGAATAGAGATAATTGTATAGGTGGTTATTTCTTAGATTCCTCTTGTTGTAGATAAATAGTACAGTTTACAGTGTTGATTTCATTAAATATAGAAAATACACGATATTTTCTCAAAATCAGATTTCTTTACTTCTTTCATGATAGAAAAGCAGTGAGCTTGATCCAACAGTTCATCCATCAAAATTTTTTTACATCAGAAGTCAATCTCAAATCAGTAGCCTAAGATGGTTGAAACAACTATAACTCCTACTGCTGAAGCAAGTAACATTGCCAAATCTGTATCCTATGATGCTAATCATCCCTATCATCTCAGCAGTTCTGAATCGCTTGGAATGACCTTAGTGAATCTCTGTGTTTGAAGGAAGACGATATCCATGATGAATAAGATACATTCTCCTGTTTTTATCAGCCAAGAAAAAGCTTGGTTTTATCAGTGGAGGCTGTCAACCTCCAGATCTGAGGTCCCCATCGTATGAGTAGTGGAGTTGTATGAATGACATGGTCATCTCTCGGATCCTAAATGCTCCTTCAAAGGACATTGCAAATAGCGTGATCTACTCCAAGACTGCAAAAGACCTTTGGGACAGTCTTGAGCAAAGATTTGGAAGATCAAATGGAGCCAAGATATATCATCTGCAAAAGGAATTATCAGGATTAGCACAAGAAAATTGTGACATTGCAGGATACTTTACTAAGGTCAAGAGATTATGAGATGAATTAGATGCCTTGAATGCTATCATATGATGTTATTGTGTTTGTGTTTGTGAAGGAAAGGCAAAGCTAACAAAATCCCTGGAAGATCAGAGATTGATTTAATTCCTAATGGGTCTAAATGAAACCTATGCTCAGGAAAGATTGAACATTCTTATGATAAACCCTCTAAGAAATCAAAGAGAAGTTTATGCTAATGCAACATTCAATTCTCAATCAGTGTTATTCATGGTAACAAGAGAAGACAAGCAACCTAATGCACAATTTTAAACTGACTTTGTAGCTTTCATCAGCACATGACAAGGCAAGGAGTTTCAAAGAAGTAGAAATCAAGCACAGAGAGGAGGAGGCATAAGGCCTAAGTTCAACAACACAAGGCAGAGGTTTGCTAGCCTCAACAGAAATTCAAAGGGAGGAATAAGTATAATCCAAATGTAACTTGTTCTTATTGTGGAAAAACAGGACATTCTCAAGAAGACTGCTATAGGATCATTGGTTTCCCAGAAGATTTGAGTTTACAAATCAGAAATGGTATCGGAATCAGATCAAAGGAAATGCAGTACTAACACATGAAGAACATGAAGGGTTAGCAGGACAAAATAATGAACACAACAACAATTTTGGCCAGCAACTCAGCAAGGAACATGTAGCAGAAATGATGCAGATGTATAAGCAGTCAAAGCTAACACATGGAGGAAATAATAGGATCAATGCTAATGCAGTTGCTGGTACAATTCTAAAATATTCAAGTTAAGTATTACTACTCTAAAATCAGACACCTGGATCATTGATTCAGGTGCCTTAGAGCAAATGTGTTTTGACCAAATTCTTTCTTATTTTTAACTCCTCTCCCAGCACCTTTAAATATCAAGTTTCCTAATGTTTCAAGGTAATTGTTTCCCATATAGGAAGTATCTCTATTTTGCCTTGTCATACTCTGAACAATGTATTGCATGTTATAGAGTTCAAATAAAATTTTTTATCAGTTCATAGATTTTGTCTTTAATTCAAATATGATGTATTGTTCAAATATGCTGGGTGTGTGTTGCAGGGCCTTTCAATAAAGAGTTCTCAAGCTTTTGGTGAAGTTAGAGAGGGACTCTATCTATTGGAACCAAATAGTGTCAAGTCTAAGGGTGTTTTTAGTAATGATGTATTTTCAATTCCAAAAGGAAGCAATTCCATTTCAAAGTCAGTTTCCTTTTCTAGTTCAATTCAAGCTAATGTTGCTATTGATTTTATGCTTTGGTATGTAAGGTTGGGACACCTCCCAATTTCAACAATGAAAGTTTAGAATTTCTTCGTTGTAAACCAGATTCTGCTTTTCTCTGTGATGTTCGTCCTAGGGCTAAAAAAACTAGAAATCCTTTTAATGTTAGTACAATAAGGTCCAAAAAAATATTTAAACTCATTCATGTTGACACATTGGGACCCTATAGCTCAAAAACCTACAACGGTTTCAGATATTTTCTAACTATAGTAGAGGAACATGGACATTCTTATTAAATACAAAGAGTAATGCTTTTTCTATGCTGAAAATTTTTCTGTCTCTGGTTGAAAGGAAATTCAATGTAAAGGTGAAAATCTTAACGTCTGACAATGCACTAGAATTGGGAAACGGAACACAAGAGGCAGCTTATCTTTCCTCTCAAGGAATTCTACTCCAATTGTCTTGTGTAACAACTCCTCAACAAAATGACATTGTTGAGAGAAAACATAGATACCTCTTAAAATTGCAAGGGGTTTGATGTTTTAACCTAAACTGCCTATGAAATATTAAGGGGAGTCTATCCTAATTGCTACACACCTCATTAATAGGATGCCTTCTAGTGTACTCAATGGAAAGATACCATATGAGGTTTTGTTTCAAAAAAATCCTAAGTATGATTACTTGAGGAATTTTGGTTGTCTTTGTTATGCTTCAAAACTGGCTCAAGGAAGAGGAAAATTTTATGAGAGGGCAACAACTTGTGTCTTACTTGGGTATCCCCTCCATTAGAAGGGGTACAAGTTGTTGGAATTGAAAACATAAAAGGTATTTGTGTCAAGGGATGTGAAATTCCATGAATCACATTTCCCCTTTGTTGAAAACAAGTCTTCATACCAACCCATATTCCCAAATCCAACTCTCACCACAAAACCTACACATCCACAACCATCAAATAATCAAATCTTACCCATTCTTTTAGAGCCTGAGAATTTTGGCAGTTTTTCCTCACCTTCATCTCCACATACTTGTATTCAACAGTTTCTCTCACAACAGTCTCCTAGTCCAGCCTCATTTCAACCTATCCTAGACACATCACATATCACCTCACCTACCCAAACTCCCCAATAGCCCACACCAATGAGAAGATCATAAAGGGTATCTAATCAAACAATTTACTTGAAGGACTATGTGTGCAGCAACATCATGTTCTCATGTGGAAACTGCTTGTTTCAATCAACCAAGTAAACCTAGATAATACTATTTTTCCTTCGTATTACCTAATAATCAACACATCATGCAGTCTATTTCTACACTCACAAACCTACCACTTTTTCTCAAGCTTGTCAATATCCAGGTTGGATAGAGGCAATGGAAATATAAATCAAGGCCCTAGAAGACAAGAACACTTGGGATGTGGTTGAATTGCCTAAAGGAAAAAGAGCTCTACCTTTCAAGTGGGTATATAAGGTAAAGAACCTCTCAGATGGAAGGCTTGAAAGATTGAAGACCACTAGACTATAGTGAGACTTTTTCACCAGTTGTGAAAATGAAAACTATAAGGTGTTTGCTCACTATATGAGCCAAGAGAAATTAGAATGTCTCTTAGTTGGATGTATATAATGCATTATTGCATGGAGATATTCAGGAAGAGGTATATATGAAATTTCCCTTAGGTGTTACCCCTCCTAGTCCTAAACATGTATGTCTTCTCAAAAAATCATTGTATAGTTTGAAGCAAGCTTCTAGGCAATGGTATGCCAGGCTTGCTGAAGCTTTGAGTTTTAAAGGATATTCATCATCATTAAATGATTATTCTTTATTCTTTAAATTTATGGGAAAGCTAATGGGAATGGTGAATAAAATCATCAATATCAAATGTTTTCTCAATACTGAATTCAAGGTCAAAAATCTAGGCAATATACATTATTTTCTAGACCAGTTAGCTCTCCCCTGGATTCCTATTCCAAGCTTGACATTGATGATGGATGACCTTTGGAAAATCCCACAGTCTTTCGTCATTTGGTTCGAAAGTTGAATTACTTGACCAATACTCTACCAGGCCTTTCGTTTGCAGTTCTTTCTCTCAGTCAGTACATGCAGAGGCCCTATATTTCTCTTTTCAATGTGCATTGAGAGTTTTGAAGTATTTGAGTGTAGATTCGGTTAGAGTATTCTTCTTTCAGTTGCACCATCCTTATCTCTGCTTGCATTCTGCGATGCAGATTAGGCTTCTTGTAAGGAATCCAGAAGATCTGTCAGTGGATATTTCATCACACTTGGAGAAGCACCTATTTCCTGGAAGTCAAAGAAACAAGTATCAATAGCTTTGTCATCACCAAAGGCGAAATACAGATCTACGAGACGAGTTATAATAGAACTTACTTGGCTTGTTCGACTCCTTGAAGATCTTTTTGCACCAGTGGCTCTTCCCATTCCACTTCATTCTGATTGCAAAGCAGCTATCCATATCACTCTTAATCCTATTTTTTCATGAACGAATAAAAAATGTGGAGATCGATTGTTATTTTGTCCGTCAACAATTGCTCTCTGGGCTAATCAGTATGTCTTTTGTTCCTTCTAAAGAACAATTGTCGGATCTCTTCACTAAGCCACTTTCAGGGGTTTCTCATTCACATATTTTGAGCAAGTTAGGGATCACAAGGTTACCCTCTAACTTGAGGGGGGGATGTTGAGAAGAAGAAACCCCATCCTAATTATATGATTCATGGAGCTATCGAGGAGAAAAAAGAAGAAACGAAGGACATGAAGAAGAAGAAGAAAGTAGAAATGAAGAAGAAGAGTAAAGTGGTCCACTGAGAAGACTTCAATATAATTGATGTTGTCCGAACATCTTTTGGACACACAGATGGGCCTACCGGGTTATTGGTCTTTTCACAATATTTTAGAGTTTGAGTTATTTCGTGTTGGGCCAGCTGAAGATGAAGTCATATTTTATTTTTACACATGCTTTTATTATATAAACAGCATGTGAGTAGTTATAGAATAACCAATAGAATAAAGACAAGTATATAGATGGTTATTTCTTAGATTCCTTTTGCTGTAGATAAGTAGTACACTGTACAGTGCTGATTTCATTCAATATAGAAAATACACGATATTTTCTCAAAATCAGATTTCTTCAATTCTTTCACCTACGTCCATGACAGTACAATCTCGAAGGCACTCAAGAAAGAGCAGGAATTTCTCAAGGACACGTGCATCAAGGCGTAAATTAAAGGATTAATTTGTACGAAATAGTACTGGTTCGTACTAGATTGTTATAGTACACCCGTACCTATAAAATTCTTTACCACGATTAGGAATGTACTATATTTGGGGTGGGGGTGGGGGGGGGGGAGGGGAGGGATTTCTCCTTGTATATAAAGGGGATCTCAATCATTTGTAAAGAATCTCATTCACTATAATAGAACATTCTACTCTATTTTTCTCGTTTACCGTGCTCAACATTTGTTCTTCAGATTTAGTATCTTTACTTTATTGTATATCCTTTATTGCTCTAAGCTCACCTCGAGGCCCATGAAATAATCGAGCTCGATGTCTTTTTGTTCTAACAATAGTGGTTTGGTTCATTATTTTTTCTTACTTAAATTTAATATTATTTCTACACTCACTAGTATTGAAATAAATCACATATCTTTAAAATCACAAATTATATTTAATTGTTACTTACATTTTTTGAAGTAAATACTCCGATGCACAAAAAATACTTGAGGTAAAAAAAGGAACTCAAAGATCATAATTTTCAATATTTTAAGAATAAATATAAATATGCTATTAGAAATAGTAAATTTCAAATAAAAATATATAAATGCTACACATATATTGCCTTGTAAAACTATAGGCATCATTTAAGTAGGACTTTAAGTAGCACTTATAAATGCAGCTCAAAAATTAAATTTTCAAAGCAAAATATGATTTACAAATCGCATTTTCAAATTGCGACATAATAAATTACGACTTATAAATCACATTTATAAGTTGAATATGTCACAATATTATAATGTGGCCGTAAATGATATTGAACCGCATTTTTAAATTGCGACTTATAAATCACAACTTTTAAATGCGATTTATAAATCTATCATATAAATTGAACCCCAATTGTTTATATATCACAAAATTAAAATAAGACTAATATATCGCGCTTTCAAATGCAATTTTATAAGGGCTTGTTTGGACAAAAAAATATTTAATATTTTTCAAAAATTATTATTTGGCTATAAAATTTTTAATTTTTACATAAAAATAAATTTTAGAATTTTTTGAAAAATTTTAAAATTTTAAAAAATTAACTTTTTAAATTTTTACTCATGTCCCTCACCAAACTTCGAAAACAACCAAAATTTACATTTATGCCAAACACAACTCACTTGTAATTTTTTTTTTCACTTTTTTTTTAGAATTTTACATTTCTTATACACCCACTAAATCTACTACAACTTGAAAGTTGAATTATGTTTGTTGTGATGAAGCCTAACATTGTGGCGGGTTTTTGGCTTTTTGCAGACCAACACCGGCGACAAACCCGGTGACAAGTCCCGGGGATTTTTTGCTATCAGCAGCTTTGTTCCTCGTCGACGTTTTTCGCCGTAGTGTCAGTAGAGATCAAATTTTCCCGATCCAACCGCATGTATCGCTCTAATGTACACGAAATTGTGCAAATTATCGTAAAAAAAATTAAGTATTTACGGCCCCTCACTTATTGTTAACGAAATAAGCTGCAATTGCAGGATGCAGTGGAGGGCAAAATCATAACGGAGCTCTCTTCTTCGATTTCTCACCAAGGCATTCGACTCAATGTCAATGCTTCAGTCAGCTTGCAGGTTCTTATTCCTCATCTACTTTGTTGATCCTTCAGTACAAAGGTGTAATTTTTGAAAGAAAAAAAAGAGTTCAGTTTGCTATATGAGTACTAAGTAGGACGGTTAATTCCGCGATAATGTCTTGTTACAAGTATCATAAAAAGTCTTGGCAATTGGGGGAAGGGCGGAGCAGGGGGGACATTTAAATGGGGCGGGGCAGGGTAGGGTAGGGCAGGGCAAAATCTAATTTTTGTAAAATTAGAATGGCGCAGCAAGATTTGGGTTAGTATCTGTATTGGTCCAATGATTAGAACAGCTGCCCTCCCTAAGTTAATTAATTCCGCGTACTTTATATCTATATTCACTTGGCTCTCTTAAAGATGTATGATTAGTTGCTATTGGAATTTTGAGACTTGCGAAGATAATTATGCTTGACTTTGGAGAGTGAAGTTTTTTAATTACCACCTCATATCCCCTAGTTGGCAAATATTGGAGTTTTTCGGTCTTTAAATAGAAAATTGAAAAGATAAAAGAAATTAAAAGCGCACTGCAAAATACAAAATAAAGAGAAAAAAATGAAAAAAGAGTCTAAACAAGGCGGGGCGGGGCAGGGCTTGATAGGGCGGGTGGGACGGGGTAAAATATCGACTAAAAGCTAAACGGGGCAGTGCAGGTCAAAATTTTAGCTGTTCAAGACTTGCCCTACCCTGCCCCATTTACATCCCTACTTAGAAACTTATATATCTAATTGATAGGATTTGCAGAAAATTCAACTCCTAAATTCTTGACTATGCAGAAAATTCAACTCCCAAATTCAGAGTATCACTTTGTTACATAAATTAGGACGAATTCAGTTTTTGGCTATTGAGTTAAGGAAAAGTCAAAACTCCATAAGTCCACTGAAAGGTACCCATTTGATATTGAGATGTGGCCATTCATTCTGAAGGATGAAGCAGTCAACACACTCAATAATTTGGGATAGTTTACTAAGATGATAGGCCTATGGATAATTGTACTACCTTTTGTTATGACTCATATTAACTATAACAATATTTCCTTTCCAACCAAAAAAAAAAACACTCAAAACTGTTCTATCTTGCTCATTTTCTTTTTATAAACTATGTTCATTCTTCTTTAGTGAAATTCTTTAATTTTCTGTATAATCCTCAAGAGTGCCATTTCAATTTTAATTTGATTAGAAAATATCCCAAGTTCCGCATGTTTGAAACCTTTATGCTGAGAACATCAAACCTTTAAAGTCAACAATATCATCAATAAATAAAGACAAAATTGAAGCTTTTTCCAAGTTGCTTCAGTAAGCTGCAAGGAAGTTGACTGCTTTGCCTGACTAGTTTGACCCTACCACTTTGCATCATTAAGTGTTAAAATTAAAGTAAATCCTTCTTCAGATAGGTTTTCGGTGCTGATATTTCCTCCTCTTTATTCAAGATTTAGCAATAGGTATCTCAAAATACATGGAGAAATCCAATTCATTCTTTTTCATCTGGACATTTCTTGCCTTTCTATTGATATTACTTAGCAGAATTTATGTCTGTAGTGCTGTAAAAAGTGAATTTTATTGCTTGAAATCAATAAAAGATTCATTACAAGACCCTTTCAATAATTTGGGCAGTTGGGATTTCAGTAATGCTACAGAAGGTATCATCTGCAGTTTTTCAGGAATTAATTGTTGGCATGTTAATGAGAATAAGGTATTGAGCATCGCACTTTCAAACTATGGATTAATTGGTGAGTTTCCTCTAGGCGTTCGAAATTGTACAAGTTTGACTGGTTTAGATCTTTCAGGCAACAAGTTGTATGGAAATATCCCTTCGGATATTTCAGTGATACTTGATTATGTCACAATACTTGATCTCTCAAATAACACATTTTCTGGCAATATACCACCTGATATAGCTAATTGTACTTACCTTAACGTTCTGAGCTTGGACAATAATAATCTAGAAGGTGAAATTCCAAGTAGAATAGGCTCTTTGCTTCGCCTTCAGACATTCAGTGTAGCCAACAATTACTTGACTGGGGCAGTGCCATTGTTTGTTAATGCACAAATCACAGCTAAGAGTTTTGAAAATAATCCAGAGCTTTGTGGGAAGCCCTTGAAAGGATGTGAGGATTCTTGGATATGGAAACATATCGATCGTACTTGGTTCATTAAAGTGTTTTTGGTTGGTTGGGTACTTTTCTTTAAGTTGGTTCTAGTCCTTCAATTATTTCAATTTCCAAGCAACGTTATCAACAAGATAGTCTCATTCAACAAACGGAAACTGAGGGTAAAGGAACATTTAACTTCAGGAAGCGATTCGCCAGGTGAAGAGGACTTAAGCAGCAACCAGAAGGTAAGATCCTGCTATATTTCCAGCTTTTCCCCTGCATTAGTTAAGTTCCATTTTCTTGCTAGCGTCGCGTATAGACTGCCACTTTACATGTCCTGCTGTTCTTTATTCAATGAATAAATGTGATAGCAGTAAGTTTTTCTATTTTCTGTTCTATTCTGTATGTTCCAATGATTTAACTGGCTGCTTTACAGATATTAAGGCTGGAGAAGTTTGTTACTAGAATGAGTTTTGAGGAGCTGAAAAAAGCTACTTCTGGTTTTAGTGAAAACCATTTAGTAGGAAATGGAATGTTGGGCAAAGTGTACAAAGCAATACTTCCAAATGGCTGGACACTTGCCATCAAGAAGCTCAATGAATGGGAGAATTTGGAGGACGAGTTTGTCTCTGAGATAACAACTCTTGGTGGCCTGAGACATCGGAATCTATTGCCTCTTATAGGTTTCTGTACTGAAAAAGAAAAAAGATTTCTTGTTTACAAATATATGCCTAATGGAAGTCTTCATGAATGGCTGCACTCGACTGGAGATAAGGTTGAGATTTTGGGTTTCCCTCGGAGAGTTAAACTTGCACTTGGGATAGCAAAAGGTCTGGCTTGGCTTCATCATGGATATGAATTACACGTTACACACGGACATAAGCACACGGTGTATCTTGCTTGATCAAAATTTTGAATCTAAAATATCCAATTTTTGGGAAGCCAAATTTTGGAGTAAGAATGACACTGCATTAAGTTGGAGTCTTTTTCCAGTAGCTGAATATTCAGGTTTGGGTTCTTACAAGCAAGACATTTACTGCTTTGGTGTTGTGCTTCTCGAGCTTGTAACTGGGAAGGAACCACATGTACTGACCAGCTCGAGAAATCTATTTGATCATTTGCCTTGTCTACTTGATGCAGACAGAAACTTGCTTGGAAAAGGAGTCACGATTTAATCCTCCAATTTCTTGAATTAGCTTGTAACTGTGTGAAGTTTTTTCCTAATGAAAGACCAACAATGCTGGAAGTGTATGACACATTGAGGGCAATTTCTCAGGGCCGAACAGACTGGGTATGAAATATGCCCGTATCAACTGAGATTCAAGTCTATATGACTAGAAGTGCACTAGATTAAACTATGAAAGCCATAAGTCTGTGCAGTCATAGCTTCTGTTGCAACTATAATGTTATAGAATCTATATACATATACTCTACATGACTACAACGTTGGAAAACCATATTGATTGCATGTTTCTAAAAGAAGCTCAGCAGACTGATGCTGCATTGCAGTGTCTTAGTTTGAATCTTATAGGCATTCTTCTGGGAATTATCTTCTGGAATTGGCCACCTACTGAATCACCTTCTGCCTTTCCTTCCAACAACTATTCTTCACCTTCCCCACCTCCAGTTAACTCTCTGTATCCTTCTCCCACTTACCACTCCACTGCTCCTTCATATTTTTGACCAACAGATAACTCTCACCATCAAATGATAACCCACTCCAAAACCAACTCTTTAGCCCCAAAAGTTGTCACCACATCCAAACACTCTAACCCAAAAGTTTTAACCAGGCTTCCAAACTTCCTCAATGGCAACAAGCTATGCAAACAGAATTTTCTGCTCTTATGCAAAATAATACATGGCAACTTGTTCCACCACCTCCGAACTCTAATATTGTTGGTTGTAAGTGGGTTTACAAGATCAAATATAAAGTTGATGGCTCCATTGAGCGCTATAAAGCTCGTTTAGTGGCAAAGGTGTTTCATCAAGAAGAAGGCATTGACTATTTTGATATATTCAGTCTTGTCATCAAACCAACCACCATTAGGCTAGTTCTCTCTATTTCTCTCACTAAAGGTTGGCCCTTGCATCAACAACAAAAACAACCTAGTGAAATCCTATTAGTAGGGTCTGGGGAGGATAGTGAATACGCACACCTTACACCTACCTCGAAGGAATAGAGAGGCTATTTTCGAAAGACCTTCGGCTCAAGAGAACAAAAAGACAAGGGTAGACGATGTTAGTATCACCACTTAGATCATAAGAAAATCATAAGAAAATAGGAACAATATGAAATTCGGAAGAAAGATGCAAAGCAAAACCAATAGGTAGTAAATAAGTCCTGCACTGAAAATACATCATTGACACTAGCTATCTTAGACAAACACCTACCTGACTAGTCTCACCGAGGTATTAGTAAGGCAAGACTCAACTACATCCTAGCCTAAAATCTTAATGCTCGACCTCCACAACTTCCTATCAAGTGTCATGTCCTCGAAAATCTGAAGGCTTGCCATATCATATCTGATCACCTCTCCCCAATACTTCTTAGGCCTCCCTCTACTTTTTCTCGTTCCCTCCACAACTAGCCGCTCACACCTCTTTACCGGAGCATCTGGGCTTCTCCTCTGAACATGCCCAAACCATCTGAGTCTTGCTTCCCGCATCTCGTCATCAATTGGAGCTACGTGCACCTTCTCCCGAATATCATCATTCCTAATCTTATCCATCCTAGTGTTCCCGCACATCCACCTTAACATCATCATTTATGCTACTTTTATCTTCTGGATATGTGAGTTCTTAACAGGCTAACAATTAGCCCCAAACATCATTGCCGGTCTAACCACCGCTTTATAGAACTTGCTTTTAAGAATCGGTGACACTCTCTTATCACACATGACTCCAGACGCTAACCTCCACTTCATCCATCCTACCCCAATACGATACGTGACATCCTCATCGATCTCCGCTCTATCCTGGATAATCGACCCAAGGAACTTGAAGCTGCCTCTACTTGGGATGACCTGTGATTCTAGCCTCACATCCACACCCACTTCCCTTGACTCAGCACTGAACTTACACTCTAGGTATTCTGTCTTCGTCCTGCTCAGCTTGAAACCCTTAGACTCAAGAGCCTTTCTCCAAGCCTCCAACCTCTTGTCAAGTCCGGCTCGCGACTCATCAATTAGAACTATGTCATCAGCGAATAGTATGCACCATGACACATCCCTTTGAATATGGTGCATCGACGTGCCAACACTAAGGCGAATAAGAACAGACTGAGTGAAGAACCTTGGTATAACCTTATTACGACCATAAAATGATCAGAGTCTCATCCTACTGTCCTCACCCGAGTCTTAGCCCCATTGTACATTTCCTTAATCGCCATAATGTACGGGACAGGCACACCTTTTGCCTCCAAGCATCTCCAGAGAACTTCTCTAGGAACCTTGTCATACACTTTCTCTAGGTCAATAAAAACCATGTGCAGATTCTTCTTCCTCTCTTTATACAACTCCACCAACCTCCGGACATGGTTTATAGCTTATGTAGTAGAACGACCCAAAATGAATCCGAACTTGTTTTCGGATATAGACAGTGACATCCTTACCCTCGCTTCAACCACCCTCTCCACACTTTCATGGTATGACTTAGTAATTTAATATCCATATAGTTGTTACAACTCTGGATATCACCTTTGTTCTTATACAATGGAACTGCCGTACTCCAATTCCACTCCTCCGGCATCCTCTTTGCCTAAAAAATAGCATTAAACAACCCAGTCAACCACTCTAAACCTGCTCTCCCCACCCCCTTCCAAAATTCCATTGGAATCTCGTCTGGCCTGGTTGCTCTCCCCCTATTCATCTTACCATAGCTCCTATGACCTCATCAACCTTGATACACACGCAGTGCCCAAATTCACGGTGACTCTCAGATTATTCCAATTCACCTAGCATAATATCTCGATCCCCTTCTTTGTTCAGAAGTTTATGAAAGTAAGTCTAATCTGCGCATCTTCCATCAATACTCTATCATCTCCATCCTTGATGCATCTCACTTGATCCAAATCCCTAGCCTCCATCTCTCTCAACTTAGCCAGCCAGAATAACTTCTTCTCCCTGCCTTTTTTTCACAGTTCCTCGTACATACGACCATATGCCGCAGTCTTAGCCTCCGTAACCACCATCGTTGCTTCTTCCTAGCTACCCTATAACTCTCCATGCATGCTTGTCTCTCCTCCTCACCTATGCTCCCTACTAACTTTAGGTATGCTGCCTTCTTTGCTTCCACTTTACCTTGGACCACCTCATTCCACCACCAGTCTTCTTGTGCCCACCAGAGATGCGCGTTGAAACCCTAACACCTCTCTCACAGCCTCCCTTATGCATTCGGATGTCGCTGACCACATAGTCCTCGTGTCACCACTACTCTTCCAAGCTTCTATAGCAGACAACTGCCCCTCCAACTCCTGGACTTTATCCTTAGTTAAAGCTCCCCACCTGATTCTCGGTCTTCCTCGAGCAGACCTCTTCCTCCTCTTGAACATAATGCCAATGTCCACCACTAATAGTCTATGCTTTGTCATGAGTATCTCACCCGGAATCACCTTGCAATCCTAGCACAACCCTCTATCACACCTTCTGAGGAGGAGATTGTCAATCTGAGCCTTCACCACCGCAATTTGAAAAGTAACCAAATGTGCCTCTCTCTTCGGAAAGCTAGAGTTCACAATCACCAACTCAAAAGCCTTAACGAAGTCCAATAGAGAGGTACCTCCTCCGTTCCTCTCCCCAAAATCGAATCCTGCTTTTACCTCGCTATAACCACCTACGATCGACCCAATATGACCGTTGAAATCCCCTTATATGAATAGCTTTTCATCAGGCGGAACGTGGCGCACAATCTCATCTAGCCCCTCCCAAAAGTGTTGTTTAGTCTCCTCATCTAGGCCCGCATGTGGCGCATAGGCGCTAACAATGTTTAGGGTGCACTCTCCAACCACCAACTTAATACTCATTAATCTATCACTCACTCGTCTAACCTTAAAGACTCTCTAAGTTCTCCATCAACCAAGATACCTACCACATTCTTACCTCTTTGGACTCTTGAGTACCAAAGCTTATACTATTCCGCGTCCTTCACCCTCGACCCTACCTACCTTGTCTCCTGGACACACGCTATATTGACCCTCCTCTTTTGGAGTATCTTTGCCAATTCTATAGACTTACCCGTCATGGCCCTTGCATCAACTTAATATTAATAACACATTCTTAAATAGTGAGCTTAATGAGTAGGTATTTATGGAGCAGCCAAAGGGATTTGTTAATCCCCAATACCCTAACCATGTGTTCCTACTCAAAAAGGCTCTTTATGGTCTAACACATGCTGCTCAATCATGGTTTACGAAGCTCAAAAATTTTCTCCTATCTCATGGTTTTAAATCATGCTTATCAGATTGTTCTCTATTTGCTAGAAAATTACCCAATGATACTACTTATATCCTAGTGTATGTTGATGACCTTATTGTTACCGGAAGCTATCGTAGGTTCATTAATCAATTTACTGAAACACTTCATGCTGCCTTCTCTTTTAAAGACCTTGGCGATCTTCATTTTTCCTTGGCATTGAAGTTACCAAAAAGGATACCATTTTTCTCACCCAACAAAAATACATCAGAGATGTCCTTGTACGTGCCAAGACGATTAATGCCAAACCGATCTCCACTCCATATACACTAGGGCCTCGTCTTGTCCATGACGGTAATCCTCTCCCTGATCCTCACATATATTGCCGCATTGTTGGGGCTCTTTAATATGCCACCATTACCCACCCCGAAATTTGTTATGCTGTAAATTGGGTGTGTCAATTTATGCACAACATGTTCACCACCTATTGGGCTGCCGTTAAACGTATTCTTCTATAACTTAAGGCACCTTTCACCGTTGTCTTTACTTTCACTCATCCACAGACTCCAGCCTAGTTTGCCTTCTTTGATGCTGGTTAGATTTCTGACCCAGATGATAGTCGTTTTCAATATGGTTTTGCTCTTTACCATGGTGGTAATTTAGTAAGCTGGTGCTCTAAGAAGCAAAAGGCTGTCGCTCGCTCCGAAGCTGAATATCGAGCTCTTGCATTTGTTACTACTAAAATTATTTGGGTCCAACGACTTTTACATGAGTTACATGCTCCTCTTAAACAACCTCCAATTCTACTCTGCGACAACTTAAGTGCTACTTTTATCCTTGCCAATCCTGTATTCATCAACGGTCGAAGCAATTAAACTTGATTATCTTTTCGTATGGGAGAAAATTGATGATAATTCACTTGTTCGCTTTGTTAGTTCTCAAAATCAAATAGCAGATATTTTTACAAAAGCTCTCGAAACATCTAGATTCAATCTGCTAAAATCCATGCTACTTGTTCGACCCTCACCATCCGCTTGCCCGGGGGGCGGTGTTATTGACTGAGAATGAGTCTCATAGCAAAACCAAGAACCAACAGAAGATTTAGTTAACTACTAGCAGATATTCTCTCCTATTTTGAATCAACTTTGTAATTTGGATTACTGTTATGATTTATTCAAATCTAGAGAGATTATATAAATTCTGTAAATGAATCCTTGTACATAAGAAATATTTAAAGGACTCTTCCTCTCAGCAGTAAAGTTAATCGAGAGTTTGCACATTGAACTTTCTTTCATCTTTCACCTCTTTACTCTCTTATACCATTCATTTTCAAGGAGGAAGCAGTCGATACATTCAACACTGTAAAACCTGGAAAAAGAAAATGTCAAAACTCTTAGCCTTTGGTCACATATTTCCAAATTTATTTTAAAAAATCTGATTTGGTGAAGTTTGGTTTGAAGATGAAAATCTATTTGGACATCATTTTTCAAAACATTTCACTTTTTTAAAAAATGAAACATGAAATGTGACTTGTACTCATAAGTTTTAAAAATTGTCAACAATATCCAATAACTCTAAAGAAATTTCAAACAGAACAAGTGAAACAAATCTGAAGAAAATTCATACAAAACAAGCGAAACAAATCTGAAGAGAATTTATACAAACATGATCAGATTTTAGCAAATTACCTTCAAGTTTTATCTCTGTAGTGGATTACCACTGATTGGCACAACAACTTTGGCGAAGGTTTTCTTCTGTTTATAGAGAAGGGCAAATCCGCATGTGTTTAATGAGGAAAAAGTGGTTAGATATAGATTAGTTAGGTCATTATAACAGAAAGTGAGCTTCTTTTATAAATACAAAAGTTTAGAGAAATTTTTTATTTTTTTTAAAAAACAAAACGGTAATATTTTTGTTCAAAAACAACTCTTGAGCTTGTTTTGGGATTTGAAAATTTGTCAAAATATGGATAAAATCTCTAAACAAACAGGTATTTGTCAAGAAAAGAATAAGAAATTTTCTTGGCAAAATCTATGACCAAAGTGTTAGGTTTTTGTCATAACTTACTTACCATGTTTGGTTTTCCAATTTGATGAAGTAAAGAACAACATGTTTTCCTTAATTGGATTTTTCTTCTCGTAGAAGAAAATTACAAATCTCTCATATCTTGCTAGTCCCTTTTCTTTGGAAAAATATTTGGACTTCTATAAATTGAAGATCCATCCTTCTCATTCAGCTGCATCCACAATGTAGCCATATGGGGTTTGATAGTCGTATTTAGGGGAAGATCTTTACAGGACAAGTGTTAGTGTATCACTTGTGTTTGCCTCTTCGTGAGGTTGTTCTCTCCATATTTTATACTCTTTTTATATAGTGGATTGCGTATCTCCGCCGTGAACGTAGGTCAATTGACCGAACCGCGTTAAATGTTTGTATCTCTTTTTGGTATATTTCTCTTTGTTGTACGATTTATCGTTGCTCAAGATTTTCTTTACTAGCTTCTGTATGACACTTACTTTTTTCAGTCCTAATACAAAGGGGCTAAATATCTTGGTCATTTTTTCAAAAGCTCTGTTTATTCTTGTTTAGTGAAACTCTTTAATTTACTGTATAATCCCCAAGAGTGCCATTTTCAATTTTATTTGATTAGTCAATATCCCCAAATGTTTGACACTTTTACACTGGGAACATCAAACCTTAAAGTCAACAACAACAACAACCCAGTATAATCCTACATAGTGGGGTCTGGGGAGGTTAGTATGTACGCAGACCTTACCTCTACCCTGGGGTAGAGAGGCTGTTTCCAAATAGACCCCCGACATCTTTCCCTCCAAGAACTTCCTACCTTGCTCTTGGGGAGACTCGAACTCACAACCTCTCGGTTGGAAGTGGGGGTTGCTTACCATCATAGCAACCCCTCTTGTCTCTTAAAGTCAACAATCATCAATAAATAAAGACAAAGTTGAAGCTTTTTCCATGTTGCTTGAAAGTAAACTACAAGGAAGTTGACTGCCAGGCCTGACTAGTTTGACCCCATTAAGTGTGAAATTTGAAGTATAAATCTTTCTTCGGATAGGTTTTCAGTGATGATATCTTTATTTCAAGATTTAGCAGTAGTCTCTCAAATTCATGGAGAAATCCAATTCCTTCTTTGTTGGCTTTCAATTGATATTACTTGGCAGAATTTCTGTCTGCAATGCTACAGAGACAGATAATAATTGCTTGATATCAATAAAAGATTCATTACTAGACCCTTTCAATTCTTTACTCTTGGGATTTCAGCAATTCTACTGAAGGTTTCATATGTCGTTTTATAGGAATTGAATGCTGGCATCCTGATGAGAATAAGGTACTAAACATCATGCTTTCCAAAATGGGATTAATAGGTGAATTTCCACGTGGCATTCAAAATTGCACAAGCTTGACTGGTTTAGATCTTTCAGGCAACAACTTATATGGAACTATCCCTTCTGATATATCAGTGATACTGGAACATGGCACAACACTTGATCTCTCAAATAACACATTTTCTGGCAATATACCGCCTGATATAGCTAATTGTGCCTACCTTAATGTTCTAAAATTGGAAAACAATAATCTAGAAGGTGAAATTCCAAGCAGAATAAGCGATTTGGTTCGCCTTAAGATGTTCAGTTAGCCAACAATCCAGGGCTTTGTGGGGAGCCCTTGAATAAATGTGAGGATATTTCAGAGGATAAGTGGAAAGATGATATCTATTCATTCATCCAAGGGTTTGTGAACGGTTGGCTACTTTTCTTTACATTGGTTGTAGTCTTTCTCTTATTTGAATTTCCTAGAAAGACTACCAACAACATAATATTCTCAGTGAACAAATGGAAGCTGAGGTCAAAGCAACATGTAGGTTCAGCTAAATTAAGCAGCAACCACAAGGTAAAACTTCTGCTCATTTTTTAGCTGTTAGGCTGCATTTCTTGCTGCATTCCAAATAGCAAGCATAGTGCATTGGCTGCTTTAGTTCTACTTTGTATAATCCTTACAAATCCGTATTGTTTTAAAAAAGCCTTTCTTGGGTGAGGTGTGGTAAAAATGCACCAGGACGATCTGAGGAGGGGTGACGAAAGGCTGGCAAGGCATTAGGCGTAAAGCCTGTTGTTCTAGGCATACGCCTAAGCGTTTGAAGAGTTCTTATTTGGGGCATAAGCCCAAAAAACCTCTTCAAATTAGAATTATAATTGCTAAGCAAGTTCTTAAATTAATACCCAAAAGCACAAAAAAATGTTGAAAAATTTAAAAGTTAATTTTTTATTTATTCATTTGCCAAATTTTTATTGTTTCTCTTTGTCTTCTAATGGAACTGTTAGAATAATAGTGTAAATAGGAGTGAATCACCCTAATCCTATATGTATTAGTAGTAGGATATGTTATGTGTGATATATAGGGCTCATTGTAGCATTGTAAATAATATATCAATAATATTTTTCTCCCGTGCATTCTCACATGGTATCAGAGCAACCGTGAGAAATTCAACGTTGTGCGTCATACCAACGACATCCGAGAAGGAATAACTAAGTCACCGTGCAATTTTTCGGTGACCTAAGTGACTAATCGCGTCAAAGTCACTAATTATTAGTATTGTGCAAAATCCGAGACCACCATAAGGTCCGGAAGAGAAATCCAATTAGCCCCAGAAAAAATCACCGTAAAATAACCCCCACGCGTCGCCACGCGCCTACCAGGGTTCTGCCGGCGGCGGCGAGTCTGTCCCACGCGTCGGCGCGCGAGCCACCTTCCGGCCTGAATTTCGAAAAATTCCTTCAGGACAGTTGGATCGTCCTCAAATTCCGAGCCAACCCATAATTTTATTTTTTCAATTCCGACAACTTAGAATTTTCTTCGGTAGCTACAGTAATTTTCCTGCAGCTACAGTAATTTTCCAGCGGCTACAGTGTTTCCTTCATATGTTTCAGTGAGTTTTCAGTTGATTCTTTCTGATTATTTGGTGATAATCCAACGATGTCTTTGGGACTCGATGCTTTCGGGTCTAGAAATCCGGGTTCTGACAGTTCCGGTGTCATGATTACCTCAAAACCTTTAATGGGAGGTTCAACTACCTAGCTTGGGCTTCGTCGGTCGAGTTATGGTGTAAAGGTCAAGGGATTCACGATCATTTAACAAAAAGGGCTATTGAAGGTGATGAAAAGGCCAAAACACAGTCGGAAAAGGTCGATGCTCAGTTATGTAGTATCTTGTGCCGATCTATTGATTCCAAGTTGATGCCCTTGTTCCGTCTATTTCAGACATGTTATTTAGTTTGAGAAAAGGCTCGTAATTTATACACTAATGACATATCTCGTTTTTATGATGTAATATCGTGAATGACAAGCTTGAAGAAACAGGAATTGGATATGTCTACTTACTTGAGACAAGTACAGGTAGTCATGGAAGAATTTGAGACGCTGACGCCAGTTTCTGCTAGTATTGAAAAGTAACAAGAGCAAGGACAGAAGATGTTTCTAGTTCTTACACTAGCTGGACTCCTTAATGACCTTGATTCATTACATGACCAAATTTTGGCTAGTCCGGCTGTCCCCACAGTTGAGGAACTATTCTCTCGATTACTTCGCCTTGCTGCAGCACCAAGTCACCTAGTGAGCTCCTCACAGACACTTGACTCATCTGTCCTTGTATCCCAGTCAGTGGACAATCGAGCATCTCCAACTATGGAGAGTAGACGCGGAGGAGGTCGTTTTGGAAGATCTAGACCCAAGTGCTCTTATTGTCATAAACTTGGACACACTCGTGACGTGTGCTATTCTTTACATGGCCGACCACCCAAAAATGCTTATGTTGCTCAGACAGAGACTAGTAGTAACCAAGGTTTTTCTTTATCTGAAGGGGAGTATAATGAGTTCCTTCAGTATCGGGCAAGTAAGAAGAAATCTCCACAAGTAGCTTATGTTGCTCAGATTGATACTTCTGTTGCTTGTAATTCTTTTGCTTGTGTTTCCCAGTCTAGTACTCTTGGACAATGTTGTGGACTCAGTCGCTTCTGATCATATCTCTGGTAATAAATCACTTTTGTCAAATATTGCGTATTCACAGTCCCTTCCTACTGTTACTTTAGCCAATGGGTCTCAAACCAAAGCAAAAGGAGTTGGACAAGCGATTCCCCTACCCTCTGTCACTCTAGATTCCGTCCTCTATGTCCCTGGCTGTCCTTTTAATCTTACATCTGTTAGTCGTTTGACTCGTGCCCTCCATTGTGGTATACATTTTATTGATGATTCCTTTATTATGCAGGACCGCAATACGTGGCAGACGATTGGAACATGACTTGAATCAGAGGGCCTTTACTACCTTAACTCGCTAAAATCCCCCAAGGCATGTCTAGTTACGGATCTTCCGGACCTAATTCACCAACGTTTAGGACATCCAAGCTTATCCAAGCTTCAGAAGATGGTACCTAATTTGTCTAGTTTATCCACATTAGAGTGTGAGTTATATCAGCTCGGGAAGCATACCTGAGCCTCCTTTCCTCATAGTATTGAGAGTCATGTAGAGTTTGTTTTTTCTTTAGTTTATTATGATATATGGGGTCCTTGTAGAGTCAGTTCAACCTTGGGGTTTCGTTATTTTGTTAGTTTCATTGATGATCATTCCAGATGTACTTGGATTTTCTTAATGAAAGATCTTTCTGAGTTGTTTTCTATTTTCCAGAATTTTTGTGCTGAAATTAAAAATCAATTCGGCGTTTCTATTCGTACTTTTCGCAGTGATAATGTCTTAGAATATTTATCCTCTTCATTTTAGCAGTTTATGACTTCTCAAGGAATTATTCATCAGACCTCTTGTCCTTATACCCCTCAATAAAATGGGGTTGCCGAGAGAAAGAATAGGCACATCATTAAGACTGCTCGCACACTTCTCATTGAGTCTCATGCTCCGCTGCGTTTTTGGGGCGATGCAGTTCTCACAGCTTGTTATTTAGTAAGTCGAATGCCTTCTTCTCCCATAAAGAATCATATACCGTATGCCATATTGTTTCCCCAATCACCCTTATACTCTGTTCCCCCTCGTATTTTTGGGAGCACTTTTTTTTGTTCATAACTTAGCCCATGGGAAAGATAAGTTAGCCCCTCGTGCTCTCAAGTGTGTCTTCCTTGGTTATTCTCGTGTTCAGAAGGGATATCGTTGTTACTCACCTGATCTTCGTAGGTACTTTATATCCTCTAACGTCACTTTTTTTGAGTCTAGACCTTTCTTTACCCATTCTGACCTCCCTGATATATCTGCAATCTTACCTATACCGACCATTACAGAGCCTACTATAAATTCTCCTTTACCTTCCACTACTAAAGTCTTACCCATTCCTTCATTTGAGGAATCTAGTCTGGCTCTTCCTAGACTCCCTTTCACAGGAACACCGCTTTTGACATATCATTGTCGTCCGCACGCAACATCAGGTCCAGCTGATTCACATCCTGCACCTGACCTTGCTCCTGCTGCGGACTTGTCTCTTCCTAGTCCACCGATTGCACTTTGGAAAGGTAAACGGACCACCCTTATTCTTAATCCCCATTATGTCGGTCTGAGTTATCATTGTTTGTCATCACCTTATTATGCTTTTCTATCTTCTTTGTCCTCTGTTTCCATTCCTAAGTCTACAGGTGATGCATCGTCTCATCCAGGATGGCGACAGGCTATAATTGACGAGATGTCTGCTTTACACACGAGTGGTACTTGGGAGCTTGTCCCTCTTCCTTCAGGTAAATCTACTGTTGGTTGTCGTTGGATGTATGCAGTCAAGGCTGGTCCGAATGGTAAGGTTGATCGTCTTAAGGCTAGCCTTGTTGCCAAGGGATATACTCAGATATTTGAGCTCGATTACAGTGATACCTTCTCTCCCGTGGCTAAGATAGCTTCAGTCCGCCATTTTCTCTCCATGGCTGCTGTTCGCCATTGGCCCCTCTATCAGCTGGACATTAAGAATGCTTTTTTACACGGTGACCTTGCGGATGAAGTTTATATGGAGCAACCACCTGGGTTTGTTGCTTAGTGGGAGTCTCGTGGTCTCGTATGTCGCTTACGCCGGTCACTTTATGGTCTAAAGCAGTCTCCTCGAGCTTGGTTTAGTAAGTTCAGCACAGTTATCCAGGAATTTGGCATGATTCGGAGTGAAATTGATCACTCTGTGTTCTATCGGCATTCTGCTTCGAGTCTCTGTATTTATCTGGTGGTTTATGTTGGTGACATTGTTATTACCGGCAACGACCAGGATGATATTGCTAAATTGAAGCAACATCTCTTTCAATATTTTCAGACTAAGGATCTGGGCAAACTAAAATATTTTCTGGGTATTGAGGTCGCAGTCTAGCTCAGGTATTATGGTCTCACAACGAAAGTATGCCTTAGATATTCTTGAGGAGACAGGAAAGACAGGTTGTAGACTTGTTGACACTCCGATGGATCCGAATCCTAAACTTTTGCCAGGACAGGGGGAGCCGCTTAGCGATCCTGCATGATATAGACGGTTGGTTGGTAAATTAATTTATCTTACAGTGACAAGACCTGACATTTCCTTTTCTGTGAGTGTTGTGAGTCAGTTTATGGGTTCTCCGTGTGATAGTCATTAGGATGCAGTTGTTCGCATTCTTCGGTACATAAAATCAGCTCCAGGCAAATGTTTATTGTTTAAGGATCGCGGCCATGAGCAAATCGTTGGATACTCAGATGCTGATTGGGCATGATCACCGTCTGATAGACATTCTACGTCCGGATATTGTGTCTTAGTAGGAGGAAATTTGGTGTCCTGAAAGAGTAAGAAACAGAATGTAGTTGCTCGGTCTAGTGCAGAAGCAGAATATCGAGCGATGACTATGGTAACATGTGAGTTAATTTGAATCAAACAGTTGCTCAAAGAGTTGAAATTTGGTGAGATTAGTCAGATGAGACTTGTGTGTGATAATCAAGCTGCTCTTCATATTGCATCAAATCCAGTGTTCCATGAGAGAACTAAACATATTGAGATTGACTGTCACTTTGTTAGAGAAAAGATACTATCGGGAGATATTGCTACAAAGTTTGTGAAGTCGAATGATCAGCTTACAGATATTTTCACCAAGTCCCTCACAGATCCTCGTATTAACTACATATGTAACAAGCTCGGTACATATGATTTGTATGCACCAGCTTGAGGGGGAGTGTTAGAATAATAGTGTAAATAGGAGTGAATCACCCTAATCCTATATGTATTAGGAGTAGGATATGTTATGTGTGTATATATAGGGCTCATTGTAGCATTGTAAATAATATATCAATAATATTTTTCTCCCGTGCATTCTCACAGGAACAAAGGAAAAAACGATCAGTTTGTAAACTATAAAATAAAAATGCGTCATCCTTCATCACTTGCTCTGGTTTTCTTTTCAAGTTCTGTCGCTCTTTCAAGTTAGTTTATAAATTGCTACTCAATATTTTTCTCAACGTCTTACGAGTTTTTATTAGATGAAGCAGCTCTGATTTTTTTTTTCGAAGTCCGATTTTATCTAGTCAATTGCTGACTTTTGATTAGTGTTAAGATGAAATTGTTCTATAAACATTTTCACTTATTTATATTTTCTTTCCCAGACACCACTGAGTGGTATTGTACTGGGTCGTACTTTTTTTATATTTTCTTGAAAATTTTATAATCTTTATGTAATTCTATCTTCTTTTAATATTTATTTTTGTTATATTAAAAATTAAAGATACGTGCGACTTGTGCCTCGAGGCTTAAAACGCCTTGCCCGACACATGCGCCTTTTAAATCACTAATTGTTATGTATTCTTGACCGGAGAAAGATGAAGGTATCATATTCTTGATTGAGGATTGAGGAATAAACATGATAGCAATAAACTTCTGAAATTAATGTGATGGTCTATATTTTCAATGATTCAATACATTTTTCTACAGATACTAAAACTGGAGAAGTTTGTTAGTAGAATGAGTTTCATGGAGCTGGAAAAAGCAACTTATGGTTTTAGTGAAAATCATTTAATAGGAAGTGGAATGTTGGGCAAAGTGTACAAAGCAATACTTCCAAATGGCTGGTCACCTGCCATCAAGAAGCTAAATGAATGAGAGAATTTGTCTCTGAGATAACAACTCTTGGTGGCCTGAGACATTGGAACCTATTGCCTCTTATAGGTTTCTGTACTGAAAAAGAAAAAAGATCTTGTTTACAAATATATGCCTAATGGAAGTCTTCATGAATGGCTGCATTCGGCGGGAGATAAGGTTGAGATTTTGGATTTCCCTCGGAGAGTTAAACTTGCACTTGGGATAGCAAAAGGTCTGGCTTGGCTTCATCATGGATACGAATTACAAGTTACACACGGAAGCATAAGCACCCCATGTGTCTTGCTAGATCAAAATTTTGAACCTAAAATTTCCAACTTTTGGGAAGCCAAATTTTGGAGTAAGAATGACACTGCATTAAGCTGGAGTCTTTTTCCGGTAGCTGAATATTCAGGTTTAGGTTCTTACAAGCAAGACATTTACTGCTTTGGTGTTGTGCTTCTCGAGCTTGTAACTGGGAAGGAACCACATGACTCACCAGCTCGAGAAATCTATTTGATCATTCGCCTTGTCTACTTGATGCAGATAGAGATTTGCTTGGAAAAGGAGTCGACGATTTAATCCTCCAATTTCTTGAATTAACTTGTAACTGTGTGAAGTTCTTTCCTAATGAAAGGCCAACAATGCTGGAAGTGTATGACACATTGAAGACAATTTCTCAGGGCCGAACGGACTGGGTGCGAAATATACCCTTATCAACTGAGATTTCAAGTCTATATGACTAGTGCTGTAGTTTATCTAATTGTTAAGCAGACAGAGTAGCAGTGCCATAAGTTTGTACAATAGTAGCTTTTGTTGCAGCTATAGTGTTATAGAATCTGTATATACTCTATAATGTTAGAAAACCATATTGATTGCATTTTTCTAAAAGAATCCCAGCACACTGATGCTGCATTGCATTATATTAGTTTGAATTTTAGTCATTTTTCTGAGAATAAAAAAAAAAAAGTACAACCCAGTATAATCCCACTTAGTGGGGTCTGGGGAGGGTAGTATGTACGCAGACCTTACCCCTACCCTAGGGTAGAGAGGCTGTTTCCAAATAGACCCCCGGCATCCTTCCCTCCAAGAACTTCCCACCTTTGCTCTTGGGGAGACTCGAACTCACAACCTCTCGGTTGGAAGTGAGGGTTGCTTACCATCAGAGCAAGCCCCTCTGAAATTGGCATCCAGCAGTTTCTTTCTATAAAACTATAACCATGATATTAGTTCAAAACCGACTGCAACCCCTTTGATTCCCCTGCTTTGTCGATCTAAACTTGATCAATTTTTTTCTTACTTATTGCTGCATTGACTCTATTCAGTCTGTACTAACTTAAGTCATATTGCGATTAGATTTTTTGAAACTTGTTTCCATAGAGTAAGTGTGACACCGAATCGCATATCGACAAAACACGAGAGAGATACTGAGTATATAAGTAAACAAACCTTAAATTTTATTGACGCATTTTATAGCCGTGCAGGAACTAGGCCTAAAGCGGACAATATCACTAGTGGTATGAGTTGTTACATATAGTATCAGAGTCACTCCGCGTGCAAACTTGAACGTTGGTGGGGCAAAACTAAGCAAGAACGCTGAGTCCCTAACGGGGTGAGGGTGTGTGTACACCCTAGGCAAATCTCACATCGACAAAATATAGGAGCGAGGACCCTGAGTCCCTAAGGGGGGTGAAGGTGTATGTAAAAATACCTTAGGCGAATCCCACATCGATAGAACACGGGAGAGATGCTGGGTATATAAGTAAACATGTTTTAGATCCTAGTGATTCATTTTAAAGTCGTGCGGAGACAATATCACTAGTGGGCTAGACTGTTAGAATAAAGTTTTGTGATCAATTAGGACGACTACTTACTACTGACAATTTGAGGAAGATTAAGATCATATTAGGATAGTTAACATGGAATAGGACAAGTTTATTTACCTTCGAGATGCAAGGTTCATTTGTATCAAGAAGCTCAATTGATTCAATAGATGTCAAGTAGTCAGTTTGTCATTTGTGCCTGAGCTTGTTATTACTTTTTGCTTGATATCAAGTACTCTTAACCCTTATTAAGCAACCGGCGGCATAGTTTTCGATGTTATTTTTATATTTTGACCGAGCGAACGAATTCATATATAATATTTAGTTTGAAGCCTCGAGGGCTCGGATGAGTTCCGGGTGTGTATCAAATCTTATTTTAGTTGTGCTAAAAAGGTGCACTTTTTGGTTTCCTCTTTTGGTTAAGCTTATTAAGCAACATGTTTCCTTTTTTTTCGTTTTCGAAATGTAACTTGACTTGTTCAACATCTTAAATTTTGTTAGTCCAACAAATTCCATTAGGATAACGGTATTTGTATTTGGTGATTGCACGTTACACGTCAAATGAAGTAATAATTTAGGTTTATTTTGTAGCTAGACAGATTTTGACGTTGACGATTGCCGTTTAAGAAAATTGATTTAAGTTACATATGATGATATGTAAAAATAATTTATTTACCACCGGAGTTTAATTGTTTATATCAAATTATTTTCTAGATACTCGTTATCCTATGGTTTAGGAAAATCCGCTGTTTTAATAGATTTGGCAAATGAAAATATATGAAGGGGTTGTAGTTGTGGATTGGAAATTCTTTCTCTTATAGATTTGAAATTATTTCGGATCTATATATATATAGGGGTTGTAATTGAGAATCATAGAGATTGTATTCTACTTTTCTTCTCATTTATAGTTGAATCTCTTTTTTCTTCTGCCATGAGGATTAGGCTTAGCCGAACCTCATTAAATCATTGTGTTTTTTTTTCTTCTCTAGTTGTTTTCTTTGTGTGCTAGTTAACCTACAATCTTGCGCAACATATACTTATATATTACGAAAATTAGAGTTACTTGTTTTTATATATCTACTTTATACAATGATATTAAAAAAATTAATCCCAAGTTATAAATCCATCTTTTTCTTAATAAACTTTAAAAGAATTGTTGATTAGATCCTAGAATACGGTGTTGAGTTGTCCCACATCGGAGGGATTTGAGGTCCTTGGTCTCCTTATATGACTTGAGCAATCTTCACCTCATAAGCTAGCTTTTGGGGTTGAGTTAGGCCCAAGGTCCATACTTTTCATGGTATCAGAGCCAGGCTCATCCCAATTATTGTTACCGATGTTGGGCCCCCCATTTATGTTGTCCACGCTCCAGAGATCCTTATATGGCTTGAGCAATCCTTACCTCATAAGCTAGCTTTTGGGGTTGAGTTAGGCCCAATGCCCATACTTTTCATACGGATGAATGAGAGGTTTTGCCGATTACTTTACCGTTATTCGTTAGTGGTGCATTCCCCCACGTTGGTGTAATGGATGCACGCAGCTGTTATTCTTTCACAAACTGCGGTACAACCAGAAAATTGTTGGAAAAAATTAAGAGGAAAAAACATAAATAGGCAAAATTTAAGAAAAAACTTCACAACCCTAGCAGTAGAAGGTATTTTACACATGTGGCAATTAAATAAATACATTCCCTGGCAGATAGCTTAAATCATGGACCCATAATGACGTACCTCAAGCATTAATTTCCTTAAAAAAGGAATTAAGCACTATAAAACAACTTGTACTTATTTATCATTTCCATTTAAATTAATTATCTGTTCGTCCTCATTTACAAAAAATAAAATAAAATGAAAGTATGAGACTAAAAAATCTGGAATATAATGTATAACAATATACATATAGAAGCCTGGAATATAATCTCATAACTGTGATATATATGTTGTATATATCATGTATAAATTATAATGAACTTTGTATAAATTACAATAGATTGCTTATATATGATATAAACCATGTATAAATTACACCAGATAACTTATATATGATATAAGTCATGTGTAAATTACACCAGATAATATACCAAGTAAAAATCACACACACACACACACACACACACACACATATATATATATATATATATATATATATATATATATATTATAGTTTATCATGATTTTTTCCATCATTGTATATATCTATTGCGTATTAATATAAATAATAATGGATAATAAATATATATGTGAAATACACACACTCACACACACACACACACACACACACACACATATATATATATATATATATTATAATAGTATATTATTATGTATAAATGTGTATATGTACGATATAATGATGAAATTTGATAGTGTATAAATTATAATAAAATCTAATATGATAATGTACACAACATAATAATGTTATTGTTATAAAATAATAAAAGAACAAGAGCAATATTGCAGAGAAAGAGAGAGAAAATTCTTATTGAATTTTGGGGTGGTTTACAATGGGGTAAAACCCCTCTATTTATAGGAGAAAAAATGACTTAGTCTCACAGTAAAACTCTCTACAAGATAGACATTCACTCTAAATAGAATTCTATTCTTAACAATCCCCCTTGAATGTCTACTCAATAAATAATGTGCCTCATTAAAACCTTAACTAAAATAAAACCCAATGGGAAAAA
Source organism: Nicotiana benthamiana (assembly GCA_034376525.1). Taxonomy (NCBI): domain Eukaryota; kingdom Viridiplantae; phylum Streptophyta; class Magnoliopsida; order Solanales; family Solanaceae; genus Nicotiana; species Nicotiana benthamiana. Next base: position 21,793,383 of record CM067341.1, read on the forward strand.
AAAAATTCTAGAAAAAGAAAAAGAGTACACATATTTAGTAATGCGCCTATTGGTTGCCTCGTTAAAAACCTTGCAAGGAAAACCCAGTGGGACAAAACCTTGTAAGGGAAAAAGAGTGCAACGCGCATTAACTCCCCCTGAAGAAAGCATCAATTCACATTCTTGAGCATTCACATTCCAACCTTGTGCACCATCTTCAAGAGATCGTTGGTAGAGATTTGATAAATAAATCAACCATATTAACTATAATGAATATTTGCACCTTGAAATCATAACTCGTGATAGATATATAATGTCTTCACAAATATCGTGGAATGACTCTTCAATTTCTCCATAAAGGTATCCTCGCTATCACATTATCATGCTTATAGTTATAGCAACATATATTTGTGCATAAATTGCATTAAGGAAGTGGTATCTCAAGATCAAGAATTGTATATGCTTCAAGCAACTTAAATCCTTCATGGATTGTCATATAAGTTAAGTCATATAAGCCATATTATAGACTTTAGATGCATATCAAGTTTTCATGTCATGCTAGACAAATAAGATATCGAAAACTGATTGCACATACCATTGACTTTATACTTTTAAGTATTTGAACTACATGTCCAAAACTACATGTCTTTTATATGGAATCAATTCTACTTGAATTGTATCTCTTCCATTTGGCTAATACCTTTGTGTCTATATTCGATAGACTTAAGATCCCCATCTATACTTAGCGCTATGATAGATGTCGTCGACGAACATGTTATATCAGTTTCAATAAATTTTCATAAGGACATAACATAGAGATCTCTTCATTCATATATTCAGGTACCTGAATCTCTCATGAGATTTTATGAAGTGTTATGTCATGTGACCTTCTAGATCACTTGCCTCCTTTATTATGATCACTTTGATCATTTTCTCATCTTCTTTATCAAGAAGTTTATTTGAAACCGATTTGTCTATACGCTTTAAGCGTACCATAGACATTGTCCTTCCAGGACTTAATATGAGCATTTGTAATGAGAATATAGTTACTTTCTTTGGGTCAGCAAATGCGTAAGGCATGCTTTGCAATATGTTGCAAATGAATTATCTTTTTATGAACTTCAAGTTCATATTATCCCATTCGAGGATCTTGATATACAAATGATAATCCATTCGACGTAACTTTTTCTTAATTGTTTATCATATCTCCCCCTCATGTTAGAAAATCTAACTTATTTCCACAACTTTGAGAACCCATCTTTGTGCGTTATGGTGTTAATTATAATGTACACCGCACATAAATGATATTGAGATGGAATTATTTGGTTCCTGACTCTAAACCACTTGTGAGGGGAGAATATAATATACTCTCGTATATAACGTATATCAAGTTGATATAGATAACTTTGTTCTCATAAGAAACAGTTTAGCTATTAAGTGGAGGCACTCAATAATTATCTTGCTAAACCCGCTGTACCCGTTGTGATGTAAACTAACTTATCAAGATAAACTATCTTGAATAGAAAATTGTGCTCTAAATTGAATTATTAAGCAAGTTACCTCGCAAAACACCATGTTGCGGGTTAATAATAATCGCACATGTAACCATCTCATAGATGCATCATATGTGGTATACATGGCAGGTGAATGAGCCCATATTCACCTTTGATATTTCCAGCATTCATGGGATTCAATCCCAATTTTAATTGGTCTATCAATTAACGAGAACAAGCAACCTAAGATAATTCGTAAAGATCTTTCTAGTTCTTTTAATATTTACCCATATAGATTCTCGTTTATTTTTGCACATCTCACTTTAAATTGATATGGCTAAAATAATTATGCCAACTGAATAAATTATCAATATTGATAAGTTCATGTTTACACCATGACATATGCATTTCTCAATAAACTCCATGTTTATTATGATATGGGTTTTTATATCAATAAACATCCACTTTATTGTGGTATTCTTTTGTTTGTGTAGTACAAACTGGAGAATAAAGCAGGTAGCTTTTCACATACAGATTATCCCGCTACAAGTTGTAGTAATAGAAGATATCAAATCTTTCCTTTATTTATAGTCTCAATATAATCAATCGCTTTCGCATATACTTTGGAAACTGAATAAGTTTCTTTGAGACTTACTACAACACAATACCTTATTGGTAATCAATTGTGTTTCTTCAAAATAGTATAATTGGCTCTTGCAAAGTCTCAATTAATTTGGTACTACCACATATTCATCAATATCCATATGGTAAATATCTTTTTCAAAGAGAAAGTTATACCATTATGGTCATGGTCAAAATTATATGCAAGATATGTTTCTTGCACTATTATTGTCCTTTAATAATCACATTACCAAAATATTTTAGCGTACAATGGGTACGTGTCAATGACCATTCATGCCATAATAATGACATTATTTTCTTATATCATCTCAAACCTCCTTCTAGAGGCGAGTGTGGTATATTCACTACCACTAACACGTTCATATTCTTCTAAGAATGAATATGTCTTCATAAATCAGATGTTGTCACACTCACATCATGAATGGACCATAATCATCTATATGTGCTTTATAAAATCTCATATTGTCAAATTGATGACAAATATTACTTTCACAGCGTGAAGGATTATTTTGAGAATCCTTATTATCTTCATTATCACAATAATGACGATTATAATTTCATTTATTGCCACGTCCACATCCATTGATACCTTCACGGTAATAATTTTGTCTTCTTTCAGACTTATCACATACTGCTATCACATTCTCTATAGGGAAAGAGAATGGAGCAAATTCAATGGGACGGGTTATCAATTCTTTGCCCACAATCATACATGAATTTGATCATGACAAGACATAGAAAATTTTACCATTCATGTGAGTGTAATTTCTTACAAACTTCATTAGAGTTATAATCAAACTTTGTTGTCTTTGTCTATATATAAATCAAATCATAGAATTTCAAGAATTTGAAAGAGAAAAGTAAATTACTTACCTTAAATCCAGAATTTAATCATGAAGGAAGTCCATAGAATAACTGACAATTATTATGCTCAATCCTAAAGCTTCTACTCAATTGGAGCTTTGTTTGAACTTTGTTTGGAGAGTGAGCTTAACCCTGCAGCATGCTACTGCTTCTATTGTACTCCAAAATGTAATGCAGCGCTCAATCTTTCGGGATGCAATATACAAGAAATAAGTTGTCACAAATTTGCTTAGGAGTACAATTTTCCTCCAAAGCTTTAGTCTCTGTAGCAGTCCCATACTCATCTGTACCACACATGTATATTGGATTGTATCCTCTAAGTCTACAGTACTCGCAAACACGTCAGCACTCAATACACATCCAATAATATTGCCAAGGTGAGGAACGTTATTGACATAAGGCAAAGCGCTAGTAATTAGGATGTTTCGTTTGCCTGGGATTGGAAGTATCGGAACTGTTTTGCAATTTTCGCCATTTCTTTTGAGAAATTTTAATTTTCTCAAAGAGATTCTTGAGATAACGTGTTATAAAACAATAAAAAAACAAAAGCAATATTGCAGAGAAAGAGAGAGAAAATTCTTATTGAATTTTGGGGTGGTTTACAATGGGGTAAGACCCCTCTATTTATAGGAGAAAAAATGACTTAATCTCAAAGTAAAACTCTCTACAAGATAGACATTCACTCTAAATAGAATTCTATTCTTAACAGTTATTTAATAGTGTATAAATCACAATACTATTTCTTTTGAAAAAAGATGGCATAAAACAGCGAAATAGAGGAAAAACTCTTTGAGACATTTGGGATTTTTTGGTTTATGGAAAGAGAGACGGGAACAGTACGCCAAGATTGTCTAATGGTGGAGATGGTAATGAAAATAGTATCCTTAATGCTGGTCTTAAATGGGATTCTCACTGTAGCGGCGGCATTTAAGGAATTGCCGATAATGCCATATCTGTAAAAAAAATTGCCATCTTTGCAATTAATGAGTAGTACTATTAGTTATGAGAATAGTGTTTATAAAGAGATCATTCGTGTAAAAAACTCAAAAAATTAATAAGCGAATTCTACTATCTTAATTTAATAATTCTCTCATTTTTAACAAATTTTGTTTGAACTTAACAAAACTCCAACAGCGTAAATTGTAAAAAGCATCTTACTGTGCGTACGTGTTACATCTGTTTAATTTAATTGTCTCTCTTATGCTACAACTTTACAAGTCTCATAGACCAACAAATGATTGCCGGCCGGGGAAAAGAACGGATTATTCCTCCCCTATTTTTGAATATGATTTTGCATATTCTCTATCCTTGACAAAAGTCTCGGGTTGGATAATGAAAATTGATAAATTTTAGTAGCTATAAGGAGCACTTTCTTTTTTTGTAGGTGTTATGCGACGTGAATCTAAATTAACAGGCAAGTAAATTCTAAACACCCAATAATCTCTTATTAGAAGAATTAATCCAGATAATAACTATGATTATAATTATAAATAATTGTGTTTTAAATTATAATTGTAAATAAAAGCAGGTTATGTTTCAATAAGAATAATAGGGAACTTTCAATAATGACTATTATTTGAAGGGTTATTGCTGGGCGTAGCTATAATTTATCTAATTATATTTTATAGCTTCTAATAATTTAGCTAATTATATTTTATTGCTACTAATTGCTTGCCATGAAATGTATGTCACTGCATTCAAATGACAAGGCCGATTTGGATTGAGGAACTTGAGATACTAAATTGAAGAATTTTCATAGTGGGCGCGCGAAGAGAGAGTACAAAGGAGATAAAAAAATAAAAATAAAAAGGAGGTCAGACGACATTGTTCCGATGGGTTAGGCTGGTGGTGGTTCTCCGACAAGACTGTAATACCAGAGAGAGATAGTGAGGTTAAACGAGATGGGGAAGGCGGTTAGGCTATAGTACGAAAATGAAGGAGGAAGAGATTTGCTATAAAACTCAATATATAGTTATGTATTATCATTAGTTTAAAATATATTTATTTGTATAATTTGGTATACCATCCAAAATTTCCATTATTATTTATACCTCCTATTGCAAGGCCGAATAATAGTAACGTAACGTAGGGAACTGTCAACAGTAAGAGCAAATACGAAATAGAATTTCTGTTTCATTCTCGTGTATAGTCATCACGTGAATATGCATATTAGCCAATAGGTTCATTCCCAACAATAAAAATGCTAAATACTTTCCCGAAAAGAAATAAAAAAGGAAACTTTTTACAAATTATGATTATTAGCTAGTTGTAGCTATCATTTACTATATAATTTCCTATAGTCATGTTTTTAAATTTTTAGAGTGTATTCGATGTATTTAAGCTACTGTATTTATGAATACAATTGCAAAACTAGGCGTGAAATAAGGGATTCCAGCTATACAATTATTGTACTCGACTGTATTTAACATATTTTTAGGACTGTATTCGACTGTATTCACGATATGTATTTGTGAATACAATAACATAAATAGCGTAAATCGTGATCTATTCGGTTGTTTTTATACATAAAGTGAATTAATTAACACAATAGACTCTTAATATAACTCAACTTTGATGCAAAATATTCTGAATATTTTTCCATTAAATACAACAAAAGAGCAATTTGAATACATATATACATCTCAATACATAAATTATATTAATTGAAAAAACATATGAATATATTCATGGAATAGAACGAGACGGTGAATACAATGAAATATATGGAATACAACGTGATACATTGAAATACAATTAAAAAATGACAATGAATACAATGAAATACATGAAAATATATTGAGATATATTAAAATATATTAAAAATATATTAACAAAATCTCAAACTCTGTCGTCTTTGTTCAAGAATAACCTTAATGTTGTTTTATCGAGAGGGTCGCGATAAAATTTCTCTAAATAACCGGACCGATTCGATTTCCACCCAAAATCCTCACTTCGAAAGCTTTCTGCTTCGAGTCTCAACAATGACGGCTCCGTTACAATTCACTGCAACACCTCTCAATCAACTCTAATTTCATTCAAAAATGCTGCCAAAACACACCGCTAAATGGGGTACTAGTCGTTGTTCCGCGGACTCACCCACCAAAAGCTATGGGATTGGATATGAAGTTATTTCTGTTGAAAATTTTACGAGATAATGGAGATTAATAAGTGGAGAATCGTGATTGTATTCATGGAAAAAGAATGGCGTTGAGAGAGAGAAAGATAGAGGGTGGAGAAAAATCTGAAAGAATGAGAGAAAAAAAAATACAAATCGTATTTTGTAGATTAAGGGTAAGAAGTGACAATAAATAGATATTTTGCTATAAAAATCAAAAGGTAGCTATGAAATATAATTTTTAAAAGGGTATTTATTTAAAATAAATAATGTATCAACCTTTGCTATTTAAAAAATAATCTAATTTATAACTAGTAGTTACAAAATAGCCACAATTCAAATTTAATCATTTTTTCAGTTAAATCTGAGCAAAAACACCCTTATGAATCCAGAAAAAATTCCAGTATGATATGTTGAAGTTCGATTTTTTTACATATTAGATTCCAATATAACATGCTTGAATTTCATAGTATACTTGAGTTCCAACATAATATTATAAATTTATATATATCTATAATTATATTATGCTGAAATTTTCGTGTTTTAGCTAAAGTAATAATTGTTTTTTGATAAATTTGTAAATACTAATTATATATTTCGATTATCAATCAAAAACTGGCTGCCCATGCTATTTTCACGTCACTTTCCTATAATGTTGTGTAGCCCTATGCACCGCACTGCATGCCAAAAAGTTAATTTAACTGAATAAAGATTAGAAAACTGTTTTCTGTGAGGGAACTTTACACCTTTTTCTTCACCCCCACCCCCCACCTCTATCGTTGCTTGAAGAAGTTTATGTCAGTCTTTGATAACTGACTCTCGTTTTTTTTTAATCTCAAAAGTCCTCTATTTTCTGTATTATTTTATTCTGTTTAATGAACCGAAAAAAGAAAAGGGAGAAAAGGAAAACCAGTTCAGGTCATTGACTTATTATGTCAAAAGAGAAAAAGATTTCCAATCCACATATAATCTCAAAGTGCTTCCTTTAGCTTCTTTCAATATGCAAAAACTTTTAGTTAGTACTAATAATTGTTTTAATCTGTCTTTTTGTGGCTAAAATCTTTAACATGTGACCAAAATATTCTAATTCTTCTCTTCTTTCTCAAAAATTCAAATCTTGAAGTAAAATAAGTTACTTTTTTCAGTTTTCTTGCTTTTTATTCCACATTTATTTCACAAAAGATCTTTTTTTTTAATATAGAAATAAACAAGTCGTGAAGCTCTTCTATAAATATCTCAACTCAAACTGCTAAACCACTCATCATCACAACTCTAATAATATTTTTCTGTTTTAGTCTTTAATCACTTCATATCTCATAAAAAATATGAAAATGGAGAACCCCATTTTTTCTATTCTTCTCATTTCACTTCTCTCCATGTTCTTCACTAAAACCATAGCTGATGTTGTGATAATAAACGTTCTAAATTTTGGTGCAAAACCAGATGGAAAAACTGACTCAACAAAGGCTTTGTTAACTGCTTGGGCAGCAGCTTGTGGCTCTTTAAAACCAGCCACTATATTTGTCCCACAAGGAAAGTATTTGGTTACACAAGCACATTTTAAAGGAAAATGCAAGAATAGAGCCATAATGTTAAAAATAGATGGCATACTTATTGCACCCTCTGATTATAATGTGATTGGAGATTCCAAAAATTGGCTTTTATTTCAAGGTGTTGATGGAGTTTCCATTCATGGTGGGATTCTTGATGGCCAAGGGAATGGTTTGTGGGCTTGCAAGGCCTCCGGCAAGAACTGCCCGAGCGGCGCTACGGTAAGTCGTAAAATTTTTATGCTCCCACATAGCGGAAGCTTAATGCACCGAGCTGTCCTTTTTGGTGTATTTTAACTTGTTGTAATTATGTGTAGTTTATCTCTTAGGTAATTACAGATGGTGTGAAAATTCATCGTCAGTATATAGAAGTTAGATTTTTTTGTAATTAAGTGTTTTACTTGTATACATTGTTAGAATTTTCATTAATGACTTGGTGTGGTCAAAAGAAGGTTAATTATTCTGGTCACATTGGGAAAATAAATCCATAACTTGTTCATTTCTCAGAATTAGCAATTTTCTAGATGAGTGTAACGTTCCCTACTTTATGTAAGTAACTGTCCAAGTATTTTCAACCCTGATATTATGGTTTATTTAATTTTTCAAATGTAGGATCAAATTCTCTAGTGATAATAATGAGTTTTAAGAATTTCAAATGCTGCTTTTGAACTGAAATGAAAAAACCATATTTCTTGCTTCAGAATATTCAAGTGCTGACTTAAATTCTTATTATTGCAGATTCTGGGATTTTCCAACTCAAATAATATAGCAATAACAGGACTAACTTCATTGAACAGCCAGATGTTTCACATTGTCTTCAATGGGTGCAAAAATGTGAAGTTGAAGGCTGTCAAAGTTTTTGCCTCTGGCAAAAGCCCGAATACTGATGGTATTCACGTTCAGTTATCGTCTGACATCTCGATTTTAAACTCGAAAATCAGTACTGGAGATGATTGCATCTCCATTGGTCCTGGAACTACTAACCTGTGGATTCAAAACATGGCTTGTGGCCCTGGTCATGGAATCAGGTAATAATAATAATAATAATAATAATAATCATGTAATAAGTGGGATCAGTAACTTGAAATATATTGAAAGGGAGTCTTGGCGTAACTGTCAAAGTTGTTGCCATGTGACTAAAAGATCACGAGTTCGAGCCGTGGAAATAACTTCTTGTAGAAATACAAGATAAGGTTGCATATAATAGACCCTTGTCATTCACCCCTTCCTAAACCCACGCATGGTGAAGGTTAGTGCATCGGGATGTCCTTTAGTAACTTGGAAAATAAGGCAGGTGTATTATAACAGATGAAAGCCGAGCCCAACTTATTGGGGTTAAGGCGTAGTTATTGTTATTGTTGTATTACAACAGATAAAATACACTGATAAGAGTAGCTCGGAGCACTAAGCTCCCGCTATATGAGGGGTTCTAGAAAGGCCTGAACCACAATGGTCTATTGTACGCCACCTTACCCTGAATTTCTGCAAGAGGCTGTTTCCACGACTCGAACACGTGACCGGCCTCCTTGTCACATGGCAGCAATTTTACCAGTTACACCAATGCTACCCTTCCATAAGATACACCGATAATGTAATAATATATTTACCTTGTCGGTGATAAGTTAAATCCCTAATACAGTGATATGGTGGTGCTTTTTGTTGCAGCATTGGGAGTTTAGGCAAGGATTTTCATGAAGCAGGAGTGCAAAATGTAACAGTAAAATCAGTTATATTTAAGAACACACAAAATGGTGTGAGGATTAAAACATGGGGCAGACCAAGTACTGGCTTTGTAAAGAATGTTCTTTTCCAACATGCTACAATGATTAACGTTCAAAATCCAATTGTTATTGATCAGAATTACTGTCCATATAACAAAAATTGTCCTGGCCAGGTATGAATTTTACTCTAACCATTAAAGTTAGCGCTCCATTCGCCAGATATTTCCTGATTTTCTTGATCAATAGGTGTCAGGTGTGACAATTAGTGATGTTACATATCAAGATATACATGGAAGTTCAGCAACACGAGTTGCGATGAAATTTGATTGCAGTAAAAGAAATCCATGTCGAGGAATAAAATTGGAAGATGTAAATCTCACTTATCAGAATCAACCAGCTGCTCAAGCTTCTTGTGCTAATGTTGCAGGAACAACTTCTGGTGTAATTCAGCCAACAAGTTGTTTATAAAGGAAAATCCAAGAAAAAGGGTTCTTTCCCTTTTTATTTTCCTTTTTAGTATATTTAGTTCTTAGTTTAGGCAAGAAAGCAAGTGGTTTTATTTAATTGCTCAGACTAAGTGCTTGCTTGAGCCTGTGGTGACTGGAATCGCCTGGCTTAGTAATGCTAATTAAAGACAGAAATTGTTATCCCTATTATTCAATGTAATAGAATATACATTTTTCTCCTTTGCTCCATTAGAACTGTCAATTATATATTTTTACTGTCACATTTGGCAAACTTAACCGTTCAATATTCATGTTTGAACTTTCTATAGGTTCCACTTAATCTTATTACTTCAGTAAAAGCATGTATTTTTGTCTGCTCAAGGCCATTTTCAGCGACTGGCACTGTCGAATCAAAAGGCCGACTTACGTCCCTACTCGATTGATGGATCTTGCAGCCAAGCTCCCTTCTGCCTTTGCACTCGAGGGCCAATCTTTGTCCAGCCCGAGGAAATCGTTGCATGCCTCAGTTATCTTTTGGGAGGCCTACACCCCATATAAACTGTCAACCTAGGACTGTCCCTAGGCCCGTAGGTCCTACTCGATTGGTGGATCTTGCAGCCAAGCTCCCTTCTGCCATTGCACTCGAGGGCCAATCTTTGTCCAGCCCGAGGAAATCGTTGCATGCCTCAGTTATCTTTTGGGAGGCCTACACCCCATATAAACTGTCTACCTAGGATTGTCCCTTGGCCCGTAGGTCCTAACACAAGGTTAGAATTCTAGCACTTCCAGAGTGGTATATCACTGATACCCCCCCCCCCCCCCCCTCCCGAAGGAAGCCGTATGAGGTAAAAGTCTCATATACGGTTTTGTAGAGTGACAGTAAGGGTGACATACTGTCACCCATATAAAGTTGCCAGAGCAAGATTAACCTTTGAATTTGAAATCATTGCTTATGTGTGGCCATAATGTACAGGAACATTCTGTACTCTTGGTAAGAGAGGGGTGAGATATCACAGTCTGAGAAATTGCCTATAAATAAATTCAACATTAGTCTTTTATGAGCTCTTTTAAAAAACTGCAAATGCAATCAATAAAGCTTTCCAATGCTGTAGTATTTATACAGATTCATAGATATTACATTTGCAACAAAAGCTATCAGCATAGATACTGAAAATATGGCTTTCATCCTTCAATTATTGGTATGCTCTTGCTTTGACTTCTGAGTAACCAGATAAACTACAACACTAGTCATATAGGATTGAAATCTCAATTGATAAGGGCATTTTTCCTACCAAGTCCGTTCGACCCTGAGAAATTGACCTCAGTGTGTCATACATTCCAGCATTGTTGGCCTTTTGTTAGGAAAGAACTTCACACAGTTACAGGCTAATTCAAGAAATTCGAGTATTAAATCGTCAACTCTTTTTCCAAGCAAATCTCTATCTGCATCAAGAAGACAAGACGAATGATCAAATAGTTCATGTTGTGGCTCCTTCCCTGTTACAAGCTCGAGAAGCACTATGCCAAAGCAGTAAATGTCTTGCTTCTAAGAACCCAAACCTAAATATTCAGCTACTGGAAAAAGACTCCAACTTAATGCTATCACATTTATTCATTGAATAAAGAATTACAATCAAATCTCTCTATAACAACCTCGTTTGTTCCATTCAAGCTGCTCCCATTCCTATGTTGGCACCAAAAGAAACAAACCTTGGGGCTATACAGAATATATATTATAACATAACATGGAAATTGGTTCGAAAAGGAACTTGACTTTTATAGAGAATGATTATTATATAACGATGCTGTTATAGAGAGGTCTGATTGTATACATATAGTTGATTCTATACATGGCGCTAGCAAAAAAATGCAACTTAATCAATTCAGGGGAACCAGAGAGAAATTATGCCAAGTAATTAATGGCACAAGAATATTGCTAGTAAGAAAGAAATGTCTTGTTCTAGAATTGGTTTTCTCCATATTTGGAGATACTTCATGTTGAATTCAAATACAAACATAGAGTCAGCGCAACGAAATATTAATAGGAATGTACCTTCAGCCATAGTTGTTCAAGTGATGTGAGAATTCCTTGGAAGAATCTTGAGAAAAAACCTAAGGAGTCTTCTAGCTTGTGCTTATCGTAGATGCCAGACTGATTGAGTCACATGCGTATTTATAGGTAGACTAGGGACTCTTAGGCAAATACTTTTACCCTAGGGACTTCTCCATAAATTATAATTACCCTAGGGACTACTAATATATGGTAATTTCTTTCCATCACAGAAACTACCATATATGTATAACTACAGAATATTATCTGATATACTATTTCCTTTGGGAGACAATGTAAATAATTTACTACCTTATATGTGGGCCACACTAGAAATTTCTAGAAAGATACGGTAAATTTCTTACATTCTCCCACTTGGCCCACATATTTAAAATCATATAAATCCTTTACGAGAGATAAACATGTAATATGGACATAGGTTTTATCACTCAATTAATAGTTATACAACAATCACTTTAACTAGAATATATTATTACACTAATCATGGCAGTCATGTTTTTAAACAAACACTTCCTTCCATGTATTACAATGCACAATACATTCTAACAAAGTGTCTAGCAACATTATGAATGAACTTAATATAAGTCATTCAGAGTCCAACTTTACTGATCCAATGATCATAAATAATACATGAAAAACCAAAAGTATGCACTGTCATGTATATCAAAATAACCATAATGTCTAGATAAACTGTTAGAGAGCAAAGCAAGACTAAATTGAGTTACTAAGCCCCATATGGGTTACATGATCCTTGAAAATATTAGCCGGCAAACCTTTAGTCATAAGATCAGCAATCATCAACGTAGTACTAATATGCTCAAAAATTCACATCTTGCTTCTTCACGTAGTCTCTAACTATCAAGTACTTTAAGTTGATGTGCTTGCTACGGCTGCCACTTTTATTATACTTAGAAAAGAAAACTGCACCTGAATTGTCATAAAAGATTCTCAATGGCCTTGAAATGGACTCGACAATCTTAAGGCCGGAAATAAAGTTCTTCAACCATAACGCCTGTGATGTAGCTTCATCCACAATGGAAGCTGTTTTCACATCCATTTGATGTAACTCTAAATCAAAATGAGCTACTAATGCTATGATTATTCTCAAATGAATCCTTCTTTGATACTGGAGAGAAGGTTTCGTGGTAATCAATGTCTTCTATTTAAGTAAAACCTTTTGCTACAAGTCTGGCTTTATATCATTTGATATTACCCGATGAGTCTCTTTTAGATTTAAAGACCCACTTGGAACCTATGGTAGAGTATCCCTTTGGTAATTCGACCAGATCCCAAACTTTGTTTTTAGCCATAGATTCTAACTCTTCTTTCATGGGATCATACCAAAGTGTGCAGTTTTCTCCACTCATGGCTTGTGAAAACGAGCGTGGATCATCCTTTAGTCCAATATCATAATCAGACTCTTGGAGATATACAACATAGTCGCTAGAAGTTGCTGATTTTCGAATTCTTGAGGGTTTTCTCACTCCCACTGGTTCAGACACTTCTTCAGTGGGTTCAGTAAAACGGGTTGATCTTCATCTGGCTCCTCAAGTGGTGGTGGCTCTTGAACTTGTTTCTGTTTAGGTAATTCATGAGAATTTTTTTGAGCAACATTCAAGTTCCCAATATATAAAGGGACCACAGTTGGTTCCCTTATTTCTTCCAAATCCACCCTTTGAGTCAAACCACCAGTACTCTCTTCATGCTCCTTAAGAAATTTAGTATTTCTAGCTTCAACAATTTTAGGAGTATGAGAAGGACAATAAAACCTAAATCCCTTAGAGCTAACCACATAGCTTAAAATAAACACTTATTGTTCTTTCATCCAACTTCTTTAGTTGTGGGTTATAAACCCTCACTTCAGTTGGACATCCCCAAACGTGTAAGCGATTTAAGCTAGGTTTCCATCCTTTCCATAACTCAAAAGTTGTCTTGGGGACAGCCTTGGATAGAATCCTATTTAAAATATACACAACGATTTTTAAGGCTTCACTCCATAAGGGTAGAGGTAAACTTGATCTGCTAATCATGCTTCTTACCATGTCCATTAATGTCCGGTTCCTTCTTTCTGCCACACCATTTTATTGTGGTGTTCCTGGCATGGTATATTGAGCAATTATATCTTCACTTTCAAGGAACTAAACAAATGGACCCTTAACATGTCCCTTATCTTTGTACCTACCATAATATTCTTCACCCCTATCAGATCTTACAATTTTGATCTGAGCACCAGTTTGTTTCTTTACTTCTGTTTTGTAAACTTTAAAAGCATCAAGTGCTTCTGAAACAAAAAATAGAGATACATATATCTTGAATAGTTATCAATAAACGAGATAAAATATCTCTCACCATTCAAGCAAGGGGTAGGAAAAAGTCCACATATGTCTGTATATATGATCTCAAATAATTGAGAACTCCTTTCGACACCTTTAGTTGATTTGTTGGTCTGCTTACCCTTTATGCAGTCCACACAAGTCCCAAAGTTAGAAAAATCAAGAGCTTTTAGAACTCCATCATTAACCAATCTTTTGACTCTATCAATAGAGATATGTCCCAATCTCTTGTGCCAAAGACTAGATGAGTTCTCATTGATAACACACCGCTTAGTGCCAATTTCTTTATCATGCAAAGTTAAAATATTTCATTAAAATGTGGGGTCTAGCTCAAGTTTATATAAATTCCCATTCAAATTTCCAAAACCAATAACTTTATTATTTTTCAAAAGTTTCATAGAAGGATAATAAAAATTCAAATCATATCCACTAATCGATAGTCTTGAAAGAGAAATTAAATTTCTAGAATATTCTGGAACATAAAAGGTATTTTCTAAATCTAAGTGAAAATCATCCTTCAAAATGAGCCTATAAGTCCCCACGCTTTCCACACGTGAATGCGTCCTATTGTTAAAATAGACATATTGTTCACTTCCTATCAACTTCCTCTGAGTTAGAAAGCCCTGCATGATTTTGACAATGTGAATTGTAGCACCAGAATCAATCCACCATATACTATCAGAATCTTCAGTAAAATTAGATTCATAACATACAAAGGTAAAATTACCTTTCTTCTCAAGCCATTTCTTGTATTTCAAGCAATCCTTTTTCCAGTGTCCCTTCTTCTTACAGAAACGACAATCATCTTTGTCAAAGGTGCTTTTCTTCTTCATGGGAACACTTTTGCCCTTCTTTGTATTTATCTTACCACGAGTCACCATATTAACACTTTCAGGTAACTCATGTTTTAATCTCTCTTCTTCTTGAACACACATGGTCAAAAGTTCATTGATTAACCATTTATCCTTTTGCGTGTTGTAAGAAATCTTGAACGGACCATATTTCACAGGAGAGAGTTGAGAATAAAATGCACAAAAAATGGTTCAAACATATCCACCTCAAGGGACTTGAGTTTAGCAACAATGTGTCTCATCTCCATAATGTGCTCATGCATGGTACGACTTCTGTCGAAAGTCATACTTGAGAGCCTCTTCATAAGGGTACTGGCCAATGCATTGTTAGAGCTTAGGAATTGTTCATCAATTGCCTTCATATAAGCTTTGACCTTATCGCTATTAGGGATAGAAACCCGAATGCTTTGGCTTATGTGAGCTTTTATGAGCATTAAACTTAAGTAATTAGATCGCTCCCACCGCTCATAACTAGCCTTAGCACCTGACGTATTTGATTTCGTGGGGATAGGGGTTCATCCATACAGAGTGCCAAGTCCAGATCCGAGCACCATAAAGTGAGAATGACTTTCTCCTTCCATTCAGAATAATTATCACTAGAAAGCATTGGAATTCGAGCATTATCATCAAAAATAGCAATAGGAAACGATGTAAAGACGGCAAAACAAGGATAAACATAAATAAGCTATGAAGTACAATCAATCAAAGGTGAATCGCGTAAAATATCGATTCTTAATAAATTCTAGACCTTCCTGTGAGCAGAGGCTGCAACTCATGTATAGAATTTACTTTACTTTATTAGACTAGTAAACCAAGATCTACAAAAAGTAATCTGTACTTGTGGGCCTAAAATTATTTTCAACTTAAAAGTTTACTATCTCATTCCAATTAATCTCACCAAAATATTTACCTCCCTATAGAGCAAAGTTACTATTTTAATAAGATAACTAGACTAAAAAGATATCACTGTAGCTTTTAGTCACTAAACTTTATGTGATTAAATAACTTAATTTCTTTTATATTAAGTACTCAAGATGTTGTGGCCACTCTTAAGTACATCGCATAAAAGAAAACTTAAATGACATCTCTTTATAATTAACCGTAATTAATTAACTTAAAAAAGATGTTGATTAGCTTTTGAATAGGCATACTGATACAACCATAGCGTTATATAATACTCTAAGGTAATGTCTTATAATTAATATTATAAGAACATAAAACAGTAGTATAGTGGTATAATATAGTTTTGTTTATATTATGTAACTAATTTAAAGACAAAAAGCAAACAGATTTGGTAAACTATATGAGATGGAAACCTTCCGTGTATTAGATGAATCATGGGCTTTATAACTTACACAAACGTAATAACCAAAAGTACTTATGATCATCATAACTTTTAGTGTAACAAGGTACGAAAACTTATAGTAAGTACTAACTTGAACCAGACTCTGTTACTATAAACACAAAATCTCACATTATATTTTGGTTACCAATGAATTAAATAATCTTCTTAATTGATTAGAGAATATATATGAAAACTTCATGATATTACAAATCGGCAAGGTAAACGTCAGAAACGACATAACTTGCAAAAACCATTATTAGAAAAATAGTGGTTGATATTATCACTTCAAAATAGGAAGGGACAAAATTAGAATTCAAGGTTTCAAGGATTGAACGAAAGTTCAATAATTTCTTTTTAGAGATGTTCTGTGTCTATGATGTATCAACGCCGACTAACATCGTTACATTACAATACAAACCCAAAAGCACATGATGCGATTGCAGGTTCAAGTCTTAAGTTAAAATTTCTAAAAGCAGAACCTTATACAGAACCTTATTGAACTTTTAGTGTGTCTTTCTTAAATACCACAGACGACATGCAAACAACAATACGCCGACAGATATACATAGAATTCAAATATGTTCGTAATCAAGAGCAATAAATACCGAACAACACGGCTAAAGGCAAGCTCTGATACCATATGTTGAAATTTAAATACAAATACAGAGCCAACGCAATGAATATTAGTAGGAACGTACCTTCAGCCATAGTTGTTCAAGTAACGTGGAAATTCCTTGGAAGAATCTTGAGAAAAAACCTAAGGAGTCTTCTAGCCTTGCCTATCATAATGATGGAGTCACAGACATATTTATGGATAGGCTAGGGACTCTTAGGCAAATACTTTAGCCCTAGGAACTTTTTCATAAATTATAATTACCCTACGGACTACTAATATATGATAATTTTTTTCATCAGAGAAACTACCATATATGCATAACTACAGAATATTATCTGATATATTATTTCCTTTGGGAGACAAGGTAAATAATTTATTACCTTATATGCGGGCCAATCTAAAAATTTCTAGAAATATACGATGAATTTCTTACACTTCTAAATCTTTAACTAAAGAGATATCAGCATTGAAAATCTGTCTGAAGAATAACTATGCTTTGAATTTTACACTTATTGTAGAAATGGAGTCAAATTAGTTAGCAGCTTTTTGAAAAACTTCAATTTACGTTAGTATTATTTATTGATGATTCATTGACGTCATAGTTTTTGATGTTTACAGCTTAAAGAGCTCAAACATGTTAGAATAATTAAATAAGAATAGAAGTGGTACTCCAGGTGATTATAAAACAAGAGTAATTCATTAAACAAGAATATATAAACAGAGGGTGACAAAATGATGTCCCAGATAATAGTTTTACTACTTCACTAAATAACAAAAGAGAAAACACTAATGACTCTTCTATTTTATAGATTTAAGGTGTATATACTGACAACTAAAAGATTATTATATACTGATATTATTAACTTGTTATAGAAAATTACTTGCCATTTGATCTAAGTTATCAATCAGACAAAAATAACATATTCAGTGTTTTACGCAAACTTTAACCCTGCTTTGTACAGGTAAGAAGCTATGTACATACTATAGACTCAAAAGAAGTATTTCCAAAACAGAGTTGACAAAATATACAGGTAAAAAGCTTTGGTGGGAATAATGTAGAAAAGAAATCACCGACAACAAAAAATAGTAAAGATAAACCAAGTAAAAGAATCTAATTTATCAATCAATGAGCTAATTGTATACTATATATTTTTCACACAATTAGTGCATAAAACTTAAACTTTTTTATAATTTTATTAAACGTATTATTGACTTCTAAGAATTTTCTCCACCTGAAAAGCTTTCAAATGTGTGAGATAGGCATATTTAGGTGTTGAATGTGTTGACTGCTGCCTCCTTGAAAATGAATGGCCACCAAATATCAAATGTGTAGTTTTCATTGTAATGAATAGTGATGGACTTTTGACTTCACTTTAACTCTATAGCCAAACTCTGAATTCATCCTAGTTATATTTGGGCTTTATAATCTAGAATTTGGGAGTTGACTTTCTACAATTCTTATCGATTACTTAATTTGGAGGAGTATTTTTGTTAAGTGAAATATTAGAGGATTTATATTAATTATAGTTAAACTTGTGAAATATATACAATGATTATATTAAACATAAGTCAAACTTGTGAAATATGTAGAAGAGTTTAATTAAACTTCTAGTCAAACTCGTGAGAGGTGGAAGTACACGGTTAGCCACTAATTATAATTGTTTTTACTCTTTAGTTATTGGTTAAAATATATTTATTCTTTAGTCAGTGCTTATAAATTTTTTTTATCCACCTAGACGAAAAACACTTGTGCTAGACATGGGTTCTGTCTAAATATTAAGGACACGGTATCCCTAAATTCGTGAATATTGTATACGAAGAACATGGTTTCCCAAACAAATTTTTAAGAGTAAATTTTGATAATGGTAGCTATAGAATATGAATTGTGTAAGAAATCTATTCAGTTCCATTTATAAGGGAAAACAAACTTGGAAGAAATTAAAAAACAGTTAGATTTACAAGTGATCATTCAAGAATAGCCACAATTTCAAAAGCAATCAAATTTAGCTACTTTTCATGTAAAAATAAATATAAAAGAAAATACTATTTTAAAATCCGAAGAATGCTATAGCATAATATAATGGAATTCCAGTATGATATACTGGTCCAAAATAATGTAACGATCAGACCGATCACTTTGAGCATTTGTACTTCCCTCGGTTGTTTGAGGGCATACGTAGCTCCGTATGATGTATTATAACTTACGTGAACCGTGGTTTGGTCAGGTTATTCAAATTGATTTGAAAGAATGATTCTGATCTAGAAGCTTTAAAATTTGAAAGGTTTGATCAAGTTTTACTTTTAAGTATTTGACCTCGGATTAGAATTGGCTTGAAATGGCGAATGTTCGAATTTTGAAAAGTTTGATCGGGAGTGGACTTTTTTATACCTGAGTCAGATTCCGATTCCAAAAGTTGAAATAGATTTGTAATGTCAAATATGACCTGTGTACAAAATTTGAGGCCAACCAGACACGATGTTATAGGTTCAAGCATCTGTTGTGAAAATTTGAAGTTTCACAGTTCATTGATTTCGAATTGAAGCATGATTCATCGTTTTGATATTGTTACGTGTATTTTGAGACCTTGGGTATGTCTGTGTTATGTTATTGGACTTATTGATATGTTTGGATGGGGGTACTAAGGTGACCAGGCGTGTTTCAGACCATTTTTTCTTTATGTTGTTGTGCTGGTTTCTGCTGATACCTGGTGTTTCTGGTGTTCTTCGCGATTTGCGAAGGTCCAGCCGTGATCGCGAAGTGTGTTTGGGCCTGCTGCGGAATTTGTTCTTCGCGGACGTGATATATGTATCGCATTCGCGAAAGGTAATTTTATTGGGTTCTGCGTTCGCGATTAGGAATCGCGTTTGCATAGAGCTAAAATTGAGGAAGTAGAGGATATCTCTTCGCGGTTGCGAAGGGTTGGTCATGCCGTGTATTGCGTTTGCGAGGACTATGACGCGAACACATAGAGTCTTTTGTGCTGTGTATTATTTTTTTATTGCGAATACGATGGTATTGCCGTGCTCGTGAAAGAGGAGGCCTGAGCTGCGTTACAAAATACTCTATTTCAAGGGTTTCGACCAATTTTGCATTTTGGGAGCTACGAAGCTTGGATTGAGGCGATTCTTGAAGCAAAGTTTACCATGTAAATGGGGGTAAGTGTTATCTACTCGATTTTGGTTATATTTCATGAATCTATCTTTGATTTTAGCATTTGGTTGATGAATATTAAAGAAGGAATTAGGGGTTTTGGCCTAATGTTTCATAATATAAATTTTAGAGTTTTTACCATCGATTTGAAGGCGGAATTGAGTGAAACTAGAATGGTTGGTCTAGTAACTGAATCAATTAAAATTTTTTACGAGTTTTGTCAGGTTCCGAGGTGGGGGTATATGTATGATTTGGGGCCGGATTTGGGATTTGGTTTAGGATTTGCTCTTTATCATTTGTAATTGATTCCTTGGGCTTTATATAATGTATTTGAGTTGTTATTGACTAGTTTTGAGCCGTTCGGAGGTCGCTACGCGTGTGATGGCATTCTTGGAGCATCACTTGGCTTGCTTGGCATTTGGAATTGGCTTGTTTGAGATAAGAAACTCTTTTAACCTTAGTACCGAGGGTATGAAACCCTGAATTACGTGTTATGTGATTGGTATTGAGGTGATGCACATGCTAGATGCAGGGCGTATGGGTGTGCACCTGGTTAATTGTGAATATGTTATTCCATGACACTATATAATGGTCCTATTTTGTTGATATCTATGTTTTCACCATGTGATTATGTAACTAAGCTATCAAATCATGCTAGATATCCTGCCTAGGATTTATGATGATATTGTTAGAACCCATAGAGGTCATTTCTTGCTGTCATCTCACTGATTTCATTGATATTTCGTACTCAGTCGTACTTACACATTTTCTCAGTCTCAGTTGTTGTTCATTGATACATCATATCATTGGTGTCGGGCTAGTTTCATGACATGTGAGCCGGTGAGTGAGACTGAAGAGATTGATGACTGAATGAGGCCAAGGGCATGATTGCGAGATATTGAGACTATGCAATGTGAGTTGTCCGTGCAACACATGTGTTATCTGTGCAGATTTTGATCTTGATACTATGGAACGTGAGTTATCTGTACAACACATGAGTTGTCTGTGAAGATCCTGACATTGATTTATAGCATGCGAGTTGTCCATGTAGCAAGTGACTGTCCGTGCGCATTATTGCACTTGGGGTGTAGGAGCCCGTCTAGAGTCTGCACACCCCCAGCGAGAGCAGTCGACTATATATATGTTTATGGATCGGGTTACATGCCGCAATGCGTACTGTACTGTGCTGAGTGATTAAGTGTGTTGAGTATTGGTTATGGTAAGAGATAATACTAGATAGTGAGCTTGAGCACCCTGAGAGTGTGAGTACATGAATGAGTTCATAATTGAGAGGCATTGCATTTGCCATATGTACTTGAGATACATGCATTTTCCTTTTGCTTCCCGATTTTGGTAATATTCACGATTTTTACCTGTATCTTGACATGTATGCATATCGATGTAATTTCCTCATGCTATTTGAAAATTAAACAGTTACCTAATGAAAAGTTTGGGAAAAAGTTACAATTTTCAGACTTACTCATATTTTTAACAATTTCGGTAAAAGGATTGAATTTTTACTGATATACCTGAAAAGCAGAACTATTTTGGAAAATTATGAAAAGGCTGAGCATTTTATCTCTGATCAACTTATTTATTTACTTGCTTTATATTGTTATGAACTGCTATTGGTCTTGGACCCAACATGTGTTCCAGCTCATCACTGTTTTCAACCTAAGGTTAGGTTTGTTACTTATTAAGTACATAAAGTCGGTTTACTCATACTACACTTCCTTAACATTGCATGCAGATTTCGAATGCCGATGTTGCTGTGCGTGGCAGGAGTAAGCATTGAAGGTGTACCTGCATTCCTGTTGTAGCTGCCTCTTGATCATGGTACCCGTAGGTTATAAAACTCTATTTATGTAGTTTTCAAACGTAAGATGTATTTACTTTATATCACCTTTTCTAAATTCTACTCGTAGAAGCTCATGATTTATACTATCAGTGTCATGACCCAAAATCCATTAAAGGTTGTGATGGAGCTGTACATCTCTATCAGGTAAGCCAACACAAAAAAGTTAATAAAGCTCTCATTTTTTAATTTTTTTTAAAATCATAAATTTTCTTCAATTTCACTAATAAAAGATGAACTCTTTAGAATAATAATAATATTTTTCGATTTCAATACTGAATATCCCACAATCCTCCCAAAATCCGGTGTCATAAGTGCATGAGCAATTACTAAAAAATATAATAAAATGCAATAACAGTCCAAAATACAAGTTTGGACAAAAGAGACAATACAATACTTTGAAGGAGACTTTGATGGATTTGGATCGTCTCATAAGATGCAACTTACCTATGTCTCCGTATCAACCATGCTGCTATTCGCACTAGGCCAATAGACCTACATGTGCCTATATAAAACGTCAAAGAAGTAGTGACGAAGGGTCGATGTGCCAAAACAAGAGCTGACTGCAATGTTGTGAACTTGAGGAAATGGGAAAAGAATGCTAAGGCCAAGAAATGGCTTGTGTGTGGATTGGGTCTAGATTAGTACAGCATGATTCAAAGCTGTACTACTACAAAGGAAATATGGGACACTTTACAAGTGGCTCATGGAGGAACTCCTCAAGTAAAGAGATCAATAGGAACATTGCTATATTATCAATATGAGAATTTTACTATGAAGGAAGAAGAAACTATTCAGAATATGTACACAAGGTTCACAACACTAACAAATGAACATAAGTCTCTTGGAAAGGTTATTCTTGAAAAAGACAATATTGAGAAGATTTTGATAAGGGTTCTGCCAATCTCTTGAGAAAGCAAAATCACAACTATTCGGGAATCAAAGAACATTGCCACTGTTAAGTTAGATGAGCTAATTGGAAATCTCACTTCCTATGAACTTAGAAGGCAAACCATGAAGATGGATACACCTAAGAAGGAAATGATCCTGTCATTTAGAATCACTGAAGGTGCTGGTGTAGAGGAAGATGAAATGACCATGATCACAAAGGATCCTTCAAGAAGGTCAAGCTACAGCAAACCAAGGGTTCCTAAAAAATAAAACAATGAGGGGTGTTACAAGTGAGGGAAGAGTGATCACCACATCAAATTTGCCTTCAATGGGGAATTGAATGGAAGAAGGAAAGAGCTGAATGAAGGAATATGAAGAAGGAATAAGTTAAACACAAGAAGAACAAAGGATTGACAAAGGCTATGGTTACTGCTTGGGGAGAAAGCTCAGATGAGGATTCAGAGGATGAAATGGAGATGAACAAGCACTTATGGAAATTGGAGAATTCGATGAGGAATATGAGGTAAGTATAATTCATCCCAAAGACAAGATTAATTTTTTGTCTAAATAAAAGATATATGAGTTACTCTTGGATTTCATTGATGAATCTGAGGATCTAAACAATAAAAACAAACAGCTGTCTAAGGAGTGTGTGATTTTGAAAGCTAGGTGCAAAAACCTGGAACTTAGGGCTAGTGAAAGTGAAAGTAAAAATGCTTTGTTATAGAACCATATTCATGAACTTGACACCACTGTTCTAAAGCTTATATCTGAAAATATAAAATTGAAATTCGTAAGTGGTAAAAAGAAATATGATCACACACAACTCATTTTAGAAGAAAATGTAGGAAAAATAAAAGATGAGTTGTACAAAAGATATGAGTAGACAAGAGTCCTTAAATAGGATCTAAACAAGGTTGATCATGAGCTAGATAGAACCTGTAAATGGAGTAGGTACTCCGATGCACTTTCATGGCTACACGAACACCATAGTAGCTATAATAGTGGCAATAAGAGAGAACTTGTCTACAGGACCCCTGCACCTAAGTGGGATCCCGACAGCTCACACTTCCTGAGAACAAAACGTGCACACACTGTGGTAAAACTGGTCACTATAAAAGTGAATGCACTGTAAAAGAAAAGGCTAGTCAAAAGAATAAAGAATTTGTTCAAGGGAAAAATAGGATGCCAGGTTGGGCTAAAAAGAATCTGATTTACCCTTTTGCCCATAAAAAGGTTCCCAAACTAGTTTGGGTTCCTAAGACTAACCCCCGATTTCCTTTTACGGGTCCAAGTTGTGAGCATGTGATTTTTTCTATACACGAATTACTCATATAAATTCGAACAAAATCATTTCTGTTATTTGTTTGCAATTTTGTGGATTTTGTGGAATTTTCTTTAATTATTTGTATTTTGTGCATTTTAATTAGTAAAAAATACAAAATATGTTCCATGTGCAATTAGCCGTTAATTTCACATTGAAGAATTATCCACTAATTAAGTTGTTTTATAAAACAATAAAAAATAAAAAATATAGCTTAATTTGCTGTTTTAATTTTAATTATGATCTTTAGGTGATTTTGCTTTTAATTTTATTTTAATTAGTTGTGATAATAATAATAGAGGATAATTAGTATTTTATAGTTAAAGTTAGGATTTATAATTAATTTAGAATCTTTAGTAATTGTGGAAAATAAAAAAAAGAAAGAAAAGAAATCAAAAAATTAAAAAGAGAAAAGAATAAAATAAATTGGGCCATATTGATTTAAAATAGCCGAACACACAAAAGAAAACCGGTCCAGCCCAACCTGTAACCCTGTCCAGCCCCCATGAATCAAAACAACTTCGTTTTGTGCAAATCAATCAAGACCGTCAAGGTTCTTTAATCTAACGGTCCTGAAGCCGGATTCATTTGGTATATTAATGTCCAAATAACCCCCACCCCCCAAAACACACCGTCTCAAACCTGTTCACCAGAAACACTAACGCCACCGTCCTCCGCCGTGTGCCGCATGCCGGAAATTGCCTCCGCTTGCGGCGGAACTCTGATCAGCCCCAAATTTACACCACTGAATCCCCTTAACCTGCTCTATCCAAATCTATGACACCTTGACCTTGAATTTTAGCCCATCGCCTCGAATATTAGTTTGAATCACTGACTCCGCTGCCATGTACGGCGGCGCCACCTCCAATCACCACCATTTTTACACCCATGGGCCCCTCCTCTCCCTCATGCCAAATCCCCACTCATCATCCGTCAAACACCTCTGGAAAATTTCGAATGTTAATTCGAAGGAGGCGGCCAAAACCCTACTACCACAAAACCACCCAAAAATCACACCCTACAGTCCCCTCACCCCATTCACCTCAAAACTACAGCTAGTTCCCTTGAATATCCCCACAACTCCTCAAAATCCAAATCTAGGGTTTCCGAAGTCTGATAAATGGTGCATGAAGATTTCCAGGGCCGATTTAGAGAAATTACGCTAAGTTTTTGTATTTGATTTCTTATTTTTCTTCGCCTCATCTCTTCTTTGTCAATTTGTTTAAGTTGAAGTCATGTGTTAATCAGTCCTAGACAAGTTTGTTTCTGATTTGTTGGTCTGGATTTCTTGTCAAATTCCTGAATTAATAAGCTCAGTTTGTCTGTATTAATTTCATCTGTATAAGTGTATATTTTTAATCGAGTCTATTTGTGGATTGGGTCTCATGTTCTTGAGTTTTGTTTAATTTTCTCCATTGAGTTGAATTTCATACTAATCCCTGAGCTTAATTATTCGTAGTCAGATGTATGCTATTGAAGTTCCTAGGTCAATTAGCCACAGTTCTTTCTGTTATATTAAAATTCATGAGTTTTATTAGATTTGTTTTTCTGTTGGTTAATTTCATCTATTTGAAGTCCTGTGTCAATTTGTTTTCCATGTTGGATTTTTCTGCACTTTTAGAACTTGACATTTGGATGTTCAAGTTGGTTTGTTATATTTCAAAGTTTCAAGGTTTAATTTGGTGGCTCAAAGTTAAGGATTAATTGAAAGGTGATTAAAGTAATTTTAGGGGTTAACAAAAGCATCTTGGGTAGTTTCAGTTAGAAAATTTTAAGTAATGGAATGGAAATCTCTAGAGGCTTCTAGTGTGGGGGGTGGTTCGAATTAAATTTCAGGTTTAGGCAGTTTTACTTGGAAAAAAAGTCTTAAATTGATGGACTAACTAGCTAAAAAGAGGGAAACTAAAAGGACTAAAAGGTAAACTTAAAATCTGAAGTTGCCCTAGTAACTTGCCTATAAAGGCATTGTTACTTAAGGCTGAAGGCAGACTTTTCTGGGCATTGAAAATCCTGAAGCTCCAAAATTAGCTAAAAACCTTCTGAAAAACACTGTTCCACTAGAGTTTTCCTGAGATCCTGGAATTTTTCATTGTTAAAATCATTTTTAGTATTCAGAAGCTAAGAATGATTGAATCGTTTGAATATTGGTTTTGTTTTGGCCCAACTTGGGGTAGATCTATGATACTTGGAATCCATTAACATCACTTTGTTTAAAGTTTGGTTCAACTGGATTCCTTTTGGTCACTTCTGGGCAATTTTGCTTGCTGAACACTATATCTACTGCTGTTGAATTCTGCTATTGATTTATTGCTATTGTTGTTGCCTAAAATCATAGATTCCTTATTTATTTGATGTACCAGATATTCTCCAAAATTTCATGAATATCACCTAGATGTATTTGAAGTCTGGCTTTGGAATCTGAATGAGAAAATGAAATCCATGATAGATTTCATCCTTTTGTATTACCACATTTATGCTTATAATGTTCAACTTAGAAATGTTTCAATTATGACAATCAAATTTACTATTATAGAATGTATAAATAGGAATGTACTGGTAACCCGTGAAATTTGAGGATATTGGTAAGTGGATTTTTGTCGGGTATTTGTTGATTCAACATGTTTTAGATGCATATCTTAGAGGTTATATTAATAGTGTTTTGTTGGAATCAACGAGGGATGGCCTTAGGATTTTTCCTTAGCAAATATGAATGTTCAATGAAGCTATATTCAAAGCTTGCATACGTGCTTTTCTATGTCATTTTTTTCTGCTCATTTGTTAAAATAGTTCCATGTGATTGAGGATATGAGTAACTTGTTAAGATCCAAGTGAATGTATTGTGACACCGGGGGTTTCGATAATGTTTGGTGCAGGTTCATCTCAATTTAATTTACTAAGTAGCTTGTAGCATAAATGGCGTGTGTTAATTTTTAATTAGTTGAGGCATGAATTAAGTCGTTATTTTAGAATAATTAATGTTAGTGCTATAAGGGTTGTTGATTATTGTTAAGTGCAAGATTCATTATATTGTTTGGAATTGGGTTACACTCTTCATCCTTAAATAATCATCTTTCTCCTATAATTTCGCAGAATTTCTAGCTACATTTCAGTCTTAATTAAGTAGCGTCAACTCAAATGGAACCTTTGACACATTTAGCATTGGTTAGACCAACCACTCGTGTTAATTAGCTTCAATGTGAATCTTTAGAATTCGAGGTGCACCACTTAGCAAATTTTTATGGCCCTCACAAATTTAAAATACGAAATTGCATTATGTGCGTTAGTTAATTAATTGACATTCCTAAATTCGGGTGCGCATTTATGTGACCCAAATCCAAATCTCAACGTCAGGTAAAATGTGTTGCGAACTACGAGTGCATTTATGTGACGTGATTCAAGACGCGTTTTAACAATATTTCAATCTTCTAAGAATTTATATGAAAGAGGTTGAGAGTTAAAATTTACACATAGGGACAAAAAATGCAATAAAAATCAGATAACTAAGCCAAGTATAACATTTTAGCGACCGTGCTAGAACCGCGGAATTCATGAGTGCCTAACACCTCCTCCCGAGTTAACAGAATTCCTTACCTGGATTTCTGGCTCGCTGACTTTATATGGAGTAAAACTTTCCTTGATTCGGGATTTAAACTTGTGACTAGGGACACCCTTAATTATCCCAAGTGGCGACTCTGGAATCTCTAAATGAATGAATTCGTTTCGATTTTCCTTTAATTGGAAAAGTCATTTATCTACTCCCTTCCATTGGGATGTAGGTAAAAAGGATATGTGACAGTTCTGGCGACTCTGCTGGGGATCGAACCTAGAATATTTGGTTCAGGGTTAAAGAATTTGAGCTTTAAATAATTTTTGTATCTGGCTTTATTATTATCTGATTTTATTGCATACTTATGCCCAATGTGTTAAATGTTCTTTTTACCGTTTTAATATTATTTGAACTGCATATAAACTGTCACGAAACCCTTCTCTTCTCATCTTCGGGGATGTGCTAGCTTGTCGAGACTCCTTATTCTGTTAGCTTCATACCTTAAATAAGAAGGAGGCTCGGACAAGTTACAAAGCCGGATGAACTTTTGGTTCCCGATACATAACCCCATCCTCGACTCGAGTTCTCCGCTCAGGTACACAGTATAGAACATATACCCAGGCTTTGAACTTAGAATAACTTAACTTCATGCCGGAGCCCTAGTAGGAGCGCTTATCTGCATCATGCATTTGATTTAGGGGACTCATTATAGGGGCTAGGCCAGTTTAGGACAGTGCACCCAAAATAATGGACCATCTTGATGCATTTTGGGTGCTACTTATGCATTTATTTCGTATTTTCTTGCCAACCGGCTTTTGACAAAAAGAAAAAAAAGATAAACAAAAAGAAGAAAACAAGAGAGAGGAAAATTTGACAGTGTGAGGGGTGAGAAAGGAATTTACCCGTTTCAAAAACCGATACTGAAATGCTGCAGAAATTTAGAAAAAAAATAAAAACCAAAGAAAAAAAGAGAGTTTGTTTTCAAAAAAAAAAAGAAAAAGAAAAAGAAAAGGACATTTATTTTCGAAATAAGAGAAAAAGAAAATAGAAGTTGGTTTTTAATTCTGTCCAAATTGCCCGAACTACGCTAGTTTGATTCTCATAGGGCGTGAGATATGTAAGCAACCCCCATCGGGCCCAACTTCATTTTTTCAAAAAATAGCCAAAATAGAACGAGCTTTTGTTTGTGATTAATAATTAAAGTAGTTTTCGTCAAAATTAGCCGAGCGTCCCTAAAAGGGCGCAGGAAAGCTGTTTTTGCAAGAACAGCCGCCTTGATTATTTTTCAAATTTTGGCTAGTAGCAGGCACAACCTTAAAGTCTTCCCCTGGAAGTGCTGAAATGCCGTACATGCGAAGCCAGGATTTTATTTTGAAATGAAAATTTGAAAAAACTTTGATTTGTTTTTGAGTCCAATAAATCATAATTTTTGCTTAATCACCCTAATAAATGTGCAAAATGAGCACGAATCAAAATTTCCAATATTAGTCATGAACAAGATCCCTTTGGAGGTACACATGTGATAGAATGATCTAGGTGAATCAGGGCAAAAACAAGGTCAATATGCACTTGGGAGGACTTACCGGATTATTGAAAACTAACCCAAGAGGGGATGTCATAAGGCATTGATTACATTCTGGGAGCCGGCACACAACGTATTTTATTTCCCACTTTGAACTCACCCAAACCCTGGAAGAACTAACCAGATATACTGCGGCTCCCAAAATTCCTCTAAGACACCAGTATTTGATTGTTCCTAGGGCCGTCGCTCTATACAAATTCCTGGACTCAATGAAAATAAGCAGAGGCGTTCACAATCCAGATCTGCCATCCGATTTTTGTACTCCACAGATTATATACAAAAGATATGGACATATAGGGGGTTTAATGACCCAGAAAATAAAATTTGTAGCAAGGGAAGCCGACTCAAGTGGGAGGAACACCGGTGTTTTGTATTTATGGTATTCTTCTTAGGCCTTTTGGTGTTTCCATGGAAGGACAGAAATATTGACATACGGATAGTAGACGTTGTCAGCACTTTGCTCACTCAAGCCAAAAGCTGTCTCGCGCCCACGATATTATCTATAATTTTCTGTGCCCGCACAGCCTATAAAGCCGGAGGAGATTTCTTCGAAGGATGCAATTTGTTGTTACAGATGTGGATGGTTGAACACTTGTGCCGCCAACCTCAATTCATGAGTTATGGGTCATCAAGAAAGAGCCACATAGAGGAATTTTACACCAGAGTTGATGTGTCAAGGTTACCAGAAGGGGTTACAGAATGGGTATCATATCTCCGTTTCATAAGTGCAAGTCGAATAAAGTGGATGTACGGGTGGCTCCCCATTGATGAAATCATATATATGCCAGCTACCGGGCCTTATTTCCTTCTAATGGGTCTCCAGAGTATCCAACCTTATACTCCATATAGAGTGCTAAGATAGTTAAAGAGGTGCTAGATGATTCGCAGGGATGAAGACATTAGTCGCTATGTGGCCGAGATTGGAACCAGTGGTCAGTTTCCCGAAGCATCAGTCCGTTAAATTTGGGGCAAATGTCAGTACTTGGCGGCAGACACTCGAGTATAATAAATTTCTAAAGGCGAGTTTACATCAGGGTACCTGGCTTGGTATAAAAAGGAAATAAAATTCGGAAGGCCGGCTAAGAGGCCAAATCTTCAAGAGTTTGCTAAGGCATCACAAGAACAATGGAATTGGTTAGCCAAGGAAAACGAATACAGGGCCACAGTAGGGAAGTTGGAAAATCAAGTCAAAGACCTTCAATTCAAGAATGGTTTGCAAGTTATGATAGACGAGGGGGAAAAGAAAAGACTGGCCAAAGAAAATGAAGTTTTGCCAGCCCAAATTTAGAAAATGAAAATAGCCGCAGAAAATCCTGCTAGAAGTACGAAGGACGAAAAACTCATAGACAATCTGAGGCGGAATGTAGGAGAATATGGTTTTGACTTGAACAAAGCAGAGGGTGAGATGTCTAGAGCCTAAAAACAATTAGAAAAAACTGCCAAGGAGCGAGCACGCATGATTGAACAATTAAAAGAAAGGTATGACAATGAGGTTGTGGAGTTGAAGAAGAGGGTCATCATGGTTGAAAACAAAATGGTCAAGCAAGCAAAGGACTTCACGGCTGAAAGAGAGCATTGTTACACAGCAATAGCGCGGTTGGAAAGATATTTTCAACAATTCCAAGAACTGAATCGTTTAGCCGAACAAACATTGGAGGCAAGGGCCCAACAGATTGGGCGATTGTTGCAAGAAAAGGGTGCTATAAGAGAGAGGGTACGGATGATCGCTAATTACATAACCGTAAAGTGTATCCACTGTGAAGATATGACAAGATATATGTTCTTTTCCATCGCCATGAACTTTGTTCGTCAAGTGATAGAAGACCTCCACCACCTCCAAGGGGATTTAGCACATAGGCCTGCGGTGAGACCGAATGATGTCCCGAAGGCCCCAGGAGCATTAGAGGCTTTAATGTATTTATGATTTTGTAGTGGTCCATTTGAGGGTCTGTATTTTCTTTTATTTGAGTTTGTAGTAGGTTGTCAAGTCAGTTGTTTTCATTTTAAGTCAGAGTCTGTTGTTTTCGGTCGAGTCAGAGTTTGTTGATTTTTTTAGTAGTTGTAATCAAGTGCTTTACTTTATGAAAATTGAAAAATCTCTAAAATATTTTTGTATTTATTTGCCTGAACTACGCTCGATCTGATTCATGCGGGGCCATGATACGTTGGCAATGTCCATAGTATTAGACTATAACCAATATAAGAAAAAGAAAGAAAACAGATAGAAAATCACGAGTGAAACAACGAAAAATAAAGGAGAGAGTAATGAAAGGTAGGCAAAATAAGTTGAGCAAAAGAAAAGGAGAATAAGAAGAAGAAAACGAGAAAAGAAGAGTGGCATAGGAAATAATCCAGGATGATGCAAGCAACCGATTCATTATGCATAATAGAAACCGAAAATTGCTTAGGTGCATTCATCTCCGAATATGTGGCTACCTATGTATTGAAGCCTAACCGCTTACAAGTTTTGGTGTTGTCTTTTTCTGCCAAGACAGGTGGTTAGTTTTTACGGCATTATGGCAACCCACTCTAATAACACTCAGTCCAAAATCAAGCTGATTATGGCCAATCAAGAAACCGATGCAAGTATCATTGATCCCTCGAAAGAGGTAGAGAAGTTGGATGTCAATGCAATGAAATAGGAGATGTACTAACTGAAACATCAGATGACTGATATGTATCAGGCATGGGTGAGAGGGTAGCCACCACCATCTTATCCTGCTAACCCGACCTTCGTCCCACTGTTAGCCCAATCACATGATTACTCTACCACTGATCCACCCTCAAGCTTCCCCATCTACTCACAATACTAGGGTACGACCTCTCAAGCACCCCCCAGTTCCACCACCCAAAATTGTTCCTCATCCTTCTCCATCGGTTGCTCCCATCTAGGTGGAACCTCCTCCCGCCACACTCCACAGATCATCCAGTGAGCCCTTGCTCCAAGCTCATGACAACCAGTATTACCCACCCGAACCCGCTTACAATGCCCATCAACCCTGCACCTATGCGACCCATTTTGAAATCCGTGTGGAGGATGAAAAACTAGTCAAATAACCCTTGTAAGAGGAAGTACTCAGGAAAGTCAAAAGTCTAGAGCAATCATTTAGAGATATGGGAGGATTAGGTGGCCAAGTGAGTGTGGCATACAAAGACCTCTATTTGTTCTGTGTACAAGTGCCTCCAGGTTTTAAGATGCCCACCTTTGACTTATATGATGGACATGGTGATTCGGTGGCATACTTAAGGGGTTTCCAGAGCAATTGAGAGGGGTAGGTGAAAATGATGAATTGTTGATGGAATAATTTAGTCAAAGTTTGAGTGGTTTAGCATTGGAACGGTACACTCGACAGGATCATGCTCGATGGTACACTTGGAATGATCTAGCAGAAGCATTCACCTATCATTTTCAATACAATCTTGAAATTATTCTGGACCGTTTGTCTTTGAAAAAACTGGAAAAGAAGCACAATGAGAGCTTCAAAGAATATGGCTTTCGTTGGAGGGAACAACCAGCAAGGTTCGACCCGCCAATGAAGAAAAGTGAAATGGTAGATTATTTCTTGCAAGCTTTGGAGCCTATATAATTTGGTCACCTGGTATCGACAATAGGTAAATCCTTCAATGAGGTAGTAATAATGGGGATTATCATCGAAGAGGGACTCAAATCCAACAAGATGATGAGTTACTCTGCAAACAAAGCAACCACCCAGGCTATCTTAAGTGGGACCGGAGGAGCAATTGGAAAGAAGAAGAAGGAAGAGGTAGCGACAGTTGATTCAGGAACTCTATTCGGGCCCCCGTGCCCATCCCATTACGACCAGCTGCGAACTCATCACCAAATCTATCCTCACACTCCATAGAACCTACCACAACATTGCTACCCACCTCCTGACCCCCGTTTCTCAGTCCATCATACACAAACATATACCTAACCTCCCGCTTATGCACAATGACGTGCGCCAACTCTACAAAATAGTTACCCAGCTCCCCAAAATAACTACCCTCCATGAGCCTACCAACAACCCCTGAGACCAACTTTCTGAGACAACTAAGCTTTAAAACTGAGACGATGCAAAAGAAGAAAACTTTCACTCCGTTGAGAGAATCATATACCAGCTTATTCCATAGGTTGAAGCAGCTAGACAATTTGAGGCCGATTGAAGCAAAATTGCCAACCCCCTCTCCCCAAGAAATATGGACTATTCTGTCAGTTGTGAGTATTGTTCTGCAGCACTGGGGCATGACACGGAGAAATGTTGGCACTTGAAGTGTGCTATTCAAGAACTCATTAATTCCCATTGGATCGAGGTGCAAGCTCCGAAAGCACCCAACATTAATCAAAACCCGCTGCCTACTCATCAAGAGACAAATATGATCGAGATTGTGCAAAAAGAAGGGGAGCCCAAAAAGCCTTCACAAACTGTCATGATGATCCGAACTAGTGAACGGATGATGGGTGAGGATTTGTCAAATGAGATGTTGACACTCAAGTTGAGAGAAGCAAGTAGTAAGCCTATTTTTGTAGTCAAGAAGGAATCCCCGAAAGACAGGATGGTAAAATAAGAGAATGCAAAAGTGATTGTACCATGGGATGGCCAGTAAGCCTGTGGTTGTCATGGAAGGCGCTCGTTTAGAGCCTGTCATTATCAAAACTATGGGTCAACTACTAATGATCAGCAGCAAGGCAGTATCTTGAAATTATGATTGAGTAACAGTGACTTATAAAGGGAAGAAGGTTAGAGAAGAAGTTTGTGAGACCCATGGATTGACCCGACCGAGGAGGTGCTTTGCCCTTGAAGAATTGAGAAAAGCCTAACCAACCAAGGATAATTTAGTGCTGGTGAAGAAAACTGTGAGTGAAGAGGAGGCAGAAGAGTTTTTGAGGAAGATGAAAATGCATGATCATTCTATTGTGGAATAATTAAGAAAGACCCTTGCTCAAATCTTGTTGTTATCATTGTTGATTCATTTGGACGAACACCACCATCGGGCTTTAATAAAGATCCTGAACGAGGTTCATGTTCCTGATAAAATTACAGTCAA
The DNA here is from genome assembly GCA_034376525.1 of Nicotiana benthamiana. Lineage (NCBI taxonomy): Eukaryota > Viridiplantae > Streptophyta > Magnoliopsida > Solanales > Solanaceae > Nicotiana > Nicotiana benthamiana. The sequence continues at coordinate 21,827,805 of CM067341.1, forward strand.
CCATTTGGAGAAGATATAAAGAATTTTGAGGTATACAGAGTCACTTTTTTCTGACTGTACTGCCCATAGAAGGCACCGAGCATAATATGGCACTTTATCTCATGGTAAAGTGAGAAGATTCTATGGTTACTCGAGTGTTGGTTGATAATGTTTCAAGCGCAAATATTTGTCCTCTTTCTACGTTAAACAAGTTAAAGGTGGCAAATGAAAAAATTCACAAGAACAACATTTGTGTACGAGGGTTTGATGGCGGGGAAAAAGATTCGGTCGGTGACATAGTGCTCGAATAGACAATCGGACCAGTTGATTTTACCATGGAATTCCAAGTGGTTGATGTGGGCATTCTCTTACAACCTGCTGTTGGGACAACCTTGGATCCATGCTGTTAGGGAAGTCCCCTCTACTTTGCATCAAATGGTGAAGTTTAAATGGGATTGAAAAGATATAGTGATGCACGACGAAGACCATCTGTACGCTCACAGTGATGCTATCGTACCATTCGTTGAGGCAGACGGTGATAAGGGGCCCTAGGTTTATCATGTTCATGACTCGATATCAGTGGAAAAGATCCCGGAAGGGGAGCGTGTTCCAACACCAAGGTTAGCTACTGCATCAGTCATGGTGGCAGTTGAGATGTTAAAGAATGGGTTTGTTACCGGAAATGGTTTGGGGGCCTCATTTCAAGGTATCAGACAGCCAGTGTCTGTCCTTGTGAATGTAGAAACTTTTGGTTTGGGCTTCAAGCCTATAGATGCAGACATCAAGAGAGCCAAAAAGATGAGAAAGAAAGCATGGACCCTTTCCAAACCTGTGCCTTGTCTCTTCAAATCATTTTTGAAGCCCGACACTAAGAAGTGCCCAACAACAACAAGTTCCAGTTCTGAGGTTGATCCCGTTAAGGAATTTCTCGAAAGGTTCGAAAGGTTGTTTGAAGATGTGAATATGGTGGAAGACTGAGAGGGTTCTAGCAAGGCGGACATGCAATTTGGTGGGCCCTGTGCAAAAGTAAACAATTGGGAAGCTACTCCTCTCCCGACCAGGAAAGATTTTTGGTAGTTTACTTTGATTTTTCTTTCAAATTTCTCTAGATTATTCCAGGGTTGTAATTCAGAGTCTATGTTTCGTCCGTTTGGATATGTAAAACTTTGTTATCTTTCAGTTTCAATTAAATGCAATTTCCCTTTTCTTCAGTGCTAATTGTTTTTATTTTTTCGTTGCTTTTCTTTTCCTTCTTGTACAGTTACTTTTATACTGGCTCCAATGATCTAACATGCATAAGGACTCTTCAGCCTAGTCTTAAAAGTTGATGTAATTCAGAAGTAATTATTCAAGAGATATATAAAGAATGAACTAGAATATGATGAGGAAAGAGCGTTTGAGGAAATTAGTAAAGAGTTGAGTCATTTTGAGGAAAAACCCAAGCCAAACCTGAGCGGCATAGAAGCAGTCAATCTAGGAGACCCGGATGATATCAGAGAAACAAAAATAAGTGTCCATCTTTAGCCAAAGCTTAGGGAAGAAATAATCGAAGAGTTGCTTGAATACAAAGATGTCTTTGCATGGTCTTACGATGATATGTCAGGGTTGAGCACTGACTTGGTGGTTCAAAAATTGCCGAATGACCCGACCTGCCCTCCTGTTAAACAAAAGTTGAGTAAGTTTAAAACTGATGTGAGCGTGAAGATCAAAGAGGAAGTTACCAAGTAGTTTGAGTCCAAGGTCATCTGAGTCACAAGATATCCCACATGGTTAGCCAATGTCATGCATGTGCCAAAGAAGGATGGTTAAACCAGGGTGTGTGTCGACTATCGTGACCTCAACAAATCAAGTCCAAAGGATAACTTCCCACTGCCGAACATCCACATATTGATTGAAAATTGTGCAAAACATGAGATTGGGTCCTTCATAGATTTTAAGTAGGATATCACCAGATTTTAATGGACGAAGAGGATGCGGAGAAAATAACATTTATCACACCATGGGGAACATATTGTTACATGGTCATGCCCTTTGGTTTGAAGAATTCTGGGGAAACCTATATGAGGGCGATGACAACCATCTTCCACGATATGATACATAAGAAGATTGAGATCTATGTGGAGGATGTAATTGTGAAATCCAGGAAGCAATCCGACCATGTCAGAGATTTGAAGAAATTCTTCCAGAGGCTCCGTAGGTATAATCTCAAACTTAATCATGTGAAATGCACATCTGGGGTCCCCTTAGGGAAATTTCTAGGGTTCATAGTCATTCACTGAGGCATTGAGCTAGATCTATCAAAGATCAAAGCCATACAAGAATTGCTGCCTCCGAGAAACAAAACAGAGGCGATGAGTCTGTTGGGACGATTGAACTACATCATTCGATTCATTACTTAGCTCACAACAACTTCTGACCCCATCTTTAAGCTGTTCCAAAAGGATGCTGCGGTCAAATGGACAGAGGAATGCTAGGAGGCTTTTGATAAAATAAAAGAATCCTTGTCGAACCCATCAGTATTGGTCTCATTGGAACTAGAGAGGCCCTTGATACTATATCTGAAAGTCTTGGACAACTCATTCGGATATGTGCTGGGCCAACACGATGTCACAGAGAGGAAAGAGCAGTCCATATACTACCTCAACAAGAAATTCATAGCTTATGAGGTTAAGTATACTCATTTCGAAAAGACGTGCTGTGACCTAACTTGGGTAGCACAAAAGTTGAAACATTACTTGTCATTATAGACCTCTTACCTCCTCTCACGCCTGGACCCGTTGAAATACATCTTCCAGAAGCCTATGCCCATGGGGAGGCTTGCAAAGTGGCAAATCCGGCACACCGAGTTCAACATCGTCTAGGTGACCAGGACTGCAATGAAAGTGCAGGCATTGGCTAATCAGCTGATTGAGAATCTGGTAGACGAAGCATATGAACCCTTGAAGACATACTTCCTAGACGAGGAAGTAATGCATATTGGTGAAATAGAACAGGGCGAGAAGCCAGTATAGAAATTATTCTTTGATGGGGCCGACATCATGAAAGGTGTGGGGATAGAAGCAGTACTCATTTCTGAAACGGGGCATTATTACCCCATTATAGCTTAGCCCCGCTTCTATTGCAGCAACAATATGGCAGAATATGAGGCATGTATATAGGTTTGAGGTTAGTTGCAGACATGGGTGTTTAGGAAGTATTGGTCTTGGGAGACTCGGACCTTCTGGTACACTAGATTCAAGGGGAGTGGGAAATACGCGATTTAAAGCTCATACCATACCAGCAGCGCTTACTTGACCTTTGTCAACGATTCCTGTCAGTTGAGTTCAGGCATATACCAAGAATTCATAATGAGGTTGCTGATGCCTTGGCCACTTTGGCATCAATGTTACATTATCTAGATAGAGCTTATGTTGACCCATTGTACATCCAAATCCATGATCAATATGCTTACTTTAACGTGGTTTAAGAAGAGCCTGACGGTGAGTTTCACGACATCAAAGAATATATCAGGATAGGTACGTACCCAGTACAAGCCACAAATGACCAAAAGAGAACAATTCGTCGCCCATCAAGCAAGTTTTTCTTCAGTGGAGGGATACTATACAAAAGAACGCCGAATCTTGGATTGCTGAGATCCATAGATGCTAGACATGCCCCAACCATCATGACTGAGGTATATTTTGGGGTTTGTGGACCTCACATGAATGAATATGTTTTGGCAAAGAAGATACTCTAGGCAGGATATTATTGGCTTACCATGGAGCGAGATTATATCATCTTCGTGCGCAAGTATCATCAATGTCAGGTGCATAGAGACTTGATTCACTCCCCGCCATCTGAATTTCATACAATGTTTGCACCATGGCCCTTTGTTGCTTGGGTGCATGGATGTCATTGGGTCCATCGAGCCAACATCTTCCAACGGACATAGGTTCATCCTGGTGGCTATTGATTTCACCAAGTGGATCGAATGTGAAACTTTCAAGGCGGTGACGAAGAAAGCGTGGTCAAATTTGTGCATTCTGTTGGAAACACGTTCTCAAGGCTTTATACTAAAATGTGTGTTCTAATGTGTAGGTTTTGATGAATGACAAACGAAGCGCAAAGTGATATATGACGAAGTTCAAGTACAAGCGCATAATTGGTGGATAACGAGATTCAAGCACAAGACAAAATTTTATAGTTTAAATGAGTCGTTCTTAATTGTGATCTTGATCCGACAATTTGACTCATGACATGGCTTCTCTCGTAAAATTATTTTTACAAAATCATGCATATTTAATTTAATGCTAAACGATTTTAAATCATGCATATTTACTTTAGTCAAAATGATTTTTAAACATGCCTCTAAAATCTGGACTAAGATAATCGATTGTGTACTTATGATAATCGATTATGTTAAGCCAAGACTGCATGACAATCGATTGTGAACTAATGACAATCGATTGTGGTAAGGCAGTGAACATCAGTTTTTTCAAAACCTGCATGACAATTGTGAACCATATGACAATCGATTGTGATGAGGCAGTGTCCAAAGTTTTTCAAAACTCAGAATAATCGATTGTGAAGCTAATGACAATCGATTGTGATGAGGCAGTGCATAAAAGTTTTTCAAAACTCAGAATAATCGATTGTGAAGCTAATGACAATCGATTGTGAAGAGACAGTGTCCATAAGATTTTTAAAAGTCACAAAATAATCGATTGTGAACATATGACAATCGATTGTGTTGAGGCAGTGACTTCCAGACTTTTTCAAAATTATTAAATAATCGATTGTGAGTATATAACAATCGATTGTCACGAGGCAGTGTCTAAAAAAGTCTGATAAATAATCGATTGTTAACATTGCACAATCGATAGTGAAGCTGACCGTTGTCGTAAAATTTTCAAATACCATCAGGTAATGATTGTTGATTTTGTACAATCGATTGCTGACATTGAAATCTGAAAAAGATTTTTTGAACGTTGCTGAATAATCGATTATTGATTTGGTATAATCGATTGTTTTACGAAAATTTTGGAAATGATTTTTTGAACGTTGCCAGTAATCGATTGTTGATCTTGGACAATCGATTATTAAGCGTAAAATCTTGGATTGATTTTTGGAACGATTGGCAAACAATCGATGGTGGCTTCCTGACAATCGATTGTCACAGAGTAAAATCAGCAACTCTTAATTGGCAATTAGGCAACGGTAATGCCAAGTTTTTCAACTATAAATACAGCTTCATTTCAGTTTTTTAAACATAACAACACACAACAACTGATCATTCTATTGCTATAAGCTTGCATATTATTGTTTATCATTTTATATTCATTTCATAAAGCTTTTGAGAGCCAAAGTCTTGTCCATAGTTGTTGTAATCTTGAGCCTACTTCATTTACTCATATCTACTCATTAAGGAGTGTTTTGTTTGAGTGCTTAGTGTTTTGTACACTTGTAAGAGAATTGTGATTCTCTTGTTGTATGGAACTTGTGTTTCCTTGGTTGAAGTCTTGGAGTGTTGTATCTCCGAGCAAAGGTGTTAAGGCTTGTGTCCTTAAGTTGTAAAGGTTTGTTGAGCACCCGTAAGCTTGACAAGTTAGTGGAAAATCTCGAGAGAGTCTCTCGGGGACTGGACTAGCCACGTGTTGTGGTGAACCAGAATACATCGGTGCGTTCTTTCCTTTTGTTTATTTAACGCACTTAATTATTTCCTGCAAATTTTAATTTCCGCAAGTTTACGCTAAATTTTATTATAACGCTATTCACCCCCCCTCTAGCGTTAAGCGTATTATCTAACAATTGGTATCAGAGCCCAACTCTCTGAAGACTTAGCAGTTTGAGAGAACCATCCATGGTTTCTATTCGTGACTCTTTTGCAGGAATTGATGAAGGACAATGCTCCACACGACCACCTCTATTCAACGGTACAAACTACACGTACTGGTAGGAGAGAATGAAAATTTTCATTCTAGCAAATAACTTTCATCTCTAGAAGGTGATAACGAAGGGAAATCAAATTCCAACCAAAAAGGTTGAAAACGAATGGGTTCCCAAGTCCGAAGAAGAATATGACGCGGATGATATCCGAAAGGTTCAAAATAATGCTAAAGCAATTAATTTATTATATTGTGCTGTAAATGCTGACGATTACAGGAAAATATTGTGTTGCACAATGGCAAAGGAAATGTGGGACAAGCTGGAAATTACGTACGAAGGTACGGACCAGGTAACGGAAGCTAAAATTGATTTCCTAACCCATGCTTATGAATTATTTCACATGAAGGAAGGTGAAAAGGTGGATGAAATGTTCGAAGGATTTTCAATAATCGTAAATGACCTACATGCCCTCAAGCAGACATTCACGGACAGAGAACTGGTTCGAAAAATTCTTAGAAGTCTCACTCCGGCCTGGCGATCAAAGGCCGACGCAATTCAAGAATCCATTGGCGTCTCAAATGTCACAATCAACGCATTAAGAGGTAACCTTAAGACTTATGAATCTACAATACTTAACCCTCTTGTTGATGATCAAAGGAGGCAAAGAATAGCGCTTAAGGAAAGCACAAGCCAACCTCAAGTTGATGAGGACGGAGACAACGAGTTTGGACTCGTTATCAAAAGATTTCAAAAGTTCATGCGAAAGGAGTATGAATGAAAGGGCAAAAAGCAAGGCGAGCAAATAAAGTGCTATGAATGCGGTGAAACCGGGCACATCAAATCAAATTGCCCAAACATCAAAAAGGAGAAGAAACCTTTTAAGAAGCAACGTGCATACATTTCTTGGGGAGGAGTCTCCGGAGATGAGTCAAGCGAAGAAGAAGAAGACGAAGCCGCAAACCTTTGTCTTATGGCGCAAGAAGACAAGCAAGATGAGGTATGTCAAATCTCTTCTAAAAACTTCTTTACTCTTGAAGAAATGCGAACTACTTTTGATGAGCTATATACTGAATTTATTAAAGCTTCAAAAACTTTCAAGAGCATAAAAGAAAATGCTTCTCTAAAAGAAAAAGATTTTCAAAAACAGCTTTCTTTAAAAGAAAAGGATTTAGAAAAACTGGTTTTAGAAAATGAAAAGCTGAAAGAGGAAAACAAGTTTTTCGGAAAAAGAAGCGCCGACAAGCCCGAAAGTTCTATTAAAAATTGCTCTTCTTGCATGCATCTTGAAAATGAGGTAGATAGACTTAAAGGTACCTTAGATAAGTTTAATTCTTCTCACAAAAACTTGAATGAGGTCCTTGTTATTTGAAGTCAACCAAGCATGGCATAGGTTTTAAGAATGAGCCTAAAGAAAAGGTTGAAGCCAAACCCCAACCACCTAAGGCTCAACCTAGGATTAATAAAACAAATGCTTATCCTAGAAAGAGCAATCCTAGAACAAATATGCATGTTAGACCAAATGTTGAACATTTTAGAAGACCTAGAAATGACTTACCACCTAGAAAAGACTACCCTAGAAATGATGCATATTTTAGACCAAACACTAGAAAAAGTTTTGAACCTCCTAGAACATCTAGACATGACCATTACTCTAGAAACGCTGCTCATTTTAGAACTAATAGTAGGAGAAATGGTTCTCATGAAATGTGCAATAGTCATAATGAAAATAGAGTAATTCATTTTCGTCCATCAAGTTACTATGAACCTAGAAGGATGCATAACCCCAATGTGACTTGTCATTATTGTAGACGCATTGGTCATATTGCCCCTGCATGCTTTACACGACATAGACATATCACTCAATCGCATCATTATAATATGCCTAACCCTCAAGGACCCAAAATGGCATGGGTACCTAAAACGCATTAACTTGTTTTGTAGGTATGTTATGAAGGGATCAAGTGTACTATGGTACCTTGATAGTGGATGCTCCAAACATATGACGGGAGACGAATCCAAATTCCTTCAACTAGAACACAAAGAAGGAGGAAGTGTGATTTTTGGGGATAACAATAAAGGAAAGATCATTGGCATCGGATCAGTCGGTAAGGATGAAAATTCCTCTATTAAGAATATATTACTTGTGAAAGGTTTAAAGCATAAATAATCTCTTGAGCATAAGTCAATTATGTCACAAGGGAAATCTTGCCCTATTTGATTCGGATGAATGCTTAGTGTTTAGACGTAGTGATTTTAAAATTATCCTTCGTGGTTTTAGAGTGGATAATATTTACATGGTTGATCTTGCTAATTCCTCACCCGAATTTGTGGATTGCCTTATGAGCAAAGAGGATGATACTTGGCTATGGCATCGTAGAGTTGCTCATATAAACATGCATCTTTTGAACAAATTGATTTCTCAAAACTTAGTTATTGGCCTTCCCAATTTGAAATTTGAAAATGACTCTATCTGTGATTCTTGTCAAAAAGGAAGCAAACAAAAGCATCTTTCAAATCCAAAAATATTGTTTCAACTTCGAGACCATTGCAATTGCTTCACATGGATTTATTTGGACCATCTCGCATTGAAAGTCTAGGAAGAAATCGTTATGCTTTTGTGATTGTTGATGATTATTCTAGATTTACTTGGACTTTATTTCTTGCCAATAAAAGTGATGCTTTTCAGAATTTTAAATATTTTCTTAAGCGTGTTCAAAACGAGAAGGAAACAACCGTCACTTCAATTAGAAGTGATCATGGGGGAGAGTTTGATTACAATCTCTTTGTGGACTTTTGTGACGAACTCGGTATCGAGCATACCTTTTCCGCTCCACGTACACCACAACAAAATGGGGTGGTGGAAAGGAAAAATAGGTGTCTCGAAGAGATGGCTAACCATGCTCGAAGAGGCTAAGATTCCCAAACATTTTTGGGCGGATGCCGTGAGTACCGCATGCTACATCTTAAATAGAGTAGTCATACGGCCAATACTCATGAAGACCCCGTACGAACTCTACAAGGGAAGGAAACCAAATATCTCCCATTTTAGAGTATTCGGTTGTAAATGTTTTATTCATAACAATGACAAAGATCAATTGGGAATGTTTGATGCTAAGTCCGATGAGGGAATTTTCATTGGTTATTCCTCACGTAGCAAAGCATATAGGGTTTTTAATAAAAGAACCGAAACTGTGGAGGAATCTCCTCATGTTGTATTTGCCGAAAATAATGCTCGCTTGGCGAGAAAGGATTCCGGTTTTGATCTTGCAGGTATTTTAGATAGCTTGAAAGACAAAATACAAGTGGAAACGCCTAAGGAAAATAAAGATGAAATCTTGGAACAACCAACGGAGAAAGCGCCACAATTGGAGAATGAAACGAAAATGCCTAACGAGTGGAGGACAATTAAAGATCACCCTCTCGAACAGGTAATTGGCAACGTCGGTGAAAAGGTAAGTACCCGAAACTCCCTTAAGAACACCTTAGGACATACTGCTTTTGTGTCTCAAATTGAACCAACAACCATCTCCGAAGCAACTGGGGATGAATTTTGGACCTTGGCAATGCAAGAGGAGCTTAACCAATTCAAACGGAATGACGTTTGGGATTTGGTGCCAAGACCCGAAAATCATACCATAATTGGTACGAAATGGGTTTTTCGAAACAAACTAGATGAAAATGGTGTAATCACTAGAAACAAAGCTAGGCTTGTAGCAAAAGGCTATAATCAAGAAGAGGGTATTGACTATGAAGAAACATATGCTCCCGTAGCTAGATTAGAAGCTATTCGTCTATTGCTCGCGTTTGACTCTTCTATGCATTTCAATTTATATCAAATGGATGTGAAAAGTGCTTTTCTAAATGGTGTTATACAAGAAGAAGTTTATGTTGAACAACCCCCCGGTTTCGAAGATTTTAAATCTCCCGATCATGTTTTCAAACTCAAAAAGGCTCTCTATGGTTTAAAACAAGCTCCCCGAGCTTGGTATGAAAGATTGAGTAAATTTCTATTGGAAAATGATTTCATTAGGGGGAAAGTTGACACCACCCTTTTTGTTAAGCATAAAAACAATGATATTTTATTAGTTCAAATATACGTGGATGATATCATATTTGGTGCTACTAACAATGTCTTATGCAAGGAATTTTCCGACTTAATGACAAGCGAATTTGAGATGTATATGATGGGTGAGTTAACATTCTTTTTGGGATTACAAGTAAAGCAAATGAAAGAAGGTACGTTCATTTGCCAAGCCAAATATTGCAAAGAATTGCTGAAACGATTTGAAATGAACAATGCAAAAGCAATGGCGACTCCCATGAGCACATCCGATCATCTAGACAAAGATGAGAAAGGTAAGGAAGTCGACACTAAGAAGTATCGAGATATGATTGGCTCTCTTCTGTATCTTACTGCTAGTCGTCCGGACATCATGTTTAGCGTGTGCTTATGCGCCCGTTATCAATCATGTCCGAAGGAGTCTCACCTTACTGCGGTAAAACGGATTTTGAAGTACCTTGTTGGTACTACAAATGTGGGTCTATGGTACCCCAAAGGTTCTTCATGCCAACTCGTTGGCTATTCCGACTCTGATTTTGCTGGATGCAAATTGGACCGCAAAAGCACCAGTGGCACTTGCCATTTGCTCGGTAGCTCTCTCGTTTCTTGGTTTAGCAAGAAACAAGTAAGTGTTGCGTTGTCCACAACCGAGGCTGAATATGTAGCCACGGGGAGTTGTTGCGCTCAAATCCTCTGGATGAAACAACAACTCTTGGACTATGGCCTAAGTCTTGATCATATCCCTCTTAGATGTGATAATACTAGTGCCATATGCTTGACGAAGAACCCCGTTCTTCATTCGCGAACAAAACACATTGAAATTAGACATCACTTTATAAGAGATCACGTTCTCAAGGGCAATGTCGAAATCGAATTTGTTGAAACCAAAGACCAATTGGCCGACATCTTTACTAAACCCTTAGAGAAAGAGTCCTTCTTCCGAATTCGTAGTGAACTCGGGATTCTTGACTCCACGTTGATCTAAGTCATGCATTGCATCTTTTTTATCTTACATGATTTCTAACTTGAGCGTCGGAGACGTCTAACAAATTTTTGCAGGTATCGCCCTAAAGGTAGGGGGAATTATAAAGCATGACGCGCAATAATCAAGTCTTCTTCATAAAATTCGGTCTCTGTCGTCTAAATAATCGATTATCTCGTATCAATAATCGATTGTTCTGCTATTACTTGAGTTATTGTACTCTCTTTAAGTAATCACGTTTTCTTTCCAATAAATAAACAAGTTTTATTTACATTTTTGGCATCTTCTTATATTATTTTTGCAATGGCAAAAAGGGGGAAGATAACGGGTATGCACTCTCAATATTTATAAGCTTAAATTGAGGGGGAATTCATATATTGAGGGGGAACTAATCGCATACTTATTGCATATCTTTACGTGTCTTGAATCGTTATTATAAATTGTTTAAGTTGCATATCCCGCTTAAAGTTTGCCATTATCAAAAAGGGGGAAATTGTTGGAAACACGTTCTCAAGGCTTTATACTAAAACGTGTGTTCTTATGTGTAGGTTTTGATGAATGACAAACGAAGCGCAAAGCGATATATGACGAAGTTCAAGTACAAGCGCATAATTGGTGGATAACGAGATTCAAGCACAAGACAAAATTTTATAGTTTAAATGAGTCGTTCTTAATTGTGATCTTGATCCGACAACTTGACTCATGACATGGCTTCTCTCGTAAAATTATTTTTACAAAATCATGCATATTTAATTTAATGCTAAACGATTTTAAATCATGCATATTTACTTTAGTCAAAATGATTTTTAAACATGCCTCTAAAATCTGGACTAAGATAATCGATTATGTACTTATGATAATCGATTATGTTAAGCCAAGACTGCATGACAATCGATTGTGAACTAATGACAATTGATTGTGCTAAGGCAGTGAACATCAGGTTTTTCAAAACCTGCATGACAATCGATTGTGAACCATATGACAATCGATTGTGATGAGGCAGTGTCCATCAAAGTTTTTCAAAACTCAGAATAATCGATTGTGAAGCTAATGACAATCGATTGTGATGAGGCAGTGTCCATCAAAGTTTTTCAAAACTCAGAATAATCGATTGTGAAGCTAATGACAATCGATTGTGAAGAGACAGTGTCCATCAGATTTTTAAAAGTCACAAAATAATCGATTGTGAACATGTGACAATCGATTGTGTTGAGGCAGTGACTTCCAGACTTTTTCAAAATTATTAAATAATCTATTGTGAGTATATAACAATCGATTGTCACGAGGCAGTGTCTAAAAAAGTCTGATAAATAATCGATTGTTAACATTGCACAATCGATAGTGAAGCTGACCGTTGTCGTAAAATTTTCAAATACCGTTAGGTAATCGATTGTTGATTTTGTACAATCGATTGTTGATATTGAAATCTGAAAAAGATTTTTTGAACGTTGCTGAATAATCGATTATTGATTTGGTATAATCGATTGTTTTACGAAAAATCTGGAAATGATTTTTTGAACGTTGCCAATAATCGATTGTTGATCTTGGACAATCGATTATTAAGCGTAAAATCTGGGATTGATTTTTGGAACGATTGGCAAACAATCGATTGTGGCTTCCTGACAATCGATTGTCACAGAGTAAATCAGCAACTCTTAATTGGCAATTAGGCAACGGTAATGCCAAGTTTTTCAACTATAAATACAGCTTCATTTCAGTGTTTTAAACATAACAACACACAACAACTGATCATTCTTTTGCTATAAGCTTGCATATTATTGTTTATCATTTTATATTCATTTCATAAAGCTTTTGAGAGCCAAAGTCTTGTCCATAGTTGTTGTAATCTTGAGCCTACTTCTTTTACTCATATCTACTCATTAAGGAGTGTTTTGTTTGAGTGCTTAGTGTTTTGTACACTTGTAAGAGAATTGTGATTCTCTTGTTGTAAGGAACTTGTGTTTCCTTGGTTGAAGTCTTGGAGTGTTGTATCTCCGAGCAAAGGTGTTAAGGCTTGTGGTAAAGGTTTGTTGAGCACCCGTAAGCTTGACAAGTTAGTGGAAAATCTCGAGAGAGTCTCTCGGGGACTGGACTAGCCACGTGTTGCCAGAATACATCGGTGCGTTCTTTCCTTTTGTTTATTTAACGCACTTAATTATTTCCTGCAAATTTTAATTTCCGCAAGTTTACGCTAAATTTTATTATAACGCTATTCACCCCCCCTCTAGCGCTAAGCGTATTATCTAACACATTCAAATATCATTTGCCTGTTTGGAATTCCGAAAATACTTATCACTAATAATGGAGCAAATCTCAATAGCCATTTGATGAAGGAGGTATATCAGCAGTTTAAGATTACACATCGTATGTCCACCCTATATCGCCCCAAGGTGAAAGGAGCAGTTGAGGCAGCCAATAAGAACATAATCAAGATACTCCAAAAAATGGTGGAAGGGTCCAGGTAATGGCATGTAAAGCTACCCTTTGCATTGTTAGGCTGTCGCACTATTGTTCACACTTCAGTAGGGGAAACTCTATATTTGTTGGTGTATTGCACAGAAGTAGTAGTAGCGGCTGAAATTGAAATCCCGTCCGTTCATATTATCGCTGAGGCAAAAATTGATGATGATGAATGGGTCAATATCCTGCTGGAGCAATTGAGCTTAATTGATGAGAAAAGATTAGCAGCATTCTATCACGACCAATTGTATCAACAGAGAATGGCCAGAGCATATAACAGAAGGTTCACCGAAGAAAGTTCGAAGTGGGTCAGCTGGTATTGAAGCGGATCCTTCCTCACCAGGCAGAAGCGAAGGGTAAGTTCACCCCAAATTGGCAAGGACCGTTCATCGTGTCAAGAGTGTTGTCCAACAGGGCATTGTATCTAACAGATGTGGAAGGCAAATGTGTAGGAATGACCATCGATTCCGATGCAGTTAAGAAATACTATGTATGACTGTCTTTGATTAAATCATATTTGTTTGTAGTTGGCATGTTTTAGAGATTGGAATGACGAAGGCATTTTGTTCTGCTATCTAAACACTTCATCCCTTGTTAACCCTTTTGAGCTTTAATTGTTTTCTTTCATACCCCTCTTTCGGAATCAGTATGTAAAAGAAAAAGAAAAGGAAAGAAAAAAAAAGAGAACAAAGAAGAAAAAAAGAAAGAAAAGAAAAGAAAAAAAAGAAACGAAAAGAAAGGAAAAAGAAAAAAGAGAGAAAAAACAACTAAATAGCAAAACAACAAAAGGAAATGGTAGAAACAGAATAAGGAAAAGAAGAAAAGAGAAACACAACAACAAAAACAAGGAATCTGGATGAATTACGTTTGACCTGATTCCTTTTTGAAAGGATACGTAGGCAACCTCACGGTTCAGTCACATTAAAATAAAAATTCAAAGGGACCTAAGCAAGAAAATGGGGCAGAAGTTGTGGTGGTTGTAAGAAAATTTGATTTCGAAAGTTGTAATTTTTTAACCCATTTGAATTATTTTGAGCCTTCAATACCCCTATCTTTCTAACCTTATCTAAAAGCCTGGATTAGTCCAAAGAAATACCTTCCGACCAGTTTTTAAGAAACTCCAAGTCAAGCAATAAGAAGCGTCATACGCTGGGGCAACACTCTAGTTCAAGCAAGAAAAGATAAAAATGAGAGAGTCTTATTGGTGAAAACCTCCATGGGCACCATAATGCGACAAGAGTTGAAAGAAATAAAAATGAGAGAGTTTTATCAGTGAAAACTCTCACGGGCACCATAAAGCGAAGGCAAATCAAGAAATGAACAACAGAAAAAGGGTTGTTGGTGGAAATCTTTGCATAATACCGCAAGATAAGTAAGGTCAAGGTTTGGTTAAAGAAGTTGGGTTAAAGAAGGTAGCAACAACAGAGCATGATAGCTGAAGGATGATCATTTGGACAGACTGGGTCGACAAAGCTAAAGTGCATGTCATGATCATGAAAACTAAGTGTTCCTCACAGATAAGTTTCTCCACTTTTCCCCTCAATAGTCACCAAATTCGGAATTTTCTATTCTAAAACAAAACAATTTAGAGTCATTGCATTTCATTTTCTTTAGGGTCTTCATTCTTATAAGATGATTCCAAAGTCATTTTGTTTAAGCAAGTAGGAGAGAAATTTCAAAGCTTACTACTAGCTCCCAAATGGCAAATCACATGCCTGTCAAAACATAACAAAGGCAACAAAAGTTGAAACAGCAAGGGAAAGAATCAATGAAAGTTTCGTTAGTAAACTGACTGGGTACTTTCAGGAATGATGTAAGGATTCTGGAAAAAGGGTCAAGAGTGTAACAAAATGACGGGGGAATAGAGTAAAGCCATAGGGTTCAGGGGTCAGCCGAATAAAGCAGGCGGCTCATCATCAGTACGGGAAATTGGACACAACGAAACATGACATGGGACAGGCCATTTTCAGGAAGAATGCCGCGAGCTAACCACCACTTTTAAAACTAACAAGATTTTCTTTGAATGAAACAGGGGCAGAAAATTTCAGAGGTCTCAGGGAAATCTTCCATAAAAAGCAAGCACTTGGCAGGTATGACTGTGAACTTCAGGACCCTCCTGCAAAATGAGACTCAATTTAAAATTCAATAGGGAACATAATCAGGCACAAATAATTCCCCAATAAGAGTCTCCAGGACCCTCATGAATAATGAGACGTGACTATAACTAGCAATCCCCAATAGAAACAACCGAGAGTTACAAAGGGGCATTTAATTTGAAAATTCTCAGGACCCTCATGGAAAATGAGACTTGTTTAAAGGTTGGAGATAATTATGAATAACGAAGAGCATGCAGTGACTTGCATGTTGAAATAGGATTCGATTAAGAGTTGTCAGAAGCCTCTTGGAAAATGGGACACAGTTTAAAACTCAAACAAGCACAGGTAACATGGTCAGACACAAATATTTCCCCATCAAGCATCGTCAGGACCCGCCTGAATAATGGAACTTAATTGTAGAAGTTCTCAGGACCCTCCTGGATAATAGGACATAGCCCTGAATACTAATCCCCCATCAGACATGATTTGTCATATAATTGAGAATTTTCAGGACCCTCCTGGATAATGGGACTTAGCCTTAATTACTGGTCCCCAACAGATAACTTGGATAACAAGACACAGTAGAAATAATACCTTGGGAGAACATAATCTAATCTTAAAGTTGTTGTTAGTTAAAAGTTGTTCGAACCCTCCTGGATAATAAGATATAGCTTTCAGAGATATTTGGTAATAGGATTTGACTAAAACTCACAAATATGTTTAGCACCCAATTGGCGCAGAAAAATTTCTTTTGTTTTGTTGTAATCAGGTTTAAGGAAGCAGTTGCAAGTTTTGGAAATCAGGTTCCCACCTGGAGAACAAGGGAATACATTTCAAATTTCAAGTTTTGGTAATCAGGTGCCCACCTGGAGAATAAGGGAATACATTTCAAGTTTCAAGTTTTGGTAATCAGGTGACCACCTGGAGAACAAGGGAATATATTTCAAGTTTGAAATTTTGGTAATCAGGCGCCCACCTGGAGAACAAGGGAATACATTTCAAGTTTCAAATTTTGACAATCAGGCATCCACCTTGAGAACAAGGGAATACATTTCAAGTTTCAAGTTTTGGTAATCAGGCGCCCACCTGGAGAACAAGGGAATACATTTCAAGTTTCAAGTTTTGGTAATCAGGCATCCACCTAGAGAACAAGGGAATACATGTCAAGTTTACATTTCAAGTTTCAAGTTTTGGTAATCGGGCGCCCACCTGGAGAACAATTGAATACATTTTAAGTTTCAAGTTTTTGTAATCAGGCGCCCACTTAGAGAACAAGGGAATACATTTCAAGTTTCAAGTTTTGGTAATCAGGCGCCCTCATGGAGAAAAGGGAATACATTCCAAGTTTCAAGTTTTAGTAATCAGGTGCCCACCTGGAGAATAAGGGAATACATTCCAAGTTTCAAGTTTTTGTAATCAGGCGCCAACCTGGAGAACAAGGAAATACATTTCAAGTTTCAAGTTTTGGTAATCAGGCGCCCACCTGGAGAACAACAGAGTACATTTCAAGTTTCAAATTTTGGTAATCAGGCGCCCATCTGGAGAATAAGGGAATACATTTCAAGTTTCAAGTTTTGGTAATCAGGCCCCCACTTGGAGAACAAGGGAATACATTTGAAGTTTCAAGTTTTGGTAATCAGGCACCCACCTGGATAACAAAGGAATACATTTCAAGTTTCAAGTTTTGGTAATCAGTCGCTCACCTGGAGAACAAAGGAATACATTTCAAGTTTCAAGTTTTGGTAATCAGGCGCCCACTTGGAGAACAAGGGAATCCATTCCAAGTTTCAAGTTTTCGTAATCAGGCGCCCACTTGGAGAACAAGGGAATACATTTCAAGTTTCAAGTTTTGGTAATCAGGTGCCCACCTGGAGAACAAGGGAATACATTTTAAGTTTCATGTTTTGATAATCACGCGCCGATGTGGAGAACAAGAGAATACATTTCAAGTTTCAAGTTTTGGTAATCAGGCGCCCACCTGGAGAATAAGGGAATACATTTCAAGTTTCAAGTTTTGGTAATCAGGTGTCAACCTGGAGAATAAGGGAATGCATTTCAAGTTTCAAGTTTTGGTAATCAAGCGCCCACCTAGAGAACAAGGGAATACAATTCAAGCGCAACAATTGTAAAAAATCATTCTATCTATGATATGTGCGCTTTGGTTGTATTAGCATGATTTTCAGGTATAAGTTTTGATGAATGACAAACAATGAAGTCAAGTGTCAAACAACGTTATTATATGACAGACAATCAAGATTGAATGCTGAGAAGCATATTGATGACGGAATTGCATAGACAAGCCAAAGACGAGCTCAAATGTTCAAAACAGAAGACCCAAGGCGTAGGTCGTTAGGTAGAACCAATGTAAGAGCAACGCTTAAGTTATCTCGTCTTTTGGCTCAACATAGGTCATCATAAATATGCATAAACTCATTTTATCAAATCATATTTATCATAAACATATTTTAAATACTTCAAACAAAATGTTTTTAATGCTTTCATTTTTGGTTTTTGAAGTAAGTTGTCAATTATGGACAACATAATAGAATAATCGATTATGCAAAGTGATAATCGATTATTCTGGGAAATTCCATTTATTGGAAATTTCCGCAGAGCAGGATAATCGATTATCAGAATTGCATAATCGATTATCTTGTGTCCGTTGCCAGTTTTTGAACACTGTAACAACATAATCGATTATGCATATCACAATAATCGATTATCCTGCATAAAATCAGCTTCCGATTTTGTAACGGTAAGCTGATAATCGATTATCCAAATCTGATAATCGATTATCTTGGCATAAAATCAGCATAATTGATTGCCAATTAAGCAACGGACATACTACTTCTACCACCTATAAATAGAGGTCTTTTGGGCTGAATTGAAATACACAACACCTCTCATTATTCACATACATATTGATATCATTTGTGCATCATTATAGAGCTTTTATTGAGCCATTTGAGTGACAACTTTGAGTTGTTCATAGAGCTAATATTGTATCTCTTTATCTACTCTTATAAGAGAGTTCTTGTTGTAAAAGAGAAAGGTGTTTGAGAAGATCGTATCTTCTCATTGATTGTCGGGTTTGCTAAGTACCCTCAATCTTAGTGTGTGAAGTCTTGTGGTGCGGTATCCACGAGCAAGGTGAAGTCTTGAGGTGCGGTATCCTCGAGCAAGTTGAAGTCTTGTAGAGTGTACATCTATGAGCAAGTGTAACGGTTTGTTAGGCACCCGTAAGCTTAACGGAGTTAGTGGAATCTCGAGAGAGTCTCTCGGGGACTGGACTAACCACTTGTTGTGGTGAACCAGGATAAATTCGGTGTGTTCTTTTCTTACTATTTTAATTACCGCATTTACTTTACTCCTGCAATTTTAATTTCGCAATATTTCTCATGCCGCACTATTCACCCCCCTCTAGTGACGGGCATAAATCCTAATTGGTATCAGAGCCTAACTCTCTGAAAGCCTTAACCGGTTGAGAGAACGATATATATTTTTTGTTAAGAAGATTGAACGCAGGAATGATGAGCGAAGGACACTCCACCTATAGGCCTCTACAATTTGACGGAACAAATTACACATATTGGAAAGAGCGGATGAGAATCTTTGTCCAATCAAATAACTTTCGCTTGTGGCAAATCATCAAGAACGGTGAACAAATGCCAACAAAGAAAGTTGGGGAAACCACGGTTCCAAAGGAGGAAGATGAATATGATGCCGAGGACGTCAAGAAAGTTGAAAATAACGCAAAGGCCGTCAACTTATTATATTGTGCGGTGAATCCGGATGACTATCGGAAGATTTCTTGCTGCACAACCGCCAAGGAGATGTGGGATAAACTCGAGATCACTTATGAAGGTACGTCCCAATTCCGAGAATCTAAAGTTGATTTTCTAACACATGAATATGAACTCTTTAAAATGAGGGAGAAAGAACCCATCGGTATTATGTTCGAACGATTCTCAAAAATCGTCAACGACCTTCATGCTCTCGGGAAAGTGTACCCGAACAAAGATCTTGTTCGAAAAATCCTACGGAGTCTCACTCCCGAATGGCGTTCCAAAGCCAATACCATCCAAGAGTCGATAGGAATCACGGATGTCACAATTGATGGACTAAGAGGTAACCTCGAAACTTATGAAAGCACTATTCTTAATCCTTATCTTAGAAGTGAAGGTCCAGGTATTGCCTTCAAAGCCTCATCGTCTAAAAGAGTTGAGGTAAGTGATTCGGAAAGCCATGATGGTACTTCTTCAAATGATTTAATTGAAAAATTTTATAAGTTTATGAAAAAGGAAATAAAGAAGGAAAAACCAAGTCCTTCATGCCAAAATTATGGAAAACTTGGCCACACCAAATCACATTGTCCAAAATCCAAGGACAAGAAGAAGAACAAACACCAAAGGCGTGTGACATGGGATTCGGACAACTCGGGCGATGAAACTGCCGTACTATGCCTCATGGCCAACGAGGAAGAAGAGGTAAGTAATTCTAACTCTTATTCTTATGAAGAATTACAAGAAGCTTTTCAAGAATTATATGATGAATTGAAAAAGTCTTCAAAAATCTCCAAAGAGGCTAAGGCTAAAATTAAAGTTTTGGAAGAGAAAAATAAATTTTTGGAAAATGACAATATTGATCTTAGAAATAAAATTAAGGAGATGCATGAAGATTCTTCAATTGATCAAAATTCTAATAGTTCTTTTTGTGATTCTTTGAAAATAGAGAACATGGAACTTAGGAACACACTAGAAAAACGTAGTGTTGATGATCCTAAAACAATTGAAGAAATTAAGAAGAATATTAGAAAGGATGATAGAAATGAAGTTAGACCACCTAGAAATAATTCTAGGAACTTCACTAATGAGTCTAAAATTAATCATTTTAGACCACCTAGAAACAACTCTAGGAATTTTGGTAATGAGTCTAAAATGAATCATTTTAGACCACCTAGAAATAACTCTAGGAATCGCAATACGTCTAGGAATAACAACTTTAGATCACCTAGAACGTTTTTGGCTCAACTAAGACATATGCACAACCCGAATGTTATATGTCATTATTGCAACCGGGTAGGACACATAGCACCCGTATGTTTTGCAAAATATAGGGATTTATCTTTTAGCCATGATCATTATTTGCCTAACCCCCAAGGACCCAAAAGTGGTTGGGTACCTAAAACCTATTTTTAGGTACGTTTGCAGGTGTGCTTGAAGAATACAATATCGTAGTAGATGCACCAAGCACGAAACCTTATTGCATCGAGGGGGAATTTCGGTTAGTTATCATATTTTTGATAAAAACATACTAGTTGATATGTGTTAACAATTAATATATCTTTGTTAACAATTGATATTAATTATTTTTGTTGATTCATGTTTTGATAACTTTTATCTTGAATAACAATTGGTATCAATTATTTTTAAAAAATGGTTGATTCATGTTTTGATGAATATTATTTTTGGTTTGAATAACAGTTGATATATTCTTGAAAAATAAATGATTCGTGTTTTTAATACAACTATTGGTGTGTTAAAAATTAACAGTTGATATATTTTTAAGTAATATGATTTGCTAAAAATAACTGTTATTATGGTTGTTATGTTTTTACTAACATTTGGTATTATTTCATGTTGGTATGATTTTTTAAATATCGTCAATGTATATTCCTCATCGTATTTCCTATTTTATTCTTGACACTAACAATTGATATACCCAAAAGGGGGAAGTGTCGCAAGGGGAAAGTAGCCTTTGCATACTCTTTTTGCTAATGCCAAAAGGGGGAAGAGTTTAGGCGATACGCATCAAATAAGGGGGAATGTATCTACGTTATAGCATGCCTTACTTGAGGGGGAATTATCATTGAGGGGAATTGTTTGCATGAATTGTATGTTGAGATATAGCATGAATTTAGGGGGAATCCGATATGCATATCTGCTGTTGTTTGTCATTATCAAAAAGGGGGAAATTGTAGAAAATCATTCTATCTATGATATGTGCGCTTTGGTTGTATTAGCATGATTTTCAGGTATAAGTTTTGATGAATGACAAACAATGAAGTCAAGTGCCAAACAACGTTATTATATGACAAACAATCAAGATTGAATGCCGAGAAGCATATTGATGACGGAATTGCATAGACAAGCCAAAGACGAGCTCAAATGTTCAAGACCGAAGACCCAAGGCGTAGGTTGTTAGGTAGAACCAATGTAAGAGCAACGCTTAAGTTATCTCGTCTTTTGGCTCAACATAGGTCATCATAAATATGCATAAAATCATTTTATCAAATCATATTTATCATAAACATATTTTAAATACTTCAAACAAAATGTTTTTAACGTTTTCATTTTTGATTTTTGAAGTAAGTTGTCAATTATGGACAGCATAATAGAATAATCGATTATGCAAAGTGATAATCGATTATTCTGGGAAATTCCATTAATTGGAAATTTCCGCAGAGTAGGATAATCGATTATCAGAATTGCATAATCGATTATCTTGTGTCCGTTGCCAGTTTTTGAACACTGTAACAACATAATCGATTATGCATATCACAATAATCGATTATCCTACATAAAATCAGCTTCCGATTTTGTAACGGTAAGCTGATAATCGATTATCCAAATCTGATAATCGATTATCTTGGCATAAAATCAGCATAATTGATTGCCAATTAAGCAACGGACATACTACTTCTACCACCTATAAATAGAGGTCTTTTGAGCTGAATTGAAATACACAACACCTCTCATTATTCACATACATATTGATATCATTTGTGCATCATTATAGAGCTTTTGTTGAGCCATTTGAGAGACAACTTTGAGTTGTTCATAGAGCTAATATTGTATCTCTTTATCTACTCTTATAAGAGAGTTCTTGTTGTAAAAGAGAAAGGTGTTTGAGAAGACCATATCTTCTCATTGATTGTCGGGTTTGCTAAGTACCCTCAATCTTAGTGTGTGAAGTCTTGTGGTGCGGTATCCACGAGCAAGGTGAAGTCTTGAGGTGCGGTATCCTCGAGCAAGTTGAAGTCTTGTAGAGTGTACATCTACGAGCAAGTGTAACGGTTTGTTAGGCACCCGTAAGCTTAACGGAGTTAGTGGAATCTCGAGAGAGTCTCTCGGGGACTGGACTAACCACTTGTTGTGGTGAACCAGGATAAATTCGGTGTGTTCTTTCCTTACTATTTTAATTACCGTATTTACTTTACTCCTGCAATTTTAATTCCGCAATATTTATCAATATTCTCATGCCGCACTATTCACCCCCCCTCTAGTGACGGGCATAAATCCTAACAACAATCAAGCATCAATATGGAGAAAGAGAAACATAGCAACAATAAGTTTCACAGGGAGATATACAAGGGAACAAGGACCAAGAACAAGTTTGAAGACATAGATAGGTTCTTTTATAATCCATAAGTCATAGCCTATCCTAGCATCTTTTATTTTTGCATGGTGTAATAAGGGGATCTAGCAGCAGTAGCAACAACAGTGAGATCACAGCTTTGGTAGTCCCAGCTACCAAATACTCCTCTACTACACTGACCTGATTCCTTTTTAGCCAAAGATATGTAGGGAACCTCTTAAGCAGGTGTAGTCAAACTTTTCAAAAAATGCTTCTCATGGAGTATTCGAACGAGCAACAATCGCTCATGTACGTTCACTTATCTTTGCATGAAAATGCTTCGTGTTTCCGGGCGAAGAAGGACAGCTGTGAGCATGTGTTTTTGCCATACACGAATTATTCCTATAAATTCAAACAAAATCATTTATGTTGTTTGTTTGCAATTTTGTGGATTTTGTGGCATTTTCGTTAATTATTTGCTTGTTGAGTATTTTAATTAGTCAAAAATACAAAATATGTTGTATGTGCAATTAGGAGTTAATTTCTCATTGAAGAATTATTCAGTAATTAAGTTGTTTTATAAATAAATAAAAAATCAATGATATAGCTTAATTTGGTCATTTAATTTTAGGTGATTTTGCTTTTAATTTTGTTTTAATTTGTTGTGATAATAATTATAGAGGATGATTACCATTTTATAGTTAAAGTTAGGATTTATAATTAATTTAAGATTTTTAGTAATTGTGGAAAATGAAAAAAAAGAAAAAAATAAAAAAATTAAAAGAATAAAATAAATTGGGCCATTTTGATTTAAAACAGCCTAATACACAAAAGAAAATCGGTCCAACAAAACTTGTAACCCGGTCCAGCCCCCCCTCATGAATAAAAACGATATCGTTTGGGAAAATAAATCAGGACCGTCGAGGTTCTTTAATCTAACTGTCCTGAAGCCAAGTTCATTTGGTAAATTAATGTCCCAAAGACCCCCACCCCAAAACATATCGTCTCCAACCTATTCAGCAAAAACCCTAACGCCACCGTCCTTCGTCATGTGCGACGGCCGGAGATTACCTCTGCCAGCGCCAAATTCACACCACTAATACCCCTCACCCTCCTCTATCCAAATCTATAATCCCTTGCCCTCGAATCTTAGCCCATTTCCTCGAATATTAGTTTAAATAACTAACTCCGCCGCCGTGTACGGTGGCGCCACCTTCAATCACCACCATTTTTACACCCTATGGCCGCAACCTCTCCCTCATGCTAAATCCCCACTCATCATCCCTCAGACACCCCTGGAACGTTTCGAATATTAATTCAAAGGAGGCGGTCAAAACCCTACCACCACCAAACCAGCCAAAAATCACACCCTACAGTTCCCTCACCTCCTTCACCTCAAAACTACAGCCAGTTTCCCTCGAATGTCCCCACAACTCCTCAAAATCCAAATCTAGGGTTTCCGGAGTCTGCTAAATGGTGCATGAAGATTTCCAGGGTCGATTTAGAGAAATTAAGTTAAGTTTTCATATTTGCTTTCTTATTTTTCTTCGCCTTATCTCTTCTTTGTCAATTTGTTTAAAATGAAGTCATATGTTAATCAGTCCTAGACAAGTTTTTTTTTCTTCTGATTTGTTGGTTTGGATTTTATGTCAAATTCCTGATTTAATAAGCTCAGTTTGTCTGTTTTAATTTAATCTGTTTAAGTGCCTAATTTTAATCGAGTGTATTTGTGGATTGGGTCTCATGTTCATGAGTTTTGTTTAGTTTTCTCCGCTGAGTTGAATTTCATACTAATCCCTGAGCTTAATTAGTTGTAGTCAGCTGTATGCTATTGAAGTTCCTGGGTCAATTAGCTACAGTCTTTTCTGTTATATTCAAATTCATGAGTTTCATTAGATTTTTTTGAGTTTGTTTGGATTTTGCTGTTGGTTTAATTTCATCTATTTGAAGTCCTGTGTCAATTTTTTTTCCATGTTGGATTTTTCTGCACTTTTAGAACATGACTTTTGGATGTTCAAGTTGGTTTTTTATATTTCAAAGTTTCAGGGTTTATTTTGTTGGCTTAAAGTTATGGATTAATTCTAAGGTGATTAAAGTAATTTCAAGGGTTAACAAAGGCAGCTTGGGTAGTTTCAGTTAGAAAATTTTAAGTAATGGAATGGAAATCTCTAGAGGCTTCTAGTGTGGGGGGTGGTTCGAATTAAATTTCAGGGTTTAGGCAGTTTTACTTGGAAAAAAAGTCATAAATTGATGGACTAACTAGCTAAAAAGAGGGAAACTAAAAGGACTAAATGGACTAACTTTGGCATTGAAAATCCTGAAGCTGCAAAATTAGCTAAAAACCTTCTGAAAAACACTGTTCCACTAGAGTATTCCTGAGATCCTGGAATTTTTCATTGTTAAAATCATTTTTAGTATTCAGAAGCTAAGAATGAGTTGAATCGTTTGAATATTGGTTTTGTTTTGGCCCAACTTGGGGTAGATATATGATACTTGGAATCCATTAACATCACTTTGTTTAAAGTTTGGTTCAACTGGATTCCTTTTGGTCACTTCTGGGCAATTTTCCTTGCTGAACACTATATCTACTGCTGTTGAATTCTGCTGTTGATTTACTTCTACTGTTGTTGCCTAAGCTCATAGCTTCCATGTTTATTAGCTGTACCAGGTATTCTCCAAAATTTCATGGACATCACCTAGATTATTTGAATTTTGGCTTTGGAATCTAAATGAAAAAATGAAATCCATGATAGATTTCATCCTTTTGTCTAACCACATTTATGCTTATAATGTCCAGCCTAGAAATGTTCCAATTATGTATAACGATCAAATTTACTATTATAGCATCTATAAGTAAGACTGTACTGTTAACCTATGAAATTTTGAGGATATTGGTAAGTGGGTTTTTACCTGGTATTTGTTGATTCAACATGTTTTAGATGCATATCTTAGAGGTTATATTAATAGTGCTTTGTTAGAATCAACGAGGGATGGCCTTAGGATTTTTCCTTAGCAAATATGAATGTTCAATGAAGCTATATTCAAAGCTTGCATACGTGCTTTTCTCTGTCATTGTTTTCTGCTCATTTGTTAAAATAGTTCCATGTGATTGAGGATCTGAGTAAATTGTTAAGATCCAAGTGAATCTGTATAGTGACACCGGGGGTTTCGATAATGTTTGGTGCAGGTTCATCTCAATTTGAATTTACTAAGTAGCTTGTAGCATAAATGGTGTGTGTTAATTTTTAATTAGTTGAGGCATGAATTAAGTCGTTATTTTAGAATGATTAATGTTAGTGCTATAAGGGTTGTTGATTATTGTTAAGTGCAACATTCATTATCTTGTGTGGAATTGGGTTACACTCTTCCGCCTTAAATAATCATCTTTCATCAATAATTTTGCAGAAATTCTAGCTACATTTCGGTCTTAATTAAGTAGCGTTAACTCAAATGGAACCTTTGACACTTTTAGCATTGGTTAGCACAGTCACTCGTGATAATTTGCTTCAATGCAAGTCTTTAGAATCCCAGGTGCACAAGTTAGCGAATTTTTGTGGCCCTCACAAATTAAAAATACGAAATTTCATTAGGTGTGTTAGTTAAATAATTGGCTTTCCTAAATTCGGGTACGCATTTATGTGACCCAAGTCCAAATCTCAATGTCAGGTAAAATGTCTTGCGAACTATGGGTGCATTTATGTAACATGGTTGAAGACCCGTTAACAATGTTGCAATCTTCTAAAAATTTAAATAAAAGAAGTTGAAATTTAAAATTTACACAGGGACAAAAAATGCAATTAAAGTAAGATAATTAAGCCAAGTACAACAGCTGAGCGATGGCACTAGAACCTCAGAATTTGGGAGTGCACAACACCTTCTCCCGGGTTAACAGAATACCTTACCGGGATTTCTGGCTCGCAAACTATTTACAGAGTCAAACTTTCATCGATTCGGGATTTAAATCAGTGACTTGGGACTCCCATAATTTCCCTAGTGGCGACTCTAAAATATTTAAATAAATGAATCGTGTTTCGATTGTCCTTTAATTGAAAAAATTCTCTTATCTACGCCCTTCCGAGGGTGTAGTGTTAAAAAGGAGGTGTGACACAAGTGAAGGGGAGCAGCCTAATATGGTACATGGATAGTGGCTTCTCAAAGCATATAACATGAAGCAAGAACAAGTTCCTTTCACTGTAGGACTTCAAAGGAGGTAATGTCTCCTTTGGAAATGGGAAGAAATGTGAGATCATTGGGGTTGGAAAGGTAGGTAAGATTGTCTCTCACTCTATTGAGAATGTCCACTTGATAGATGGCCCAAAGTACAGTCTAATCAGTGTATCACAATTATGTGATAAAGGTAACTTGGTAGCATTCACCACTATCAAATATTTTTTGATTAATCTTACCACTGACAAGATTGTTTTGCAAGGAAAACGTGTAAACAATACATACATTATAGGTTTGTCCCC
The DNA here is from genome assembly GCA_034376525.1 of Nicotiana benthamiana. Lineage (NCBI taxonomy): Eukaryota > Viridiplantae > Streptophyta > Magnoliopsida > Solanales > Solanaceae > Nicotiana > Nicotiana benthamiana. The sequence goes on from CM067341.1 coordinate 21,855,072, forward strand.
ACTTTCAGAAAATGAACTCACTTGCTTAAGTGTATTTGACAATAATCCCTTCCTTTGGCATAAGAGACTTGGACATGCAAGTCTGAGTCAATTCAAAAAATTGGTCTCCAAGGATCTGGTGATAGGGCTGCCTAACATCAAGTTCAAGGAAGACAAAGTTTGTTAGGTTTGTGCAAGGGAGAAGCATGTAACATCCTGTTTTAAATGGAATAAAGTGGCAAGCGCCAACGGAACAACGGAACTGGTCCATATGGATCTCTGCGGTCCAATGAGAACATTAAGTAAATTTGGTAAAAGATATGTGATGGTGCTTGTTGATGATTACTCTAAGTTTACTCGTACATTGTTTTTAACATATAAAGATGAAACATTTGACATGTTTACTGCTTTTGTTAGAAAAACTTAGAAATAACTAGGTAATAAATTTGCATCAATTAGTTTTGATCATGGAACTGAATTTGGAAATGCTAAGTTTGCTAAATTTTTGCATGCTACATCATAAATAGTTGCATGACTAGACCTCTTGTTAAGAAGAGTCCCGATGAGTCACTTAAATCGAGAAAGCTAAATATATCTCATCTTAGGGCATTTAGATGCAAGTGTTTTGTGCACAATAATGGCAAAGACTCCCTAGGTAAGTATGATCCCATAAGTGATAAGGAAGTATTCTTGGGATATTGTTCACATAGTAAAGCTTATAAGATATACAATAAAAGAACTATGCGTGTAGATAAATGTGTATGTTATTTTTAACATTCTTTCTGAGAGGGAGGAACAAGATAATGAAAAGATTGTTCTAATAAGAAATTCAAATGGTGAAACCATAGTCTAGCCTGAATAAGCATCACATGAAGGAACATGTGATGGAACAGGTCCTTCCACCCAGGGCAACTTGACATGGGGAACTGACTAGAGAGGAACTGATCCCCAAACCTCGAGGGAACCTGTCCATGAACTTATTCCTTAGTAATAAAACTAGGAATAAACATCTAATGAAATTGACACTCATATTGCAACATCCACAAAATTTGATATAGTTGAACCTGGTTCATCTGTTGATCAGAAGTTGTATAAGGGAATGATTGGTTCTCTTTTGTGTCTTATTGCTAGAAGACCTGTCATTATTTTCAATATAGGTCTTTGTTCTCGATTTCAGGAAAATCCAAAGAAGTCCCACTTGACTGCTGTCATGAGAATATCTCTGAAAGGCATCACTGACCTTTGCCTTTGGTATCCAAAATGTAGTAATTTAAAATAGTGGGATATTTTGACGCTGATTATGCAGGTTTCCTTGTGGATAGGAATAGAACCTCAGGTATGGCACACGTCCTTGGTTCATATCTTGTGTCATAGGCTACCAAAAAGCAAAATTCAACTTATCCTTTGCTGAAGCTGAGTATGTTGCTGCTGCTTTATGTTGTGCTTAATTGTTGTGGATCAAACAACTATTATTGAACTTGGGAATTGATGTTGGTTGCACCATTTTTTTATGATAACACTAGTGCTATTATTATAATGAAGAACTCAATTCATCAAAAGAGAACTAAGCACATAGATTTTTGGCACCATTTTTGAGGGACAACTATGAGAAAAACTTGATCACTATGGAGCTTTGTTCTACTAACAAGAAAATTGCTGACATCTTCACAAAAGCCTTAAGTTGAGATCACTTTGAGAGGAACAGGTTGGAATTAAGGATGATTAAGATCACCTAAAAGGACAAGTTCAAGGTTAAACGAAAAAAATATAAAAGAAAATTTTGGTTAGAAAGTCTATAAATTGTGTATAATGAGATTAAATCTTGCTCAGTCTCATACTTTTATAGTATACTCTGGTGCCATGTGTTAACATGACTCATTCATCTCTAATGATATTTTCTCTATTTTGGAAAATTTAGACTCACACAAGAGAATTATCAGTGAAGAGCTTGGTTCATCAACGTTACAAGTTTTTTTATGCACTCTGCATAATTTGAAATAACTATATTTGGATCATGAGTAGAGACCTACCAAATACAAAACTCCTTTTGGACTTGTCCGTTACAAGTGAACCAGTCTCGTTCAAAAGAGTCCCAACCAAATGGAAGTATCTAGATTCTAGGAATACACTCCAACGTCTCTTCGAAATTGAATTTCAATTTGATTAAACTTCTAAGAGTCTAAAAAGCTGTATTTACCCCATCAATTATTCCCCTGTTGATTGATCAACTCTAGTTTATTCCTTACCTCATCTCTCTCAAGCCGTCAAAAAATCCCATTCTTTTTTCATCTTCCAGACACAATCTAATTCTCTTCTTTTCCATGTCCTAGCCTAGATATGTTAAACACCTCTAAAAATCATTTATCACCACCACAGGAAACAATTTCCACATCTTCCACCACTTCTTCAACCATACCAGTCCTTAAGGAAAGCAGAGTAAAGATGATGGCTCGTAAGATTTTTGCTGAAGGAGATGAGATCAAGAAAATAAACAAGCAATTGCAAGCATGTAGGGAAGAAGAATCCTATAAATATGAAGATTCATTTAAGTCTGCTACTAAGGGGGAAGAAAGTAGGTCTTCTGAAATTGAACATGTATCTTTTGATGCTAAAGTTCCTTCTAAGACAATTTCTAAAGTTGCTACAAATTTGGAGAATAGATTTATAGGATGTCTAATAGGTGTTGAGACTACATAATCTGGAGAAGTTCGTGGTAAAAATGAAAAAGAAAAAAATTAAAGAGCAAGGGTGCTAGGAGTACTATGAGGGGAAAGGGGACAAGAGTGGCTAATTCTTCACCCACTCTTGTTGGTCTAACAAAAGAAACTAGTGCAATGGTTGTTTGGGGAGAGGAATATAGTGAAATAGAAGAGAGAGTGAGTTAAATGTTAATTGGGAGCAAAATAGAAAGGCTTTTTGCAAGAAGTTCGTGTGTGATTCAAGTGTGCAAACCTGAAGCTACATGAACCAGATTGAAGAACCATCTCCATAAAGAGCTTTATATATCTTTCTTTATTTCTAATTCAATTATACTAGGTATTTTATATTGTACCTTTCATCTTATTTAGAAGCATTTGTATTAGGTACTTAGAGTGTTCAAGTTAGAGTTAACTTGAAGTTGTCGCAACAGTTGAGGTTGTGTGTCACAATAGGATTAGAGTTAATCCTAGATTTATAAAAGAGTTTTGCAAATGTTTTTTTTGACAGTGATTTTAGTGGAAGTTTGGGAAAATCCTAATGAGTAGTAGGTCGTGGTCTTTTCACCTTTTGAGCCATGTGTTTTTATGTAAAAATCTTTGTGTTCTTTATTTTGTACATTTATTATTTCGCAATAGTAGTAGTTCGAACACATAGAAGAACGAGGTCATTCCATAATAATTTTAAACGAAAAATTGATCACAACACAAATCATCCCCCCCCCTTGTATGGTATTGACATATAAAACATTAGCTACACCGAAGATAAAAGATAACATTGAACACTTTAAGCCCCGTTTCATAATCTTCTAGAAAAGTTTGATACTCAACCATACCATGGACTCCAAATCCTTAGGCACTACAATTACCCTTTGAATCCACTAGGTTCGCGGTTGAGAGTCTCCCACTTTGACTTGGTCCCAAATATAATCAACTTCAAGGCTCTGCTTGCACCTGAACACTCTTTGAAAGAAGCAGACGACTGAATCACTTTCCTTGCAGATCACCTCTACACGAAGCATAAATCATAAGTATTCCCAAAGCCTGAACGTAAATTGATAAGGCCAATTATAGAAGACATTCTTCAAATCCTTTTCTCAAATCACTACTGATGTTCTCATTACTTAGTCATAATAACCCACCAATACACGAATAACCAGGAACCTTGTAAATAAATAACCATGCAATTTAATTGTAGGTAGCATGCCTCTCTTTCTTAGATCGAAACCACAACCATATAATGCTAAAACATAGCAAGGTTCATCCTTCCTCTCTGACATGAGCTCATGTTATCGACCTGCCAAGTTCCTCAAAATTTTCCAACGATGTTGCACCGAGCACAATTACTATGAAACTAATGAACCCTCCCGCGTTTGTGCCCATTCACCAGCCATACATGCCCATTCACTCTCCATTTGACATCTACTAAAAGGTGCGACAATATCTTTAAATCTAAATTCATGTTGTACCCTTATGCATATCAAGCAACTCTTTTCTGTTGTATCCAATCTCGCACCGTATAATAGCCAATATTTCAAATTAAGTCCGTAGACCTAGTCACTGTCTACCACATCCCAAATCACTCTTACTTTTATCAAGGGGTGTAGTCATCCTACCATAGAACCCATATGCTATACTGCCACTCTCCCATTTTGGTAAAACCCTCTCATTTAAGAAACTACTCAACTTCTGCATCTTATACCAGGCCTTCTAGTAATTTAACCACCGCATGACACTTCCCACATGTTCTTATTCATCCTTCGTTGCCCAGTTGTTGCCTTAAATCAAAATCTATCTTTGTAGCACTTGAACAAATAGATCGCTACTAAGTTATACCCTTTCCCATAATCACCTTCCTCGAGCCATCAACATTAGGAACGTCGACTTGATCCTAAGCTACCACACACCGCGATCTCTAATAGTCACTTCATCGGCACTACTTCACGCTACTCTGACCAAAGACGAATTGAAGTAAACCATAACATCGACGAACTTAACATATTCAACAAGGACAATGACACCACATCACATACGAAAATTCCACCATGCTCGGAAGTACCAAGTATTGTTACTTTATCAACCCTAACCTGAATACTTATATTCTAATTGCCTTCCCTCGGTCGGGAATAAAATACTGAGTCTTTGAATCATGCACTGAGTAAACCTCCTTTCAAGTCATTCAATACCTTGACACATAGGCAAGCACCTTATGGTCACATCAATACTGTACGATAATAACCTACGAGAATCTTAGAAACCTGTGCATATCCTCAAAGCCCCCAAAAGTACAGCTATTGAGCTGAAATGATAGAATATCCTTCCGCAAGGCAACGACGATAGCACAATCAACTACGCAGGGATAAAGATCCGTACTGCATCTGTAGCACCATCATAATTCCTCAATTCTCAATTTTGTAACAATTGTTTCATGTTGCATAAGACTGAATGAGAAGGAAATGAAGGCATAAGCCTCGAAGGAATCAAAACGCACAATGATGAATCAATAAGGGAAGTGCTCTTAATAGGCAAGTACCTTCTCGAAGATAAGTACAGACGTCTCCGTACCGATCCGCAAGACTCTACTAGACTTGCTCATGACTCGTGAGACCTAAGTGAACCTAGTGCTCTGATACCATGTAGTCGCGATCCAAAATCCATTAAAGGCCGTGATGGTGTCGTACACCTCTATCAGGCAAGCCAACACTAAATAGTTAATTAAAGTCTCATTTTAATTTTTTGTTGAACTCATAAATCTTTTTCAATTTAACTAATAAAAAATGAACTTTACAAAATAATAATAATAGCATTTTCCAACTTCAATAATGAATATCCCATAATCCTCCCAAAATATGGTGTCACAAGTGCATGAGCAATTACTAGGAAATAAAATGAAATGCAATAATTGTCCGAAATACAAGTTTGGATAGAAGAAAAAATACAATACTCTGAAGAAGACTCTGCTGGCTGTGGAATGTCTCATAAGATGGAGCTCACCTAATTCTTCATATCAACCATGCCGCCACGCCCACTAGGCCTCTAGAACTATATGTGCCTGTACAATAAAAATGTACAAAAAATGTAGTATGAGTACGAAAATGACGCGTAACTAGTAAGTATGCAGTCTAACCTCGAAGAACCAGTGACGAGGAGTCGACTTTGTCACTTAGTAGTGATCCAATAATATCAGGTACAATAAATAAGTGAATAGATATGAGATAGAGTAAATATAAGAAACAAACAAGTATAAAATATGTGGTATAATTCCTCTTTTTACAATTTAGTCAACCTCTCAACTAGCAAGTTCCCTCCGTAATTGGAACATATGTATAGATAATGAGGGAATTTCATCAAGGAGGCCATCATAATTCAAATCTAGAAAAAACCCTCAGATACACTGGCTTTCCAAATATTATGCATGATTCATGAGGATAGTATACATACATATATATATATATATATATATATATATATATATATATATATATATATATATATATATATATATATATATATATATATATATTATAGGGAATGGCGAGATGTACAACCCGATCCAACATAAAAATAAATTGTGCACTGTCAAGGATATCAAATGGCGCGAACCATAGATGCATCTATTAACCTGCCAAGGCGATCGACCCTCTCCCATGAGAGTATTATAAGGATTAACCCCGCTTGTGGATCATACTTGCGATGCGGTAAACTATAAGTTTAAGGAATTGCCCCGCTCGTGGATCATACTAGTGATGTGGTCAAATATAGGTTTAAAGAATTACCCCGCTCGTGGATCGTACGTGCGATGCGGTTACACGTAGATTTGTTACGTTATCAAAGTATTTCTCATTTCTTTTTAAGTTACGAATTTCAAATGAAAACTTTTAAGTTCCCAACCTTTCTTTAATTTCAACTTCTTTCAAGATATCTAATAAGCTAACTCAATCTCGCTTTTCCTCAAGACAAATAATAAAAAAATATCAACAACAATATCAACAAGGCATGATATAAGTCTTAAACTACCCCGGATATATGAATAGCTAGTAGCTACATACAGACTCTAGTCACCAAGTGCGTACTATGTAGCCCCTACAAATAGAAGTAGATAATACTTTAGTTCACTTATAAGGTTAATTCCCTCTTACAAGGTTAGAAAGGAGACTTACCTCACACCGAAGTTCCATTACCGGCTCCACATCGCTCTAACATCTCCGACTTTCGAAAACGTAATCCGACCTTGATATCAAAAGGTCCACTTCCAGTCAAACTCATAAAAACCTTAAGATTTCTAACTTTTGCCATATTACCTCAAAAAGACCTACAGACCTCTAAATCCACTTTCGAACGTGCTCCCAACACCATAATAACCATATGAAGCTATTCCCAAACACGGAATCCCAAACAAACATTGAAAACATATAAATGCACTTTAAACCAAATTTATGAAATTCTTCCAAAATGCTAACTTCAATAATAGTTTCCTAAACGCTCTCGAGTCATCCAAAACTCAATCTGAACATACACCCAAGTCCAAAATCATCATATGAACCTGTTGAAACCTCTAAATCCTGATTTCGAGGCCGTTTACTCAAAATACAACCTTAATGTGATGACCCAAAAGGTCATCACTTGATTAACAAGTAAATTCTGGGTAGCAAGGCCTTAAAACCTCCTTTTCAGGTCACCTTGATTTGTGTGCAAAGTCCAGGCGTGTAACCGGAAAGCCATTATATGAAAATCTATAAAAATAGTAAAATTTTCTTTTAAAATAAATTTAAGTTGACTTCAATCAATAATTTGGGTAAACGAACTCGGACTCTTACCCCTAATTTGACAGTCCAGAGGGTCCGTTGAAGAATATGGGACTTGGACATATGCCCGGAATCGAATTTCGAGGTCCTAAGCCCGACAAATAAAGTTTTTTAAGAAAATTATTTAACTAAAATTATAAGAGTTTTTTTTAAATATAAATATGTTTGAACTTGATGGCTTCAAGACCGTATTTAGTTTCTGAGCCTGGTACAAGTCTTATATGGCATTTAAGTTGAGCCGGTAAACTTTAGTAAGAAACAGACTTGATATGACGTGAATCAAACCATCAGTTGTTAAAAATGGAACTTATAAGTTCATGACATTTTTCTTTGATTTTGATGCTAAATTCATAGTTATCAGTGTTATTTGATGATTTGATGCAAAAAAAAAATCTGTAGGATGATTTTGGTCTTGCGTGCATGTTTGGTTTGGTACCACGAGGGCTCGAGTGAGTTTTGGGTTAGCCATGGAGTGAAATTGGATTTAGGAGCAAATACTGGCACTTGGTATTTGGTAAATGTGATCCCCAGATCGCAAATGTGAACCAAGCTTGGGCAGTTCCTTTTCGCAAATGCGAACCCATGGTGGGAATTGCGAAGCCCCCCCCCCCCCTTTCGCAAATGCAATATTACCTTCGCAAATGTGAAGGTTACCAGATTTCTTCATCGTTGCAAATGTAACATATGATTTGCATTTGCGAAGTCAGAAAGTTTCTTAAGGGTTTGCATTTGTGAACCCTGGTTGCAAATGCGACATTAGAGACCTGCTAAAATGAATTTCAGACGGGATTTCAACCATTTTTACAACCTTTTCAAAAGCTAACTCTCTTGCATTTGGTGACAAAGAACAAAGGGTGATGTCGTGTACATTTTATTGATATTGATGAATATGCTGAGGAAGAGAGATAAAGCACGAAGAGTGATGTCGTACATATTTTTGATACTCATATGGTGAGGAAGAGAGATTTAGCACGAAGGGTGATGTCGTGCACATTTTCAATATTTGATTGCATTAATGAGGTTTGAGAGTTAAAGCACGAGGGGCGATGTCCTACACATATTGCTTGTTTATCTTAACTTCTTGCTTCTTTGGTTCAAAAATACCTTGGTTGTCTTATTCCACTATTATTATGATTTATTATGTTGGTATTCTTCCCTATAGCAGGTTACCTTTTTCCCATTACTTTTGAATTACTTTTGTTACTGTTGTTCTGTTAGATACTATTTAGCTCCAGGTTATTGGTTTGTTGTGTCCTAGCCTCATCACTACTTCATTGAGGTTAGACTCGACACTTACCAGCACCATGGGGTCGGTTGTGCTGATACTACACTCTACACTCTTTTGTGCAGATCCCGGTACTGGAGCATACGAACCTTAGCTTGGGGTTGTTGCCTTTAGTCCATCAGGAGATCCTAGGTAGTCTTGTAGGCGTCTGCACGACTTGGTGTCCCCTCCCTATCTAGTTTTCATATGTTCTTTACTATTTCAAAGAGATACATTTACTTTCTTATTTAGACTTTATTTGTAATTTTCTTAGATAGTCCATGAGATTGTGACACCAGTGGGTAGTTATATTATGGATTCATATTGATAGTAGCTAAGAGGGTGTTTGGCTAAGCTTATAAGCTGGTCAAATTGGCTTATAAGCACTTTTTGACTTATCTATGCATTTGGTAAAATTAAAAGTGCTTATAAGTTAAGTGCTTATAAGTTAAGTGCCTATAAGCCAACAATGGCTCTCTTGGTATCACACCTCGGCATGGTCGGGCATGGAACATGTTAAAAAGGATCTTGGCATGATGGAAGGCCTAGGAGTATCATGGGAGCACGAGGGTGCATGTGGAAGAGTGGCCAAGACAATGCCAATAACACGTCAGGCCATGGAAGCACAATCTTGCGCTATGGAAGGCTCTAGAAGGTTCAGGAGTGATCTAGAAGTTGGTGGAAGCTCCATAAGCCAAAAAGCCATAAGTAGGTCTCCCCCAGCTTATCAAATTTCACCTTATAAGTACTTTAGGTTTGACCAAAATATTTAGTATTTTATCCCTAAAATACTTATTTTTATAACAAACTCTTTGTATACCAATTCTTCAGCTGCTTATTACTAATTTCAGAATTTTTATCCAAACACGTAATTGCTTATTTTTAAATCAGCTTCAGCACTTAAAAGTGCTTTTCAACACCTAATGTTTCTCAGCTACTCTAAATCAGCTAAGCCAAACGGGCTCTAAATTGTCAAATTTTCATTCTTTCGCTCTATTAATTTCTGTTATTTATAAATGTTAAGTATATTTGTTAATGGATTAAAAATGAAAAGAGTAAGATAAGTGGCTTTTCTAGCTTTCACTAGTATGCACCATCACGACTCCCGAGGATGGGAAGTCTGGGTCCTGAAAAGTTGGTATCAGAGCTCTAGGTTGCTTAGGTATCACAACTTATGGCCAAGTTCGGTAGAGTCTGAGGGATCGGAATGAATACGTCTGTGCGTGTTCCCTAGAGGCTACAGAGTTAGAAACTATTTCACTTATTTTCATCTCTGTTGTGCGATTTGGTTCAATACTTATCGAACTTCTACTCTGTTTTTTCACAGATGGAGAGAACTTCTTCACCTGCTGATCAATAGCCTGATCCCCCAGTAATAGCACCTACAAGGGGCAGAGAGCAAGGCTAAGGTTGTGCTAGGGGCCGAGGCATGGGCAGAGCTCATCCTAGAGCAGCAACACCAGCGACGGAGCCTCAAGTAGAGTTTGATGAAGAGGTCCTAACCCAGACAGTTCTGATGGGCCCAACTCAAGTACCATAAGGGTTCATTGCTACCCCAGTACTCCAGGATGCTCTTGTTGGAAACACGTTCTCAATGCGATATACTAAACATGTATTCTTTTGTAGGTTTTGATGAATGACAAACAAAGCACAAATTGACATATGACGGAGTTCAAGTACAAGAGCACAAATGTTGAGATTGAAGCTCAAGACGTTGTTTTTAATTGTTATTATTGAGTTATTCTTAAATGTGATCTTGATCCTATAACTTAACTCCATAACATGGCTTCTCTCATAAAACTATTTTCCAAAATCATGCATACTTATTTCTGTATCAAATAATTTCAAATGATGCATATTTACATTAGACAAAATGTTTTCTAAACATGCCTCAAAAATCTGGGCTAACATAATCGATTATGAACTTATGATAATCGATTGTTTCTGAGCCAAGACTGCATGACAATCGATTATGAATTAATGGTAATCGATTGTGAGTAAGACAGTGAACATCAGATTTTTCCAAATCTGCATGATAATCGATTGTGATCAAATGCCAATCGATTGTTGTTGAGGTAAAGTTTTTCAATACTCAAAATAATCGATTATGAACTAATGGTGATCGATTATGTTGAGACAACGTCTTCCAGTGATTTTAAATTTAATTAAGTAATCGATTATGTCTTTAGATAATCGATTATCACTGAGACAGTAAGTTTTATGATTTTCAGAAAATAACAAGTAATCGATTATGGCTTTAGAAAATCGATTATCACTGAGACAGTAAGTTTCATGATTTTCAGAAAATAACAAGTAATCGATTGTTGCAAAGGACAATCGATTGTTGAAGCTGACCGTTGTCAAATGATTTTCAAATACCTCAAAGTAATCGATTATTGGTTTTCATATAATCGATGTTTTGCTTAAAATATGGAAATGATTTTTAGAACGTTGCTGAAGTAATCGATTATAGATTTTATATAATCGATGTTTTGCTTAAAATCCGGAAATGATTTTTAGAACGTTGCCAATGTAATCGATTATGGATTTGGTATAATCGATTATCTGTTTTTGAATTTTTCCAGTAATCGATTATGGATTGTAAGTAATCGATTATGAAGCGTAAAATCTGGGATTGATTTTTGATCTGACTGGCAGATAATCGATTGTTTGGTCTTGACAATCGATTGTCACTGAGTAAATTCAGCAATTCTTAATTGGCAATTAGACAACGGTAAGACCAAGTTTTGCACCTATAAATACAGCTTCAACTCAGTGTTTTAAATACAACAACATACACTAACTGATCATTACATTGCTTTAAGCTTTCATTCAATTGTTCATCATTTTCTACTCATTTCATAAAGCTTTTGAGAGCCATATTATTGTTCAAAGTTGTTGTGATCTTGAGCGTATTATTTTACTCATATCTACTCATCAAGGAGTACCTTTGTTAAGTGAGTGTTCAAGTATTTCAAATACTTGTAAGAGAATTTTGATTCTCTTGTGTTGAGGAACTTGTGCTTCCTCTGTTGAAGTCTTTGGGATTGTATCCCCGAGCAAGTGAAGTCTTTGGGATTGTATTCCCGAGCAAGTGAAGTCTTTGGGATTGTATCCCCGAGCAAGTGAAGTCTTTGAGGTGAGGAACCTCCGAGCAAGTGAAGTCTTTGAGATTGTATCTCCGAGCAACTGTAAAGGTTTGTTAAGCACCCGTAAGCTTAACAAGTTAGTAGAAAATCTCGAGAGAGTCTTTCGGGGACTGGACTAACCACTGTTGTGGCCAACCAGGATATATCCTTGTGTAAGTTATTTTTATTGCACTTATTTACTTCCTGTAAAATTTAAATTCCGCAAGAAAACGCTAAATTTCATTAAAACGCTATTCACCCCCCCTCTAGCGTTAAGCGTAGTTTCTAACAATTGGTATCAGAGCCCAACTCTCTGAAAAAACTTAACAGTTTGAGAGAACCATCCATGGCTTCTACTCTAGATTCTTTTGCAGGAATTGAAGAAGGACAATGCCCTACACGACCTCCTCTATTCAATGGCACAAATTATTCATACTGGAAGGAGAGGATGGAAATCTTCATTCGGTCAAATTGTCCCTACCTTTGGAAGGTGTACACAAAGGGAAATGAAATTCCAGTCAAGAAAGTGGAAGGCGAATGGATTCCCAAATCCGAAGAGGAGTACACCACAGAGGACAATAGAATGATTCAAAATAATTATAAAGCTGTAAATTTATTGTATTGTGCTATTAACGCTAACGATTACAGGAAAATTTCATGTTGCAAAACAGCAAAAGAAATGTGGGACAAATTAGAAGTCACTTACGAAGGGACTGACCAGGTAAGAGAAGCAAAAGTTGATTTTCTTACTCATGCTTACGAATTGTTTCATATGAAGGAAGGAGAAAAAGTAGATGAGATGTTTGAGCGCTTCTCAACAATAGTAAATGATCTACACGTCCTCAAGAAGACGTTCACGGATAGAGAACTTGTTCGAAAAGTTCTTAGAAGCCTCACACCGGCATGGCGATCCAAAGCCGATGCTATCCAAGAATCAATTGGAGTCTCAAACGTCACCATCGACGCACTAAGTGGTAATCTTAAAACCTATGAATCTACTATTCTTAACCCGTTTGTTGATGATCAAAGAAGGCAAAAGATTGCTCTAAAAGCAAGCACAAGCCAACCAAAGATTGAAGAGGAAGAAGACAACGAGTTTGGATTAGTCATTAAAAGATTCCAAAAGTTTATGCGCAAGGAATATGAGCGCAAAGGGAAAAAACAAGGTGAGCAAATAAAATGCTATGAATGTGGAGAAACTGGACACATCAAAACAAATTGCCCAAACATCAAAAAGGAGAAGAAATCCTTTAAAAAGCAACGGGCATATATCTCGTGGGGAGGCGACTCCGGAGATGAATCAAGTGAAGAAGAAAACGACGAAGCTGCAAACCTTTGTCTCATGGTACAAGAAGACAACCAAAATGAGGTACGTCAAATTTCGTCTGAAAACTTTTCACTTGATGAAATGCGTAATGCTTTTGATGAGTTATATACTGAATTTTTAAAGGCTTCAAAAACTGTCACTAGCTTAAGAGAAAACGCTTCTCTAAAAGAAACGGATTTTCAAAAACAGATTTCTTTAAAAGAAAAGGAATTAGAAAAACTGGTTTTGGAAAATGAGAAGCTACACGAACAAAACAAGTTTTATGGAAGAGAAGTGCCGACAAACCTGAAAGTTCTACTAAAGGTTGTGTTTCTTGTGTGATCCTTAAGAATGAAGTAGGTAGACTTAAAGGCACACTAGATAAGTTTAATTCCTCGCATAAAAACTTGAATGTTGTTCTTGATAACCTAAAATCAACTAAGCACGGAATAGGTTTTAAAAATGAAGAAAAGGTTGATGCTAAACCTCAAAAACCTAGAGCTCAACTTAGGAACAACAACAAAAATGTGTATCCTAGAAATAGCTATCCTAGAACAAATTTGCATGCGAGACCAAGAAATGACCCTCCGCCTAGAAATAGTCACCATAGATATGATGCATATTTTAGGCAAAATTGTGAACCTCCTAGAAGACCCCAAAATGGTCCTCAACCTAGATATCATCACTCTAGAAACACTACCCATCCTAGAGATCAAAGTAGGAGAAATGATAGCGTTCAAAACAAGGTAAGCAACCTTCATTCATCTAGCTACTATGAACCTAGACGAATGCATAATCCGAATGTGACATGTCATTATTGTAGACTCATTGGTCATATTGCTCCCGCATGTTTTACTCGTCATAGACATGCTACTCAAACATATTATTACAATATGCCTAACCCTCAAGGACCCAAGATGGCATGGGTACCCAAAGAAAATTAATTTGTTTTGTAGGTGTGCTTGAAGGGATCAAGCGTACTATGGTACCTTGATACTGGATGCTCCAAACACATGACGGGAGATGAATCCAAATCCCTTCAACTAGAGCACAAAGAAGGAGGAAGCGTCATATTTGGAAACAATCATATTCAGATCGGTTGATATTTTAAGCAATTTGAAAAACAAAATACAAGAAAAGGCATCGAAGGAAATCAATGATGAAATTGTGGAACAATCAACGGAAGAAGCTTCACATTTGGGGAGTGAAACAAAAGAACAAAATGATTGGAGGACGATCAAAGATCACCCTCTTGATCAGGTAATTGGCGACGTCGGAGGAAAGGTAAGTACCCGAAACTCTCTTAAGAACACTCTAGGACACAATTCTTAAGAGTTCACGATATCACTTGATAACACTAGTGTAATTTATTCACGTCACTATAAATTACTGACTTGAGCGTCGGAGACGTTTAATTCCATTTTGCAGGTACTTCCCCAAAGATAAGATAAATTATGAAGTCTTAGCACACCACAATCGATTATCCCAAGAAAATAATCGATTATCTACTGTGCAGTACATCGATTATCAGTATCAATAATCGATTGTTTCGACTGATTAGTTTGATTATGCAAATGTGTTTAATTTGTTAACTTCTTATATTGCATAATCGATTTCCGTCTCAGTCATTCAGCAATACTTTTCCAGACAATCGATTATTTCTTCCTATAATCGATTAGTTGTCATATTCAGAAATTATCCGAGTTCTCTGTATCAACCATATTTCAATAATAATCGATTACCAATATTGACAATCGATTATTTCTTGTTTAAACTTTGTTACCGTTTGGCTCCAACATCGATTGCTGTCAGGACATAAATGCTCCATAATCGATTATTTTGTGTTGATAATCGATTATCTCATTCAAATTTTTTTTACCGTTTGTCTCTTAAATAGATTTGTCAGTTTCAAAATTCAATCCAACAGTAAATACAATCGATTATCTCTGCCAAATAATCGATTATCTAACGGTCAGTAAATCTATTTCTTACCGTTTTTGACTGTTCCAACTTTCAATTTTCAGCAGGTATCTTTAGTAAATGGATGATCACTCCTTCTCCTATAAATAGCCCTCATATAGGATCATTCTCACTCACTCAAGCACCTTTTCTAAAAATCAAAGGTCAATTCCTTGCATCTTAGTCTCAAAAATTCAGCAGTAAAAATTTTCCAATATGTCTGGACGCTCCTCCAAACGTTCTCGTTCCAGGCAAGGTGCCTCAGCCTCAACAGTCCCTCCTCCTCTAAACTTCCCATATGAAGACGGGTCCGTTTTGTTCTTCGAAACTCAAGCTGAACTTTCTAGGTTTCTCTCCAAGTTTGAGAAGCGATTTATTCTTCCTCCTCGCTTCTCAACAAGCAAGCTCCTTGAACCTTTCGCCCCTGCCGCCAACATGCTCAAAGAGTGTCAACTCTATGATTTCTTGCTCCTTACCCATCCTCATATTAACACAACCGTTGTTGAAGCATTCTATTCAAATCTTCACAAAGATGAAGATGGTGAGGTGGTCACCTCCATCAATGGCATTCACATTCTCCTCTCTGACGAGAACCTTCACACCATCGCCCGCATTCCAAACGATGGTGAAGATCTTATCCGGTATATTAATGAGGCCGGCTCTCTCTTTGATGAATCCATTTTTTTCCGCCAAGCCGGAATCTCTTATGATCAAGCTTCTTCTCGTCGTCCTACCATCTCGGGCATGGACCCAAATTATCGATTTCTCCTCTACTTCATCACCCGTGTCCTAAGACCTCGTAGGCACAATCATACCACCATATCCCAAGAGGACTCCAAGCTCTTACATGTCATTGTCACTGGAGCCAAGATCAATTGGTGTCGGCTCATTAAAATGCACATGCTCGATGCCGTCGCCGATAACATGCCCCTTCCTTATTCTCTCCTCATCATGAATTTTCTTGAAGCATCCGGATTTGTCACTGAAAATGGTCCTCTCAAAAGGAGTACCAAAATCTGGGAAATCTCGGAATCATCCTTCCATCATGATGGTGATCATGCTCCAGCTCCTCCTCCTACCCGTCCTGCCCGTCGTGCTCGTCCATCTCAGGAGCCCACTCCCCAAACTATATCCGACCAGCTCTCTCAGTTGACACACGAGATCCATGGTTATTTTGACCATGTCCATTATCCCTATGCGGGTCTCGTTCCCTTTGAAGCTGCGCCGGATGACGAGGCGGATCGTGACGGAGATAATTGATATTGTATTTTTTTTGGTTTTAATTGTATTGTTGGATGTCCCTGTGCTGTACCCCTTTAATTTTCAATAAATAAACTTCGTTTTATTTTGTCTTTGTGTATCTTTCCTTACTATTTTTTTGCTAATGGCAAAAGGGGGAAGATAACGGGATAACGGGTATTGCACCACCTCTAAATTGCTTAATTACTTATAAGCTTAAATTGAGGGGGAATTCTTAAATTGAGGGGGAACAAGAACAAATATGCATACTTGTTACTTGTCTTGAATCGTCAATATTATTTGTCAAAATTGCATATCCCGCTAAATGTTTGCCATTATCAAAAAGGGGGGAAATTGTTGGAAACACGTTCTCAACGCGATATACTAAACATGTATTCTTTTGTAGGTTTTGATGAATGACAAACAAAGCACAAATTGACATATGACGGAGTTCAAGTACAAGAGCACAAATGTTGAGATTGAAGCTCAAGACGTTGTTTTTAATTGTTATTATTGAGTTATTCTTAAATGTGATCTTGATCCTATAACTTGACTCCATAACATGGCTTCTCTCATAAAACTATTTTCCAAAATCATGCATACTTATTTCTGTATCAAATAATTTCAAATGATGCATATACGATTGTTTCTGAGCCAAGACTGCATGACAATCGATTATGAATTAATGGTAATCGATTGTGAGTAAGACAGTGAACATCAGATTTTTCCAAATCTGCATGATAATCGATTGTGATCAAATGCCAATCGATTGTTGTTGAGGTAAAGTTTTTCAATACTCAAAATAATCGATTATGAACTAATGGTGATCGATTATGTTGAGACAACGTCTTCCAGTGATTTTAAATTTAATTAAGTAATCGATTATGTCTTTAGATAATCGATTATCACTGAGACAGTAAGTTTTATGATTTTCAGAAAATAACAAGTAATCGATTATGGCTTTAGAAAATCGATTATCACTGAGACAGTAAGTTTCATGATTTTCAGAAAATAACAAGTAATCGATTGTTGCAAAGGACAATCGATTGTTGAAGCTGACCGTTGTCAAATGATTTTCAAATACCTCAAAGTAATCGATTATTGGTTTTCATATAATCGATGTTTTGCTTAAAATATGGAAATGATTTTTAGAACGTTGCTGAAGTAATCGATTATAGATTTTATATAATCGATGTTTTGCTTAAAATCCGGAAATGATTTTTAGAACGTTGCCAATGTAATCGATTATGGATTTGGTATAATCGATTATCTGTTTTTGAATTTTTCCAGTAATCGATTATGGATTGTAAGTAATCGATTATGAAGCGTAAAATCTGGGATTGATTTTTGATCTGACTGGCAGATAATCGATTGTTTGGTCTTGACAATCGATTGTCACTGAGTAAATTCAGCAATTCTTAATTGGCAATTAGACAACGGTAAGACCAAGTTTTGCACCTATAAATACAGCTTCAACTCAGTGTTTTAAATACAACAACATACACTAACTGATCATTACATTGCTTTAAGCTTTCATTCAATTGTTCATCATTTTCTACTCATTTCATAAAGCTTTTGAGAGCCATATTATTGTTCAAAGTTGTTGTGATCTTGAGCGTATTATTTTACTCATATCTACTCATCAAGGAGTACCTTTGTTAAGTGAGTGTTCAAGTATTTCAAATACTTGTAAGAGAATTTTGATTCTCTTGTGTTGAGGAACTTGTGCTTCCTCTGTTGAAGTCTTTGGGATTGTATCCCCGAGCAAGTGAAGTCTTTGGGATTGTATTCCCGAGCAAGTGAAGTCTTTGGGATTGTATCCCCGAGCAAGTGAAGTCTTTGAGGTGAGGAACCTCCGAGCAAGTGAAGTCTTTGAGATTGTATCTCCGAGCAACTGTAAAGGTTTGTTAAGCACCCGTAAGCTTAACAAGTTAGTAGAAAATCTCGAGAGAGTCTCTCGGGGACTGGACTAACCACTGTTGTGGCCAACCAGGATATATCCTTGTGTAAGTTATTTTTATTGCACTTATTTACTTCCTGTAAAATTTAAATTCCGCAAGAAAACGCTAAATTTCATTAAAACGCTATTCACCCCCCCCCTCTAGCGTTAAGCGTAGTTTCTAACAGCTCTGGTCCGTCTAGCCTCGAATCTGGTAAGGATTGATCTGGAGTTGTCTGAAATCACTGTTTAACACTTCGTGAACCTACCCGTGCTAGCAAAACTTAGTTGAGCACACTGGCATGCGTAAATCTGAAGATTCCCCTTATGCTTACTCAAATTAGCCTTACAGCCAAATTCCAACATCCGGAATCTTTTGTCAGGCCTGTTTCCAACAACGAACACCGTGTCAATCACCATACGATGTACAAAAACATGACTGCATACGTTTGCTGAATCCACAGCATGCATCGCATAATTCACACGACCAAAATAACATCCTCTAACAATAATAACCATTATTCCACGGACCTGATGCTCACAAAACACCTCGTGACTCACATAAGTCCTGTTCCAACTCTTATCATACCGCCACGACAGAAGAGATGTATAGAAATTCATAACCAACAGTCGAGTCAAAAATTCATTGAGTCTCTCCTCCTGACAAGAACCATTGCCTCATTATGAACCAAATAAGTATATTTGCTCTGTAATATACTTCATATAAATCTGACCCCACTGATCCCAAGTCCAACAAGATACCAACTTGAATGTGATACATAAGGAAAACGAACTCTGTAAAGGACTACACAACTGACAGAACTAACCATAAAACCAAAAAGGTGTTATGAAGCTTTCTCAGATAATGGAAAACAAAACACACAAAAATAGGTATAGGGGACTGTACTCAACATCACACTATTGCGGCGTGCAAAACGATCCAAACAACATATCTGCAGCGGCGCGCCACCTGATTCATACATAATAATCTATAAGGAAATACTTACTCAGCTAAACTGCTCATACCTAGAAATACACGAATACGACCATAAGCATGGAAAGTTAATAATACCATCCATGGGGAGACAAATAGCGCCATACGCTATAAAACTCAAGCCCAACTGAGGCAAAATATATGATCTGAATCTCGAGAGCCATCCTGCTTACATAACACCATCACTATGCATAACCTCAATAGATATGAAATCATCAAGCCGTTTCACAACTCACATGATACAATATAGTATTACATGAAATAACCTGCGGCAAAATAACATCCAGCATCCAAATACTCCTCCACAAGGAGCGATATGCTGAAATGAACACATCCAACCCGATATAGAGCCCACATTCATATCTAGATCCATCCACAGACCTCAAGCGGATTCTGACCATACCGCACTAGGCTAATAACATTTCAAGGATCCACGATAACCTTTTGTTCCCATAATACACAAGAATAGCTGCCAAATCTAGAAAAAACATCCTTAGTTCATAACCAAATGAACCAAGCGCCCTTAGGCATATATTCTCACATCAACAATTGTACCACAACCCTCATACTTAGTTTCCATCTTTAATCTTCAAGTGACTACTTGTCACACTTATACAATCTTTACGTGGGACACGCTCCCCCGACCTTCCACACTAGACAACGAGTCTGCACAGCCATACTACCGGCCACACCAACACTGTAAAGAAATTAGCAAATCCGCAATCAGTATGAAAAGCCTCTTTTCACTAGACATCGATCACAGGTGACACCAAAAAAATGCCAGCTGACTCTTATCGTCTAAGTACTTTCTCACTCATATGAGCTCATGACATTCTTGTCAACAGCGAACCGCCAACTTACAAATCCCATAATACTCATTGCAGTTAATCATGCTAATGTGCAAGAGCAAAAAATTTTTGTCATAACACCGAAACCACTAATAAGGTAAATACTTCATCATATAGAAACCTTTTACAGAGTAATTTCAAGATAACCACCACAAAACGCAGCCAAATTCCCCTAGCAATAGAAAATGCAAACCTCGAGTAGTAGTTTAAACCACCATAATCCTTCCTGGATCCATCTACACATAACATGATATAATATTTGAATACTTCCAAATAAGATCAATTACAGCGACCGTCAAACCTTGCACATACCGCCAAAATTCACATGTATAACTTAACACGCAGAAGGAACTTATCACTACCACCATTATGCCAATTCAAGCGTTTCTAACTACTACACCCATTCTGATACTTCCTCTATGAGTGTGAAGTTATTTTCTTCCAATCCTCCAATGCTACACTGCAGATCGAAGATAACATAGAACACTCAAAGCCCCTTTTCATAATCCATTGCAAAAGCTCGATACTCAACCATACGATGGACTCAAAATCCTTAGGCACAGCACTTTACCGTTTGAATCCACTAGGACCATGGCTGAGAGTCGCCCAATCTAACTTGGCCAAATATAGTTGACTCTAAGTCTCTGCTTGCACTGAAACACTCTCAAAGAAGCAGCCAACTGAATCACGTTCCTTTAGGGGTGCTGATCGGGCGGATTGGGCGGCTTTTTACTCTTAACAGTTTGGCTTATCGGTTATCGGCTTTTAAATGTATTAATCCGTTAGCCACCCGATAAGATATCGGGCGGATTGGTATCGGGTTAGCTCTTATAGGGCGGTTAATGGGCGGTTTATCGGCCTAACATACATGTTCACTAAATATCTCTTATTCTCCTCGTCTTAGAAATAATGAATTGCCATAAAAAATAATATTTTAGAGGAAATATGGTGCATTTAATTTTCTTTGCCAGAGCCACTCAATTTGATTTTCGTGATTAGGAAATTAGCTTTACCATCTCCGGCATGTTTCCAAACAGGAGGATTACAACCAAAAATAAATTAAAAATAGAACCAAAAAATTTCTAGATCCCGATAATAAAAATGCTTAGAAGTAGAAATAAACTTTTGTTAATCATTTTCAAGGGTTTTAGTTTTTTTATATTTAATATATATAAATAAAAATAAATTTTATATATATATATATATATATATATATATATATATACTATTTTTATATTCTTAACGGATTAGCTGTTAAGAAAATTGAATAATCCATCCCCAAACCGATAAGCCGTTAATAAAAAGAATTCAATCCGTTCCCCGTCCGTTAAGCCGTTACCAGTAAGCCGTTAAGCTTCGGTTTGGATCGGTTTTCGGCTTTGGATCGGTTTTGACAACCCTACTTTCCTTGTAGATCACCTCTACGCGAAGCATAAATCCCGAGTCTTCCTAAAGCCTGAACATTAATTGATAAGGACATTTCTAGCACACACTCTTCAAATATTTTGCTCAAATGACCACTGTTATTCTCTTTCCTTAGTCATAATAACCCACTAATACATCAATAACCAGGAACCTCACAAATACTTAACCATGCAATCCAATCATAGGTAATGGGACTCTCCCACTTAGCTAGAAGCTACCACCGTATAACTCTGAAACCCCCAAGGTTCATCCTTTCTCTATGACATGACCTCGCGCTATCAACCCGCCAAATTACTTAAAATTTTCCAATGATGCTGTACCAAGCACAAATACTACGAAACTAATGAACCGTCCTGGGTTCGTGACCCTTCAACAGCCGTACAAGCCCGTTCACTCCCTATTTGACATCTACTAAAAGGTGTGCCAATATCTTTAAATCCAAAGTCATGTTGTACCCTTCTTCATATCAAGAAACTTCTTTCTATTGTATCTACTCTCCCGCCATATAATAGCCAATATTTCAAATTAAGTCCGTTGACCTAGTCACTGTCCACCATGAATCCTAAATCACTCTAAACTTTTATCAAGGAGTGTAGTTATCCTATCATAGAACCCGTATGCTACACTGCCACTCTCCCACTTTGGTCAAACCCTCTCCTTTAAGCAACTACTCGACTTCTACATCTTACACACGGCTTTCTAGTAATTTGTATACAACAAAATCAGAGGGGCCCATTTCTCGCTATTAAGACATTTCGAAGGGTCGTCTTGAAGTCTCGAGGCTACAAGGTCGTGGCTGAGTCTCTTCCGTCGGGGTTCATCAACACTCGACCTAGGGACAATTGTGACCACGACCATGATAGGAAAGAGGAAGTTCCCAAGGTACACGGCTAGGATTGACTAAACCTGTCGGCCTACTCTATACCCAAATCAGGGTGTCATATCCAGCTGTCACATTCCCATATCTTTGTAATTAATATATTTTGTACTGTGTTAGGATTTCCCTTCTATTTAAAGGGGATCCTTACCATTTCTTAAACCTCCATTTATTTCTCTAGCTACTCCACAAGAAATATACAAGAACATTCTCTTTGCTCTCTAACATACTCTCTTGATATTATTGTTTCCTTTTATTATCTTCATATCTGTTCTTCATTTATTTCTTATCATTGGCCATAAAGAGCCTTCAATGATTATTATATAACTGTTAATCCCTATCCCAATTTCCCTCGATAGCTTATAGTCGAGCCAAAAGATCGACCTCGAGGCCCGAATAGACAGGCTCGAGGCCCCGAATAACTAGCTTATCGGTTTGACTATAGCTCTCTCCTTTGATTTATTTTGTCTCTAAGCGTCATATATCTAGCATTAACTGCTTAAAAACTAGCATAAAAAATAGACTACATATATTTAGAGTCCCATCAACAAATATATTATTATTATCATTTTCACAGTAAGTAGTATAACGCCCACTGTGAGGCTAAAACTAATAGTGATTATTTTCTTTCTGGTTTCATTACATAGCGCAAGTAATCTTTAACGTTTTTTCTTGTCCAAGATCTTCTATTTTAAGTTAAATGTCCAGCTCGGTAAATAGAGTTGAAAACGACAATCTTGAAAACCATAGAGAGAATGGTATGGCTACTCCAAATGTTGGTGTGCCACTCGAGAATGTGACAGGACCAATTCCAATTTACATAGATTCACGCGACGCCCAATAGGTCGATATAAGATCACACACGAACAAGAGCGTACACTAAGGAAACCCACAAGAGGCTAAAAGAACCCCAACCAGGGAAGAACGAGAGGTTAGCCTTCATATTATTTTTGAAATGTTGTAGGCACAACAGCTGGCTATTGCTCAGCTGCAAAGTCACTAGAAAACCCCTAGCATGGTAGCACCGGGGACCAATCCCCTGGCCAAATAGGAGCCGGAGAGATTGAGCAATAATGGGTTGATAGCCAATCCTATCATTGTAAAGATGCTCGAGGACCTCACCAAAAGGATCGAATCGAGTGAGAAAATCATAGAAGCCAACAATAAGAAGATCGAGACCTACAACTATAAGGTTGACTAAATTCCGGGCGCTCTCCCGGTCCTGAAAGGCGGGGATTCGAAGAAATTCATACAAAGGCCATTCCCCAAGGAAGCGACCCCGAAACCCATTCCAAATATGTTTAGAATGCCAGAACTCCTAAAATACAATGGGACCCTAGACCCCAATGAGCATGTTACTGCTTACACTTGGGCAGTGAAGGGAAACAACATAAAGGACCATGAGATTGAGTTCGTCTTACTAAAGAAGTATAGGAAATGCTCCCGAAAGGTTCATGATGTGGTATTACAATCTAGCTCCAACTCTATAGACTCATTTGCTATGCTGGCGGACTCCTTCACAAAGGCACAAGCCGGTGCCATCAAATTAGCAACAAGGAAATCTGGCGTGTTCAAGGTCAAACAGAGAGAAAACAAAATGCTATGAGAGATTGTATCTGGCTTTCAAGTGGAAAGAGTGGAACACCAGTCTCTAACAACTGGGCGGTGCCGGCCTTCACTCAAGGTTTGAATGAACAAAGCTCGGTGGCTTCGAAGAAGGTGAAGTAGAATTTGGTCGAGTATCTCGATGCGACCTGGTTAGACATCAACAACCAATACCAGTCAAAGATCAGGGTCGAGTATGACCAACTAGGCTCCCCTTCGGGCTCAGTATACCCAAGCACGCTTCAGACAAAGGAGCCAAAGCCAAATAAAGAAAGATATCAACCATACACTAAGGATAGAAGGAAAGCCCTGAAGCACCACCCACCTCGTAATGACCAACTGATGAACCGAGGACAGAATCCTCAAGGACTCATCAATAGACTTAGGTTCGATAGAAAAGCAGGGCCAAGTGAGGCACCTCCATTATTAGAATAAAACTTCAATGTTGATGTATCAGACATCTTGTTCGCCACTTGAAAAATCAGAGACACCAGATATCCCAGGCCCATATAGACGGATTCTTCCCAAAGGCGACCTCTGAGAATTTCACAACATGCATGGCCACATGACCGAAGATTGTCACCAGCTCCGAGAGGAAGTAGCCAGACTACTCAATAAAGGTCACCTCCAAGAATTCTTAAGCGACTGGGCTAAAAACCAGTTCTGAGACAGAGAGGCGGCCAAGAAGAATGGAACAAATGAGCCACGACATGTTATCCACATGATCTTGGGAAGAATAGATGCTTCCCAAGAACCCGTGATGAGAAATACAAAAATATCCACCACTAGAGAAAATCAAACCCGGGGATATATACCCGAAGATGCTCTCACGTTCAGTGAAGAAGACACTGAGACCTTGTCTCAGACTCACAATGACACACTAGTAATCTCTTCCTCATAAATATGTTCTAAATAAAATGTGTACTCGTGGACCAGTAGCTCGGCCAACATTATCAGGTCTAGGGTAATAGAGCAACTCGGACTCCTTAACCAAATCGTGTCCGCCACTTGAGTCCTCAACGGATTCAACATGGCAAGTGAAATAACAAGAGGAAAAATCACCCTCCCAGTCAGTGTGGCCGGCACAACCCAAAGTGTTAATTCCATGTCATCAAAGGAGAAATAAGGTACAATGCCTTGTTCGGACGATTGTGGATATACTGCATAAGAGCAGTACCACCCACCCTCCACCAAGTGATGAAATTCCCGACAAAGGATGGGATCAAAACCATCTATTGGGAAAAACATGCAGCAAGGGAAATGTTCGTGGTGCACGATGTGGCACCAGCACCAATACCTCCACTCACAAAAGGGCCAAAGTGTAGTCAAACTATCTCCGATTAAGCCCAATAAAACAATGCAACGGGTCATACCGTGTCCTCATCACAAGCTACTGGGACAAATCGGACCTCGGAATGTCGTGGACACATCCCACACCAAGGTATAACTATCTCCCTTTTCTTTTTTATTTTTTCATACTAACCCTCATGCAGGCACTCTATCGAAACAAACCGAAGCTCTTCCCAACCCGATGGCCTTAGGTTTCAAAAGCATGCATTGAACTCTTTTCCTTCGATTGGGTTTCACTTAATATGCCTATGAGCGAAGCATAAGAGCTATTATCGCCAACCTAATGAGCCTTAGGGACACGTATATAAAAGGTCGCTTCGACCTAAGGCGTAAGAGCCATAGTTGCTAGCCCACATAAGATATCGCTTTGATCCAAGGTGTAACAACCATTATCGCCAGCCCACATAAAAGGCTGCATTGGCCCAAATTGTAAGAGCCATTGTCGCTAGCTCACACAAATCTAAAAAATTAAGGGTCAAATAAGCTCGAGTCATAACCCGATTCAGAGATGAAACCTAAATTTAACTACATATGACTAAGGGCAACGCGTAAGAGGTATTGTCGCTAGCCTAACGAGTCTCAGGGCCACACACGTAAAAGATCGCATAGATCAAAGGCATAAGAGCCATTATCACCAGCCCATGCAAACTAAAATCTTGAGGGTCAAATGAGCTCGAGTCGAAACTCGACTCAAAGACTAAACCTAAAACAGTTGAACAAAAGCATAAGAGCTCAAACACTAACTTTTAATAAAGGCCGCATCGACCAAGCGCGTAAGAGCCCATGAGCCAAACTAATGAGCCCCAGGGCCATATTGCAAATCTAGAAATCTAACCAACTCCGAGGCTAGTTCACCTAGCCAAATTGGAGACAGGGAGAGTTATAGAAGAAGTATAGCCACAAGGTTTTCTTCAATACGCAAAATCAAGAAAACATAATCTCCATCTACAAACATGCTCTTAAAATAGCTACATATAAAATGACAAAATACGCCTTCCCCCTGGGAGCTACAGCCTTCCAGCCTTATCTTTGCTTTCCTCGGTGTTGGATAGAAGCAACTGAGCATCACACTCATTCACCTCGCTTGTGCTAACCCTTCCAGAAGAAAAAAACCCCTAGCGTGGACCTCCTTGAGAATCCTTCTTCGAGACTTGCAATGAGCATATTCCTTGATCCTCTCTTCATGATCGAGGATCCTTGAAAACTCAGCTTGAGAATCAATAACGTCCTTTAAATAAATCGCCATCTCCTGATCAACCTAAGTTCAGCTCAGTACTGCTTTGACCTGGACAGCAATGATCTTAGCCCCGACCTTCGAAAGCTTGGATTCGATCTTCGTGAGCATATTTGCTTGAAATAAAGCATTGTCACGAGCCAAGCGGAGTTGAACCTCGAAGGCAGGAACTTTGGCCAAAGCACCCTTCTCCTCTGAAGCCTGAACCTCCGCCCGAGCATTTAGCTCATCACAGTTATCCTTGGCTCGATCGGCTACATAAGTAGCTCTTATAATTCAAGATCCGGCTTGCCTCATTTCGAAAATGTGTCAGCTTGACTTCATTTTCCTCGAAAAGGAGCCTAAGAGATTTATCCTCACCTAGAACTACAATAAATCAGAGGGGCCAATTTCTCGCCATCAAGTCATTTCGAAGGGTCATCTCGAAGTGTCGAAGCTACAAGGTCGTGGCCGAGTCACTTCCCTTGAAGTTTGTCGACACTCGACCTAGGGACTATGGTGACCAGAACCATGACAGGAAAGGAGAAGTTCCAAGGTACACTGCTAGAACTAACAAAACCCGCCGGCCTACTCTAAACCCGAATGAGAGTGTCATATCTTGTTGTACCATCCCCATATCTTTGAAATTAACGTATTTTGTAATATGTTAGAATTTTACTCCTATATAAAGGGTTCCTTACCATTTTGTAAACCTTCTATTGTTGCTCTAGCTACTTCGCAAGAAATATACAAAAATATTCTCTTTGCTCTCTAACATACTCTCTTGATATTATTGCTTCCTTTTATTATCTTCATGTCTGTTCTTCATTTATTGTTTAGCATTGGCCATAAAAAGCCTTCACTGATTATTTTATAACTGTTAATCCCTATCCCAATTACCCTCGATAGCTCATAGACGAGATAAAATATCGACCTCGAGGCCCAAATCGACAGGCTCGAGGCCCCGAATAACTAGCTTATCGATTTGATTGTAGCTCTCTCCTTGGCATTATTTTGTCTCTAAGTCTCATATATCTAGAATCAACTGCTTAACAACTAGCATAAAATAGAACACATATTTTTAGAGTCTCATCAACAAATTTAATTGTTATTACCATTTTTACGCTAAACATAATTTAACCACCGCATGACACTTCCTACATGTCCTTCATCATCCTTTGCAACCCAGTTGTTGCCTTAAATCAAAATCTATCTTTGTAGCACTTTAACCAATAGATCGCTACTAACTTTAACCTTTTCCAATAATTATCTTCCTCAGGCCATCAATACTAGGAACACCAATTCGATCCTAAACCATCGCACACCGCGATCTCTGATAGACGCTCATTGGTACTATTTCACTCTACTCTTATCAAAGGCAAATTGAAGTGAATCATAACACCGACGAACTTAACGTATTCAACAACGATAATGACACTACATCACTGGTGAAAATTTCACACGGTGGAAAGTACCAAGTCTTGTTATTCCATTAGCCCAAACCTGAACACTTATAGTATGATTGCCATCCCTCTGCCAGGAATAAAATACCGAATCTATGAATCATGCACTGAGTAAACCTCCTTTCAAGTCATTAACTTCCCCAGCACATAGGCAAGCACCTTACCATCACATCAATACTGTATGATAATAACCCATGAGAATCTTAGCAACCTATATATAGCCTCAAAGCCCCCAAAGTACAGCTACAGAGCTGCAAAGACAAAATATCCTTCCGCAAGGCAACAATGATAGCCCAATCAACTACGCAGGGAGCAACATCCCGCATTGCATTTGTAGCACTATTACAATTCCTTAATTCTCGATTTATAGCCAGCGGTTCACATTGCATAAGACTAATTGAGAAGGAAATGAAGGCATAAGCCTTGAAGAAATCAAATCGCATGATGAGGAATCAAGAAGAGAAGTGCTCCTAATAGACTAGTAGCCGCTCGAAGATAAGTAGAGGCGTCTCTGTACTGATCTGAGAGACTCTACTAGTCTTGCTCATAACTTGTGAGACATACGCGAACTGAGTGCTCTGATACCATGTATTCGAGATCCAAAATCCATTAAAGTCCGTGATGGCACCGGACATCTCTGTCAGGAAAACCAACACTAAATAGTTAATTAAACTCTCTTTTCAATTTTTAAAAAAAAAATCATAAATCTTCTTCAACTTAACTAATAAAAGATGAACTCTGCAAAATAATAATAATATTTTACAATTTCAATACTAAATATCCCATAATCCTCCCAAAATTTGATGTCAAAAGTGCATGAGCAATTATTAGAAAATAAAATAAAATGCAATAACTGTCCAGAATATAAGTTTGGATAGAAAAAAATACAATACTTTGAATGAGACTCTACTGGCAGCGGATCTTCTCATAAGATGCAGCTTATTTAAATCTCTGAATCAACCATGCTACGCCCACTAAGCCACTAGACCTACATGTACCTATACAAAAAAAAATATATACCAAGTGTAGTATGAGTATGAAAATGGTGTGTCCCAGTAAGTATCCTGTCTAACCTCAAAGAAATAGTGACGAGGGGTCGACTTTGATACTTAGTAGTGGTCCAATAATATTAGGTACAGTAAAGAAGTGAATAAATATGAGACAAAGTAAATATATGAAAGAAACAAGTATAAAATTTGTGGTACAATTCCTCTCTTTACAATTTAGTCAAGCTCTCAACTAGCAAGTTCTCTCCATAATTAGAACATATGTATAGATATAATGGATTTCATCAAAGAGGTTGTCGTAATTCAAATAGGGGAAAAACCCTTAGATACATAGGCTTCTTGCCAAATATTATGAACGATCCATGAGGATAATATATATATATATACATATATATATATATATACATATATATATACATATATATATATATATATATATATATATATATAAAGGAAATGCCGAGGAATACTGCCCTGATCAAACATAAAAGTAAACTATGCACTGTCGATGATAGAATGACGTGAACTATAAATGCATATATTAGTCTGCTGAGTCGATCGGTCCACGCCTCATGATATTAGTAGAATGAGTTACCCCGCTCGCGAATCATACTTGCGACGCGGTCAACTATAAGTTTAAGGAATTACCCCACTTGCGGATCATACTTGCGACGCTGTCAAATATAGGTTTAAATAATTACCCGCTCGCGGATCGTATGTGCGACGTGGTTACACTTAGATTTGTTAAGTTATTAAATTATTCCTCAATAATTTTTAAATTACGAATTTCGAATGAAAACTTTTAAGTTCCCAACCTTTCCTCAACTTCAATTCCTTTCAAAATATTTAATAAGCTAAATCAATCTCGGTTCTTCTCAAGAAAAACAATAAACAAATATTAACAAGGATGATGTAAGCCTAAAACTACCTGGACATAGGCATAGCTAGTAGCTACGACGGACTCTTGCCACCTCGTTCGTACGTAGCCCTCACAAATAGAAGCACATAATAATTTAGTTCACCTATAGGGTTAATTCCCTCTTATAAGGTTAAAAAGGGGACTTACCTTACTCTGAAGTTCCATAACCGGCTTGAACATAGCTCTAGCACCTCCAACTTTCGAAATCGGGATCCGACTCCGATATCAAAAGGTCCATTACCGGTTAAACTCCTCAAAAACTTTTAATTTTTAAACTTTTTCCAAACGACCTCAAAATGACATACGGACCTCCAAATCCACTTCTGGACGCGCTCCCAACACCAAAATCACCATACGGAAATATTCCCAGACTCGAAATCTCAAACGTGTATCGATAACATTAAAATGCGCTTCAACCCAAATTTATGAAATTCTTCCAAAATGCTTACTTCCACAATAGGTGCCGAAATGCTCCCCGGTCATCCAAAACTCGGTATGGACATACACCTAAGTCTAAAATCATCATATAAACCTGTTGGAACCTTCAAATCCTGATTCCGAGGTCGTTTACTCAAAGTCCAACCCTAGTCAGAATCTTCCACGTTAAAGCTTTCGCAGTGAGAATTATCTTTCCAAATCAACTCCGAACATTCCGAATTTCAATTCCGACCACGCGAACATGTCGTAATATCTGAAGTGCAGCTGCTCAAACTGCCGAACCACGTGCTAGATGTCAAAATAACCGGTTGGGTCGTTAAAATCATTCCCTGGTAAATGTAATAGATCCAAATAATATATTCTATTTAATTGACTTGTTAACATTATTGAAATTTGATAGTTATTAGTTGGCTTACCTAGCGAGTTGGGTTATGTGCCATCACGATCAGTGGATTTTGGGTCGTGACACATAATATGTTGAAGTTCATACACAGGTACACCCAGGGGCGGATCTACTGTGTAAAATGTGATTCACGTGAACCGGTGGTCCCTCGGCTAAAATATGTATATGATGTACATAATTCGTAAAAAGTAGTGATATATATATATTTGACGGCACTTATGATCAAAAGAGGTGAAATGGTTCATTGACTTTGCCCTCTTATTCCTACAAGCTGAAGAACCTAAGTACAAGGGATTTGAATCCCTGCTTGGCTTATGTTCTTTTTCT
The DNA here is from genome assembly GCA_034376525.1 of Nicotiana benthamiana. NCBI lineage: Eukaryota > Viridiplantae > Streptophyta > Magnoliopsida > Solanales > Solanaceae > Nicotiana > Nicotiana benthamiana. The sequence continues at coordinate 21,886,256 of CM067341.1, forward strand.
TTTTCTTAAACTTTTTTTTCTCTTTCTATTTCTTCTAACGCAACGTTTAAGCTTTTCTTATATGCTATTATATCGATCAATACACAACTTCTGCAAAGACACATAGGCTTGGAGATCCTCAATTCTCAAATATCAATACTATTCCATAATTTCTAATCCCAATTTATCCAAAAGGTCAAACGTAAAAAAATGCAAACCCCAAATTCCTATTTTGACCTGGTTTTGCCTCTTGTTCTAAAATCTAAAGGCTAATCTTGTCTTCATTGACTACTTGAATGCTTGTGCAATGCTATTCTTTTCCAAGGTAAGGTCTAATCTTTTTTTAAACTAGTCAATAAGTTTCTCGTAGGTTTATTCCAATTTTGGGATTTAAAATCCTTTTCAATGCACTTTCTGCAAAGGATTCATTCCAAAATTGTAAGGATGAAAGTTTGTTTGCTTGTCTGGATTCATGCACTATCAAAATAGTTATTTAAAACCTAAAAAATATCCTTTAATTAAAGGGGATACACAACAGTTTATTTTTATCATCACTAAGAAGCAAAGTTTTTATCTTTGTAGTTTTATTTTAACAAAGGTTCTTTTAATATAAATATTTCAAGATTATATTATGATATAGTTGAAGAGCAAAATCGAGTAAAGAGCTGGGCAGGCACATCCATTTGATCTCAAAGATAAAATTATCACAAGTTGTAGACGAACTGGTAAGTTTTTATTTTATTTTAATTGAAGTTGAAAGGAGCGTGATTCCTATATTTTATTATGTTTCAAAAGGGTATGATCCCCTTATTTTCTTGAATATAGAAGGAGTGTGATTCCCCTAGTTTATTATGAATTTGAACGGGTATGATTCACTTATTTTATTAAATATGGAAGAGGCGGAATTCCTCTAGTTTATTATGAATTTAAAATGGTGTGATTCCCTTAGTTTTATTATGAATATTTATTTTGATAATGAATGATATTTGAATTTGTAGGAATAGTTATCCTTCAATGGCAGAATGGATAAATTTGTGATCACGTCAAATATCGGACAATCAAATTTCAATTGTAGTAGTTGGCTTTCTATTAGTTCAAATACAGATCATGCAAGCATGAAAAGGGCATTCTTCTCAATAAAACTTATAAAAAATATTACGTAATACCATTAGTAAAGAGTTATTGAATGGTTTTTCATTTTACAATATAGAGCGTAAGGTATTTACAATGGTAAGTAATAATGTTATTATTGATCGTTTTTTAAGTATGAAAACTCGTCGAGTACAACTGTAAATTGATAATATTTATTTTGTAATAATAAAACTACTTATATTTTGCTAGCTAAGTTGTTGTGATTGTAAAATTTTATATTATCAGACTAAATATTTATCTTAAAAGTAATGGTGCACCCATCGTTGCGAATTTTCAGATTCGTCTCTAGGTGCACTGATCTCCAGTATATTATGCTGGAACTTTTTGTGTTGCAGCAAAATAATAGCTATTTTTGAAAGATTTTGCAAATACTGACTATTTTTAATGATCAGTCCAAAGATTTGCTAGCCCATACTGTTTTTACAACAAACTTTGAGTATCTTTATACTAGGCTTGTTTGTATAATTGTATCTCTTCGTCTGTTCCTCATGCTTTATTTTTTCTGTTGTTCTCTATGTTTTCTTTGTTGGATTCATGAGAATTAAAGCTTCAAATTTAACCATGTCTCTTTCTTTTGTTGCAATTGTTTGTGGCTTTCGAACGGTCACTAAAAACCATCAATGAAATTGCACCTTCCGTTGTCAAATTTTAGGATATTATGTCCTTAATTTTATTAGTGCAATGTAAATATTGAAGACATAATGTCCTTAACTTTATATGTACAATATAAATGTTAAGGACATAATGGTCTTAATTTGTACTTATATCATCCGTTGTTAAACTTTGATACTTCATGTCCTTAACTTCATATGTGCAGTATAAATATTAAGGACATAATGGTCTTAATTTGTACTTACATCATCCGTTGTTAAACTTTGATACTTCATGTCCTTAACTTCATATGTGCAGTATAAATATTAAGAACATGGTGTCCTTAACTTCATGTGTGCAGTGTAAATATTAAGGACATATTGTCTTTAACTTTATAAGTGTTGTGTAATTATTAAGGACATTGTGTCCTTAACTTTATGAATGTTGTGTAAATCTTAAGGACAAAGTGTCATGTATTTGCACTTTTTATTATTAAATTTTAGGACATCATGTTCTTAACTTCATATGTATAGTGTGAATGTTAAGGACATTACGTCCTTAACTTCATGTGTACAGTGTAAATATTAACAACACCATGCCCTTAATATTTACACAACACTCATGAAGAAAGGGTAAAAAGGTCGTTCGTATTAATTAATAGAGTATCGACTATTTTTGCTTAGCGTTAAAAATACTGGATATAAACTAAATACCGTATTTAAAAGTGACTATCACACGCCGTATCTATGCAAGTTTAACCTTGTTATTAATGGGCCTGTTGATAGTTTGTGATCTAAGTAATAAATGTTGGTGGAGAAATGATATATATATATATATATATATATATATATATATATATATATATATATATATATATATGCACACACACACTTACTTTTAATGTTTCCAAATATAAAAGGGCAGGCCTAAATGATACCTATGCTTGTATAACTTTATCATGCCGGTCCTCCTACTTATTTTTTTTCATCTAGACCCCTCACTTGTTCAAAATCTATATTTTAAACCCCTCTAATCGTGTATGTATCTCACTTGCTTGACGTGGATGACACATCATATTTCATGTCATTTTTTATATTTTATCTACTAGAAACACTTATTATATACTATTTCCTTAAAGAAAAAGAAAAAGACAATCAATACCTCAATCTCATATCTCTTCCCTTAAATTCACAGATTTCTTATTCCTTGTTCATCTCATATCATTCACAACCAGAAGGTGGAGGAGAGAACATCACCAAATAGTTTTTAGAAAATAGTTGCCTAAAAAAACTTTCCAATATCATTCACATACTTCATGAAATCTATCAACCTAGACATTACAATTCGAATTGTAAATTGAATCATGAAGCAACTTTAACTTTGGATAGGACCCAAAAATTATCATTAAATAGAATTATTTAATTTTCTTATCGTATTCTTATGCCAAATGCAACTTATTTGAAAAAGAAAAAGCAAGCATAAATTCCAAAACATATCAGCGATGAAAAATAGTAGAGGAAAAGCGTAGCGGGAACGAAAAGGGAGAAGGTGTTGTGGGGGGGGGGGGGGGGGGGACAGTGACGAAGAAGCGTACAAAGGAGAACAAAAAGGGAAGGGATGTTGTTTGGAGAAGGGGGATATACTGTAAAAGAAGAAGAAGAAGAAGAAGAAGAGGAGGAGGAGGAGGAGGAGGAGGAGGAGGAGGAGGAAGAAGAAGAAGCGTTATTTTGGGGGGGGGGGGGACAAAAAGAGACATATCTCTTTTGATTTTTTTTTTCTTTTCTTTTTTACTTATTTTAATGGTTTTTTCTCTTATTTTGATAATTTTTAGTTCAAAATGTTCACATTGATGCTCATTATCCGCGTGAATTACACTCACTTTGTCCAACTTAATCATTATTTTGTTATATATGATTAGTCAATGGTCAGAGAGATTTAAATATAAATTTTGAACAAGGTTTGAATGAAAAAAAGTAAAATAAAAGAACCGAAATAACAAAGTGATACAAGTATAGATATATCATTCTGCCTATTCTTTGCCCAATCTTGTAGGCCTACTTTCTAAGGCCCAATTTAGATCCACACATCCAATAGCATCTAAGCCATCAGACCAAGTCCAATCCAACAAGAAAAATAAAAAATATTCAGAATTAATATTATAAAAAAAATATAATGCTTTGGATCAACACAAGAATTTATTCATTTCTTCACGTATCGACGTTGTATATAAACAATCCTATATTTGTCGTTGCATGAGAAATTAGTCCCAAAAGAGACGCGATCGTGTCGCGCATTTCATAAACATCAATTGTTGCACGAGGCATAGATCACTTAGGAAACATACCAATATAACCAAAAAAATCCAATAACCTATATTTTCTTTACTTTTGCAAGGTATATATATATATATATATTGAATTTTTAACATTAGTATACAGTGTTCTTAATAAGACAACCACAACTTTATTTTCATCTTGTGAAAGTATATAGAATGATATTATACAAATAAATAATTATTATTTATTCTCTTCTTATAAGCAGCTCGTAGGTTGTTCTAAACCAGAAGCTCTTCCTCCAGCATTAACACATGAAGCTTCAGCTGGATGATCTTTGTAACTTAAATTCACATTTTCAAGTGTTATTCCACTGCATGGATTCACTTTGCTACAATCAAATTTCACTCCAACTTCTGTAGCCGATGTTCCATGTATGTCTTCATACGTTACATCACTTATCTTTACACCCGATCCCTAAAAAAACGAATAATATAATAGTATTAGATTAAGGGAACATGATCTAGTATTATCATTAATTTTATCTTCATTGTACTAAATTTAAATATGTAATTATTACCTGATGAGGGCAACTTTCATGATTAGGGCAGTAATTTTGGTCTATAATGATAGGATTTTGAACATCAGTCATAACTATATGTTGAAAGCGAACACTTCTAACAAATCCATTGCTAGGCCTTGCCCAAGTTTTCACTCTCACACCATTCTCTGTTCCAGTGAAAGTAACACTCTTAATTGTTACATTTTGGACTCCAGGCTCTTGTAATTTCCAACCTAAGCTTCCAATGCTGCACCAATTTCAATTAATTTGAATATAAGCCAATCAATAATCATCAAACTTACTAGTTAAATAGGCATTTGATATTATGTTCCAAACCTGATTCCATGGCCAGGGCCACAAGCAATGCCTTCAATCCATAAGTTAGAATTTCCAGGGCCAATTGAAATACAATCATCTCCAGTACCAATATGAGAGTTCATAATACTCACTCCAGTCGATAATTGTACGTGAATTCCATCCGTGTTTGGGCTGTTTCCTGGAGCTGAGACCTTTACTCCTTGTAGTTTCACTTTTTTGCATCCATCTATCAAAATGTGAAACATTTGGCTATTTTGTGCAGTTGCTCCATTGATTATGATGTTGTTCGAGTTGTAAAAGGCCAGTGCCTGCACCAAAATTTAAATGTCAAATTGAAACAAAGATGATTGTTTGATGAAACAAATCATCAAAAGTCTCTAGTAAATTGCAAATTCTAGGGTTTTTTCCTCTCTTTTAGAACATTCTTAATAGCTTGAACGGGAATAAAGTACCCCTCCGATTCAATTTATGTTATAAACACGACATAGAACTTTCAAAAATTTTGGAATAATATTACAAATTTTTAACTAATAATTCTAAAACTATTTGAAAGAATTACTTGAGACAATAATCGTAAAAAGAACTTCTTTGAGTAATAATAAAGATAAAATGAAACAACTAAACATACCGTAGTGCCTTGAGGACAATTCTTGCCAGAGGTCTTGCAAGCCCAAAGGCCATGACCTTGACCATCAAAGGTTCCACCATAGATGGAAACTCCGTTAACTTTTTCGAATTTGATCCAATTTCCAGCATTTCCAATTACATTATAATCAGAGGGAGCTAAGAGAGTGCCATCAATACGTATAGTAATAGCCTTGCTCTTGCATGTTTGTCCATAGAAGTATGCATTACGAATCAAGTAACTTCCACGTGGCACGTAAATAGTGGCCGGGCTAGTAGATGCACAGGCTGCATCCCATGCACTCAGAAATGCTTTTGATGAATCAGTTTTTCCATTGGACTTGGCTCCAAAATTTTGGACATTATACATAGTATTTGCTGCTGCTGATAAGTGGAAAAGGAAGATGAAGAGAATTAGGAAAATTGCTAAGGCACTCATTTTGCTCAACATTTTTGTTTTCTAGATATGGGCTTGGAAAAGTGATGAGGATTTTCAGTTGTTTAGAGGGATATTTATAGGCTTTGGGTTATTTCTGTGTAAATATCAATGTTGTATATTCATGAAAAAAATAGAAGTTAAAAAACGTGAACTTTTTTAATAGACGCTTTTAGGCTTCAATGAAAGTTAGGTTTTGGGGCGGACTAGTAGCGAAGCTAGAAATTTCACTAAGGGTGCTCAGGATTTAATATATACGTATAAAAAATAATTTTTTTATTTATATATACAATATAATCATTTATATACATAATATAATTTTTCGATAAAAGGTGTTCAACTTATCACTCTTCATGGTATATTACTACGCCACCTCGCAGAGTAGTGGGTTTTAATTTTCCTTATTTGTCATGTTGGAATTTGAGAAATTAAGACTTGAGATACCTACGCAACATACGGAATCACATGGGAAAATTTACCAATTGTTGGCACCTTATTTCAAGGAGAAAACTGAGGGGGGGAAGTTCAAACAGATGAGCAGCTTATGTTTCTTATACATTTTAATATTAATTAAATGTGTTGTAATGTTATATACTCCTATAAAGATTTAAAAGACAGAAATTTAACACCCATAACGCTTTGTAGCCCTCCTTTCCCCATTTAAAATTAAAACTTGTCCAACAGACACTTCAAGAGGGAATTACTAAAATGACATGAGAAGCCTATTTTGTTGTTTTTAGAATGCATTTACATGCATGTTAAACGTAAATTTGAACAATATTTGATTAAAGGAATTGATCCTTCCATTTAATATATTGAAATTTTTACATAGAACTGTTAATTTGGCAATTCATTATTAGGCGAGGCTCTAAAATCACGTGCATGTATTAATTACTAAGTACTCCTATTGAATTAGGAACTACATATAGAGGCTCAGGTCAAAAAATATATTAGGTGGATACTATTAAAAGTTTGAGTTGATTTATCCTAAGTTGACTGTTGTTTATGGATAAGGAGATTCCTATTGGTTCATGGATAATTTTAGTCTGAGGAACATAGCCTACTAGGTATTTGGGAGCTATAGTTGAGCTTAAGAAAAAGCACACGTATGGTTAAATTGACATAACTTCTACATGTGAAAATCCAGGAAGGACCAATTCACCATTATATTTAGAAAGAGAGTACTTTTAATTTGAGATCATCAGGTCACCTTTAAATACATGGTTTAGCAGGTAATTTGTGTTATTTGTAAGATTATGAATTGCACATTTTAAGGAGGTTTACCTGTTGATTTCCTTTAGGTGACATGATGGTCAGGGGCGAGGATACGTTGAACAAAGCGGTATCACGTGACATTGCTTCGTCGAAAATTTTTACTAAGCTTGTATAGTTATACAGTGTCAAAACAAATAATAAAAATAAAATGAGACCACTTGAATGCTGGTTAGGTTCCCTTTTTTACTTTAAGAGGTCGGAGGTTCGAACCCAACTAAACATATTTTTAGCAAATACTTGAAGAGCCTCTTGTTAAAAATTGTAGTTAAGTAAATTGAAGTCAAGACCATTTCTAACTTAAGACTCCACAAGAACAATGCACTAAGACTATTACTCATTTAGACATGTGATAACTGACATTTTTGTTATGCACTCTTATGTGAATATCGACACCGTTTATAAGAAATCATGCGTACTTCCTTGTTGATGATGTAAAAGTCTACACAATATGTGTGTATAACTTGAACTCTTTGAAAGAATATGCATTCTATCTTCCAGGTAGAAGTCATGTCACAATTTTTTAATGTAAAGTTTGAAATGATTGCATTAATTCTCCAAATTAAACATGTTGAAGTATTTACTAACTTGTTGAAAACTTTGAACCAAAACAAAAGAGGACTTTAAGATCTGATGGCAATTGTCCTAACCCTATGTAGCTAGCTAGTGGCTTTTAAATGGTAAAGTTGTACTATAAATTCAATTATACTGACTTTATATATACTTTAACAAAAGCTAACATGGAATCCAAAAACAAGGATACGTGCATGCATGAAATATGTAGATTGTAGTAATCCTTTTTTCACGTCTCCTTTCTGCATGCTTGTAACTTGCATGACGCAACTATTTTGGACAAGATACTAGTGGTCACAGCTGTAATTTTCTTCGTTTATTAATATATTTCAAAGTGTCATTTGTTTGCTAAGAGAGCATTGAAGCAACCATAGAATTATTTTTAATTTGTGTGAATCTATAGATTACAGATTCGAATCCTATTAGTCATCAGAGGCGAAGAGTAAGGTTACTAATGCCATTGCCTTAGGCCCCAAAACTAAAGGGCCCCAAAATACTACTAGGAGTAGTATACTATATTATTATGCATAACATATACTTAATTTTATATAATTATTATTAATAAGAGATTTCAAGCTTTAACAATTTATTTATTTTGTGAGGTTATAAAGATGAGATAGAAAATAAAAAAAAAAAAATTTCTCTTAGTAGTTAGCGTATTTTGTCTTCCTTTTCAGTTTTAATTTTTTCTCCTCTAAGTTCATTCATTTCTTCTCATATTTTTGATTATTTTATATTTTGATTTTAACTCACGGTCTTTGACATAGGTTTTTTTTTTTTTTAGTCATAGCTTGATGGATCAATAGATTAAAAAGAAAATTTTTGTCTCTTATTATTATATTTCGTATTTTACAAAATAAATTTAAGAGGCCTCTTAATATAGCTCGGCTTTAGGCCACTTAGTCCGTTGTGTCTATGTCAGTCATTAATGTTTGTATCAAGATAGTGTTTAACCTAAAAACAAAATTTTAGTCAAAGCTAGAATTTAGAAGAAAGCGAGTTACTGATAATCAAAAGAATGTATAAAAGGAACTAATTTGTGTAGCAGAAGAATATTTAAAGAAAAGGGAGTAAACCAAGATATATTCCAATGATTTCATGTCCTCAACTAATCAGATGTTTCCCCTTTAATAGATGTCCGAGAGATATACGTTTTGCCCAAATCATAATGAGGCTATTATGAGTAATTAAAGACATTGAATGCTACGTTGCATAATCATTATATTTAATACGAATTCCCTATCATATTTCGTATTTAATGTCTATTATATGTTGTATCTGTGCTCTTTTTACTATTAGATTAATTCTTTTAGGCTCTTAGATATAAACGACTTCAACAAGTACATGCGCTGAATATTTTGAATATCCACCCGTGCCTCCACTTCTGTTATTAGCTCGTGCCTGTTGTAATTCGTCCCTGTTGTTGCTTGTGCCTCTTAGCGAGCTGTCATTCTTTGACCACTTAATCAGTCTACGTGTCATGACACATTTCCTTAAATATAATTTTTCTAAAACAGATTGTCCCCCCACTTTCCATTTATTCATCAGTTGAGTATTTGAGAAGTGGATTTCTTTAAAAGAAAAATTTTTCGCCATAAATGCTACGACAAAACTGACGCTTCAATTGTCGCTTCCATTTAATACTCCATATACGTGTCATTTTCTATTCTCGAGTATCAGTTATCATTATCGTACTTTTTCCTTCTGCCGGTTGTCCATAAATATAATTAACTTCTTTCTTTGTCTTCTATCATATAAAACTTATTGAACACCCCTATTTTTTAAACCTCTATTTACTTCTTCCATACTTTGATCTTGATCTTCTTCACTATGACTTCACCAAACCCTAACCCAAGGAGAACTCCTATTTTAGGTCACTTCCCCAATGCCCTCATTAGGCATAGAAGAGGTGGTAGACTTCGTAGTTTAGGATTCGTTCGTGGTGGTATCACTTCTACTCTTTCTCCTAGTTCTGGTCCTTCTTCTAGAACTAGAGGTTCCCCTTTTCAAATGTCTTCATCTAGAAGCAAAGAATCTTTTGAGCCCTTACACGAGCCTTTGGTTGAAGAGATAGTTCCAGCAATGCTATCTTTTTACCATGATAAGGAATCTCTTAGAAAATAAGTCACTACTTAGACCGTGTCGATGCCTTCTCAACTCAGATTAACGCGATTCTAGCTCCCATAGTCCGTAAAGACTGTCATTGGAGCAGTGATTTTCCTATAATTATTCCCAATCCAAATAAGAGAATCACTTCTTGCGTGATTGGGTTTTCATTTGTTTACACATACCCTTTCATTTTAGGTTTCAAACCAGCCATCGACCCGGTTATTCTAGATTTTTGTCATTTTTTCAATGTCTGTTTGGGCCAGATTGGTCCAATTGTATGGAGGAAGTTACTTGTTTGAGGCATCTTGCCAGTTTAGCAAACGTTAGCTTTACTTTTCCTCACCTAATCCTCCTCTACTCCCCTAGGTTTTCCGCAATGGCATTTTTACCCTAGCGGCCAGGAGCAAGAGGGTTTTAGTAAGCCCCAAAGATGACAAGGGCTATGGCTGGCATGCACATTCTGTTGTTGCCGCTACTGCTGGCTTAGTGGACGAAGATAATGTTCCCTTCCCTGCTATATTGCGAACTCTATAGGGTCCTTCCCATGTTGGACTTAATTTACACGCGTTAGCTGCCTTTGAAGATTGAAAAACCTTTCTAAGCACGAAGTCCCCAAATTTAAAGAATCTAAGGCATGCTTTACGATTATAATATTATTCTATGACTTGTTTCTGTGCTGCCATTCTTATTAATGTGGCTTTTCTCCTCCCTTCGAGTAAGTCAAGGTTGACTAGCATTTCTTCGTTATTAAATTCTTGTATTACCTGTGTAAACCGTGTGCTTGACTGTCCTATCTCAATTGGAATCAGTGCCTTAGCTCCATAAACTAATAAAAAATGGTGGTTTTCCCGTTCTTGTATTTGCAGTTTTATGATATACCCATAAAACTTCAGGTAACACCTCAGGCCAGCTACCTTTTGATTCCTCTAATTGTTTCTTTAGATTGTTGATAATAATCTTGTTCGTCAATTCTGCTTGCCTATTCCTACTGGGTGGTATGGTATTGATGTAATCCTCTTAATTTGCTAACTTTAAAAACGTTTAGTGATTGGAGCTTCTATAAATTGAGGTCCCCTATCACACACAAGTTCCTTTGGTACACCGAATCGACATATGATATTTCTCCACATGAAATCTTGACTTCTTTTTCTCGTACCTGTTTAAATGCACCTACTTTTACCCATTTAGTAAAGTAATTAGTAAGTACGAGCAAATATTTTACATGTCATTTCGCTTGTGGTAATGGACCAACAATATCCATTTCCCATTTCATAAATGGCCATGGCGCGATTAATGGATATAGAAACTCCGCAAGTCTATGCATATTGTTACCATACTTTTGGCATTTATCGCATTAGCCACGAATATTTCTGCTTCTTCTTCCATTTTGGGCCAGTAATAGCCTGCTCTAATAAGGGTTCTTACCAATGACCTTCCTCCCGTGTGATTCCCACAATGCCTCTCATGAACCTCTCTCATTACATACTCTGTTTGAGAAGGTCCGAGGCATCTTGCAAGTGGTCCTCTAAATATTTTGTGGTATAAATTGCATTGCTTTAAGTAATAACGAGCAGCCCGCTTTCAAAGCGCGTGAGCTTTCTTCTTATCCTTAGGCACGGTACCATACCGCAAAAAAAATAACAATTTCGTTTCTCCAATCCCAAGTTAAATTTTAAATTTTACCTTATTTTTATCAGGATCAAGAACTGAGTGAAATAAATATATAACTGAGGCGTTTGAATTGCTTGCCACGTCAGCCGCTGATGTGAGGTTAGCTAAAGAATCTGTTTCAACAATCTCATCCCTTGGTATTTGTGTAACTTTCCAAGTTTTAAATTGCTTTATCAATTATCGTACCTTTTCTAGGTATTGTTGCATCCTTGTTTCCCTGGCCGTATACGTCCCCAGCAAGTGATTTACCACAAGTTGTGAATGACTCTTGATTATAATTTGATTTATGCCAAGTTCTCGTGCCAGTTCTAGATCTGCAATAACAACCTCATACTCTGCTTCATTATCAGTCATGGAATTATATTTAATGGCTTGTCGAATGGTTTCACCCGTAGGTGGTACCAAGACAATCTCTAAACCTGCATCTTTTACGTTAGATGGACCATCAGCGAATAAAGTCCAAGTTCCTAGGTTAGCTCCATTGAACATTTGCAATTCTTTTTCTGCTTCTAATTGCATATCTTTGCTAAAATCTGCGACGAAATCAACTAATACTTGTGATTTTACAGCAATCCTAGGTTGATATGTTATTTCGTATTCACTTAATTCTACAGCCCACTTAGCCAATCTTCTTGATAACTCATACTCATGCAATATATTTCGTAAAGGTTAAGCAGTTATGACAAGAGGGGTTGCTCTGATGGTAAGCAACCCCCGCTTCCAACCGAGAGGTTGTGAGTTCGAGTCTCCCCAAGAGCAAGATGGGAAGTTCTTGGATGGAAGGATGCCGGGGGTCTATTTGGAAACAGCCTCTCTACCCAAGGGTAGGGGTATGGCCTGCGTACATACTACCCTCCCCAGACCCCAGTAAATGGGATTATATTGGGTTATTGTTGTTGTTGTTGTTGGTAAGCAGTTATTACAACAATAGGATGACACTGAAAATAAGGTCTTAATTCCATAGATGTCATGATTAATGCAAGTGCAAGTTTTCTAACTGAGGATACCGTGTGTTTGCATCTAACAAAGATTTACTAACATAATTAATGGGGAATTATTTACCTTGCTCCTCACGGACTAATACAACACTTACTGCTACTTCCGAAATGGCAAGGTAAATAAGTAGCCTTTCCCTGCTTTTGGTTTTGCCAGTAAGGGTGGATTTGACAATACTTTTTCAAGTTCCTGAGTACCTGTTGACATTTTTCATTCCATTCAAAATGGTCCTGCTTTTTAAGGGCCGAGAAAATTTAAAGCGTTTCTCTAATGACTTGGAGATCAATCTTTCCAAAGCTGAAATCCTCCGTGTTAACCTTTGAATTTATTTCTTATTTGGAAGTATATCAGGGATTTCCTTGATGGCCTTAATCCGTGCAAGATTTACCTCAATACCACGGTTAGAAACAAGAAAACCCAAAAACTTACTCGATGCAACACCAAATGCACATTTCTCGGGGTTTAATTTTATATTACATTTGCGCAAAATTGAGAATGTATCAAATAAATGAGATATGTGATTCTTCGATACTGAGTATTAACAAGCATATCATCTATATATACTTTCATAGTTTTCCCTAAATGTTCTTGAAATATTTTGGTAACTAACCTTTGATGCGTTTCACCTGCATTTTTTAAACCAAAGGGCATTACCTTTTAACAATAAGTCCCCATGTCTGTTATGAATGAAGTTTATTCCTCATCTTCTGGATCCATTTTAATCTAAATATAACGTGAATATGCATCTAAAAAGCTTAATAGCTCATGACCTGCTGTCGCATCAATCAATTGATCTGTGTGTGGTAGTAGAAAAGAATCTTTAGAGCAAGCTTTATTAATATCAGTATAATCTACACAAACTCGCCACTTACTGTTCTTCTTCGGAACCGCAACAGTATTAGCTACCTAGTTAGGATACTTTACCTCACGAATAGAACTAATTTTCAGCAATTTTTGGACTTCAACTTGAATCACCTGATTCTTAAAAGTTCCCTATTTTCTTTTCTTTTGTTTGACTCAATTTATGAGTCATTACCTTCGGTGAAATCTCTGTCATGTCAGAGTGGGACAAAGCAAAGTAGTCTATATTGTTTTTTAAAAATTCAACTAACTTACCTCTCGTTCCTTGGCTAAGATTAGCTCAGACGTAAACTTTCCTACCAAGCCATCGAGCAAATAACACGACAGGCTCCAGTTCTTCAATTCTGGTTTTGATATTTTCATTTTCCTCTGGTTCTTGAATAACATCGAGTCTCTAATCTATATATGTTCACCTTTACTCTGTTGAGGTTTGCATTGTGGTGACCTAAACTGCCTTCTGTAGTTGCTATTTACCTTCATTTATCGTGCTTGTATCTGCAATGGAATTGATCTTGGTGTATGCATGTTGATCGCCACAAATTTGACCGATTCCTTATGGCGATAGAAATTTAATAGCTTGAGGCAAAGTCGAAGGTACTTTATCTATATCGTGGATCCATGGCCTCCCAAGAATTATGTTGTAAGCCATCTCCATATCTACTACCTGGAAATTTGTTTCTTTGATGACACCTTTGGCGAATGTGGTGAGCGTTACCTCCCATTTCGTGACTACACTAGAATTATCGAATCTAGATAGAGTGTGGGCTTTTGGTATTATTTTGTCGTCAGCTTGCATTTCACGCAATACTCTTAGCAAAATACTGTTTACCAAGCTACTTGGATCAATCAAATCTCGTTTTACATTAGTATCGTATACAATTAAAGATATTGCCAGTGCGTCGTTGTGAGGTATTAATACTCCATCTGTATCTGCATCGTTGAATGTAATGTTCTCTTCTTCCAAAGTTTGTCGCACCCGTTTCCCTTGAGTGATTGTTATTTTTGAAATCTTGTTAGCAGTCATGTATGATATACCATTAAAATCTTCATCTCCACTTATAACATTAACACCCCTTTTCCGGGATGGTGGTTTTGGAGGCTCCTGCCTATTTTTTATGTAAGCTTGCTTGCCTTTCTCGCTGAACAGCTCCGTGAGATACCTTTGCTTCAACAATGATCAACTTCACTCTGTAGAAATTTGCAGTTGGCTGTTTTATGTTCGTGGTCATTATGAAACTCGCACCAATGGTCAAGGTTGTGAGTGTTTCGATCATTCCTGAATCTCGAGCATGAATCTCTGTTCCTTGATATGTGACCGTATCTCTGATTGTCTTGCTTTGATTGTGAGTCTCTTCCTGCAGGTCCCATGTAAGGCTCATATCTATTTTTACTGGACCTTTTTCAGTCTCTATACGTCTTGAAATTACCTTTTCTTCTTTTTTTTTGAAATTGTGGAGCAATATCTTCCTCAATTCTTAGCTTCATTCTATATATGTTATTAACGTCATTCCAAGTTGTAGCTGGGAATTCTCGAAGGTTTTCTTTGAGCCTCCTCGTGGCTTCTGACCTTTTTTCATTTAAGTTGTTTGCAGAAGCTATAGTTGACCAGTTGTTAGGTACACGTGGCAATGTCATTCTTTCACGATGAAATATATCCAAAAAATCTCTAAGCAACTCTGGTTCTCCTTGTTTAATTTTGAAAATATCTTCCATTCTTTTTTCCACCTTTTGAGCTCCTGAGCGTGCTTTGATGATAATAAATCTGCAAGCTTACCAAAAGAGTTTATAGGATTTTCAGGTAGAAGAGAATACCATGTGAGCACTCCTTTAGTGAGTGATTCGCCAAATTTCTTAACTAATACAGATTCAATTTCCTGCTTAGTTAAGTCGTTTCCTTTTACTCCCGTCGTAAATGTAGTCACGTGGGTCTGATATTCCATCATATTTTGGAATATCAAGCATTTTGAACTTTTTTGGAATTGGAAGAGGAGAAACACTTGATTTCCAGGGTTGTGAATATCGATCCATATCTACTCCTTTAATCACGGGTGGCACTTCAGATATTTGCTCTATGCGCTCACTTTGCACCTTGAGTTATTTCTGCAGGTTAATACTAAGTTTTGTAAATCAGAATTAACCACATTACCTGGTTCCCTCTTTTGTGATTCACTGGGAGGCCCTCCGTTGCCTGAGTTAACAAGTCCAGAACAAGAGTTTTCCAAAGCGATATTATTGGGTATTGGTGCAGGGGTTGCAATAGGTAACCGGTTAACAAGCGGTTTCACAGCTTTGTTGACCTAAGCAGCTATTAATTTCTGCAAAGCATCATCAACGGTTTCAGCATTCACAAATTGAGCATGTTCATTCATTTGACACCCATCAGCGGTTGCCTCTCGAGATTGTCGGGGAGAGCCTTGTAGAGTTAAAATCGGATTGTTAATATCTTGTGGATCTCCCTGATTTTGTCGGTTTTCTTGAATGTTAACATTGTTGTTCGACATGATTGATCAGCAAGAAAAGTTAATCGAGAAAAAAATAGATTATCAGATTTTTGGTAACGGAACCAATTTATTTAATCAAAAAATAGAACATTAGTCAAAGCTAGAATTTAAAAGAATGCAATAATCAAAAGAATGTATAAAAGGAATTAATTTGAGCAGCAGAAGAATATTTCAAGAGAAAAGCGAGTAAACCAAGATATTCCAATGATTTCATGTCCTCAACTGATCAGATGTTTCCCCTATTATAGGTGTCCTAGAGATATACATTTTGCCCAAATCATAATGAGGCTATTATGAGTAATTAAAGACATTAAATGTTACGTTACATAATCATTACATTTAATACAAATTGCCTATCGTATTTCGTATTTAATGTCTGTTATATGCTATATCTGCGCTTTTTTTACCATCAGATTCATTCTTTTGGGCTCTTAGATATAAATGACTTCAACTGGTACGAGCACTAAATTGTTTGAAAATCCATCCATGCCTGCTCTTCTGTTATTAGCTCGTGCCTGTTGTAATTCGTCCATGTTGTTGCTCGTGCCTATTAGCCAGCTGTCATTCCTTGACCACTTAAACAGTGTACGTGTCATGACACGTTTCCTTAAATACAATTTTTTCAATACAGATAAATTGCCTACGTTATACTTCTTAGGTGCTATCCTTTCTCGAACTCTTCGTGAATGGAGATGTATTGTGCGTGGATAGTTCTTTTTTTAATATTTTCATATACGGCCAACGCAAATCTGCATAAGTTATGCGGTGATTTTTAGTCCCTCTAGCCAAATAATGCATTATTTTATGCTAAGATTAAATTTCCTAATCCCTTAAACCGTCAGCTGATGCCGCCGACTGTTGTTAACTTGTTATATACACTTTGTTCACAATAGTTGCATGCATAAATTAAAAGAGCCGTCAAAAAGTGGTTGCTGCATATTTCATGCATGCACGTATTCTTGTTTTTGGGATTCCATGTTTCAGGTTGGCTTTTATTAATATCTAAAAGTCAATACATGGATAATGTGAATGAGCAGTGAAACTCTACTATTACCGGCTGCCAGCTAGTCACATAACCTTACCAGATGCGAATTTAAAGATTTTGAGTTTATAAATTTTTGAATTTTTGAATAAATTATTTATACATATTAAATTAATTTATTAATTAACTATATAATAAATGGAAGTTCTTTGGACGACACCTAAAACAATAAATTCTGCTGAATCCATAATTAGAACTCTCGTAAATATTCTCTATACAATATGTATAGGTCTCAAATCTCAAACATGGACGGATCCGCACCTCTCGTCTCAAAGTCATGACTTTGTTAGGGTTCTTATTAGTTTTTCTGTAAGTAGTTAAATGCTTCAACATGTTCAATAAAAATGCAATCATTTTCAACTGTACCCTTATGTTCCAAGATTGTGACATGACATGAAAATGACTTTTACCTGGAATTTAAGATGCATCTAACTAAGTAAAAAGGTATATAAGTCCTTACATGTAGAAGTTATGTCAAATTAATTAACCATGTGTGATTTTCTTAAGCTCAAACTGTTGAGATATAGGCTATGATGATATTCTAATTCTGAGCCTAATAATTGGTCATTTCCTTAATTGTGGCTAATTCTGTAATTTCTTTATTCTTCTGTATTCTTTTGTAAAATAGGCTATATGTGCAAAATAGGTTGTATTTGTAAATAGGCTAGTTTTGTAACAAGTATATCTGATATATACTCTCATTTTGATCCTTGACCCTTCAGAGGGGTCATTTGGATTATGACAGAGTCTTCTTCGAGACTCTTCTATTCTCTCTTCCTTCTCTCTACTTTCTCTCTCTAAATTTCTTCGATTATCTGCATGTTTTCATGGTATCAGAGCCGGTACAATGATCCGGTGATGTTATCGTGTGAATCAATAGTTCATCTGAACTATTTTTGACAAAATTTGGGATTTTTTTTCTGAGATCAAAAAGATCGATGATGGTTTCAACCATGTTAGGGTTCTTCGGTCCATTTATCTTCACGATCTGCGTTTGTTCCTTCTGTATTGAACGGTTCAATCGTTTATTGTGAGTTTTTCGGAGATTTTGCGGTGAGTTTCAACCTCTAGGGTTTTCTGGTGGTCAAATCGAGTGTTTGATTACCATCCGGTGGTTTGATACTTACTTTGCTGAAGTTTTGGTCATCATCGGTGGTGCTGCGACATCTTTATCAACATTTGTGGTAAAGTTTTGACGGTTACACTACCTAGGGTTTTGCCTGTTGTTAAAGGCCGATCTTCCGGTTGCGAAGAAGGACGGTAACCTCGTTCCTATTATCTGGTTGTGATTCCTTATTTGTATATGTGACTGCCTATTTGTGAATAAATCATTTAACTTGAGAATATTGACTGTGTAGACTGTGAATATTGTTTGGTGATATTGTTTTTCAAAAGATTTGATTCATTTGTTGAGCATGGCTGCTAACATGAATGCTGGTAGTTCTGGTGCCAACTCCGGTCCTATTGACCCTTCCAATCCATTATTTGTGCATTCTTCTGATGTTCCTGGTGCATGTTTAGTCCCCACTCCTTTCTCAGGAAGTGGTTATGGAGGATGGAAGCGTAAAATGACTATGGCTTTATCTGCTAAAAATAAAATCTGTTTCATTGATGGTTCCTTTTCCAGACCTAGTAATAATGTGAGTTTGCAAAGGTTGTGGGATAGATGTAACATGCTTGTTATGTCATGGTTAACCTCTTCTGTGTCATCTCAAATAGCTGACAGTGTTCAATACTCTGACACTGCACGAAGCATGTGGTCTCAACTTGAGAAGAGGTATGGTACTCCTAACAAAACCAAAATTTTTGAACTAAAGCGAGAACTCTCCTAAACTTCCCAGGGTTCCCTTGATGTAGCCTCATACTTTAATAAACTCAAGAGTTTGTGGGATGAGTTGGGGACAATGGTCCCAAACCATGGGCAGAAGTGCACTTGGTGCTGCTAAGAATGGTATCATTGAGGAAGATGATGAGAACAAGATTTATCAGTTCCTTATGGGACTAAATGAGACATATTTGGGTGTAAGAAGCAATTTGTTAATGATGCAACAATTTCCTTCCCTTGACAGTGTTTATAATATTGTGTTGAATGATGAAAAGCAAAGACAGGTCAAGTCCATTTCCCATATGAGCCCAGACTCAATGTCTTTTAATGCTCACACTGATAGGCCCCCTGCTGGGTCCAACCAAGGGAAATTGTCTAGTTTCAATTTCAGACCTAAAGTCAATTTTGAACAAAACAGAGGAAACTTATTTTGCAGATATTGCAAGAAGTCTGGACACTTAATTGATAAGTGTTTCAAACTCCATGGTTTTCCTCAAAGCAATTCTTACATCAAGGGAAGGAAATCTGCTGCTCATCTTTCCACTAGTACTGACTGTGTATCTGTTGATTCAAGAATTTCAGGTGTGTCTGCTCCTCTAGGGGATCCTATTGCCAGTCAACCTGTGATACCAGGGTTGAGCAGACAACAATGTGATCAGATTGTGAGCTTGATTCAACAAACACTTTCAACCAGTGATCAAACTTCTTCTTCCATGAGTTCTGCTAATTTTGCTGGTACTTTAATGTCTGAGAGTCTTGTTTCTGATTCCAAGTTATGCATGCTTACACACATAAATTCTGCTACCTGGATCATTGATTCAGGAGCTTCCAATCACATGACTTATGATAAGAATCTACTGTTTGACATTATACCCCTAACTGTACCTTACCTTGTTTCACTTCCTAATGGATATAAAGTCAAAGTTACTTGTACAGGATCATTTGCATTGACTCCTTCCCTCACTCTTCATAATGTACTTCTAGTTCCTTCTTTCAAACATAATTTGATCTCTGTTCATAAGTTGATGAAACAATTGAATTGTTTAGTCTTGTTTACACCAACCTCATGCCTTCTTTACCTGTTACAGGACCTTTCTCTGAAGAGGCTTCTGGATCTTGGTAAAGAGGAGGCTGGCTTGTACAAGTACTCTTGGTCACCCTCTTCCTCTTCTGCCTCTTCCAAGCCTTCTTCTCTTGAGCATAGTGATTCAGATGTTTGTAATGATGATATTGTTTCTGATAACAAACATTCTAGCTCAATTATTCAATCTTCTAGTTGTAATAATGCTGTTCCTGATGATATGAACTATATTTGGCATTTGAGATTAGCACATACATCTTTTGCTAATATGAAACATGTTTCTAATTTGCCTTTTTCTATTGCTGCTAAGCAACCTTTTCCTTGCTCAATTTGCCCTATGGCTAAACAAACCAGATTGCCCTTTCCTGACAGTAGCATTAGCACCACCAAACCATTCCAACTCATTCATGTGGATACTTGGGGTCCTTACCATACCCCTACATCCCTTGGTAGCAAGTATTTCCTCACCATAGTTGATGATTTTTCTAGAGCTACCTGGACACATCTAATGGGCTCTAAAAGTAATGCATTCCCTCTCCTACAATCCTTCATTTCTTATGTTCAAACTCAATTTAATTCCCTGGTCAAGGTTGTCAGAAGTGATAATGCCCTGGAACTGGGTTCCAGTGCTGAAGGGATTTCCTATTTTAGTAAACTTGGGATTGTGCATCAAACAACTTGCCCCCATTCTCCCCAACAGAATGGGGTTGTTGAGAGAAAGCACAGGTCTTTACTTGAAACTTGTAGAGCACTTCTCTTTCAATCTGGTTTACCTATTTCTTTTTGGGGTGATTGTCTGTTAACTGCAACATACATCATTAATAGACTGCCATCCAGGGTGCTTCATTACAAATCTTCTCATGAATTATTACATGGCTCTCCCCCTTCCTATTCACATCTGAGAGTTTTTGGCTGTTTGGCTTATGCTGCTGTGCCTATCCCTCATAGGGATAAGCTGAAATCCAGAGCTCATTCCTGTGTTTTCCTTGGTTATCCCTTTGGTAAGAAAGGTTATAAACTTTATGACCTGCATTCCAAGAAATGCTTTATATCTAGAGATGTTGTTTTTCATGAAACTCACTTTCCATTCAAGTCTCCTCCTCCCTCTTCTCCTTCTCCTCCACTTGTTCCATTTTGTGATGACATTCTTCCTCAACCTTTCACCCTACCATCTTCCCATGAATCTTCTCCTTCTTCTTCTCCTCATCATTCTCCTGATTCTCCAGTGTCTATTCCTTCTCCTATTTTCAGTCCTGACATCTCCCCTCCTTCATTGCCTGTCTCCCAGCCTGTTTCTTTGCCCAGAAAGTCCACCAGATCACATCTCCCTCCTTCTTACCTCAAAGACTATGTTTGTCAACTTCCAGCCTTTTCTGGCTCCTCTTCCTCTCACTTGGAATCTGAACCTATGTTTTACTCTCAAGCTGCCTCTGTACCAGCTTGGCAGGATGCTATGAGGAAGGAATTTGATGCATTGGATGCTAACCACACTTGGGACATTGTGCATCTTCCTCCAGGTAAGAAACCTATTGGCTGTAAGTGGGTTTACAAGATCAAATATAAATCTGATGGCTCTATTGAAAGATACAAAGCAAGGTTGGTTATTAGGGGTGACACACAGGTTGAAGGTGTGGACTTTACAGACACTTTTTCTCCTGTTGTAAAGATGACTTCAGTCAAGTGTCTCATTGCAGTGGCTGTTAAAAATCACTGGCCATTGTTCCAACTGGATGTTAACAATGCCTTTCTTCATGGTGATTTGGATGAGGAAGTGTATATGAAACTTCCTCCAGGTTTGGTGGTGTCTGATCTTTCTTCTCCTTCTCCTTCTACTTCTTCTTCTTCTTCTTCTCTCCCTCTGGTCTGTAAACTAAAGAAGTCTTTGTATGGGCTCAGGCAGGCCTCCAGGCAGTGGTATGCTAAGCTGTCCTCTGCCCTCCATTCTCGAGGTTACAGGCATTCTTTGAATGATTATTCACTGTTCTTGAAAGGTAATCCTGATTCCCTTGTTGTGGTGGCTGTGTATGTGGATGATATAATTGTTACTGGGGTTGACTGTGATGAGATTGCAGCCTTAAAGGCCTTCTTGGATGATACTTTCAAGATAAAGGATTTAGGGTCATTGCATTATTTCTTGGGTCTTGAGGTTAAACAAATCCCTGGTGGGATTCATCTGAATCAGCATAAATATGTTCATGATCTGTTGCATCATTTCGACTGTGTATCTGTTTCCCCTGTTGTATCCCCTCTGGACATTTCTTTAAAATTACATGCTGATTCTGGTGATCTTTTACCCGCTCCTGATCAGTTCAGGAGTCTTGTTGGCAAATTATTGTTTTTAACCCATACTAGACCTGATATATGCTTTGCCGTGCAACATCTGAGTCAGTATCTCAAATCCCCAAGGGTTCCCCATATGTCTGCTGCTTTACATGTTTTGAGGTATCTTAAGGGCACTTCCTCTTTGGGCCTCTTTTACTCTGATGCTGCTGACTTCTCTTTGTCTGGGTACTCTGATAGTGATTGGGCAGCTTGTCCCGACACTCGTCGCTCTGTTACTGGTTTTTGTGTCTTGTTGGGTGGCAGCCTGGTCAGTTGGAAGTCGAAGAAACAACCTGTTGTCTCTCTTTCTTCAGCTGAAGCTGAGTATAGGGCTTTAAGCAAGGTTACTGCTGAACTCACTTGGTTATCTCGTTTGCTTGCTGATCTTGGGGTACCTGTTTCATCTCCTATTTCTGTGTTTTGTGATAGTCAAGCTGCTGTTCACATTGCTAATAATCCAGTTTTCCATGAGCGTACTAAGCATATTGAGGTGGATTGTCATTACGTTCGTAATTTGATACGCAATGGTTTTCTAACACTTTCCCATGTTCCCACTTCTCACCAGTTGGCTGATCCGTTGACGAAAGCATTATCCGGGACTGCTCTTTCTCCTATTTTGTCCAAGTTGAAGGTGGTTTCCCCCCTTCAACTTGAGGGGGGGTGTTGAGATATAGGCTATGATGATATTCTAATTCTGAGCCTAATAATTGGTCATTTCCTTAATTGTGGCTAATTCTGTAATTTCTTTATTCTTCTGTATTCTTTTGTAAAATAGGCTATATGTGCAAAATAGGTTGTATTTGTAAATAGGCTAGTTTTGTAACAAGTATATCTGATATATACTCTCATTTTGATCCTTGACCCTTCAGAGGGGTCATTTGGATTATGACAGAGTCTTCTTCGAGACTCTTCTATTCTCTCTTCCTTCTCTCTACTTTCTCTCTCTAAATTTCTTCGATTATCTGCATGTTTTCACAAACATAGCTCCCAAATACCTAGTAGTCTATTTTTTCTCTTAGACCAAACCGATTCATATGAACCTTATCCTCTATGCTTTTAATACAGCAGCCAACTTGTACGGCGGCTCTTTAATTTGATTTACAATGTAATCCTTGTTATGAAATAGAAGATTCTTACACTTCTATTTAAGGTGAATGTCTTTAATGTATTTAATTAGAGAGATTTTAGAGTCCTATTATTGGTAGCAAGATCTTCCTCCTCCCTATAAATAGAGGTGCTCTCTACCATTGTAATTGACCCCTCTCAACTCAATAAGAAGAACTCTCTCTACTCTTCTCTCTATTGCTATTGTTCTTGTTCTATTGTTCTTGTCTTTTGCTTTAGTTTATAACACGTTATCAGCACGAGACTCTACCGTCTCAAGTACCATTCTCGAAAATCCAAGGTATTTTCCCTCTTCCTAATTTAATTTCGAGTATGCCTGACATTATGAAAAGAAAGTTCGTTGCCCTTGAAATTTCGGGCAAGAACTATATGACATGGGTGTTGGATGCTGAAATCCACCTAGATGCTATGGGTCTCGGAGACACCCTCAAAGATAAAGAAAAAGCATCCACCCAAGATTGTGCGAAGGCCTTGATTTTCTTGCGCCACCACCTTGACGAAGGTTTGAAGATTGAATATCTCACCGTCAAGGATCCACTCGTTTTGTGGAACAACTTAAAGGAGAGATATGACAACCTGAAGTTGGTCACTCTGCCACAAGCACGATATGATTGGGCCCATCTGAGGCTACAGGATTTTAAGTCCGTTTCTGAATATAATTCTGCTATGTTCAGAATTACTTCTAAACTGAAGCTATGTGGAGATAACATCTCCGATTACGATATGCTTGAGAAAACGTTTACAACGTTTCATGCCTCCAATATGGTACTGCAGCAACAGTACCGAGAGAAAGGCTTTACGAAGTACTCTGAATTGATTTCTCTCTTACTAGTGGCTGAGCGTAATAATGATCTGCTCATGAGAAATCACGAAAATAGACCAACTGGGTCTACACCACTGCCTGAAGCAGATATGGTGCACTCGCATTATGCCAAACATAAAAGGGACCATGATCACGGTCATAAACGGGGTCAAAGCCAAGGACGTGGACAAGGAAGAAATTCCAAAGAAGTCCGTCACCCCCCAAAGAGAGATAATCACCGAAAGCAGAAACGGGGTCCAGAAGATCCTAAGGCAAATAGTTCAGAAACTATATGTTATCGTTGCGGTGGAAATGGGCACTGGTCTAGGACTTGCCGTATACCAAGACACTTGGTTGACCTTTATCAAGCATCTCGAAAGAGAAAACGCCCTGAAACAAATTTTGTCTCTGACGACAACTTTGACTTCACCCACCTGGATGTGGCAGACTTCTTTGAGCAACCCGAGGGAAAGATAGACCACCTAATCGGTGACGGAACCGTGATGAAAGAAGATGGAGCTGTTTGATTCTACTTGTATTAGTCAATGAATAGATTAATACTCATTAGCATTAGCTCGTATTAGTTAGTTCATAAAGCAATGTTAGCAGTAGTTCTTTAGAATATCTTCAATATGTTCAAATATCAATAAAACTTTTATTTTCCAGTGGGGGTAATCGACTAGCCTGAAAAACTAGTCGATTATCAACTATTTTCGCATTAAAGTTGAAAAACAATTGATCAACAATCGATTGTCTTTGGCTAACAATCGATTGTCTTGAAACAGTGTGTTCTGGAATTTTTCAAAAATAGCCAACAATCGATTGTCTTTGTCTAACAATCGATTGTCTTGAAACAGTGTGTTCTGGAATTTTTCAAAAATAGCCAACAATCGATTGTCTTTGTCTAACAATCGATTGTCTTGAAACAGTGAGGTCTGGAATTTTTCAAAAATAACAAATAATCGATTGTGTGTGTTTAACAATCGATTGTCTATGTTCCAACAATCGATTGTGTGTTTAATAATCGATTATCTTATGAAAAACGCTGAAATTTTCAAACTGCATAGTAATTGATTATGGACAACATATCTGATTTTGTTAGTCAACTGTTAGTAGCAGATTTTGAAAATATTATGTGACACAAAAGGATTGAACTTGTTTATTCTTATGTTCGTGTATCTCCTTTTTTGTATGTCAAACTATGGGAAAGCAAAATGGATATCTCACAAAGCGAACTTGGATCAACATCCAACTGTAAAAGTATTTGCCTAGTTGATTCATGTACTACACATACAATACTCAAAGAAAGGAAGTATTTCTCTCAACTGAATATGTGTAAGGCAAACATTACTACAATCTCTGGAAGTAGTAAATTGATTGAAGGCTCCGGAAGAGCTATTGTAACTCTGCCCAAGGGCACGATGTTAATCATAGAGAATGCAATGTTCTCCTCCAAGTCTATGAGAAACTTGTTGAGCTTTAAAGATGTACGCCGGAATGGCTACAATATTGAGACAATGGATGAAGATAATCTTGAATATCTCGTCCTCACTTCAAAGAATGTCTCCGGCCAAAAGAGGGTTATTGAGAAATTCCCGTCTTTATCTTGTGGCCTGTATTGGACAAGAATTAGTGCAATTGAGGCACATTCAACAGTAAATCTAAAGAATACTGAGTCCAATACATTTGTACTTTGGCATGATCGACTGGGTCACCCAGGATCAACCATGATGAGACGGATTATAGAAAGCTCATATGGGCATCCGTTAAAGAATTTCAAAATTCTCTCAAGTAATGAATATCCTTGCACTTCGTGTTATCAAGGCAAGCTGATTATCAGACCATCCCCAACAAAGGTTGGGACTGAGTCACCCCAGTTTCTGGAACGTATACAAGGGGACATTTGTGGACCTATTCACCCACCTAGTGGGTCGTTTAGGTATTTCATGGTCTTGATAGACGCATCCTGTAGATGGTCTCATGTGTGCCTGTTGTCATCTCGCAACCTGGCGTTTGCGAAGTTAATGGCACAAATCATTCGGCTACGAGCACACTTTCCAGATAATCCAATCAAGTCCATTAGACTGGATAATGCTGCTGAGTTTACATCCCAAGCATTTAATGATTATTGCTTATCAATCGGGATAAAAGTTGAACATTCTGTAGCCCATGTTCACACTCAGAACGGTCTTGCAGAATCGTTAATTAAGCGCTTGCAGTTGATTGCAAGGCCATTACTGATGAGAACGAGGCTGCCCACTTCAGTGTGGGGTCATGCCATATTGCATGCAGCAATGCTAATTCGTCTCAGGCCGACGAATTACCACAAGTATTCTCCGTTGCAATTGGTTTTGGGTCATGAACCCGATATATCCCATTTAAGGATATTTGGATGTGCCGTATATGTGCCTGTAGCACCGCCATCCCGCACCAAAATGGGTGCGCAAAGAAGGTTAGGAATATATGTTGGGTTTGATTCGCCCTCCATCATTCGCTACCTTGAAACATTGACAGGCGACCTGTTTACTGCACGATTTGCAGACTGTCGATTTGATGAAACACTTTTCCCAAAATTAGGGGGAGAAGTTTGTGAAACCAAACGGGAAATTTTGTGGAAAAATGAATCATTATCTCATCTTGATCCACATACCTCTACTTGTGAGAAAGAGGTACAAAAGATTATCCATTTGCAAAGAATAGCAAATCAAATGCCTGACGCATTTATGGACTTGAAGAGGATAACGAAATCCCACATTCCTGCGGAAAATGTTCCGATCCGTATTGAAGTCCCTATTGGACAATTATCTAGTGTCATATCCAATGAGTCAAATGCACGCCAGAAGCGTGGCAGACCATTAGGTTCCAAAGATCGAAATCCTAGAAAGAGGAAAAAGAACTATATAAATGACACTATGAAAGAATCACATGAGGACGCTCATGATTTGATTAATTCCGAGATTCACGAAGAATCTATTGAGCCTGAAGCTCTTGAAAATACGGAACTACTCCCAAATCCAATTAATATTGAGGCAAATATTAATCGAGTGGATGTTGTGGTAGATAATGTCTTTGCTTATAATGTAGCATCTAACATTATGAAAGAATGTGAGGATCTCGAACCTCAATCTGTGAAAGAATGTCGAGAAAGACATGATTGGCCAAAATGGCAAGTAGCAATTCAATCTGAATTGAATTCGCTGGCAAAACGTGAAGTTTTTGGCCCTATAGTTGAAACACCTAATGGTGTTAAGCCCGTTGGCTACAAGTGGGTCTTTGTACGCAAACGAAATGCGAAAAATGAAGTACAAAGATACAAAGCACGACTTGTTGCACAAGGTTTTTCCCAAAGGCCTGGTGTCGATTATGAAGAGACATATTCGCCTGTAATGGATGCGATAACCTTTCGTTATCTCATAAGTTTTGCTGTCCATGAGAAGCTGGACATGCACTTAATGGATGTCGTTACTGCTTATCTTTATGGCTCACTTGATAACGACATATACATGAGAGTTCCCGAAGGACTCAAGGTGCCAAATGCGCACAATTCCAAATCTCGGGAAATGTTTTCAATCAAATTGCAAAGGTCCTTGTATGGTCTAAAGCAATCAGGACGAATGTGGTATAATCGTCTAAGTGAGTACTTGTTGAAAGAAGGCTATATAAATGATGCCATTTGCCCATGTGTGTTTATAAAGAAAACAACATCGGGATTTGTTGTACTTGCCGTATATGTTGATGACATAAACCTTATTGGAACCCCTGAAGAACTCCAAAAGGCAATTGATTATCTAAAGGATGAATTCGAGATGAAAGATCTCGGTAAGACTAAACTATGTCTTGGTTTGCAAATTGAATATTTGGCAAACGGAATTTTTGTTCATCAATCTACCTATACAGAAAAGGTACTGAAACGGTTTTACATGGATGATGCACATCCGTTAAGTACACCGATGGTTGTTCGTTCACTTGAAGTGAACAAAGATCCATTCCGACCTAAAGAACGGAATGAAGAGATACTTGGTCCTGAAGTACCATATCTTAGCGCAATTGGCGCATTAATGTATCTTGCAAATACTACAAGGCCGGACATTTCTTTTTCAGTTAATGTCTTAGCAAGATTTAGCTCGGCTCCTACGAGGAGACATTGGAATGGGATCAAACACATATTGCGGTACCTAAAGGGGACTACCGATTTGGGCCTATTTTATGGAAAGAATTACAGCCCGGATCTTGTTGGTTATGCTGATGCTGGATATTTGTCTGACCCACACAAGGCTCGATCTCAAACGGGTTATGTGTTTACCTGTGGAGAAACCGCCATATCTTGGCGATCGACTAAGCAATCAATTGTGGCTACTTCATCTAATCATGCCGAGATAATTGCTATTCATGAAGCAAGTCGGGAGTGTGTGTGGTTAAGGTCGATAATACATCATATCCAAGACAAATGTGGTTTGAAATGTGATAAACTACCCACAACTTTATATGAAGATAATGCAGCATGTATAGCTCAATTGAAGGGAGGATTCATAAAGGGAGATAGAACGAAGCATATTTCACCAAAGTTATTCTTCACACATGACCTTCAGAAGAATGGTGATATCAATGTTCAACAGATTCGTTCAAGCGAAAATATGGCTGATTTGTTCACAAAATCTCTACCAACGTCAACCTTCAAGAAGCTAGTTCACAAGATCGGAATGAGAAGACTTAAGGACATAAATTGATGTTCTTATCAGGGGGAGTTAAGGCGCGTTGCACTCTTTTTCCCTTACAAGGTTTTGTCCCAATTGGGTTTTCCTTGCAAGGTTTTTAACGAGGCAACCAATAGGCGCATATTCAAACATGTGTACTCTTTTTCCTTTCTTTAATTTTTCCCAATGGGTTTTGGTTTTAAGGTTTTATGAGGCACATCATTGAATAGACATTCAAGGGGGAGTGTTATGAAATAGAAGATTCTTACACTTCTATTTAAGGTGAATGTCTTTAATGTATTTAATTAGAGAGATTTTAGAGTCCTATTATTGGTAGCAAGATCTTCCTCCTCCCTATAAATAGAGGTGCTCTCTACCATTGTAATTGACCCCTCTCAACTCAATAAGAAGAACTCTCTCTACTCTTCTCTCTATTGCTATTGTTCTTGTTCTATTGTTCTTGTCTTTTGCTTTAGTTTATAACAATCCTAAAGTATTTGACCCCCATTTAACATAAAGCTAAAAAGAACATTCTCACATAAAAGTTTCCCTACTATGATACTTACAAGGTACTAATGGAAATTTTCTTCTAAATCCTATTTCACATATTCTTTATTGCCTTTTAAAAATAAATCTGATGATGACTCCTTGGTTTTTATCATATTGCTTTGGAGTTATATAACATTGGAAGTTCCGGTCCGGGGTTGGGGTACAAAATCATCTTTGTAAGGAACGTTTTACTTTTTAAAATAGGATTTTTCTATGTAAATATGAATTTAGTTAGACTCATGAATAACACGGGAGAAATAAAAAAAAAACGTTGGAAGTTTCACTACCAATTGATAATCAAAAGAATAAGTTACAATTTTTGGCTTTTTCACCAAAAATAAAAATTTGTTAAAGTTGCAACCTTTTCCTCTTCATCTATTGGATTATTTATTTATTTTAAAGTCTCTCCTGGCCATAGGTTAGCCACTTAAGTCCACTTTGTTTGAATTAATTCTGATTTTTTTACAAGGAGTAAATGCTTCTTCGACACGTTTAATATGGAAAATGCAATGATTTTCGACTTCCGCAACTTATGTCCAAGATTATGACATGACATTTTCCTGGAAATAAAATGATATCCTTTTTTTTCCTTCACATAAAAACATTTTTACATGTTGAAATTATGTCAGTATACCATCAGAGGTATATCCAAGAAATGAAGTATATATTTTTCTAAATAACTACAAGTTAACATATAGTAGTAATAACTTACTTGGTTAAAGTCAAATTTTACAAGCATTTAGCCAATCTCTTAATATGTGTACATATTAATTTGTACAAAATTACTGGTTCCGTGACCTATATATTATGCTTTAGATCTGTCATTATTTATCACGTGGGATTTAATTTGCTCATGAAGCTCAACCAAACCTCCCAAATACCTACTAAGCTATGTTCCTCATAGACCAAAGCTTTTTTAGTTTCTATTCGAACTTGTAATAGTATCAACCTAAACTATTTTGACCCTATCCACTTTACTTACTTCCTATTTCAATCATATTAGTCACCTATAACTGCTAATTTTTGTACCCATGATTAAAAAATTTGCTCCTCAATTATTTATACCATGCGTGTAGGTCATGTAAATTTTATAGGGGTACAAACCGGATCGGAAAACTGTATCAAACAAAAAAGTTAAATTAAATCAATTAAAAATCTGATTAGGTTTTGTTTGATTTGATTTGGTAGTTGAGTAAAAATGTCTGAACCAAACCGACGTATAAATATACAAATTTTATATATACTTTTAAGATTTTATGTAGAATTTTCTTTACAAAAATATCTAGATATATTTAGAATTATCTTGCTAGATATAATATTTAGTAGTATATGAAGTGTTTCATATTTATTGACATTAAATAATGGGTTGTATAATCACTTTCCCATCAAATGTTACTGAAATGCGTCAATCTCTTTGTTCTTCCATATTTATATCATTTGTTAAGATCAACTAAATTATTATATCTTTCGAATGTGAAGTGATTATTATTATTTAAGTATCAAACTGATTTTAATATTTGATTACTAAATTTGGTTAATCTTGAAAGTGTACATCAAAGAAACATTATTGTTAGACGACTAAAAAATAACTATTATATGTTACTAAGAAAATTCTCTCATAAGAATATTTTAATAGATAATATATTTTTCAATTTTTTATATTTTTTCTAAACATATATTTACTTATTAAAATTTTTAAAAAGTAGCATTAAAATAATATTTAAGTAATAAAATATTCAAAAATCCAACAAAATCGAACCAATCCAATCCGATATAGTTTGATAAAAACCGAACCAACTCGATCCACCACTTATTTTCCTCTACTTAATCATCATCATGAAAGTCCATATTCAACATTTCAAAATGATTATTTCCCCTTTAACATTAACACTATAAATAAACAAGGAGAATGCACTACTTTGGGCGATTTTTGAGATAGTAAATTGTTGATCTTTTTGCAGTTGAGGGAAAGGTTGGACAAGTTGTAATTTAAAATAGTATTATATTTTTTATTTTTTGCTCGGTGTCCGGTGTGAACATTGTAGTCCGACTGTATCAATATTCGCACAAGACCCCATTCGGAGGAAGCGTTCCCTACCAAATATTTTTTCATAATTTAAAATAGTACTATGATACAGGATACAATAAGGTATGGACATTGAGTTGCACCTTTTTTTAAGAAAACATAATGTCACAATTAGAAGAAGCCATGGCTATCCTGTCCGACAAGATATTGTCAAAACTGCAGCTGGTTCCATATGTTGTGACAATGCCAACACTTTCTTCCTTCTCAAGCGAACGCCACTCCTGCAAAAACTATATTCCATTTTCTTTCTTTTTAAAATTCTTTTGGATACTTTTTTTGTCTTCTTGGTAACTTCATTTCATGTATAGATATTACAACAGACAGAGCCAAATTCAAGATTCGAACATTATCGGCTTGAGTTAGAATTTTATTATAACTTATAATTTCAGTTATTGGATCCGAAATCTGTTATTTGTACTTATTTAATATTCTTTCTGTTTCAATTTATTCAAATGACACATTTCTTTATTAGTCCGTCTAAAAAATAATCGCATATTTTTATATTTAGAAATAATTTAACTTAAGTTTTCATTTTACCCACTTAATTATTCTTAGTGAAAGTTTTTATAGCCACATAAGTATAATGGCTCTACAAAGCTTTTGGTCCTTAAGCTTTTAAGACCATATGTTTTAAAAGTCCTTTTTTTAAACTTTATGTCAAGTCAATTATAGTATTTAAATTGAAATGGAGGGAGTAATTTGTCAACATATAGATAATTTAATTAAGACAAGACATCCTAATGAAATGATTTTGTCCGACATACATAAGCAATTCAGAAATAATAGATCCCATAATCTAGAACCCTCATGCTTCAAATTAAATGTATGAGAAGCATAAGCTGGTCCAATTTAAACTTTTTCCTTTAGTTTTCTCTTTAATCTATCAACCATTGGGTGATTTTCCCATGTGATTGCATATGGATAGTTATCTAAATCCCTTTTTCCAACATGACCAAAGAGGGCAGAAAATCTACAAACTTAACACCCCCCCCCCCACACCCACCCAAAACCCCCTCCCCCAAAATTAACCTAACTCACATTGACTCTCAAGTCTCAACTCACCCAAAGCCTATAAATATCCCTCTAAACAACTGAAAATCCTCATCACTTTTCCAAGCCCATATCTAGAAAACAAAAATGTTGAGCAAAATGAGTGCCTTAGCAATTTTCCTAATTCTCTTCATCTTCCTTTTCCACTTATCAGCAGCAGCAAATACTATGTATAATGTCCAAAATTTTGGAGCCAAGTCCAATGGAAAAACTGATTCATCAAAAGCATTTCTGAGTGCATGGGATGCAGCCTGTGCATCTACTAGCCCGGCCACTATTTACGTGCCACGTGGAAGTTACTTGATTCGTAATGCATACTTCTATGGACAAACATGCAAGAGCAAGGCTATTACTATACGTATTGATGGCACTCTCTTAGCTCCCTCTGATTATAATGTAATTGGAAATGCTGGAAATTGGATCAAATTCGAAAAAGTTAACGGAGTTTCCATCTATGGTGGAACCTTTGATGGTCAAGGTCATGGCCTTTGGGCTTGCAAGACCTCTGGCAAGAATTGTCCTCAAGGCACTACGGTATGTTTAGTTGTTTCATTTTATCTTTATTATTACTCAAAGAAGTTCTTTTTACGATTATTGTCTCAAGTAATTCTTTCAAATAGTTTTAGAATTATTAGTTAAAAATTTGTAATATTATTCCAAAATTTTTGAAAGTTCTATGTCGTGTTTATAACATAAATTGAATCGGAGGGGTACTTTATTCCCGTTCAAGCTATTAAGAATGTTCTAAAAGAGAGGAAAAAACCCTAGAATTTGCAATTTACTAGAGACTTTTGATGATTTGTTTCATCAAACAATCATCTTTGTTTCAATTTGACATTTAAATTTTGGTGCAGGCACTGGCCTTTTACAACTCGAACAACATCATAATCAATGGAGCAACTGCACAAAATAGCCAAATGTTTCACATTTTGATAGATGGATGCAAAAAAGTGAAACTACAAGGAGTAAAGGTCTCAGCTCCAGGAAACAGCCCAAACACGGATGGAATTCACGTACAATTATCGACTGGAGTGAGTATTATGAACTCTCATATTGGTACTGGAGATGATTGTATTTCAATTGGCCCTGGAAATTCTAACTTATGGATTGAAGGCATTGCTTGTGGCCCTGGCCATGGAATCAGGTTTGGAACATAATATCAAATGCCTATTTAACTAGTAAGTTTGATGATTATTGATTGGCTTATATTCAAATTAATTGAAATTGGTGCAGCATTGGAAGCTTAGGTTGGAAATTACAAGAGCCTGGAGTCCAAAATGTAACAATTAAGAGTGTTACTTTCACTGGAACAGAGAATGGTGTGAGAGTGAAAACTTGGGCAAGGCCTAGCAATGGATTTGTTAGAAGTGTTCGCTTTCAACATATAGTTATGACTGATGTTCAAAATCCTATCATTATAGACCAAAATTACTGCCCTAATCATGAAAGTTGCCCTCATCAGGTAATAATTACATATTTAAATTTAGTACAATGAAGATAAAATTAATGATAATACTAGATCATGTTCCCTTAATCTAATACTATTATATTATTCGTTTTTTTAGGGATCGGGTGTAAAGATAAGTGATGTAACGTATGAAGACATACATGGAACATCGGCTACAGAAGTTGGAGTGAAATTTGATTGTAGCAAAGTGAATCCATGCAGTGGAATAACACTTGAAAATGTGAATTTAAGTTACAAAGATCATCCAGCTGAAGCTTCATGTGTTAATGCTGGAGGAAGAGCTTCATGCGCAGAATTACTTCTAAGTTGAAGCTCTGCGGAGATAATATCTCTGATTACGATATGCTTGAGAAAACGTTTACAACGTTTCATGCCTCCAATATGGTACTGCAACAACAGTACAGAGAGAAAGGCTTCAAAAAATACTCTGAACTGATTTCTCTCCTACTTGTGGCTGCGCGAAACAATGACCTGCTCATGAGAACCGGGTCTACACCATTGCCTGAAGCAGATAAGGTGTATTCTCATTATGCCAATCATGAAAAGGGCCATGGATCTAATCATGGTCGTGGTCGTAATCGGGGTCATAGCCGTGGACGTAGGCAAGGAAGAAATCTCCATGATGTCCGTCACCCCCCGAGGAGAGATAACCGCCGAAAGCAGAAACGGGATTATGAGGATCCTAAGGCAAATAGTTCAGAAACGATAGGTTATCGTTGCGGTGGAAAAGGGCACTGGTCAAAAGCTTGCCGTATACCAAGACATTTGGTTGACCTTTATCAAGCATCTCGAAAGAGTAAAGGCCCTGAAACAAATTTTGTCTCTGACGATAATTTTGACATCACCCACTTGGATGTGCCAGATTTCTTTCAGCAACCCGAAGGGAAAATAGACCACTTAATCGGTGATGGATCTGTGATGAAGGATGATGGAATTGTTTGATTTTATTTGTATTAATTATTGAATAAACTAATAGTCATTAATATCAGCTCGTATTAGTTAGTTTATGATATAATGTTTGTATTAGTTCTTTAGAATATTTCAATATGCTTAAATTTCAAAGATATTTTTATTTTTCAGTAGAGTTAATCGACTAACCTAACAGTTAGTCGATTATCTAATATTTCGCATTAAAACTGCAAAACAATCGATTATATATTTGTTAACAATCGATTATATTAAGACAGTGTGATCTGAAATTTTTCAAATTAGCAAATAATCGATTATGTATGTTTAACAATCGATTATATTAAGACAGTGTGATCTGAAGTTTTTCAAAATAGCAAATAATCGATTATGTATGTTTAACAATCGATTATATTAAGACAGTGTGATCTGAAGTTTTTCAAAATAGCAAATAATCGATTATGTATGTTTAACAATCGATTATATTAAGACAGTGTGATCTGAAGTTTTTCAAAATTGCAAATAATCGATTATGTATGTTTAACAATCGATTATATTAAGACATAATCGATTATGTGTGCTTAACAATCGATTATATTAAGACAGTGTGATCTGAAGTTTTTCAAAATAGCAAATAATCGATTATGTATGTTTAACAATCGATTATATTAAGACAGTGTGATCTGAATTTTTCAAAATAGCAAATAATCGATTATGTATATTTAAACAATCGATTATATTAAGACATAATCGATTATGTGTGTTTAACAATCGATTACATTGAGACAAACGGATTGAATTTGTTTATTCTCATGTTCGTGTATTTTCTTTTGTATGCCAAACCATGGGAAAACAAATATGGATATCTCACAAAGCAAACTTGGATCAAATATTTGTTTAGTTGATTCATGTACTACACATACGATACTCAAAGAAAAGAAATATTTCTCTCAACTAAGTATGTGTAAGGCAGATGTTACTACAATCTCTGGTAGTAGTAAATTGATTGAAGGCTCCGGAAGAGCAACTATAACTCTGCCTAGAGGAACAATGTTTATCATAGAGAATGCGATGTTCTCCTCCAAGTCTAAGAGAAACTTGTTGAGTTTTAAAGATATACGCCGGAATGGCTATCATATTGAGACAATAGATGAGAATAATCTTGAATATCTCATCATTACAAAGAATGTCTCCGGCCAAAAGAAGGTTATTGAGAAATTCCCATCTTTATCTTGTGGCCTGTATTGGACAAGAATTAGTGCAATTGAGGCACATTCAACAGTAAACCAAAAGGTTACTGATTCCAATACTTTCGTACTTTGGCATGATCGATTGGGACACCTGGGATCGATCATGATGAGACGGATTATAGAAAGCTCATATGTGCATCCGTTAAAGAATTTCAAAATTCTTTCAAATAATGAATATCCTTGCACTTCTTGTTATCAAGGCAAGTTGATTATCAGACCATCACCAACAAAGGTTGGGACTGAGTGACCCACGTTTTTTGAACGTATACAAGGGGACATTTGTGGACCTATTCACCCACCCAGTAGGTCCTTTAGGTATTTTATGGTCTTGATAGACGCATCCTGTAGATGGTCTCATGTGTGCCTGTTGTCATCACGCAACCTTGCGTTTGCGAAATTAATGGCACAAATAATTCGACTACGAGCACAATTTCCTCATAATCCAATCAAGTCTACTAGACTGAATAATGCTGCTGAGTTTTCATCCCAGGCATTTAATGATTATTGCTTATCAATTGGGATAAAAGTGAAACATTCTGTAGCTCATGTTCACACTCAAAACGGTCTTGCAGAATCGTTAATTAAACGCCTGCAGTTGATTGCAAGGCCATTCCTCATGAAAACGAGGC
Source organism: Nicotiana benthamiana (assembly GCA_034376525.1). Taxonomy (NCBI): domain Eukaryota; kingdom Viridiplantae; phylum Streptophyta; class Magnoliopsida; order Solanales; family Solanaceae; genus Nicotiana; species Nicotiana benthamiana. The sequence goes on from CM067341.1 coordinate 21,923,003, forward strand.
TGCCCACTTCGGTATGGGGTCGCGCCATTTTGCATGCAACAATGCTAATTCGTCTCAGACCGACGAATTATCACAAATATTCCCCCTTGCAATTGGTTTTGGGTCATGAACCCAATATATCCCATTTAAGAATCTTTGGATGCGCAGTATATGTGCCTATAGCACCGCCATCCCGCACCAAAATGGGTCCGCAAAGAAGGTTAGGAATATATGTTGGGTTTGAATCGCCCTCCATCATTCGCTCCCTCGAAACATTGACAGGGGACTTGTTTACTGCACGATTTGCAGACTGTCGATTTGATGAGACACTTTTCCCAAAATTAGGGGGAGAAGTTGGTGAAACCAAACGGGAAATTTTGTGAAAAAATGCATCATTATCTCATCTTGATCCACATACCTCTATTTGTGAAAGAGAGGTACAAAAGATTATCCATTTGCAAAGAATAGCAAATCAAATGCCTGACGCATTTACGGACTTGAAAATGATAACGAAATCCCACATCCCCGCGGAAAATGTTCCAATCCGTATTGATGTCCCTGTTGGACAATCATCTAGTGTCATAACCAATTAGTCGAATGCACGCTTGAAGCGTGGCAGGCCATTAGGTTTTAAAGATCGAAATCCTAGAAAGAGGAAAGCAAATGATAAAAATGACACTACGAAAGAATATCTTGAGGAAATTCATGATTTAACAAATTCTGAGATTCATGAAGAATCCATTGAGCCCGAGACTCTGGAAAATGCGGAACTATCCATAAATCCAATCAATATTGAGGCAAATTTTGATCGAGTGGATATAGTGGTGGATAATGTCTTTGCTTATAATGTCGCATCTAGCATTATGCAAGAATGTGAGGATCTCGAACCTCAATCTGTTGAAGAATGTCGAAAAAGACATGATTGGCCAAAATGGCAAGAAGCAATTCAATCAGAATTGAATTCGCTGGCAAAACGTGAAGTTTTTGGCCCTATAGTTGAAACACCTAATGGTGTTAAGCCTGTTGGCTATAAATGGGTCTTTGTACGCAAGAGAAATGAGAAAAACGAGGTACAAAGATATAAGGCACGCCTTGTTGCACAAGGATTTTCTCAAAGGCCTGGTGTCGATTATGAAGAGACATATTCGCCTGTAATGGATGCTATAACCTGTCGTTATCTCATCAGCTTTGCTGTCCTTGAAAAGCTTGACATGCATTTAATGGATGTGGTTACTGCCTATCTTTATGGCTCACTTGATAATGAGATATACATGAAAATTCTCGATGGACTCAAAGTGCCAAACGCTCATAATTCAAAGTCTCGGGAAATGTTTTCAATTAAATTGCAGAGATCTTTGTATGGTCTAAAGCAATCAGGACGAATGTGGTATAATCGTCTTAGTGAGTATTTGTTAAAAGAATGCTATATAAATGACGCCATTTGCCCGTGTGTTTTTATAAAGAAAACAACGTCGGAATTTGTTGTATTTGCCGTATATGTCGATGACATAAACCTTATTGGAACCCCCATAGAACTCCAAAAGGCAATTGATTATCTAAAGAATGAATTCGAGATGAAAGATCTCGGAATGACAAAATTATGTCTTGGTTTGCAAATTGAATATTTGGCAAACGGAATTTTTGTTCATCAATCTACCTATATAGAAAAGGTACTGAAACGATTTTACATGGATGGAGCACATCCTTTAAGTACTCCGATGGTTGTTCGATCACTTGATGTGAATAAAGATCCATTCCGACCGCAAGAAAGGAATGAAGAGCTACTTGGTCCTGAAGTACCATATCTTAGTGCAATTGGCGCACTAATGTACCTTGCAAATACTACAAGGCCTGACATAACCTTTTCAGTTAATGTCTTAGCAAGGTATAGCTCGGCTCCTACAAGGAGACATTGGAAAGGGATCAAACATGTATTGCGGTACCTAAAAGGGACTACCGATATGGGCTTATTTTATGGCAATAATTGCAGTCCTGATCTTGTTGGTTATGCTGATGCTGGATATTTATCCGACCCACACAAGGCTCGATCTCAAACGGGTTATGTGTTTACCTGTGGAGGCACCGCCATATCTTGGCGATCGACTAAGCAATCAATTGTGGCTACTTCATCTAATCATGCCGAGATAATTGCTATTCATGAAGCAAATCGGGAGTGTGTGTGGTTGAGGTCTATAATACATCATATTTAAGACAAATGTGGTTTGAAGTGTAATAAACTACCCACGACTTTGTATGAAGACAATGCAGCATGTATAGCTCAATTGAAGGGAGGATTCATAAAAGGAGATAGAACAAAGCATATTTCACCAAAGTTATTTTTCACACATGATCTTCAAAAGAATGGTGATATCAATGTGCAACAGATTCGTTCAAGCGATAATATGGCTGATTTGTTCACAAAATCTCTACCAACGTCAACCTTCAAGAAGCTAGTTCACAAGATCGGAATGCGAAGACTTAAGGATATGAATTGATGTTCTTATCCGGGGGAGTTAATGCGCGTTGCACTCTTTTTCCCTTACAAGGTTTTGTCCCACTGGGTTTTCCTTGCAAGGTTTTTAACGAGGCAACCAATAGGCGCATATTCAAACATGTGTAATCTTTTTCCTTTTCTTTAAATTTTTTCCATTGGGTTTTGTTTTAGTTAAGGTTTTAACGAGGCACATTATTGAATAGACATTCAAGGGGGAGTGTTATAAATAGAATCCTATTTAAGGTGAATGTCTATATTTAGAGAGATTCTAGTGTTACTTTGAGGCTAAGTCTTTTCCATGCCTATAAATAGAGGGGTCTTACCCCATTGTAAATCATCCCTAAGTATCATTAAGAATACTCCTCTCTCTACTTTTCTCTCTATTGTTTTTGTTCTTATATTATTTCATAACAAAAATTAATATTTTTGAACTTTTTAAAATTTTAAAATTTCAAAATTCATCTTCTAACTAAAATAAAAATTTAATGACAAAACACTAATTTCTAAAAAAAAATTGAAAAGAAACTCAACTTTTTTAATGGTCAGACGGGCCGTAACTTTTGCTATGCTAACTCAATTTTTTTATATTTAAAAAAGGTAGAATAGTATAAATGGCACTTATATTAGTGCTATTTTGTGATTTCGGTCCCTAAATTTAATGAAGTTTTATCGAGACACCTTTACTCGTTCAAAAGCAATATTTTAAACCCTTCTGACCATTGACCAAACTTATGTGCATTTACTTTAATGAGTTGGATAAAAAGCGTGACTACACACTTTAAGAAGCGAGTAAAAATTTATGAATCTAATTAAAAATACCAAGAAATAAAAAGAAAAGAAAAATAAAGGGGGGTTAACGCCCAAAGGTATTCAAGTGTCTTCCAATCTCCAATTTTCCTTTCCTTCTACCCCTTTCTCCTCTCATCTTTTCCTTTTTTTTTTTGACGTCGTGCTCAAAGGTGGTATAGGGGATTGTATTTTTTTTGTTTTTTTACTTGTTATTATGATTTTGGCAGCGGCTGTGCTTGAAATTTTAGAAAGACTTAGTTTTGGGGTATTGTTTGTTAGAAACACGTTCTCAATGCAATTTACTAAACGTGTACTCTTTTGTAGGTTTTGATGAATGACAAACGAAGCAAAAATTGATATATGACGGAATTCAAGTACAAGCGCACAATGGTTGCGAATAAGATTGAAGTTCAAGATATAGCTCTTAATTGTTATTGAGTTGTTCTAAAACTGTAATCTCGATCCTATAACTTGACTCATAGTATGGCCTCTCTCATAAAACAATTTTCCAAAATCATGCATATTTAATTCTGTGTCAAAAAGATTTTAAATCATGCATATTGACATTAGACAAAATGTTTTCTAAACATGCCTCAAAAATCTGGGCTAAAATAATCGATTATGAACTTATGATAATCGATTGTTTCTGAGCCAAGACTGCATGACAATCGATTATGAATTAATGGTAATCGATTGTGAGTAAGACAGTGAACATCAGGTTTTTCCAAATCTGCATGATAATCGATTGTGATCAAATGCCAATCGATTGTTGTTGAGGTAAAGTTTTTCAATACTCAAAATAATCGATTATGAACTAATGGTGATCGATTATGTTGAGACAGTGTCTTCCAGTGATTTTAAATCTAATTAAGTAATCGATTATGCCTTTAGATAATCGATTATCACTGAGACAGTAAGTTTTATGATTTTCAGAAAATAACAAGTAATCGATTATGCCTTTAGATAATCGACTATCACTGAGACAGTAAGTCTCATGATTTTCAGAAAATAACAAGTAATCGATTGTTGCAAAGGACAATCGATTGTTGAAGCTGACCGTTGTCAAATGATTTTCAAATACCATAAGGTAATCGATTATAGATTTCATATAATCGATGTTTTGCTTAAAATCTGGAAATGATTTTTAGAACGTTGCTGAAGTAATCGATTATAGATTTCATATAATCGATGTTTTGCTTAAAATTTGGAAATGATTTTTAGAACGTTGCTGAAGTAATCGATTATAGATTTTATATAATCGATGTTTTGCTTAAAATCCGGAAATGATTTTTAGAACGTTGCCAAAGTAATCGATTATGGATTTGGTGTAATCGATTATCTGTTTTTGAATATTGCCAGTAATCGATTATAGATTATGTATAATCGATTGTGAAGCGTTAAATCTGGGATTGATTTTTAAACTGACTGGCAGATAATCGATTATGTGGTCTTAATAATCGATTATCACTGAGGAATTTCAGCAATTCTTAATTGGCAATTAGGCAACGGTAATGCCAAGTTTTTCAACTATAAATACAGCTTCACTTCAGTGTTTTAACAACAACAACATACACAAACTGATCATTATATTGCTAGAAGCTTTCATTCAATTATTCTTCATTTTCTACTCATTTCATAAAGCTTTTGAGAGCCATACTATTGCTTAAAGTTGTTGTGATCTTGAACATATTCTTTTACTCATATCTACTCAATAAGGAGTACTCTAGTTAAGTGAGTGTCCAAGTATTTGATATACTTGTAAGAGAATTGCGATTCTCTTGTTTCAAGGAACTTGCGTTTCCTTGGGTGAAGTCTTTGAGATTGCGATCTCTGAGAAACTGTTTGAGGCTTGTGTCCTCAAGTGTGTAACGGTTTGTTGAGCACCCGTAAACTTAACAAAATAGTGAAAAATCTCGAGAGAGTCTCTCGGGGACTGGACTAACCACGTTGGTGGCCAACCAGTATACATCCTTGTGTAAGTTTATCTTTTTGCATTTATTTTACTTCCTGCAAAGTTTAAATTCCGCAAGAAAACGCTAAATTTTATTAATACGCTATTCACCCCCCCTCTAGCGTAAAGCGTAGTTTCTAACAATTGGTATCAGAGCCCAACTCTCTGAAAACTTAACCGTTTGAGAGAACCATCCATGGCTTCTACTCTTGACTCTTTTGCAGGAATTGAAGAAGGACAATGCTCTACACGACCTCCTCTATTCAACGGCACAAACTACTCATACTGGAAGGAGAGGATGCAAATCTTTGTGCAATCAAATAACTTTCATTTGTGGAAAGTATTCACCAATGGAAACCAAATTCCAACCAAGAAGGTGGAAGACGAATGGGTTCCAAAGACCGAAGAGGAATATACCGCGGAGGATATTCGTAAGGTTCAAAATAATGCCAAAGCTATAAATTTATTATATTGTGCTGTTAATGCTAACGACTACAGGAAGATATCATGTTGCAAAACAGCAAAAGAAATGTGGGATAAGCTTGAAGTGACATACGAAGGAACCGACCAGGTACGAGAAGCTAAAATTGATTTCTTAACTCACTCTTATGAACTATTCCACATGAAGGAAGGAGAGAAAGTAGACGAAATGTTTGAGCGATTCATAATGATCGTAAATGATCTACACGCCCTCAAAAAGACGTTTACGGATAGAGAACTTGTCCGGAAGATCCTCAGAAGTCTCACTCCGGCATGGCGATCAAAGGCCGATGCAATCCAAGAATCCATTGGCATCACAGATGTCACAATTGACGCATTAAGAGGTAATCTCAAAACCTATGAATCAACTATACTTAACCCGTTTGTTGATGATCAAATAAGGCAAAGGATTGCTCTAAAGGCTAGCCAATCACAAATTGATGAGGAAGGTGACAACGAGTTTGGACTCGTTATCAAAAGGTTTCAAAAATTCATGCGCAAGGAGTATGAACGCAAGAACAAAAAGCAAGGCGATCAACTAAAATGCTATGAATGCGGAGAAACCGGGCACATAAAATCAAATTGCCCTAACATCAAAAAGGAGAAGAAACCCTTCAAAAAGCAACGTGCATACATCTCTTGGGGAGGAGATTCCGGAGATGAAGCAAGCGAAGAAGAAGACGATGAAGCAGCAAATTTATGTCTCATGGCTCAAGAAGATGGCAAAGACGAGGTAAGTCAAATCTCCTCTCAAAATTTCTTTACTCTTGATGAAATGAGAAATGCTTTTGATGAACTATATGCTGAATTTATCAAAGCTTCAAAAACTGTCAAAAGTGTTAAAGAAAGCGCCTCTCTAAAAGAAAAAGATTTTCAAACACAGCTTTCATTAAAAGAAAAAGAATTAGAAAAACTGGTTTTCGAAAATGAGAAGCTTAAAGAGGAAAACAAGTTTTATGGAAAAAGAAGTGCTGATAAACCTGAAGGTTCTACTAGAAACTGTTCTTCTTGTGTGCTTCTTAAGAATGAAGTAGCTAGACTTAAAGGCACATTAGATAAGTTTAATTCTTCGCATAAAAACTTGAATGATGTGCTTGTTAATCTAAAATCAACTAAACATGGAATAGGATTCAAGAATGAAGAAAAGGTTGGTGCTAAACCACAACAACCTAGAGCTCAACCTAGGACTAATAACCAAAATGCTTATCCTAGAAGTAGAAATCCTAGAAATAACTTGCATGTTAGACCAAATAGTGAAAATGCTAGAAGACCTAGAAATGATGCATATTTTAGGCCAAACCTTGAAAAATTTAGAAGACCAAGAAATGACCCTCCACCTAGAAATAGATATTCTAGAAATGATGCATATTTTAGACAAACTTGTGAACCTCCTAGAGCTCATAATAGGAGAAACATTGGTGTTCAAAGTAGAGTAAGCAACCTTCATTCATCTAGTTACTATGTACCTAGAAAAATGCATAATCCCAACGTGACTTGTCATTATTGTAGACGTATTGGTCATATTGCTCCCGCTTGCTTTACTCGTCACAGACATATAAATAAATTGCATCATTATAACATGCCTAACCCTCAAGGACCCAAGATGGCATGGGTACCTAAAGAACATTAATTTGTTTTGTAGGTGTGCTTGAAGGGATCAAGTGTACTATGGTACCTTGATAGTGGATGCTCCAAACACATGACGGGAGATGAATCCAAATTCCTTCAACTAGAGCACAAAGAAGGAGGAAGTGTCATATTTGGTGATAACAATAAAGGAAAAATCATCGGCATTGGTTCGGTCGGTAAGGACGAAAACTCCTCCATTAAACATATACTACTTGTGAAAGGTTCGAAGCATAATCTCTTGAGCATAAGCCAATTATGTGACAAGGGAAATCTTGCTCTATTTGATTCGGATGAATGTCTTGTATTTAGACGTAGTGATTTCAAGATCATACTTCGTGGTTTTAGAATTGATAATATCTCTATGGTTGATCTTGCAAACTCCTCACCCGAATATGTTGATTGTTTATTAAGCAAAGAGGATAGCTATTGGCTATGGCATCGTAGAGTAGCACACATGAACATGCATCTTTTGAACAAGCTTCTTTCTCAAAACTTAGTAGTTGGTCTTCCCTGTTTAAAGTTTGAAAATGATTCTATTTGCGATTCTTGTCAAAAAGGGAAGCAAACCAAAGCATCTTTTAAATCCAAGAATATTGTTTCAACGTCTAGACCTTTGCAATTACTTCACATGGATTTATTTGGTCCCTCGCGTATTGAAAGCCTTGGTAAAAATAAATATGTTTTTGTAATTGTTGATGACTTTTCTAGATTTACTTGGACTCTATTTCTTGCAAATAAAAGTGATGCTTTTCAAAATTTCAAGTATTTCCTTAAGCGTGTTCAAAACGAAAAGGAATCAACCGTCACTTCGATTAGAAGTGATCATGGGGGAGAGTTTGATCACAATCTCTTTGCGGATTTTTGTGACGAACTCGGAATCGAACACACCTTTTTCGCTCCACGGACACCACAACAAAATGGGGTGGTGGAAAGGAAAAATAGGTGTCTCGAAGAGATGGCAAGAACCATGCTCGACGAAGCTAAGATTCCTAAATACTTTTGGGCGGACGCCGTGAGTACCGCTTGCTATGTTTTAAATAGAGTAGCAATTCGGCCGACACTCATGAAAACCCCATATGAACTTTATAAGGGTAGAAAACCCAACATTTCTCATTTACGCGTTTTTGGTTGTAAATGTTTTGTTCATAATAATGGCAAGGACCAATTGGGTAAGTTTGATGCTAAATCGGATGAAGGTATTTTCATTGGTTATTCCTCACGTAGCAAAGCATATAGGGTCTTTAACAAAAGAACCCAAATTGTGGAGGAATCCCCTCATGTTGTGTTTTCCGAAAATAATACTCGCTTGGCGAGAAAGGAATCCGGTTTTGATCTTGCAGGTATCTTGGATAGCTTGAAAGATAAAATCCAAGAAGAACCTTCAAAGGAAAACAAAAATGAAATTGGGGAACAACCAACGGAAGAAGCGCCACAATTAGAAAAAGGAATAAACACGCCTAACGAGTGGAGAACGATCAAGGATCATCCTCTAGAACAGGTAATTGGCGATGTTGGAGAAAAGGTAAGTACCCGAAACTCTCTTAAGAACACTCTAGGACACAATTCTTAAGAGTTCACGGCATTACGTGTTAACACTAGTGTAAGTTATTAATTTCGCTATAAATTACTAACTTGAGCGTCGGAGACGTTTAAATCTATTTTGCAGGTACCACCCCAAAGGTAGGGGGAATTATGAAGTTTTAGCACAAAATAATCGACTATTTCAAGTCACTAATCGATTATTTTCTGTGCAGTACATCGATTATCAGTATCAATAATCGATTGTTTATGACTGATTATTAATATTATGCATCTATGTTAAGTTTTTCACTTCCTAAATTGCATAATCGATTTCCACCTCAGTCATTCAGCAATGCTTTCTACAACAATCGATTATTTTTTCATACAATCGATTATTTGACAAATTCTGATACTCTCCCAGTTCACTGTATCAAACTAGTTCACTAAATAATCGATTACCCAGAACTGACAATCGATTACTTCATATTAATTTTTGTCACCGTTTGGCTCCTCAATCGATTCCTGTCAGGTCTTAAATGCTCCATAATCGATTACCAAAACTTAATAATCGATTATTCCATTCAAATTTTTTACTGTTTGACTCAAGAATCGATTTGTCAGATTCAAAATCTCAAATATAATCAATTATTTCAGTTCAATAATCGATTATCTAACGGTCAGTAATTTTAATTCTTACCGTTTTCTGACTGCCCCTACACCAAAATCTCAGCAAATGTCTCCATTCAATGCTTGATAATCCTTTCCTCTATAAATAGGAATCATAAGAGCTCACATTCACCCACTCAAGCACTATCTCTAGTATTCAAAAGCTAAATCTCTTCTATTTTCTTTGCCAAATTCCAGCAGATTTCTTTTAACATGTCTGGACGATCTTCAAAACGCTCCCGATCCAAACATGGCGCATCAGCCTCAACCGGCCCTCCTCCTTTAAATTTTCCATACCAAGACGGTTCCGTCTTGTTCTTTGAAAATGAAAATGAACTCACACGGTTCCTCTCAAAATTTGAGAAACGCACCATTCTTCCTCCTCGGTTCTCAAATAGTAAACTCCTTGAACCTTTTACCCCTGCCGCAAATATGTTAAAGGAGTGTCAACTATATGACTTCTTGCTTCTCACTCATCCTCACATAAACACAACTCTCGTTCAAGCTTTTTACTCAAACCTCCGTAAAGATGAAGATGGCGAACTTGTCACCTCCATTAATGGGGTTCAAATTCTTCTCTCTGAAGAGAATCTCCACACCATTGCCCGCCTTCCAAATGAAGGTGAAGACCTTTACCGGTATATTGATAAGGCCGGGGCTCTCTTTGATGAAACCACCCTTCTCCACCAAGCCGGTATAACTTCCTATGATCCATCTATCTCTACCCGTCGTCCTACCATAACGGGAATGGATCCAAACTACCAGTTGATTCTTTATTTCATCACCCGAGTCCTCAAGCCTAGACGGTACAATCACACCACCATCTCCCAGGAGGATACCAAACTTCTGCATGCCTTTGTCACCGGAGCCAAAATAAATTGGTGTCGGCTCATCAAAATTCATATGCTCGATGCCATCGGTGATGACATGCCTCTTCCTTATGCCCTCCTCATTATGAACTTCCTTGAAGCATCCGGATTTGTCACGGAAAATGGTCCTCTCAAAAGGAGTACCAAAATTTGGGAAATCTCGGAGTCTTCTTTCCATCATGATGGTGACCATGCTCCAGCTCCGTCTTCAAGTCGTCCACCCCGTCGTGCTCAAGAGCCTACTCTCCAAACCATATCCGACCAGCTTGCTCAACTCACTCATGAGATCCATGGATACTTTGACCATGTCAATTATCCATATGCAGCTCTCGTTCCTTTTGAAGCAGCGCCGGATAACGAGGCGGACAACGACGGAAATAAATAAATTTTTCTGTGTTTTGTGTGTTTTTGTTGTTCCCATTGATGTACCCTTTCTTTCAATAAATAAACCGTGTTTATTTCATCTTTTTGCATCTTTCCTTATTTTTTTGCTAATGGCAAAAGGGGGAAGAAAACGGGATATCGGGTATGCACCACCTCTCTTAATTCATTGATTGCTTATAAGCTAAAATTGAGGGGGAGAACTCTTAAATTGAGGGGGAACAAGAACGGAATTGCATAATTGTTACTTGTCTTGAATTGTCAATATCTTTTGCCTCAAATGCATATCCCGCTTAATGTTTGCCATTATCAAAAAGGGGGAAATTGTTAGAAACACGTTCTCAATGCAATTTACTAAACGTGTACTCTTTTGTAGGTTTTGATGAATGACAAACGAAGCAAAAATTGATATATGACGGAATTCAAGTACAAGCGCACAATGGTTGCGAATAAGATTGAAGTTCAAGATATAGCTCTTAATTGTTATTGAGTTGTTCTAAAACTGTAATCTCGATCCTATAACTTGACTCATAGTATGGCCTCTCTCATAAAACAATTTTCCAAAATCATGCATATTTAATTCTGTGTCAAAAAGATTTTAAATCATGCATATTGACATTAGACAAAATGTTTTCTAAACATGCCTCAAAAATCTGGGTTAAAATAATCGATTATGAACTTATGATAATCGATTGTTTCTGAGCCAAGACTGCATGACAATCGATTATGAATTAATGGTAATCGATTGTGAGTAAGACAGTGAACATCAGGTTTTTCCAAATCTGCATGATAATCGATTGTGATCAAATGCCAATCGATTGTTGTTGAGGTAAAGTTTTTCAATACTCAAAATAATCGATTATGAACTAATGGTGATCGATTATGTTGAGACAGTGTCTTCCAGTGATTTTAAATCTAATTAAGTAATCGATTATGCCTTTAGATAATCGATTATCACTGAGACAGTAAGTTTTATGATTTTCAGAAAATAACAAGTAATCGATTATGCCTTTAGATAATCGACTATCACTGAGACAGTAAGTCTCATGATTTTCAGAAAATAACAAGTAATCGATTGTTGCAAAGGACAATCGATTGTTGAAGCTGACCGTTGTCAAATGATTTTCAAATACCATAAGGTAATCGATTATAGATTTCATATAATCGATGTTTTGCTTAAAATCTGGAAATGATTTTTAGAACGTTGCTGAAGTAATCGATTATAGATTTCATATAATCGATGTTTTGCTTAAAATCTGGAAATGATTTTTAGAACGTTGCTGAAGTAATCGATTATAGATTTTATATAATCGATGTTTTGCTTAAAATCCGGAAATGATTTTTAGAACGTTGCCAAAGTAATCGATTATGGATTTGGTGTAATCGATTATCTGTTTTTGAATATTGCCAGTAATCGATTATAGATTATGTATAATCGATTGTGAAGCGTTAAATCTGGGATTGATTTTTAAACTGACTGGCAGATAATCGATTATGTGGTCTTAATAATCGATTATCACTGAGGAATTTCAGCAATTCTTAATTGGCAATTAGGCAACGGTAATGCCAAGTTTTTCAACTATAAATACAGCTTCACTTCAGTGTTTTAACAACAACAACATACACAAACTGATCATTATATTGCTAGAAGCTTTCATTCAATTATTCTTCATTTTCTACTCATTTCATAAAGCTTTTGAGAGCCATACTATTGCTTAAAGTTGTTGTGATCTTGAACATATTCTTTTACTCATATCTACTCAATAAGGAGTACTCTAGTTAAGTGAGTGTCCAAGTATTTGATATACTTGTAAGAGAATTGCGATTCTCTTGTTTCAAGGAACTTGCGTTTCCTTGGGTGAAGTCTTTGAGATTGCGATCTCCGAGCAACTGTTTGAGGCTTGTGTCCTCAAGTGTGTAACGGTTTGTTGAGCACCCGTAAGCTTAACAAAATAGTGAAAAATCTCGAGAGAGTCTCTCGGGGACTGGACTAACCACGTTGGTGGCCAACCAGTATACATCCTTGTGTAAGTTTATCTTTCTACATTTATTTTACTTCCTGCAAAGTTTAAATTCCGCAAGAAAACGCTAAATTTTATTAATACGCTATTCACCCCCCTCTAGCGTAAAGCGTAGTTTCTAACATTGTTAAAGCTAGTGATGTTTGTGGGGTTCATATGGATTGTTGTTTTTGTTGGGGGTGTTGGTGTGATGGGTATTGAAGCTCAAATAAACTATTCTTGGCCCTGGTTCTTTTAATTCACTAGACTTCCAAAACTTGTAATTTGGGTTTGATTCCTTAATCCTCTCAAATTGCAACTTTGCACCTACTTTCTTGAATCAAGGAAACTCAATCCTTGCTAATATGGGTGTACATAGACCGGGTTGGTTCGAATTTTACAATTACCAAACCAAACCAATTGTGTCGTGTTATTAAATCTAAAGACCAAACCAAACCAATAAATTCGGGTTTTTCAATATCGATTTTTCTCGGGTTTTCGGGTTATTCGGGGTTTTTCGGATTTTTCCCGGTAGAATCTTCGTAAATAATATATATAACGTATGCTCAAAATATTTCTTTAATCCTAGTAAGATACAACTATATAAAGTATTTTTCAAGAAAATAATACAAAATTTGAAATATGTCATGACTCATGACATTATCCTAAAATATTCAACAATAAAAAATAATAAAATTATATACTAAAAATATTGCTAATTAAAAAGTCATAATAAAAAGAAACATAATCTAAAAGCTCTAATTCATGCTAAAATAGATAGACTAATAAGGGAGTATTAATTATATGCCTAAAAGCTAAAGAAAAATAAAAATAGGTTATGTATTTTTGTCTAAATTATTGCAAAATAAAAAATAGACATTTAATACATTCCCGTTTGTATATTGAATTGAATGTCTTTTGTTAGCATTAGTATTGATTGCTAGCATTAGTTAATTTACTAATAATGGCTATAAAACTTATTAGAGCATTCAAAAGTTCTAAATCAAACCTTGAAATAATACCTTAAAAAGATAAAATTATGAAATTTTTTAAGAAATATTTATAAATTATATTACAATAAGTATATTTATATATTAAATATATCTAAAATTGCTATATATGTAATGTCGGGTTGGTTTGGTTTCGGTTTGACTTTCTTTAGTTAAAACCAAACCAAACCAATTATGGTCGGATTTTTTTCCAACATCAAACCAAGTCAAACCAAACCATAATCGGGTTTTTTTTCTCGGTTTGACTCGGATTATCGGGTTGGTGCGGTTTGTCAGTTTTATTTGTACACCCCTACTTGCTAATGGTTGAGTTTAGAGAGAGAAAGACGTGAATGTATTTGTGAGAGAAAACTTTAGGATTTAACTTTTTCTTTTCCAAAAATAATTTTATGAATAAAAATAATAACATGAAATATTTTTATCTGATGTGAATAATATAATGAGAAGATTTAGGAACATATACGGTCTAAAAGATTTAAAATATTACTTTTGAATAAGTAAAAATGACCAGATAAAACTTCATTATATTTGGAAAGCAAGATAATAAAGTGACACAAATATAAGTATTCTTTAAAAAAAAAGTAAAAGCCAACAAAAGCGAGAAAAAGTCAAAAGGTTCCACATATGAAAGAACCACCACTAGCAAATAGCCACCTTGCAAAAGACAGAAATAGTTAAAGCAACTAATGACCCAACCATAGAAACCAATAATTCAATAAGATATTGAAATCTTCCTCAACTTCTATTCACATTTTTCACGCTAGTTTCTTCTTCATAATCATTTCAAAACTCCAGTCCAGCACTAAGAAATTACAGGTGTTCAAATTACAAAGGAAATGGAGGAAGTTAGTAACAAGCAGATCATATTAAAGGATTATGTAAATGGTGTTCCTAAGGAATCAGATATGGAATTGAGAATCAGCACCATTAAATTGAAGGTTCCAGAAGATTCCAAAGCTGTGTTGGTGAAAAATCTGTACTTGTCCTGTGATCCTTACATGAGACCTCGTATGAAGAAAACAGAGGGCAGTTATACTGATTCTTTTACTCCTGGCTCTGTAAGTCAGAATTCCTCCTTTTTTATGTTTACCTTTTAGTTTTTATTATATCCAATTTATGTTATTTATGTTTCGGCAAACTGAATTTGTTCTAATATTTTTGATGTTTTAGAAAGATAAGAATTATTTTCTTATACTTTTTTCCAAATTCCACCCCTATTGCTATTACTCATCTGTCAATTAAGTGAGACATTTAAGAAAATCAATAAAGGGCATTTTAGACAAGTATTCTTAATTAGGACATAAGAGATCATTGGCCTAATTGGTATAGTAATCTACGGCCGTAGAAACAGCCTTTTGCAAAAATACAGGGTATAATAGATACTTGTGATCCGGTCCTTCTCCGGAACCTGAGTATAGCGGGAGCTTAGTATATGAGGCTGCCTTTACTCTTAATTAAGACTATTAAATGTCTTTCTCTAAGGGTATGCAAAGACTTTAAAAGAAAAACAAATTATAATTTATACGGACAAGAGGTAGTAAAACATGCTACATGGTGCCACAACAGCTGATTTATAACTTTCTCACATCATTTTTTTGTGTAGCCTATAGTAGGATTTGGAGTGGCTAAAGTTGTGGATTCAGCTCATCCAAAATTCAAGAAAGATGACTTAGTTTGGGGAATTACTGGATGGGAAGAATACAGCATTATTAAAGCTCCTGACAGTCTATTCAAAATTCCTAACACAGATGTGCCTCTTTCCTACTATACAGGAATCCTTGGTAACTTATTCTGTCAAGAATATCATAAGCACCATGCAGTATTATAAAAGGCGTGCTTAAGCCCTGAAATGAGGCTCAAAACATGTTGTGCGCTTCGCCTAGCCTAGCAAGCACTTTAGTGTTGTCATCAAGGCATTAAGACACTTTTCCTTGCCAACGAGCGTAATCCTGAAGAGGCTACACTAAATAATTGATATTTCACTTTATCACAATTTTACTTCAATTTTTTTATCGATATATTTGGTATTCATGCTTATAGATATTAGTATTTGGCTAAACATGCGTATTCATAGTTTTTCTATATTTGCACCTTTCTTCATGAAGGCCCACACTTTATTTTGCTCTTTGCGCTTAAAGCCTCGATAGACCTTACAGCTTTCTTGCATTTTTCGCCTTTGATAACTCTGGCACCATGTGATGATTTATTCAATTTCTTGAAGTATTTATATGCTGAGCCTTCCCAGATGGAGAATTGAAATTAGCTATTGGAACTTCGGGTTAATAGAATTCTGAGCAAGTTAGTACTTACCGTTAGAACTGTGTGACCGTCTTATCTAAAAGCAGGTAATCACACACTTTAAAATGATGTTAAGAGTCATAGTTATCTTCATTCTTGGTTTATATATTATTTGACGCTCATGTTGTATTGTCCACCACACACTAGATGTCCCGGACTTGCGGGGGAAGGGTGTTAGATGATCACGAACTTTAATGCTTATATTTCCAAAAAGATGCTCCAATCTTTGTTGGAAAATGATGTTAAGAGTCATAGTTATCTTCATTCTTGGTTTATATATTATTTGACGCTCATGTTGTATTGTCCACCACACACTAGATGTCCCGGATTTGCGGGGGAAGGGTGTTAGATGATCACGAGCTTTAATACTTATATTTCCAAAAAGATGCTCCAATCTTTGTTGGAATAGAACCTTTTACCTTTCAAAATGTCTTACACAAAATACAGTCCAATGTTTGTCTTTCTAAGGATTGTTTTTGCTTGTCGTAGTCCATATTCATATTCAAGTTGGAAAAATTCTTCCTTTTCTTCTTATTGTGGAAACAGTGTAAAGGCCAAGGTCTATATTTATCCAGATTTGCACTTATGAATTGGGAATAGTTTCCTGCAGAAAATTTTAAATTTAAGTCAACAAATAAGCTGATAATTTTTGTTCTTTTTGGTTTAATCTGCAACCCCCACTTCCAACCGAGAGGTTGTGAGTTCGAGTCGCCCCAAGAGCAAGGTGGGAAGTTCTTGGAGAGAAGGATGCCGGGGGTCTATTTGAAAACAGCCTCTCTACCCAAGGGTAGGGGTAAGGTCTGCGTACATACTACCCTCCCCAGACTCCACTAAGTGGGATTATACTGGGTTGTTGTTGTTGTTGGTTTAATCTGCATCTAGAAAGAAAAAGTATCACATGTCAGACAGGGACTTATAAAATGTTTATATAGTGTGAAAACATTAAAAAGATAAGCAATGTAATTGTATTGTTAGGGATGCCTGGAATAACAGCTTATGGAGGTTTTTATGAGCTTTGCTCCCCAAAGAAAGGAGAAACTGTGTATGTATCCGCTGCATCTGGAGCAGTAGGTCAGCTCGTCGGGCAATTCGCTAAGCTATTGGGCTGCTACGTTGTTGGAAGTGCCGGAACCAAAGAAAAGGTAAGCTCTTATTCACTCAACATTCTTCACCACAATGGTTGATCTGCTCAATTTGATTGATTTCAAAGTTTGTACGGATCTTGAATTCTTGATACTACTGTTAACTGATGTCAACCCCCTATATATCTTTGTCGCCTCATGCCTCTTAACAGGAGATTAGAAGGAGGAAAGCTCTTCTTCTCTTGCTAGTCATCTTCACTTTACTAAGAAGTTTGTTGCTTATGAAATGCATGAATTGTCTGCTTTCAAGAATCCCTTTCCAAAGGACAGGTTTTTGAATTAGCAACTTGAGAAAAGAGTACAAATTTTTTAAAGTTTAATTTGTGTTCGGATATGCTTTTTTCTGAAAAAAGTGAAGTTTTGTGAGTGGAAGAAAAAAATTCAACCAAAAACTGCCATATACCAGATTTTGAGAATTTGAAAAAAAAAGCTAATTTTTTTCCAAAAACTTATTATATTCCGTGAACACACAATGTTTTAAAAATTTTGAAAATAAGTTGTCAAAATCTATGGCCAAATGGGAGCTGGATGAATAGTGTCAGCTAACTATTAGACGGATAAAGTACCAGTGCTTGCTTGGACAGCAACAAACTGGAGTTGGTTCTTAAAGATTCCTTTCTAGCATTCTGTGACTAGCGAAAAAAGGGAGACACTTCCTATGCTATCTGGACTGTCTAGCCAAAAGTAACTGAGAGTACAAGAATGGAGAGATATTTATCCATTTTTAGCTGGTTTGATAGTTCACAACAATGAGCCGAAAGTCTATCGGAAACAACCTTTCTGTCTTTATAAGGTAGGGGCAAGGTCTGCGTACACACTATTCTTCCCATACCCCATTTATGAGATTACACTGGGTTTGTTGTTGTTATTATTGATATTTCACAACAATATTGATATTGCTTAAAGTCTATTAACACTACTGTTAAGTAATATTGCGAGAAGATGGTCATATAAGTCAAGGCATGGAGTAGTACTTCCGATTTGATCTCAGTGTTTTCCTTGTTATTTCATGTTTTTAAGGTTGACCTGTTGAAGAACAAATTTGGCTTTGATGAAGCATTTAACTATAAAGAGGAACAGGATTTGTCTGCAGCTTTGAAGAGGTAATTCTCATGTTCCTTTATTCTTCTAAATTAGACTCATTTTAGCCTGGAAAATGGAGTAACAACAACAACACGCAGACCTTACCCTGGGATAAAAAGACTGTTTTTAATAGATTGTTGGCATCCTTCCCCCACCTTGCTCTTGGGAAGACTCGAACTCACAACCTCTTGATTGGAAGTGGATGTTGCTTACCATCAGAGCAACCCCTCTTGTCAAATGAAGTAACTAGCAGCAAAAACCTATGTATCCCTATAATTGTAGTATCAACACAAATGACATATTTTCTTGAATGAGAAGCTACAACATGCAAGGCGGAGCTAGAAGCCAAAGTACGAGTTCGGTCGAACCAGTAACATTTGTCCAAATTATATATTGTATTTAAAAATTCATTAAATGTGTACAAAAAAAAAGATTCAGAACCCAGTTACTATCACCTTATGTCGCTATCCTAGAATAGTTCGTCTCTTAGTCAACATGTTCCTTTCTCCGTGACATTTTTCATGGAATTCTATGGTAAGAGAGACTCCAGACTTAGAACACACATTTCTCACCAAAATTTTGGTTAAAAAATTAGGTATTTCCCCGATGGAATTGATATTTACTTTGAAAACGTTGGAGGAAAGATGCTTGACGCAGTTCTTCTGAACATGAGAGTCCATGGACGGATCGCTGTATGTGGGTTCATCTCGCAATACAACCTGGGGCAGCCTGAAGGAGTGCACAACTTGTTCTGTCTCATCTCAAAACGAGTTCGTATGCAAGGATTTTTGGCGGCTGATTACTTTCCCCTTTACCAAAAATTTGTAGAAATGGTTACTCCACACATAAAAGAAGGGAAGGTAACATATGTGGAAGACATAGCTGAAGGCATTGAAAGTGCACCTGGTGCTCTAGTTGGCCTCTTCTCGGGTCGTAATGTTGGCAAGCAATTGGTACGTGTTTCTCGTGAATAAAATTGTACAGTGGGGGTTGAAGGCTAGCTCACATGGCGAGTTCCTCGCCTTCCACAATTGAGGTGGAGAGTTCAAACCATGTCCGTTGTGGAACTGGGGGTCACAATAATGTTCTCAACTATGCAACTTTGTACAGATTAAAAGTTGTTTGAGTTTATGGATAGTAAACATTGTGTTGACAATTATTTTTGTGCCTGCATAAATGTAGAATTACTTGTAATTTGAGATTTTTGTGTGGTTCTAAGTTATGTAGCTCCAACATGTTAATACCTTAGGCAGATTTGCTATAAAGTTTATTATACTCATCTTAGTATTGCAGTTTTTCGAGCTAGATTGAAGGAAGATATTTTCAATAGCAAATAGTTGTGAAGGTTTGGGGAAAATAGAAGGTTATGAAGGTTTGAAAATATCAGGTGGAGAATAATCTTAAAAACTAAAATTTAGAAGAGAAATGAGAGAATCTGAGTTGATAGAGCGGATTATTACTCTTTAGAGGAATGAGGAATGACTGGATCATTCTGGAATTATCCATGGGGTATTATTACTTTTAATTTGTGCCAGAAATTATTTATAATTAGTAGTAAAAAAATTGTATAGAACTTGTATAATTATTATATATAATATACATAATGTGTGTGTATGTGTGTATATATACACAAATTTAATATATTTTTTTAACTATTATTTTTATAGCAACTTTATAGTCATTTTCCATTATCCATACTGACCTGATCCAAAGCCCATTAAAGAAATTATTTTTGGGAATTTTTTATTCTTATATACTATTTAAACTTTATTATCCTTATTGTTTATGTTTAGCTAATTATCTGATATAAATAAATTTTGCTTACAAAATATATACAATCTGTACAAGAACAAGAACAATATTGCAGAGAAAGTAGGGAGAGGAGAATTCTTATTGATATTTTGGGATGGATTTACAATGGGGTAAGACCCCTCTATTTATAGGAAGAGAAATGACTTAGTCTCAAAGTAAAACTCCTCTATAAGATAGACATTCAATCTAATTAGAATTCTATTCTTAACACTCCCCCTTGAATTTCTACTCAATAGATAATGTGCCTCGTTAAAACCTTAACTAAAATAAAACCCAATGGGAAAAATTATAGAAAAGGAAAAAGAGTACACATGTTTAGAAATGCGCCTATAGGTTGCCTCGTTAAAAACCTTGCAAGGAAAACCCAGTGGGACAAAATCTTGTAAGCGAAAAAGAGTGCAACGCGCATTAACTCCCCCTGAAAAGAGCATCAACTCACATCCTTGAGCCTTCGCATTCCAATCTTGTGTACCAGCTTCTTGAAGGTTGACGTTGGTAGAGATTTTGTGAACAAATCAGCCATATTATCACTTGAACGAATCTGTTGCACATTGATATCACCATTCTTTTGAAGATCATGTGTGAAAAATAACTTTGGTGAAATATGCTTTGTTCTGTCTCCTTTTATGAATCCTCCTTTCAATTGAGCTATGCATGCTGCATTGTCTTCATACAAAATCGTGGGTAGTTTGTCACATTTCAAACCACATTTGTCTTGAATATGATGTATTATAGACCTCAACCACGCACACTCTCGACTTGCTTCATGAATAGCGATTATCTCAGCATCATTAGATGAAGTAGCCGCAATTGATTGCTTAGTCGATCGCCAAGATATGGCAGTGCCTCCACAGATAAACACATAACTCGTTTGAGATCGAGCCTTGTGTGGGTCAGATAAATATCCAGCATCAGCATACCAACAAGATCAGGACTGCAATTATTGATATAAAATAAGCCCATATCGGTAGTCCCTTTTAGATACCGCAATATATGTTTGATTCCATTCCAATGTCTCCTTGTGGGAGCAGAGCTATATCTTGCTAAGACATTAACTGGAAAAGTTATGTCAGGCCTTGTAGAATTTGCAAGATACATTAGTGCGCCAATTGCACTAAGATATGGTACTTCAGGACCAAGTAGCTCTTCATTCTTTTCTTGCGGTCGGAATGGATCCTTATTCACATCAAGTGATCGAATAACCATCGGAGTACTTAAAGGATATGCTCCATCCATGTAAAACCGTTTCAATACCTTTTCTATATAGGCAGATTGATGAACAAAAATTCCGTTTGCCAAATATTATATTTGCAAACCAAGACATAATTTTGTCTTTCCGAGATCTTTCTCTCGAATTCCTTCTTTAAATAATCAATTGCCTTTTGGAGTTCTATGGGAGTTCCAATAAGGTTTATGTCATCGACATATACGGCAAGTACAACAAATTCCGATGTTGTTTTCTTTATAAAAACACATGGGCAAATGGCATCACTTATATAGCCTTCCTTTAATAAATACTCACTAAGACGATTATACCACATTCGTCCTGATTGCTTTAGACCATACAAAGATCTTTGCAATTTGATTGAAAACATTTCCCGGGACTTTGAATTATGAGTGTTTGGCATTTTGAATCCATCGGGAATTTTCATGTATATCTCATTATCAAGTGAGCCATAAAGATAGGCAGTAACCACATCCATTAAATGCATGTCAAGCTTTTCTGGGACAGCAAAACTAATGAGATAACGGAAAGTTATAGCATCCATTACGGGTGAATATGTCTCTTCATAATCGACACCAGGCCTTTGAGAAAATCCTTGTGCAACAAGGCGTGCCTTATATCTTTGTACCTTGTTTTTCTCATTTCTCTTGCGTACAAAGACCCATCTATAGCCAACAGGCTTAACACCATTAGGTGTTTCAACTATTGGCCCAAAAACTTCACGTTTTGTAAGTGAACTCAATTCTGATTGGATTGCTTCTTGCCATTTTGGCCAATCAAGTCTTTGTCGACATTCTCCAACAGATTGGGGTTCAAGATCCTCACTTTCTTGCATAATGCTAGATGCAACATTATATGCAAAGACATAATCCACCACTATATCCACTCGATTAAAATTTGCCTCAATATCGGTTGGATTTATTGATAGTTCCTTATTTTCTTGAGTCTCGGGCTCAATGGATTCTTCATGAATCTCAGAATTTATTAAGTCGTGAATTTCCTCATGAGATTCTTTCGTAGTGTCATTTTGATCATTTGCTTTCCTTTTTCTAGGATTTCGATTTTTGGAACTTAATAGTCTGCCACGTTTTTGGCGTGCTTTTGACTCATTAGATATGACACTAGAAGATTGTCCAATAGGGACATCAATACGGATTGGAACATTCTCTGCGGGGATGTGAGATTTTGTTATCCTTTTCAAGCCCGTCAATGCGTCGGGCATTTGATTTGCTATTATTTGCAAATGGATAATATTTTGCACCTCTTTTTCACAAATAAAGGTATGTGGATCAAGATGAGATAATGATGGATTTTTCCACAAAATTTCCCGTTTGGTTTCATCAACTTCTCCCCCTAATTTTGGGAAAAGTGTCTCATCGAATCGACAGTCTGCAAATCGTGCAGTGAACAAATCCCCTGTCAATGTTTCGAGGTAGCGAATAATGGAGGGTGATTCAAACCCAACATATATTCCTAACCTTTTTTGCGGACCCATTTTGGTGCGGTATGGCGGTGCTACAGGCACATATACTGCGCATCCAAAAATTCTTAAATGGGATATATTAGGTTCATGACCCAAAACTAATTGCAACCGGGAATATTTGTGATAATTCATCGGTCTGAGACGAACTAGCATTGCTGCATGCAAAATGGCGTGACCCCAAACCGAAGTGGGCAGCCTCGTTTTCTTGAGTAATGGTCTTGCAATAAACTGCAGACGTTTTATTAAAGATTCTGCAAGACCATTTTGAGTGTGAACATGAGCTATAGGATGTTCCACTTTTATCCCAATTGATAAGCAATAATCATTAAATGCTTGGGATGAAAACTCAACAGCATTATCTAGTCTAATAGACTTGATTGGATTATCAGGAAATTATGCTCGTAATCGAATTATTTGTGCCATTAATTTTGCAAACGCAAGGTTGCGTGATGACAATAGTCACACATGAGACCATCTAGAGGATGCGTCTATTAAGACCATAAAATATCTAAAGGACCCACTAGGTGGGTGAATAGGTCCACAAATATCCCCTTGTATACGTTCCAAAAACGTAGGTGACTCAGTTCCAACCTTTGTTGGTGATGGTCTAATAATTAACTTGCCTTGTTAACAAGAAGTGCAAGAAAATTCATTATTTAAAAGAATCTTTAAATTCTTTAATGGATGCCTATATGAGTTTTCTACAATCCGTCTCATCATAATTGATCCAGGATGTCCCAATCGATCATGCCAAAGTACAAAAGTATTGGAATCAGTAACCTTTTGGTTTACCGTGGAATGTGCCTCAATGGCACTAATTTTTGTCCAATACAGGCCACAAGATAAAGATGGGAACTTCTCAATCACCCTCTTTTGGCCAGAGACATTCTTTGTAATGATGAGGTATTCAAGATTATTCTCATCTATTGTCTCAATATGATATCCATTTTGACGGATATCTTTAAAACTCAACAAGTTTCTCTTGGACTTGGAGGAGAACATTGCATTCTCTATGATAAATATTGTTCCTTTAGGCAGAGTTATAGTTGCTCTTCCGGAGCCTTCAATTAATTTACTACTACCAGAAATTGTAGTAACATCTGCCTTACACATACTTAAATGAGAGAAATATTTCTTCTCTTTGAATATCGTGTGTGTGGTACATGAATCAATTAAACAAATATTTTTACAGTTGGACGTTGATCCAAGTTTGCTTTGTGAGATATCCATATTTGCTTCCCATGGTTTGACATACAAAAGAAATATACGAAAATGAGAATAAACAAATTTAATCCGTTGCTTCATATTTAAACAATATTTGCAAAATCTGCTGAGGTTTATCGATTAACTAAATTGATAATCGATTAACTTAGGAAACGGTCATTAGGTTAGTCGATTAACAAAAATCTGATAGTCGACTAACATGCCTTGCGGAAAAAGTCCAGTTTAATAAGAAATATAAGATAATCGATTATCTGATATGTTAATCGATTAACTTAGGCGACGGTCATTAGGTTAGTCGACTAACATGCCTTGCGGAAAAAGTCCAGTTTAATACGAAATATTAAATAGTCAACTATCTGACATGTTAGTCGATTAACTTTACTGAAAAAAAATATCTTTGAAAATTAAGCATACTGAAACATTCTAAAGAACGAATACTAACACTATTCCATAAATTAAATAATACGAGTTGATACTAATGACTATTAGTTTATTCACTAACTAATACAAATAAGTAAAATAAAATCAAAAAACTCAATCTTCCTTAATCACAGATCCATCACCGATTAGGTGGTCTATTTTCCCCTCAGGGTGCTCAAAGAAGTCTGCCACATCCAAGTGGTGATGTCAAAATCATTGTTAGAGACAAAATTGATTTCAGGGCCTTTACTCTTTAGAGATGCTTGATAAAGCTCAACCAAATGTCTTGGTACACGGCAAATTCTTGACCAGTGCCCTTTTTCACCGCAACGATAACATATAGTTTCTGAACTATTTGCTTTTGGATCCTCATAATTCTGTTTCCGCTTTTGGTGGTTATATCTCTTTGGGGGGTGACTGACACCAGGAAATTTTTTTCCTTGTCCACGTTCACGGCCATGACCCCGATTACGACCACGACCATGATTAAAGCCATAGCCTTTTCCATGCTTAGCATAATGGGAATACACCTTATCTGCTTCAGGCAATGGTGTAGACCCAGTGGGTCGATTTTCGTGATTTCTCATGAGCAGGTCATTGTTTCGCTCAGCCACAAGGAGAAGAGAAATCAGCTCAGAGTACTTTTTGAAACCTTTCTCTCTGTACTGTTGTTGCAGAACCATATTGGAGGCATGAAACGTTGTAAACGTTTTTTCAAGCATATCATAATCAGTGATATTATCTCCACAGAGTTTCAATTTAGAAGTAATTCTGAACATTGCAGAATTATATTCAGAAACAGACTTAAAGTCTTGGAGCCTCAGATGAGCCCAATCATATCGTGCTTGTGGCAGAGTGACCAACTTTAAGTTGTCATATCTCTCCTTTAAGAGATAAGTGGATCTTTGACTGTGACATATTCAATTTCCAAACCTTCATCAAGGTGATGGCGCAAGAAAATCAAGGCCTTAGCACAGTCTTGGGTGGATGCATTATCTCTGTCTTTAATGGTGTCTCCAAGACCCACTGCATCCAAATGGATTTCAGCATCCAACACCCATGTCATGTAGTTCTTTCCTCGAAATTTCAAGGGCAACGGACTTTCTTTTCATAATGTCAGATATAATTAAAACGAAATTAGGAGGAGAAAAGAAAAAAAATACCTTAATTTTCTCAAAGAGATTCTTGAGATAGTAGAGCTTCGTGCTGATAACGCGTTATAAAATAATACAAGAACAAGAACAATATTGCAGAGAAAGTAGGGAGAGGAGAATTCTTATTGATATTTTGGGATGGATTTACAATGGGGTAAGACCCCTCTATTTATAGGAAGAGAAATGACTTAGCCTCAAAGTAAAACTCTTCTATAAGATAGACATTCACTCTAATTAGAATTCTATTCTTAACACAATCAACCTTAAAAGGCTCCTAAATCTATTATTCGTGCTTTCAATCAAGGGATTTAGTTATACATTTTTCCTTCTTTTTATCCTCTTTTCACTCTCTCCGGATCGTCCATTATTTTAAACTATTTCACTCATAAAATACTCACATTATTTATTACGATGATGGGATTTTCTTAAGTGCAGCTTGAATCACCAAAATGAAAATACTTCATTTCCTTCAACGCAGCTTCCTAGATTATCACAATATAGAATTTTTTCACAATAAGTATTCTTAGTAATGTTATTTCTCGCATCATTTGCTGCCTCCGTTTATCACAAATTCCGTTCTTTGGACTTTTTCTTTTCTTCTTCTTCCATTATGATGAATCGATTTAACATTGACTGGGCTTTCTCTTCATTACGTACCATGGCTGGTTCTGTGAATTGCGAAGAACTAAAATCTAGCAGGGAGCTCCATCGATAGAGAATTCATACAACTTTCATTCATTATCTCTATACCATTAAATACAACTACAGCATCGTACAAGTTAAATACAAATTTTATATAATATATATTTTGTATTTGATTTATACATAGTAAAAATAAATTTCATACAACTAATTATATATTATAAAACTTATCTACACTTTCGTACATTATTTTTACCCAGTTATATATAACTACAATATCATACCACTTAAATATAATTTTTATATAATGTATTTTGTATATTTTGCAACTGATTTATACATAGTAAAAATAAATTTCATACAAATAATTATATATCATACAACTTATTTATAAAATTTTCAAATATTATTTTTACTCACTTATATACAACTACAATATCATACAACTTAAATATAATTTTATACCAATATTGTTTAACTTTCATACAATAGATATATATATATATATATATATATATATATATATATATATATATATATATATATATAAACAAACAAAATATAATTTTTCTATAATTTTACTACAATTTCGTAAATATAATGTATATCATGTCTTCTTCTTTTTCTTCGAATTTCAATTTGAAATTCAGCCAAAAACAAGTCTAATCTTCACCAAAACACTCTCAAGATTGACATATAAACTACAAATCATATTTTCAATTGTTTGCAACATCACTCAATCCAAATAAATAATGTTTTTTGAAAACCCAAATTCGAATTCAAAAGCTTCAAAGCTTTTTTGTAGCTGTCAATGGTGAAATTGCTGCTCTCTTTTTCCTTTGCTTTACATTATTGAAGTTAGGGTTGGGAGATAAGAAGAGATGTAATTCTTTGCAACAATAATCAATTCAAAAAAATAATATTTTTTTAAAGCCCAAATCGAACTCAAAGCTTCAAAGTTTTTTAATGATTGTCAATGATGAAAGTGCCGCTCTCTTTTTCTTTTCTCTACTTTACTGGACGGGATTGAGAGATAAAGAGGCGTAGAGAGAGAGAAAGAGAGAGAGAGAGAGAGAGAGAGAGAGAGAGAGAGAGAGAGAGAGAGAGAGAGAGAGAGAGAGAGAGAGAGAGAGAGAGAGAGAGAGAGAGAGAGAGAGCACATGAGGGAGAGAGAATAATGATGAGATATTGATTCTTAATATAAAGGGATACTTATTTAAGTCCTAAAGTGTATATAATTGGTAAATTTGTATATAGGATGTAATAAGTTAAAACTTGAGTAGGGCGGGTAATAAGACTTCCAATAGTGTATATGTATGTAAAAATCCAATTATTTTTTTTTTACATTTGCATCTATTATAAGGTCTTTTATATTTGTGTTAAGAAATTAAGCTTAAAGTAACAATATAAAACAAGAAAATAGACAAGAAATGTATACAGAAAAAAGAGAACTTTCTTATTTCATGAAGTGTTTCCTAATTGTGTTCAAGTGTATAATACATGATCCCCAATACCTCTATGTATAGGGTTATAAAGAGGCTTACAGTAAGGTTACTTTAAACATGGTATTAAATATATGAGACGATGGAAGAATCATGGTAAGGTTACGAAGATGTGTGAGTTACAACTATAATGGTGAGCCGTAGTGGAGTTATCTACATAATGGAGAAGAGTAGTGGAAGTCAGAAGCGAAATGAAGTTAATAGATTCTGATTTTGCCATACAAATCATAGTTAAATATTTATATATTTAATGAATTTTCTAATAAAAATACAATGTTTATGTGAATATGGAGAATCGTAGATGAAGAAGAAGAAGAAGAAGAAGAGAGAGAGAGAGAGAGAGAGAGAGAGAGAGAGAGAGAGAGAATATCTCTTTTCTGAATTGATCAAAATGAACAAAATGAATTAATTGTCTTTCTAGAACCCTCTACTCCTATATCAAATGTGACTGACCCTAATAACACGGGTCAGTACTTACAAATCAGATTGGGCCAAAAGAGACCCGAAAATAAAACAAGCCCAAAATAAAATAGTAGCCAATGTGTAGTATACATACGATATACAATGATGATACAATGAAAATAAAGCAATTATCAATGTATGTATTTAGGCTTAGAAACTAAGTAGTGTTTTAGCTCAACACCCCCCTCAAGTTGGAGGGGGAAACCACCTTCAACTTGAACAAAAGATGATGATGAACAGTGCCAAGCAGAGGCTTGGTGAGAACATCCGCAAACTGGTGAGAAGTGGAGACATGAGAAAGGGAAATATACCATGAGTGAGCTTGGTACGAACAAAATGACAATCGACCTCAATATGCTTGGTCTGTTCATGAAAAACTGGATTCTTAGCAATATGGAGAGCATCGTGATTGTCACAATAAACAGACAAAGGAAAAGAAACAGAAACACCAAGATCAGTGAGCAAATGAGAAATGCAAGATAATTCAGCAACCACCTTACTGAGAGCCTTGTATTCTGCCTCAGCGGAGGAAAGAGAGACCACTGGCTGTTTCTTGGACTTCCAACTGACCAAGTTGTCACCCAAAAGCACACAAAAACCAGTAACAGATATGCGAGTGTCAGGGCAAGCTGCCCAGTCACTGTCTGAAAAGGCAGTGACTGAAAAATCAGAACTGTCAGAGTAGAAGAGCCCCAAATCCATAGAACCCTTAAGATACCTAAGAACATGTAGAGGAGCAGACATGTGAGGTATTCTGGGAGCCTTCAAAAACTGACTCAAATGCTGAACAACAAAACAGATGTCAGGTCTAGTATGTGTCAAGAAGAGGAACTTACGAATCAAGCTCATGTTATGATCAGGAGAAGGGAAAAGATCACTAGAATTAGCATGCAATTTGGTATTGAGGTCCAAAGGGCAGACTACAGGTGAGACAGCCACACAGTCAAACTGATGCAGCAAGTCAGAAACAAACTTGTGCTGATTAAGGAGTACACCACCAGCAACAGAGGACACCTCAATGCCCAGAAAATAGTGCAGAGACCCAAGGTCTTTGATTCTGAATTGGTCATCCAGGAAGACCTTGAGGGCAGAAAGTTCAGCAACATCATCTCCAGTGATAATAATGTCATCCACATACACAACCAAAACCACAAGACACCCAGGCTGACCCTTGACAAATAAAGATTAGTCATTCATAGAATGAACATAGCCTCTGGAGTATAGAGCATGAGACAGCTTGGCATACCACTACCTGGAAGCCTGTCTCAATCCATAAAGGGATTTCTTTAACTTGCACACAAGAGGTGCAGAAACAGAGGGATCAGAAGAGGCAGGAACACACAAACCTGCAGGAAGTTTCATATAGACCTCCTCATCAAGGTCGCCATGCAAGAAGGCATTATTAACATCAAGTTGAAAAAGACCCCAATGTTTCTTAACAGCCACAGCAATCAAGCACTTAACATTAGACATCTTGACCACAGGAGAAAATGTTTCAGTGAAATCAACACCCTCAATTTGAGTATCACCCCTAATGACAAGCCTAGCCTTGTATCTTTCAATACTACCATCAGCCTTATATTTAATTTTATAAGCCCATTTGCAGCCTATGGGCTTCTTACCAGAAGGAAGTGGAACAATATCCCAAGTATGGTTGCTATCCAAAGTCTCAAACTCCTTGCTCATGGCATCCTGCCATGCTGGGACTGATACAGCTTGAGAATAATAGAGGGGTTCAGATTCCAAAGGAGAAGAAGAGGAGGAAGAGCCAGAAAATGAAGGTAAGTGACATACATAGTCAGTGAGATAAGAGGGATGATTATGGTGTCTGCCAGATCTTCTGTGTCCAGTAGGGGCAACAGAGGAAGAAATAGCTGGATGAGAAGGATCAGGGTTGAAAAGAGGAGGGTAAGTAGGATGATTAATATCAGAAATATGAACAGAAGGAGAAGGAAGGGATGATGAAACAGGACTGGAGGCAGAAGGAAAAGAAGCAGGAGGAGAAGGACAGAGGGGAACAGGTAAATCAAATTCAGAACAAGGAAGCTCAGGGGAAGAAAAAAAAGGAGAAGAAGAATAGGATAACCAGAGGTAACAGCAGAAGCAGAGTCAAAAGGAAAGCATGTTTCATGAAAATAACATCCTGGACACAAAATACTTCTTATTAGTGATGTCATATAGCCTGTAACCCTTTTTGGCAAAGGGATATCCCAGAAAAACACAGGAAATAGCTCTAGGTTTCAGCTTATCTCTCTGTGGGATGGGTACAGTGGCATAGGCAAGACAGCCAAATGCCCTTAAATGTGAATAAGTAGGGGCTTTTCCATACAATATTTCATAAGGAGATTTGTTGTGAAGAATTCGGGATGGAATCCTATTAAGCAAGTAGGTGGCAGTCAATAAACAGTCCCCCCAAAAATGAATAGGTAATTTGTATGAAAAAGTAAAGCTCTACATGCTTCAATGAGGGTCCTATGCTTTCTTTCTACAACACCATTTTGTTGAGGAGTGTGGGGACAGGTAGTTTGATGAATAATGCCCTGTTGGTTGAAGAAAGAAATACCAGCAAGACTAGACCCCAATTCCAAAGCGTTATCACTTCTGATAGTTTGTAGAGTAGCATTAAATTGAGTCTTGACCATACACAAAAAGGACTTAAGAAGGCTGAAAGCATTACTTTTAGACCCCAGTAAATGCGTCCAGGTTGCTCTAGAAAAATCATCAACTATGGTAAGAAAATATCTTGAGCCAAAAGAGGTGGGTGTGTGATAAGGGCCCTAAGTGTCTACATGAATCAGTTGGAAAGGTCTACAGGTACTGATTGAACTGTCAGGAAAAGGAAGTCTAGTTTGCCTAGCCATGGGACAAACAGAACATGGAAATGGTTATTTGGAAGCAAAAGGAAAAGACAAAGCAGAAATGTGTTTCATGCTTGCAAATGGAATGTGAGCCAGTCTTAAATGCCAAATGTAATTCATGTCATTTGCATCAGTTTTATTATTAAAAATGGAACTATTTACATTGGAATTCAAAGCAACATAATTAAGGTCAGAAGAACAAATAGGAGTACAAGAATCAGAAATGGAGCATACAGAAGTAGAAGAACAACAATTAACAGAAGAAGGTGAAGAGGGCACCCAAGAAAATTTGTACAGACCAGCCTCCTCTTTACCAAGATCCAGAGGCATCTTCAGAGAAGGGGCCCGTAACATGTGAAGGAAACAGGAAGTTACAGCAAACATGACAATACAGTGCAACTGTTTTACTAGTTTGTGGACAAAAATTAAATTGTGTTTGAAAGAAGGAACAAACAGTACATCATGAAGAGTGATGGAGGGGGTTAAAGCAAAATATCTAGTTGAAGTCACTTTTACTTTATACCCATTAGGAAGAGTTACAAGATAAGGCACAAGTAAAGGTGTGATATTAAAAAGTAAGTTCTTATTAGATGTCATATGATCAGAAGCCCCTGAATCTATTATCTAGGAGATAGAAGCAATATGAGTAAGAAGACAGAGTTTGGAACCAGAAACAGGACTCTCAGTAAGCATAGTACCAGCAAAGTTGGCAGCACACATAGGAGGAGAGGTCTGAGCAGGAGAAGTCTGAGCAGTGAAGTCACCCAATTTGGACTGTTGCAGCAGATTCATCAATTGATCATAATGTTGCCTGCTCAATCCAGGGATTACAGAACCATGTCCATCCACATGTTGGGCAGATGAATGACACTCAATGTGATTTCCAGAAGCATGAGAAGTGTGGCCATCAGAAGAAGGGAAGGAGGTGAAATCAATACCAGTGGTTACATGGGCAGCAGTAGGTCTCTTCCCTTTGTTAAACCTGATGCTTTGAGGAAATCCATGAAGTTTGTAACACTTATCAATTAAGTGCCCAGACTTCTTGCAATATCGACAGAAGAGAGGTCCTCTGGATTGATCAAAAGTAACCCTCTGGGCATACTGTCTGAGAGGAGAAGAGTTGGGCAATGCAACTTGACTGAATGAAGGTGTAGAAGTTTTGTGTGTGTTGACACTGAAGGACATAGAGTCAGGATGGAACTGGGAAATAGACTGAACTTGTCTTTGTTTTTTATCATTGCGGAGAATGTTATAGACACTGTCAAGACTGGGAGGAGGCTGCATCATCAGCAAGTTGCTCCTCGCCCCCATATATGTCTCATTAAGGCCATGAGGAATTGAAACACCTTATTCTCCTCATCCTCCTTTATGATGCCAGGTTTGGCAGCACAAATACATCTTTGACCATGATTTGTGCATACTACCCCTAACTCATCCCATAACCCTTTGAGTTTGTTAAAATAGGATGCTATATCTAGAGATCCTTGAGAAGAATGAGAGAGTTCTCTTTTAAGTTCAAAAATTTTGTTCCTATTGGCTGTGCCATATCTGGCTTCGAGTTGTGCCCATATACTCTGTGAAGTCTCAGAATATTGCACACTCTCAGCTATATGAGGAGACAGAGATGCAGTCAACCAGGAAATTACCATATTATTGCATCTGTCCCATAATTTTTATTCAGCCAAATTAGTATTTGGTCTAGGACAGGTACCATCATCAAAACCAATTTTGTTGTTAGTGGACAAGGAAACTATCATCTTCCTCTTCCAACCCCCATAACCACTATCCGAGAAGGGAATAGGAACAAGGGAAACACCAGGAACATCAGAAGAGTAAACAAAGAGAGGACTTGTAGGGTCAATAGGTGAGGGATTAGTAGGGTTCACATTTGTCATAAAAAACAAAACAAGGATGAGAGGAAACTGATTCAATATCTATGAACTACACGAAACAACAAATATTCCAGCAATAAAAAAAACACATGCAAGCTCTAATCGAGAGTGAAAATAGGGTTACCCGACTTCTACGTTACCGGAGAAGAAATGACCTTCAAAGGTTCAGAGAAAACCCTAGATTGCAGAGAAAACCTTAGCTTCGTTCAGAAAAAACCCTAGCTCAGGTCAGAGAAAACCCTAGCTTTCGAAGAAACCGGCGGAATCAAGCACGAGAGGTGTCGGAAATTCACCCTAAACACCACACTTGAAGAAGCAACAACAATCCACAAGAAATTGAAATAGTCTCTGATTCTCAAAAAAATCCAGAATCACCCCAACAAATCAAAAAATCCAAAAATTACCACTGATAACTCAATAAGGCTGAACAGGAAGGACCGAGAAGAAGAAAAATACATCCGAGAGGAAGAACCATGCTCTGATACCATGTGAACATGGAGAATCGGAGATGAAGAAGGGAGAGAGAGAGAGAGAGAGAGAGAGAAAATCTCTTTTCTGAATTGATCAAAATGAATTAATTGTCTTTCTATAACCCTCTACTCCTATATCAAATGTGACTGACCCTTATTACATGGGTCAGTCCTTACAAATCGGATTGAGCCAAAAGAGACGCGAAAATAAAACAATCCCAAAATAAAATAGTAGCCTAATGTGCAGTATACATACTATATACAATGCCGATACAATAAAAATACAACAATTATCAATGTATGTGTTTAGGCTTAGAAGCGAAGTTGTCTTTTAGCTCAACAGTTTAAGTAAAAAGTATCTTGGAGTTATATTTGATTAATGACCATATAAATATGTATTTTATAACAATTTGAACATAATGAAGGTTTCAATCTAAATTATTCAAAATCTCAACACGTTATGTCCATTTTTTTCTTTCCCAAAAACTTCTTAGCTCTTTCCTCACAAGATTTACACCTCAAGCGATAGACGTATGCGTTGAACGCACAAAACGTTCAATGCACAAAGCACGTGCAGCAGTTTTTACACAATTGTGTGTAATTAGCGCTGCAGGTTCTCAAAATTACTTAATTAACCTTGGACTATATTCAAAACACTCTTTCTTGACCACAAATAAAAAGTTGAGAACCTTGCAACTCCAAATTCAAAGTCCATAGTTATGTTAGAGTTTATACAATTTATTTTAACATTTTATTTTACTTTAAGGTTTAACGTATTTTACATAATTTTTCTTTTTCTACCATTTGAAAATTTGTACGTTAGTAATTAAAGATTTATAATACTTGTTTAACCAAAAAATGAAACTTCAGTCAAAGTTTTAAGAAGAACTCGAATTACTGATAGTCAAAGAAGGTATAAAAGAAAGTAATTTGATTATAGAAAATTAAAGGCAACAAATACTACGTTTCATGATCATTGTATTTAATACAGATTCTCTAACGTTTTTAATACTTAAAGCTCAGTAAATACTGTATGTGTACTCCCTTGTACTGTCAGATTCATTCTCCTTGATTCTTAAGCTTAAATAGGTACCGACACTGAGTCCTTTGAATAACCGCTCATTTGCATCTTCCTTTGCCTTTGCTCGTATCTGTTGCAACTCGTGCCTTTGACCAGTCTATGTGTCATAACATGTCATCTTTATACCACTTTTAATATGTAAACTCAATTTTCCCAATACAGATAGTCACTCCACTTGCCATTTATTCATCGATTGAGTATTTGGGAAGTGAAATTTATTAAAGCGGGAATATTTTCTGCCATAGATGCTACAATAAAATTAACGCCTCAGTTGTAACTTCCATTTATTGCATGTTACACGTGACATCTTTTTACTTATTCTAAACCTTTGCAGTGACTTTTAGGGCTTTTTTCCGGCTTCACTAAACACGGAGCGCCATTTATCATTATAACCTTTCCACCATTGCACCTTTTCCTTTGACGGCTGCTTTTTAGTATAAATATAGTTTTCTTTGTCTTTACCACATCAAGTTTTCTGAAAATCTAATTTCTCAAATCTTTGTTTCTTTCTCCCTTGTACTATCATGTCTTCACCAAACCTTATCCTAGAAGGTTCCCCATAATTGATAACTTTCCTATTGCCTCCGGTAGGAATAAAAGAGGAGGTAGGCTCCGTAATTTTGGATCTTCATCTGTACGTGATTCTTCTATTCCTTCACCTGGTTCTGGACCCTCTTCTAGGACTAGGGGTTCTTTTTCACAAAGATCTTCTTGTAGGGGTAAAGAATCTTCTGAACCTCCTCGTGAACCTTTAATAGAGGAGATAGTTCCTGCAGAAATATCTTTTTTTAATGACAGAGAGTCTCTTGGAAATCAAGTATCTTCTTTAGATCATGCTGATATTATCCAACTCAAATCATTGAAGGTTTGATTTCTTTAGTTCGCAGAGACTGCTATTAGGGCCATGACTTTCCTATCATTATTCCCAATCCGAAATCAAAGAATTACCTCCTACTTAATCGGATTTTCTTTTGTCTATACGTACCTTTTACTTTAGGATTTAAAACCTGCTATTGATCCTGTTATTCTCGAGTTTTATCATTTCTTTGATGTTTTCTTAGGTCAAATTGACCCAATAATATAGAGGGTTGTCGCCTGTTTGAGGCATTTGACCAACACAGCCAGTGTGCATTTTGCTTTCCCGTATCTGATTCATCTTTTACTCTCCTAAACTCTTTGCAATGGTATTTTTACACTAGTTGTCAGGAGCAAAAGAGTTCTAGCTAGTCTTGAAGATGACAAAGACCATGGATGGTATGCCAGGTTTGTTGCTTCACCCACTATTGGTTTAGTGGGTGATGAGAACGTTCCCTACCCTGAGAAGTGGAATTTTGCATGTAAGTCTTCTGACTTTCTCCTACCTTTTTCTTTAATTTTGTTAATTTTTCTTATTTTACTTTTCTTTTATAGCAACTGTTGGAGTTGTGAAGATGTTCCCAATTTCTTTGATTTGGTAGGAAAGCTCTTGACTACTGCTCCAGTGGATGGTAGATCTTGGAAGACCCTTTTCCAAAAATTTGGTATGAAAGTAAAAACTCATGGTAAGAGCTTTTATTTTATTTTACATATATATTTTTTCTTTGAACTTACTTCAATCCTTCTTTCTATTCAATGGCTTACTGCCAAGGTGGTTGCGGCTTCTCGTATCTCTTTGAAATGGGCCCAAGAAATAATCTTGGGTTCTTCATTGAAAAGAAAATCCATTTGATGATCAAGACTCTGAAGAATAGGAAGATGGGGGCTCTTTGGTAACAAGGCCACATGCTCGTAGACGCATCATTTATGATGATGAAGCAGAAGCATCCCCCCTCCCCCGTTTTATTCCTCTTATCGAGTATGTTGAGGCTCCAGTTGTTATTCCTGCTAATGATGGTGCTCCCGTTGTTGCTCATGACTCTGTTGAGTAGCTTTTTATCAGTTGGTTTGGTAGTGAAAGCCTAGGGCCGATTTTTTGATGAAGCACCCCTGGCTTCTTTTTCTACACTCGTGTCTGTGCCTCCTTCTTTGCCGATCTCTGCTGTTTCTGTTCCTTCCCAGGCTGTCTTTACTACTTCTATTGTTCCTACTTTGACATTCCTCCTCCAAAGTGATAAGTTGGCTCCTCAAGTAGGAGTGGTGCTATGAGGCAAGTGATTATTGAAGTCCCCGCTGAGGGAAACCTTTTAAGGAAATCAGGTCATGTAGATGTGTGGCTAAAACCCTTAATTGAACTAATTGAGAATGCCAATCTAGAGAGCCATAGCACCTTAACCTTGATGAATGGCATTGTGCATGCTTCTTTAAAGGCATTCCGTTCTTCTTTTTAAAAAAAAACTTTTACTTTATAATTTTTCTATCTTTGGGATTCACATTTTCCTTCCCTTTCCCTTTTTAGGCCAATATCATCGGCACAGAGATGATGAGAAGGGTTACCTCTCATATCAATTAGTGCGTGATTCTCAATTAGAGGCGTGCAATTGGAAGGAACAGTATGAAAGTCTTCAGATTGATGTGGATTACTTAGAAGAAAGTAAGAGTTCCTTGGAGCAGCAGGTATGGGCCTTGACTATGGAGTTGGCAGTTGAAAAGGCTTCCTCAAGTCAAGAAGATAAAGAAAAATCTCGTCTTGAAACTTCTTTCTCAAAGCTACTGTCAAAGGCTAGTGAAGAGAGACAGTTAAAGGCTCTTTTGGGTGAGAAAGAAGCTTATTTGGTGAGCTCGTGCAGAATTTTACTCAAGCACAAGAAGACCTCCGAGCTTCTTTTGATAAGGTTTGTGCCTTAGAAAATTCACTTCCTCTTTTCAAGCTTCTTACACGTCTGCCTTAGCTGAAAATGAAAAGCTAAAAATGAAATTACTGATGGGAAAGAGACTACGAGATTCTCGAAGATAAATCTACCAGTGAAGTGAGTTGGGCAATCATAAATTCTCACCATGATACCCTCGTTGAAGCTAGCCAGGAGAATTTTGACTTGGAAACTGACTTAGTCAATATTAAAGAGACTATTGAAAAAACTCAACAGAACCAAGTTCTTTCTCCTCCTGTGGCTGAAGCTTATAAAAATGTTGAAATTGATAGGGGTATCCTCACTCCTTCATGTTAAGTTGAACTTGCTGCCGTAAGCCAAGCTAAGCCTGTTGTTGTTGATATACCTGTTTCAGTTCCTTCATCTTTTTAGTGACAAGTTCAAGTTATTTGAAATTTTTTGTGTTGTTTTTTTTGCTTGGAAATTGTGGGAAAAAACCCTTGGTCTCATTTGAGGGTTATTTTGGAAACTCAAGTCCCCGGACCTTTTACAGGGCAACATGTATAAACAATTTTATGACTAAGTTCATCCTTAGTTTAAGCTCTTTAATATTAAGAAGTTTCTCGTTAAACTTCTATTTTGTTTATTCTTGCCTTTATTTCTAAGGACTTAAGGAATAATTTATATTTTTATTCTTCAAAGAATACTTCTGTTAACTTCATGAATATTCAAATTAATCATGAATTTTATAAAATACGGCCTTTTTATATTCGACACTTAATAAAGAAGATGTCTCAACTTCATAATGTTGTTAACATATGATAAAAGAAATAGGAATACAAATGTTTCTTTGAAATAACTTTGACAAGTTTTTATTTGAACTTTGTCTAGTTTTGAATAACACTTTTCACATATTTAAATTACATCTATAACTTTCTTGTAACTGTTTTTCTTGTAATAAATTTTAAAAAGAAAAATAAACATGAGGTTTTTATTTAGAAGCCATTTCAGTTCATTGCCTTTACCCTAACTATGGTAAGGTTTTGAGGTTTTATTTATAACCCGTTTTAGTAAATTGCCTTTACCCTAACTATGGTAAGGTTTTTCTTTGGCCTTAGCTTGTGACTTTGCTCTGCACTTGACTCATTTAATGAGTGAACTTTTCAGGATTGATCTTTGATTGTTTCCCAATCTTCTTTTCCTTCTTTATACACATGCCGTATATATTATATAGTCCCCCAAGTGTTTAAGCGTTGAAGTATGAAGCCTCGAGCACCTGATTGTTCCTCTCATTTGGTCCTTTCCCTGAAAAGGAAAAACATACAAAATTCGGAGGTACAATTATAGATGTAGACTGCTTGACCCATTTGAATTTCTATCAGAACAATTTTAACCGTGGGCCATGAAGTTTAATTTATTCCACGTGCCTTGCAGGCCGTGACTGATCATTTAGTACGAGTTAGAATTTTTCCTATCATCTAAAATCATTAGTAATTTTTATACAATTCAAAAATTAAATTAAAAAGTATGGATACCTGACTGTGGGTATTCCTTAGATATAGTATTTCTTCAGATGAACATCATTCCAGTGTGAAGGTAGTATCTTGCCATCCATTGTTTCCAGCTTGTATGCTCCTTTTCCTGCAATATCATGAATTCTATAGGGTCCTTCCCATGTTGGACTTAATTTTCTCGCATTAGCTGCCTTGGTAGATTGAAAAATATTTTTGAGCACGAAGTCCCCAATTTTGAAGAATATGAGGCATGCTTTTCGATTATAGTATCGTTCTATGGCCTGCTTCTGTGCTGCCATTCTTATTAGTGCAACTTCTCTTCTTCCTCTAAGTAAATCATGATTGATATGCATTTCTTCTTCATTATACTCTTTTGACGCATGTGTGAACCTTGTACTCGACTCTCTTATCTCAATTGGAATTAAAGCTTCAGCTCCATAAACCAATGAGAATAGTGTTTCTCCTGTACTTGTTTTTGCTGTTGTGCGGTATGTCCATAAAACACCAGGTAACACTTCAGGCCAATTACCTTTGGATTCCTCTAAATGCTTATTTAAGTTGTTGATAATGACTTTGTTTGTTGACTCAGTTTTCTCATTACCCACCGGATGATGAGGTGTGGATGTAATTCTTTTGATTTGCCAACTTTGAAAGAACTCTGTGATTTGAGCGCCTATGAACTAAGGGCCATTATCACACATGATTTTCTTTGGCACACCGAATTGGCATATGATATTTCGCCAAATGAAATCTTTAACTTCCTTTTCTTGCACCTGTTTGAATGCTCCTGCCTCCACCCATTTAGTAAAATAATCAATGACTACGAGCAAAATATATACATGCCCTTTTGCTTGTGGTAGTGGTCCCACGAAATCAATTCCCCATTTCATAAATGGCCATGGTGCAATGACCGAATGTAGTAACTCCGCGTGCCTATACATATTATTAGTATACCTTTGGCATTTATCACATTTAGCCACGAAACTTTCTGCTTCTTCTTCCATTTTGAGCCAATAATAACCTACCCTAATTAAGGTTCTTACCAATGGCCTTCCTCTTGAGTGATTCTCACAATACCCCTCGTGTATCTCTGTCATTATGTATTTCGTCTGAGAAGTTTTGAGGTATTTAGCTAAGGGACCATCAAACATTTTTCGGTAAAGATTGCCTGGCTTTAAGCAATATCGAGAGCCTTTTTTTGAAGCACGTGAGCTTTTTTCTTATCTTCAGAGACGGTACCATACTGCAAAAAAGCAACAATCTCGTTCCTTCAATATCAAGTTAAGTTATTAAAATTTACTTCATTCTTATCGGGGTCTAGAGCTGAATGAAATAAATGAATAACTGAAGATTTTTCATTGCTTGCCACGTTTGCCGCATATGCGAGATTAGCTAGGGCATCTGCTTCAACATTTTTATCCCTTGGTATTTTTGTCACTTTCCAAGTTTGAAATTGCTTTATCAAATCTCGTATCTTTTCTAAGTACTGCTGCATCCTTGATTCCTTGGCCGTGTAAGTCGCCAACGTTTGATTAACTACGAGCTGAGAATCCCTTTTAATTATAATCTGATTTATGCCAAGTTCTTGTGCCAGTTCTAAACCTGCAATCACAGCCTCATACTCTGCCTCATTGTTAGTTATTAAATGACATTTAATGGCTTGTCTAATAGCTTCACCCGTAGGTGGTATCAGAACAATCCCTAAACCTTCGCCCTTTACGTTAGATGAACCATCAGCAAATAAGGTCCAAGTTATAGGGTTAGCTCCATTGAATACCTGTAACTCTTTTTCTGATTCTAATTACATCCCTTGGTTAAAATCAGCCACGTCAGCTAACACTTGAGATGTTATAGCAATTCTAGGTTGGTATGTGATATCATATTCCCTTAATTCTATAGCCCACTTAGCTAACCTTCCTGATAACTCATGCTTATGTAAAATATTGCATAATGGATAAATAGTTACTATGACAATAGGATGACATTAAAAATAAGGCCTTATTTTTTTAGATGCCATGATTAATGCAAGTGCAAGCTTTTTTAATAAAGATTTGCTAACATAATAGATCGGAGATTGTTTACCTTGGTCCTCACGGACTAAAACAGCACTTACCGCTACTTCTGAAACAACAAGGTAGAGGAGCAATCTTTCCCCAGCCTTTGGTTTTGCGAGCAATGGTGGATTTGATAAGTATGTCTTCAAATTTTTGAGTGCTTGCTGACATTCCTGATCACGCCCAACTGAGTCTCACGAAAGACTACGCGGGCATTGCAAATATAATCAGAGTATTTATGCCCAAAGTCGAACCACAGGGAACTAACCTATCAATTACTATTGTCGGATTTACTAAATTCACACAATATTTTTCCCAAACGTTTTCGATTCACAAGTAATGATTTTTCTAACAATTAAAGACTGAAAATAATTAACTGAAGAAAATTAACTAAATTTGATGTGTAAACAGTTTGAATAAAGTCTAAGGTACGGGTTTCCCCGTTGGTAATTTCCTTGGTTGTATATGTCTTATAACTATGATTTAGTTGTCTCTATCTATCATGAACACTCCAGCTATCATAAATCTTTCTCAAGTAATTATGATAATTTACTAGACACACTCTCTCAAGCTACGCTAGCTAGATTCACAATACATTTCACTTAGATTGTACCTGAGGTATTGTTATCTCTAATCCAACCTCTAAACCTTTGGTTATGACTCTCGTTTATACTCCGGGAGTTATATTGTTCATACAATTACCTAAATATTCACTCTCTCTCAAGTAGATAAATAATAAATAGGAACGAATAATTGAGGGCTCTTTCAACTAACCACAATCAAACCATAGATGAACAAATAGAGATTAACAACAAAATCCAACTATATTAATAAAACAATCAAGTTGTTCCCAACGGGTTTCCCTTAAACCTTAGATTAAGGTATTTAGCTACTCATAACAATAGAGGAACAAACAGCTAAGAAGATTCATAATCGAAGATTGCAAGAACAATAAAAGAAAAATAAGAATAATGATATTTTGGGTGATCTCTCACACTTGTTTCTCTTGCCAAAGTGCTCTCAAAAGTAAGTTTTACCCTATGAAAACCTTGATTCTTTAACCTTGGGCGAGCTTGACTTTATATAGGTCAAATGGGTTTCTCTCAAGATTTCCAATTTTACACCTAAATAATTCTTTTTTCGTACCGGCCTCGCGCAAGCTCGCGCATCACTTCGCGCATCTGGGCCATGATTTCTTCCATTCTTTTTCTCATTTTTGCGCGCACTCATCTCCGAGGGTTCGTTCTTGCTCATAAATCATTCCAATCGCCTCTTGAAAGCATCATATAAAATCCTCCTCATGCAATGTATAAAAATCACAATTAGAGCCTATTTTTCATGAATTAACCATATTATTACGTTGGAATATAATCAAGCAGAAGCATAAACAATAGCTAATCACCTAGATTTCGCCTATAATCAACACTGTTGAAACACGTTCTCAAGTCGCTAAACTAAACGTGTGTTCATATTTGTAGGTTTTGATAAATGACAAACCGACGTGAACGGAATATTGACATATGCCGAAGTCCAAGCACAAGAGAAACAAAGATCAAGATTTAGTAAAGCAACAAAGTTATACATGAGTCGTTCTATAATTGTGATCTTGATCCGACAATTGATTCAAGACTTGGCTTCTCTCGTAAAATCATTTTTATCAAACCATGCATCTATGTTTTAAAGCAAAATGATTTTCAAACATTTCATTTTAACCAAAATGAATTTTAAACTTGTCTTTCAGATCTGAACAAAGATAATCGATTATGTACCTTATGATAATCGATTATGTTAAGGCAGTGTACACCAGATTTTACAAAGCTGAAAGATAATCGATTATGTACCTTATGATAATCGATTATGCTGAGGCAGTGTTCACCAGATTTTTAAACGCTACAAGATAATCGATTATGTACCTTATGATAATCGATTATGTTGAGGCAGTGTTCACCAGATTTTTCAAAGCTACAAGATAATCGATTATGTGCCTTAGACTAATCGATTATGTTGAGACAGTGAGCATCATATTTTTCAAAGTAGCAAAATAATAGATTATGGCTTTTCTGATAATCGATTATATTAAAGACCGTTGCCAAAATATTTTCAAACGCTGAAAAATAATCAATTATGTATAATCAGACAATCGATTATGTTAAGTATAAAATCGGAGATTGATTTTTCAACGTTGTCAGGTAATCGATTATATGATTTGGTTAATCGATTATTCTGCTTAAAATCGGGGATTGATTTTTGAACGTTGTCAGGTAATCGATTATACGATTTGGATAATCGATTATTCTGCTTAAAATCTGGGATTGATTTTTGAACGTTAGCAGATAATCGATTATGCAGAATAAGATAATCGATTATCCTAGCACAAAATCAGCAATTTGTGATTGGCAATTAAGCAACGGTCTTGGGTGTTTTGAGCACTATAAATACAACTCAAATTCACTCTTCTAAGCACAACAACTGATTACATTCTTGCTAAAGCATACATACTCTCTTTGCAATCATTTTATGTTCATTTCATAAATTTTTGAGAGCCAAACTCTTGACTAAGTTGTTGTGTTCTTGAGCGTATTTATTTACTCATATCTACTCTTCAAGAGAGTTCTGTTTAAGTGAGTGCTAAGTGTTGTACACACTTGAAGGGATAGTCTAATCCCTTGTTGTAAGAAGGAAAAGTAGTTCCTTGGATTGAAGTCTTGAGGTGCGGTATCCTCGAGCAGGTTGAAGTCTTGTAGAGTGTATATCTACGAGCAAGTGTAACGGTTTGTTAGGCACCCGTAAGCTTAACGAAGTTAGTGTAAAACTCGAGAGAGTCTCTCGGGGACTGGAGTAACCACACGTTGTGGTGAACCAGGATAAAATCCGGTGTGTTCTCTCCTTATCATTTTAATTACTGCACTTACGTTATTCCTGCAATTTTAATTCTGCAAATTTACATTGTTTTTTATTATAAAGCTATTCACCCCCCCTCTAGAGTTAAGCGTATATTCTAACAATTGGTATCAGAGCCATACTCTCTGAAACACTTAACAGTTTGAGAGAAACTTTCCATGGCTTCTACTCGTAGTGTTTATGCAGGACTAGGTGAAGGACAATGCTTCACAAGGCCACCACTTTTCGATGGCACCAACTACACTTACTGGAAGGAGAGAATGAGGATTTTTATACAATCAAACAACTTCCAACTGTGGAAAATTATCAAAAATGGAGAATTACAACCTACCAAAAAGGTTGGAGAAGAACTCGTTCCAAAAACGGAAGATGAATACGACGCCGATGATATCAGAAAAATAGAGAACAACGCAAAGGCAATCGACATGATGTATTGTGCAGTGAACCCCGATGACTATCGAAAAATATCATGTTGCACCACTGCCCAGCAAATGTGGGACAAATTAGAATTCACCTACGAAGGTACGGACCAGGTAAGGGAAGCTAAAATTGATTTCCTAAACCATGAATATGAACTGTATCGCATGAAGGAAAACGAGAAGATAGATGACATGTTCGAACAATTCTAAAAAATCTCTCAAAGCTCTTCAAAGGCTATTACTATTTATTCAAAATGACGGGCAAAACTTCCAAACGATCTCGTTCCAGCAAAAATGTTGCCTCCTCTTCCGTCGCTCGTCCACTAGTTCATTGTTATAAAGATGGTTCTTATTTACGATTCAATAATGAAACCGAACTTATGCGCTTCATTGAAAAATTTCAAAAATGGGAAATTCTTCCTCCTCGATTTTTCACGGATCATTTTCTTAATCAAAGCGCTCCTCCATCCACAACAAATATGCTTATACAAAGCGAACTCCTTCAATTCCTTTATCTTCACACTCCTTACATTCACCCTCCTCTAATTCGGGCCTTCTATTCAAATCTCAAGAAGGACGAAGATGGTGAAATTGTCTCAAACGTCAATGGAACTTCAATTCTTCTATCTGAGGCAAATATTCAAGCCCTCACTA
The DNA here is from genome assembly GCA_034376525.1 of Nicotiana benthamiana. Classification (NCBI taxonomy): domain Eukaryota; kingdom Viridiplantae; phylum Streptophyta; class Magnoliopsida; order Solanales; family Solanaceae; genus Nicotiana; species Nicotiana benthamiana. Next base: position 21,967,788 of record CM067341.1, read on the forward strand.
AACTCCCGCGCAATGGGGAAGACATTTCTCACTATACTAGGGAAGAAGGCGCGTTATTTGATGAACAACTTCTCTTCACCCAAATTGGCATCGGTGAATTTATTTCAACTCCGGACCATCGTCGTCCAACCATTACAAACATGCTCTCGGAATATCGCCTAATTTTTTATTTCATCACTCGCGTTCTAAAACCGCGAAAATTCAAACACACAACTATCTCCCATGAGGATTCTAAACTCATGCATGCCATTATCACCGGGGCTCGCATCAATTGGTGCAAGTTCGTCATGACTCACTTATATGATGCAATTGGGGAAGATAAGCCACTCCCCTATGCTTTTGTCGTTATGACCATTCTTGTTGCCTCCGGTATTGACACCTCCGTCGGCCCTATCAAAAAGGCGACAAAACATTGGGAAATTCAAGAATCTTCATTTCCCAATATCGGTGAGCATCCTCCTCCTCCGCCTCAAAGACGTCGTCATCCGGCCCCGTCCGATGTATCCCTCCAATCTATTTCCGAGCAACTTGCCTCTATGTCCACATCCATCAATCGTATTGATATGAATGTCAATCTATTGACTCACGAGCTCCATGGATATTTTGATCACGTCAATTATCCATATGCCCAAATTGTCCTTCGGGAAGATGTACCGGATGTTGAGACGGAAGTCAATGATGATAATGAATAATGTCTTGTCACTTTGTTTTTCTAGTTTGCATAATATTCTGTCTTTTAATTTTATGTATTTGCAATCTTGTTTAATCATTAAAGAGTTAGTTATTTTTTTGCTAATGTCAAATGGGGGAAGATATGGGCTATGCACATTGGCATAAATTGAGGGGGAATTCATAACTTGAGGGGGAACTTGTTGACTTGTCTTGGATCGCCATTATGAATTAATTAATATGCATATCCCAATATTGGTTTGCCATTATCAAAAAGGGGGAAATTGTTGAAACACGTTCTCAAGTCGCTAAACTAAACGTGTGTTCATATTTGTAGGTTTTGATAAATGACAAACCGACGTGAACGGAACATTGACATATGCCGAAGTCCAAGCACAAGAGAAACAAAGATCAAGATTTAGTAAAGCAACAAAGTTATACATGAGTCGTTCTATAATTGTGATCTTGATCCGACAATTGATTCAAGACTTGGCTTCTCTCGTAAAATCATTTTTATCAAACCATGCATCTTTATTTTAAGCAAAATGATTTTCAAACATTTCATTCTAACCAAAATGAATTTTAAACATGTCTTTCAAATCTGGACAAAGATAATCTATTATGTACCTTATGATAATCGATTATGTTAAGGCAGTGTACACCAGATTTTACAAAGCTGAAATATAATCGATTATGTACCTTATGATAATCGATTATGCTGAGGCAGTGTTCACCAGATTTTTAAACGCTACAAGATAATTGATTATGTACCTTATGATAATCGATTATGTTGAGGCAGTGTTCACCAGATTTTTCAAAGCTACAAGATAATCGATTATGTGCCTTAGACTAATCGATTATGTTGAGACAGTGCGCATCAGATTTTTCAAAGTAGCAAAATAATCGATTATGGCTTTTCTGATAATCGATTATATTAAAGACCGTTGCCAAAATATTTCAAACGCTGAAAAATAATCGATTATGTATAATCAGACAATCGATTATGTTAAGTATACAATCGGAGATTGATTTTTGAACGTTGTCAGGTAATCGATTATATGATTTGGTTAATCGATTATTCTGCTTAAAATCGGGGATTGATTTTTGAACGTTGTCAGGTAATCGATTATACGATTTGGATAATCGATTATTCTACTTAAAATCTGGGATTGATTTTTGAACGTTGGCAGATAATCGATTATGTAGAATCAGATAATCGATTATCCTAGCACAAAATCAGCAATTTGTGATTGGCAATTAAGCAACGGTCTTGGGTGTTTTGAGCACTATAAATACAACTCAAATTCACTCTTCTAAGCACAACAACTGATTACATTCTTGCTAAAGCTTACATACTCTCTTTGCAATCATTTTATATTCATTTCATAAGTTTTTGAGAGCCAAACTCTTGGCTAAGTTGTTGTGTTCTTGAGCGTATTTATTTACTCATATCTAATCTTCAAGAGAGTTCTGTTTAAGTGAGTGCTAAGTGTTTGTACACACTTGAAGGGATAGTCTAATCCCTTGTTGTAAGAAGGAAAAGTAGTTCCTTGGATTGAAGTCTTGAGGTGCGGTATCCTCGAGCAGGTTGAAGTCTTGTAGAGTGTATATCTACGAGCAAGTGTAACGGTTTGTTAGGCACCCGTAAGCTTAATGAAGTTAGTGTAAAACTCGAGAGAGTCTCTCGGGGACTGGACTAACCACACGTTGTGGTGAACCAGGATAAAATCCGGTGTGTTCTCTCCTTATCATTTTAATTACTGCACTTACGTTATTCCTGCAATTTTAATTCCGCAAATTTACATTGTTTTTTATTATAACGCTATTCACCCCCCTCTAGCGTTAAGCGTATATTCTAACAAACACCACACATTTAATTCATTGCTAGTGCTCGATCAATAAAACAATACTCTCTAGAGAATCCTTTACTCAACCATTTCCCCTAACACATTACACCTGGAACAATGTATATACATTATACCTAGCAGTGAATAATCCTAGCCCCAAAGCCAACTCTCAAGTGCCATGCAATACTCACACTTCCTCAAATACTTTACACAGAAGTCAAGACTTGATTTTCCTTCACGAGTCATATGCCCTCACAATCACATCAACAAAAACTGAGTTCAATCTAACACATTGAATTCATATACTCACATATATCAAGGAAATCACTTACTCTCTCAAACGAAGTCACATGCATGAATTTGATACCATAAGCTTGCCCTTCATGTAAATCTCTACTAATGTAGGCTCTCTCAGTCTAAAATCAATTAGGACTTTTCATGGTTGTAATATGGGCTAAGGGACGGGTAGGATATATTTAAGAATAGTGACTCGACCTCCTAAGCACTTTAATACATCACATGAGTTAACACAAAGTTTCCAAACCACTTCTCATTCACAAACAATATCATCACACAAATACTCCCTTCTTCTTTAAGCACTCCAACAATTTATACCCACTAGCTGGAACAAGACACAATGTATTCATCTCTTTTTTTCAGTTTATTCTTCTTGTCACTCAATTTTTGCTAGTGGTGTATTCGTTTACAAAACAAGTGCGACTTCTTACTTTTATTGATTCCACTAAAAAGCCACCCCACACTTATTTCCTTCTTACTTCTTTTAGTGCTCCCCTCACAATTAAAGTGCTTTAAGAGGTAACGGGATCAAAACAATGTCAATTAAGAACAAATGGGTATAGGCTTGTAATGCGGGTGCCAAACAAAAGTCTCAAGGCTCAAATGGGTTAAATAGGGACAAATTTTATTTGTGATAAGCAATTAAGCTCAAAACGGTCAAAGAAAGCCTAAAATGATTTTTCAAACCGAGCATCACCTAAGATTTCGCTTCAACTCACATACCGGGCAAGTTCTAGACACAAGTACCATACATGGACTACACAAACACTCAACACACATGGCATATGACTTTATTCAGATCAACTCATCAAGACGCTCTATTACGAGCATTCAATTCAGTAATAAACATGCAAATTAAGGCACTTTCAGTGAGATTCAACATTTAGGACTAAGCGTTACACTCTAGGGTCTATTGTGTTCAGGTGTGTCAACGCTATGGGTTCTTTTTCAATTTCACGGTTCATACCCCATTACCCTAATCTATAACTCAAAAGAAAACAAAATAAAAACTACCTATGCCTGGTTCAAGTTAAACCCTTGGAAAAGAACCGCGGCCTAATAAAACCAAGGGGGAGTTGCTACACAACCTTAGGAAAAAAAAGAAAAAATAAAAAAAATAAAAAATCTTTTTGGTGTTTTCTGTAGATTAACTTCCCTCAAGAAACATTGTCTAAAGATCCGTCCCTCAAGAACCCCATAGACAGGGATCCGTAGTCGGGCTGAGCCATTTATCACAATTAACCACAAATCCTACTCAACAAAAACTATCAAGTCAACATGAAACAAACGAAACAGACAGTTAATTTACACAACTACATACAACATACAATGAAGGAATCCCCCCTTCCCACACTTAAAAATGAAGACATGTCCACATGGAATAAAAGATAAAATAGCAGTGAGGTAAAGGGACTTCCCTGAAGCTTCACTCCTGGTCGGAAACGGTTCCGGGGTTCACATTTATCGCACGCCCAAGAGCTCGCAACCAACCCACGAACTTCTTTTCTGACATTACTTGTCGGTCAGCTATCGCGTCCATACGAGTGCCCAAATCAGTCATGGAGGTTCGTAGACTAGCCACCTCCCTCTCCAATGCGGTGTACCGGGACACTCTAGCAGTTCCTGAAGAGGACGCTGCTCCTGATGGTGCTGCTAGGGCTGGCCCCACGTCCATTTGTTCATACTCTTCCTCCTCCAATGCGTCAGAGCCACTCTCATCCTCTCCACCTGCCTCTGCCCCTGAGACTGGCTCCGTGGAGTTCTGGCTAGGTCGGATCATGTGGCTTTTTTTAACCAGCCCATCCACACGAGTATTTTCGGGCACCTGCACTTGCCTTTAAATCTTAGTCACCAAAGAGGGGAAAAAGAACCTATACTTGCATTGGGGGCACCGGATAAACATTTCGTCATTGATCACTTTGGCCATGTCGAAGGGAAGACCCTTGATGAAACACCAAATCAATGCAGCTCGGGGTCCATTTACCTCTGTAGTATTTGTGGAGGGAATAAAGCGACTGTTAATCACATACAACCAGCTCTTCACCTCTAGAGTTAATACGGAGGAGTGGAACTTCTCTCCGTGTTCAAGACACTCCACCAGTTTCCCGGGTGCGGAAATCGCATCAAAGAAGAGCTCCCACTTAGCGTCTGTTGGATTTTTGACATACTCATAAAAGTATGTGTTATCAGGTAGAGGATCGGGCAACTGATAGGCTGTGCGTATCACCTCAATGGAGGCATCTACCGCCTTGCGGCGCACCGTGACCACATTTTCTACATGCCCTGGCAGATTAGCATAGAATTCTCGGACGACCAGTACATTAGCTTCCCCTGGCTCATCAATGAAGGACCGCAGACCCTGCTCCATCATACATGTGTGGATAGCGTTGCTTGACCGAACAGAGGTCAATGCCCTTCTCCGGAATTGGCTTTCTTGCAGCCTTCTCCGTAAAGGGGGTCTGAGCCTCAGGTGAAACAAATTTTGTGCTATCATAGGAACGTGCAGGGGCTGCCTCAGTGTCTGAGATGTGCCAGCTTGGCGGCTTGGTGATGGATCTGCGGCTTGGTGCTTTTGCGATGGTGCCATGATGGCTGCAAAACGTGAACACGTTAGCTCAGCCTTGCTGACATCTGGTGACCTAATGCGGCTACTCTGACTTCGCACGCAAACTTTGTCAAATTACAAAATCATGCTCATTGAGACCTTTTCACAAATACCTTGTGGGCATTAGGCTCTCGCAACTTGAAGTGTCTTGCAACAAGGGTTCCCCACAGTATCTCATGCATAGCCCAAATCAAGTACCACCCACCCTACACTTACCACAAACAACCTGCACAACATATTTCACCAATTACAACACAACATCTAAGTACAACTCCTACAATAAGGATAAGATACAAAAAACAAATCTGAAAATTAAAGATGAAAAAAAGAGAAAAGGAGAAGAAAACAAATAATCTAGGGCTCATACCTTTGGTGAAAGGGAAAGGGTAAGATGTTAGTGTGTTTTAGGGAGGAGGCTTTAGGATTATTGTGGAGTAGTGTGTGTTTTGTGCTTTGGGCATTTGGGTTAGAATGGGGGAAGTGAGGGTTTTGGGCTGGGTAAAACGAGGGGGGTTTATTAGGGGGGGGGGGTTCAATTTAACATATTAAAAACAAAAAAAAAACGCCGGAACTTTATGGGCGGGGCGCGAACAAATGCGCTAACTCGCGCGTCATTCACGCGGCCCAGTCAATGTGGTGCGCGAACTTGTGCGCGAGCTCGCACGTCACTTCGCGCGCCATTGAGATGGTTAGGCAGAATGTTTTCCAAGTTGTGCGAAGTTAGCACGAAGTCGCACTCCTACGCGCTCATTTTTGTACTTTTCTCACCTGTGTTGCTCTTGTTCGATGGTCGTTTCACTCGCCCTTCGTCACCTGCATTAGTTAGTATACCAAAACTCAAAATTAAACACTACTACTATCGTTGGGTTGCCTCCCAACAAACACCTTGTTTAACGTCGTGGCACGACGTTTACAACAATTCAATGGGTTTCCTCCCATGCTGCGCTTGATTTAACGTCGCGGCACGACGCAAGTAGTGGAGCCCTTACTCCTCATTCGCATACAGGGGTTATTTTAAATGAGTCAGCACTGTATTCCCTTTTTCTTCAGCTATTCCAAGGTAATGTTTCAACCTTTGCCCATTGACTGAGAACTTGTTTTTCCCATCTTCCGACTCAATTTCAATAGCTCCACTTGCAAACATTTGCACCACTATGAATGGCCCTGACCCTCGGGACTTTAACTTACCCGAAAATAATCTCAATCGTCAATTGGTTTCATTGGCATCTCATGGCGACGAGAAATGTCTCCCGTCCTCTGGCATTCATTATAGCCTTTTACCTAGAGGTGGGTATCTCTAAACACGGTTGGCCAAAAAAATGCTCTAGCACTTTCGCAGCAGTTCTGACCCCTTCTAAATGTCCTCCATAAGCTGATGCCTGACAAGCCTGCAAAATCGAAGATTGTTATATCTGGGGGACACACTTCCAGATAATGTTATCAATATATAATCGAAACAAATAAGGTTCATCCTAATAATACATGCGGCAATGATGAAAGAACTTTTTTTTGGACAGATGAAAGGTCATAGGGAACAATACTGCAAGCCAGGTAGTTTGCAAAATCTACATACCATGGCGCATCCCCAAAACTATCTGTGAGCAGCTACTCGTCTGAGAAGGTTTCCAGACTCTCTTTGACCTAAACTGATTTTTCAACTCCTTCAAGTCGTGATAGATGATTAGCGACTTGATTTTATGTGCCCATATGATCACAAATTTTGAGGTCAAATTCTTGCAACAGTAGCACCCAATGAATCTGGAATGGCTTAAACTCCTTTTTCTCAAATAGGTACCTAAGAGCTGCATGGTAAGTACACACAATTACCTTCGAACCAATTAGATATGATCAGAACTTGTCCAAAGCAAACACAACTACTAACATCTCCTTCTCCGTCATTGTGTAGTTGAGCTTTGCACCGCTTAGCTTTCTGCTTGCATAGTAAATTGGGTGCATCAGCTTATCTTTTCGTTGCCCCAAGACTGCTCCTATAGCATAGTCGCTGGCATCACACATGAGCTCAAATGGTTGCTTCCACTTGGGACCAACAATGATGGGGGCAGTTATCAACTTCTTCTTTAGTTCCTCAAATGCCAACCTGCAATCATTAGAAAACACAAAGGGCTGATCCTTTTCAAGGAGTTTGCATAATGGGTTGGCAATTTTGGAAAAATCTTTTATGAAATGTCGGTAGAATTCGGCAAGTCCAAGGAAACTTCTCACCGCCTTGACTGAAGTGGGAGGTGGAAACTTCTCAATCACGTCAACCTTAGCATTGTCGACCTCAATTCCTTTTCTGGACACTCGATGTCCTAGGACTATCCCTTCTTGTACCATAAAATGGCACTTCTTTCAGTTTAGCACTAAGTTTGTCTCCACACATCTTTTGAGCACTCTGCTTAAGTCGTGAAGACAGTATTTGAATAAATCTCCCACCACAGAGAAATCATCCACATAGACTTCCATATTATCATCCATCATATCTGTGAAAATGGCTAGCATGCACCGTTGAAAAGTCGCTGGTGCATTGCAAAGCCCAAAGGGCATTCTCCAAAAGGCAAAGATGCCATACAGATAGGTGAAGGATGTCTTCTCTCTATCTTCGGGGGCTATTGATATCTAATTGTACCCCGAATATCCGTCCAAGAAATAGAAGTGCGATCTTTCAGACGACCTATCCAATATTTGGTCAATAAAAGGCAAGGGAAAGTGGTCCATTCAGGTGGCGGTGTTCAATTTCCGGTAATCCATGCAGATTTGCCACCCTTTGTCTGTACGAGTTGAGATTAACTCATTGTTATCATTTTTCACAACAGTTATTCGCCCTTTTTTGGAACATATTGGACAGGGCTGAACCAATTTCTATCAGAGATTGGGAATATGATTCCCGCATCTAACCATTTGATCACCTCTTTATTTACAACCTCTTTCATATTAGTGTTCAACCTTCGCTGATATTCCCTAGAAGGTTTGTGCCTCTCCTCCAGGAGAACCTTATGCATACAAAAAGGCTGGATTGATACACTTTATGTCAGCCATGGTCCAACCAATGGTAGTCTTGTTATCCTGCAGTACCTGTTAAAGCCATTCTACCTGCACATCTAGCAAACAAGATAATATAATAATAGGCAAGGTCGAATTAGGGCCTAAGAATACATACCTGAGGTGATGTGAGAGTGGCTTCAGCTCCAATGGGTGGTTCCTCTGTTGATGGCCTTGCTGGAGGAATGGCCCTATTTTCGAGCTCAAGGGACTCGAACTGAGGTTCCCTTGAACAAAACCCTTGACCTTCCAGTTCCATAACCCATTCAGCTAACCCTTCACCATCCATTTCTTCTAAATTCGTCAGACATGCATCCAATGGATCTTTCACAGTTAGGGTCCTATCATGTTCTTGCAGGATTACATCCACTGCCTCCACTAGAGAGCAATCAGCATATTCACTGAGTCTCTTCATTAATTGTTGAACATTGAATATGACTTCTTCATCATTCAATCTCATTTTTAATTCCCTAGTCTCATAGTCTATTAGTGCTCTCCCAGTGGATAAAAATGGTCTCCCTAAAATAAGGGGTATCTCCTCATCCACCTGAAAATCCAGAATCACAAAGTCTGCAGGGAAAGTCTTCAAGGAACACAAACTTCCCACTTGCACCAACACATCATCAAAAATACCAGTTGGTCTTTTCATAGTGCGATCATCCAGCTGTAGCAGCATAGAAGTCGTTGTAGCTCTGCCGATGCCCAATTTAGATGTAGCAGCTGTAGCAGCATAGATTTATGATGGCTCCCAAGTCACACAACGGCTTTGCAAAGGCATAGCTTCCAATTGTGCATGGAATAGTGAAGCTACCCTGATCAGACATCTTTTGAGCCATTGGTTTTACCACCACTGCACTGTAGGTCTGTGTTAGAGTTTCAGTGCATAGATCCTGAAAATCAAACTTCCGTGACATTAGATCTTTCATCAGCTTGGCATAACTGAGCATCTCCCTTAAGGCATCCATTAGAGGAATATTCAACTGAATTTGACGCAGCATTTCCATGAACGTTTTGTATTGGTCTGCCTTCTTATGTTTGACTAGTCTCTGAGGGAAGGGTGCAGATGTCACCCTTTGTGCATGGCTTGCTGGCTTCTCTCTGTTAGGATTTTCTGGCACAAGAGGTGCCACCTGTGAGCACGTAATTTTTGCCTTATATGAATTACTCCCATAATTTCAAACAAAATAATTTTCTTTTGTTATTTTTAATTATTTATAATTTTTGGTTGATTTTGTGGCATGTTCTGTTATTTGTTTGCATTCGTGTGTGCATTCTTTTAGTATATAAAAATACAAAAATATATGCATTGCATTTAGAGTAATTTTACATATTTTAGGAATTAATCAGTAATTACGAGTTTACAAAAGTATAAAAATCACAAAAATAGTTTACGTTTTATTTTAATATAATTTTTTGAATTTTTGCAATCTTTATTTTACATTTAATTATTTGTGATAATTGTTATTTAGAACTAATTAGTTTAATTTGGTGGAATGATTTTAGTTGGAGTTAATTTTTGATTTTAGGATTTAATTTGCAAAAAAACAAAAAATAGAGGAAAAAGGAAAGAAAATAACAAAAATAGTTCTTTTGTATTGTTTTGCTTTTAATTTTCAAGTTTATCATAGGATTTAGTTTTGAACAATAATTAGTTGAAATTTTTAATCAAAATAGGTCTTTGTTATTTTTATTTTTGTATTTCAACAAAATCTCAAAAATATATAATTATAATAATGAAAAATAAAAAATGGAAAAAAGAGGATCCAAAAACCGAGGAGGAAAATATATTTGGGCTAGTCTAAAATATTCCCAGCCCAAACACTACCCAAATCGAGCCCAGATGTAGCCCCAACCAGGTCAAAATGGGTTAATGACCAAAACGACACCGTTTGACCTTGGGAGCATCTTGACCGTCGAGGTCAATTTCATCCAACGGTTTGGAAGCCTGGATTAATTGATATAAAGCTGTCAAAACACCCCCACCCCTCCAAACCATCTCTCCAACACCCCTAACACTTCCGATGTAACACCACCCATCTCCTCCCTCATTTCGCCGTCCGCCGCCAGCCGGAAATCATCGCTGCCGCCTGCATAGCTCCAATGAACCCCAAATTAACACCGTGTGCTCCCTTTTTCCTCCTCTTTCCAACCCCCTAATCCACAACCCTCGAATATCAACCGATCACATAGAATATTACTTGAAAAATCTAGCATCTTCGTTGCCTCCTCTAACCGAATCTGAACCCCTTTCCCTCGAATCATAATACAGCTCCTCGAATTTCGATTCAAAAAATCCGTCCAAAGCACAACCTCTTCACAAATTCCGCCAAATCTAAAACTATTCTCCCTTTGTCCTCCTTATCCCAAATCTGTGACCCATGGTCCTCGAATCGTCCCTAGTTGGTTCGAATATCAGATCAAAATTGTTGAAATCATTTAAGAATGTATGCGGGTTCCTGGCCTCGAAAACGTATGCTATGTTGCCTTCTAAGTTTTTTTATTTGATTGTAGTCTTCTTCTTCTAGTTGCTTTGCTAATTTATGTTGTCTTCTAGTTTCGCTATTAATTTTGGTCTTTTCTGCTGGTTTCTCTGTTAACCTATGTTTTCCTCTAGTTTCTCTATTAAGGTTAGTCTTCTTCTAGTTTCTCTATTAATTTTAGTTGTCTACTATTTTTACTTTTAATTTTAGCTGGTCCTTGTTTCCCTGCTTAGATCTATGCTTCATTTACCTTAGTCTAGTTTTTCAATTTCTGTTGTTATTGATAAATTATTTCGAAGTTAGTTTTGTTTTAGTGTGTTTGATTCACGATTGTTTCTTTCTTTTCTGTTTTGACCTTAATACATTCATTGTTTTTGATTTAAGTCTGGATGAAGTTCAGTGTTTGTTCATAGTCTTTATTTGATGAAAAACAATTGCCTGCCAATCCTCTTGTGGTTATTAATGTAATGTCAATATTGGCTTCTAGTATTTGAGTTAAACCTGGTACATTTGGTTCATTTGCTGATTTTTAGGAGACTAGTTAGTGTTGAGACTAATGATAAACAAGTTTTGGAAAGCTGATGTGGTCAAGGGGTAATTTCAGTAGGTTAAAAGGGTAATACAAGTATTGTGAGTAAGGGAATCTGGCATTCAACTGATTATGAAGCCCCTAGAACATTCTAGTAGGGCTTCCAATAAGCTTTTTGAGATAACAATGCAAATGACTTGGCTAACAAGCTAAGAATTCAGGGACTAAGTGAAAAAAATCTAAAAAAATAAAAGGGACTAAGGGGTAAACACAAAACAAGAGGGTTTCCCTAAGCTTTGGCTATAAAAGGGCACCCTAATGCCTTCATGAATGAGGTTCCTGGAAAATTGAAATCCCTGAAAACTTCCCAAGACTTCTGAATTCTGAAAAATCATTGAAATTCCTTAAAACTCTCCAGGAAATCCTGAAAGATTCCAAGAGTCTAAAATTTTATGCGGCTTCATTGAAGTGTTTTTCTTCACAATTAGTTCCTATTACGAACAGTTAATTTGAATTGCTAACTTGAATCACTGGAAAAAGACTTGAAATATGTGTGTTTGAGGTGATAGGATTCCATAAACTTGGGTGGATGCAATTATGATATATTAGGATTATGCTTGAGGCTTTTGGGTTGGTTTGTTGATGTTATTTGCTTTAGACCATTGTCTTGGCTTATTTGACAAATTTCCCTATTCAAATCTGGGACTCGAGCTTGGTTTATTTGCTGCATTTGCTGATAGATTTGTTGCTGCTATTGCTATTGTTCTCTTGACTGCCTATTCATAGGTGTTTCTCTTTGCTTCATTCCAGGTACACATTTTAAAGATGCTTGATGTAGTTCTTTTAATTCAAATGGAAAAGAAACATTGCTTCCTGATTTATGCTTTCTTGGATTGAGGAATGGTTATAGCTAGATAAGAGACAATATGTAGCTGTCTATGTAGTTTAATTTATGTTTTTGGGTTTGTATATGTTAGATAGATGATAATATGGGTCTGTTTATGTAGTTCAATCTATTTCTTTAGGTTTGTATATATAAATATGGACTGTATACGGACTGTATAACTTACTGTCATTTCGTTATAATTTGTAATGGTGCAACTGTCTAGTGTAACTCTAGGGTAAGTCAAGTCTATTTAAGTGTTTGAAATCTGCTAATCGTCAATAAGAAATCAGGAGTATAGTGTTTGTTTTACTTCAGGTTTTAATTAGTTGTTTCGTATTAATTCCTTGAACTTTATAAGTGTTAGTTGAAGTCGAATAATTAATAGCCTTCTGTAATGGATTAAACATAATTTGTATTTCTAAAAGTACCTGGAAGCAAAATTATGCAAGTTTGTAATCGAAGTGAGATCCTGTTTGGATTAGATCCAATGAAGGATCAAGGCTCGACAGCCCGCCTTTGATAAGGTTGGCCTCAGCGCTACTAATGCACATCCCAAATTGTTTTTAACTTAGTTTACGTCTAGGTCCAGGCTAAGGCTCACGATTGGCTAGTTTTGTAAAGCTGGACAAAGGTTCCCTCTCTTTGGGCTCATTTCGAAGCTCAATGGCTTGAACTTAAAGTCTGAGTTGTACAATGTTAATTAATTAGGTTTTATTAGAGGCAAATTTAGTAGAGAATAATTGTTTTCTTTATAATTGGCTTTTAAATAAATTGCGGTGCGCTATACAAAATAACAACTGCATGGCCCTCGACTTAGTCTTAAATTTATACTTAGAAATCGGGACGAGCCGTTTAGCAAATTCTCTCGGCCTCTCGCAAAGTTTAATAATGCGTAGTTGCTCTAGTCGCGTGGTTAATAATGTTACTTTCCTAAATTCGGGTGCACATTTATGTGACCCAAATCCCAATCTCAACGAAGTTTAAACGTGGCAAAAACCACGGGTGCATTTATGTGACGTGGTTCGAGACATGTCTTAACAATGTTGCGATTCTCTTTAAAAATAATAATAAAAGTGGTTAATAGATTCAAAATGCACATAGGTTCATAATTGTATAAAAATCAGGTGATTTAAGCCAAATATAATAGTTGAGCAACAATGCTAAAACCACGGAACCCGGAAATGCCTAACACCTTCTCCCGGGTTAACAAAATTCCTTACTCGGATTTCTGGTTCGCAGACTGTTAAACAGAGTCATTCTTTTACTCGATTCAGGATTCTAAACGGTAACTTGGGGCACCATAAATCTCCCAAGTGGCGACTCTGAAGTTCTCTTAAATAATTGAATCCCATTTCGATTGTCCTTTAATTGGAAAAACTCCCTTATCTATGCCCTTCGCCGGGTTGTAGTAGCCAAAAGGAGGTATGACTGCTCTGGCGACTCCGCTGGGGATTGAACCCAGAATCTCTGGTTCAGGGTTCAATAATCGAGCTTAGAATAATTGTTGTATTTGGCTTTGTTTATCATTTGATTTTTGTTTTTACATGTTGATTTAATGTGCAAAATGATGCTTTTACCCCTTTGATATTATTTGAACTGTACATATAAACTGTTACAAAACCCTTCTCTTTTTGTCTTCGGGGATGTGATCGCTGGTCGAGACTCGCTGTTCTGTTAGTGTCACACCTTGAAATAAAAAAGAGGCTCGGACAAGTTACTATGTCGGACGAACTTTTAGGTCCCCGGTACGTAGCCCCCTCCTCGACTGGAGTTGTCCGTTCGGGTACACAGTCTAGAACAAATACCCAGGTTCTGAACCTAGTATAACAAAGCCTCATGCCAAATCCCTTGTAAGAATGTTTGTTTGTATCACGTGCATTTCACTTAGGGGACTCAACACAGAGGTTGGGTCTGTCTAGGGTAGGTGTACCCGGAATAATGGACCATCCTGATGCATCCTACTTGTGCATTTATTTGTTTTTGATTTACATACTGACCGACTTTTTGCGGGTAAGGAGAGTTAACCACCTGCTATAAAAGAACCAATATCCCAATATGCTGAAGCTCTGCCGAACTTTTGAAAGAAAAGAGGGAAAAGAAAAAAAAATGGGAATAAAGGGGAGTCTATTTTGTTCACCCAAGAAAAGAGAAAACATGGTTTTCAAAAATAGTTTGGTTTTTATGAAATGAAAAAGGGAAAGCAAAGTCCTATTTTCAAAAATAGTTTTGCCCGAACTACGGCGTTTGATTCTCGTGAGGTGCGAGATTACGTAGGCAACCCCTATCGGGTCCAACTTTCCTTTTTGCAAAAATAGCCAAAACAAAGAGAAACAAATGTCAAATCTTACTTGTTGTCTTAAATAAATCGAATGATGTCGTTGTTGTCAAGAATAATCCGAATGTTACTGAAAAGGATGCCGGAAGGCTGATTTGCACAAGCAGCCACCTTTGGGTTTTTTATTTTATTTTGGGCCAATTAGCAGACACATCCTTAAAATCTTCCTCCGCAAGTGCTGAAAGACCGTATCTGCAAAGCTGGGCTCTTATTTCAGAAAATAAATTGCATAAAAGAAAGGGGTGAATTTTTGATTTTGAAGTCAAACGGAATAAAGTCTTAAGTTGCTAATTCGCCATAATAAATGTGCAGGACAAGCACAAGCACAATCCAAACCAAATCTTTTTCATTTGTATGAAGAATCCCTTTGGGGTTGCAGCTGTGGTGGAATGATCTAGGTATAGAAGGGCAAGATGAGGTAAAGAAATATTTGGGAGGCCTTCCCGGACTATTGGAGATTGCACCTCGAGGTGACATCATAAGAGCGTTGGTCACGTGTTGGGACCCGTCGTACAATGTGTTCCATTTCTCAGATTTTGAACTTATATCGACCTTAGAAGAAATAGGCGGGTACATTGGGGATGCTGAGCTTCCTTTGAGGCATAAGTATCTGGTTGCGCCAAGAATTGTATCAGTGCACAAAGTCTTAGATACCCTAAAGATAAGCAGAATGGTACACGACTCAAACCTGGTAGCAGGGTTTTGATCCTTTTCATTCCTGTATACCAGATATGGTCACATAAGGGGGTTCAACAATCCAGAGAACAAAATCTGCAACAAAGGAAACCGCGTAAAGTGGGAAAAACACAAGCGTTTCGCTTTTATGGTGGCTTTTCTAGGGCTCCTGGTATTTTCAAAGAAATATGGGACATTGACATAAAACTAGCAGGGGTTGTCAGCACTCTACGCACCCAAGCCAAGTGCATACTCATGCCTATGATAGTAACTGAGATCTTTCGTGCTCTCACAGCTTGCAGGGCCGGGAAAGATTTCTTTGAAGGTTGCAATCTGTTGTTGCAAATGTGGATGACCTAACATTTGTCCCATCGTCCCCAGTTCATGAGCTGTGGCTCAGCAGAGAAAACTTGCATAGAAGAATTTTACCAAGGATTGAAGGGATCAGTTTGCCCGAAGGGGCAACAGGATGGATATCTTACTTTTAGTCCCTCACTACCGGTCAAATAGAGTGGATGCTGGGATGGTTGTCTATGGACGAGATTATATACATGCCGGCAATGGGGCCTCACTTCCTTCTGATAGGTCTTAGGAGCATCCATCCTTATGCCCCCCATCGGGTTTTGAGACAACTTAGGAGGTGCCAGATAGTGCCAAAGGACGAAGATCTTAGTATTCGGTAGTCTAGATTAGACCCGATGGTCAATTCCCCGAAGCAATGGTCCACAAAATTTTGAATGAATGCCAATACCTAATTGCAAACACTTGTGTACGAGATTGTTCTAGAGACGAGGTTTCGCCAGAATATCGTGCTTGGTACAGGTGAGAAATTGAGTTCCAGAGGCCAACCAAAAGGCCCCATCTCCAGGAATTCATCGAAGCATCGCAAGAGCAATGAGTCTAGTTGGCTAAAGAACGCGAATAAAGGGCTACAATAAGCAAATTGGAGAAGCAGGTCATGAATTTACAATTCAAAAAAGATTTGAAGGCCACCGCAGATGAAGGGGCAAAAAGAATAAACTGGTCAAGGAAAATGAGGTCCTTCGGGCCCAAATTCAGAAAATGAAAGTAGCTGTGGAAAACCCTGTGCAGAGTGCTAAGGATACAAAACTTATAGATGTCTTGAGACAGAAGGTGAGTGACTACAATTTTGATTTGAACAAAGCAGAAAAATAACTAGTCAGGGCACCAAAACAATTAGCTAAAAATGCAGCAGAACGAGCACGTCTGGTTAGGAAATAAAAGAAGAGTTCGACGGTGAGATATTAAAGAAAAGGGTCATCATCACAGAAAACAAAATGCTCAAATAGGCAAAAGAGTTCAAAATTGAAAGGGAACATTGTTACGCAGCATTGGCACAATTAAAATTAAATTTGCAACAGCTTCAAAAGCAGAATCAAGTAGCCAAATGAATTTTAGAAGCCAGAACTGAGCAGATTTCGTGGTTATTGTAGGAGAAAGGTGTCATACGAGAGAGAATAAATGGGATCGCCCACTATATCGCAATGAAATGTAGCAGCTGTGAGGATATGCCTAGATCTATGTTCTTTTCCACCGCGATGCTTTTTCTTCGCCGTGTAATGGAAGATCTTCATTAGCTCCGAGGGGATTAGCTAGTCGACCTGCAACAAGGCCAAACGATGCCGCGCGGGTCCCAGGAGCAATTGAAGCCCTAAATTTGTAATCTCTTGAGATTGTATTTTTCTTTAAAAATCTGTCAATTTGCCTTAGAGTCTTTATTTTCTTTTGCGCATGGTTAGTTGTTCTTCAACTCTGTAGTTCGTGCTTAATCGAAGTCTGTCGGTTTTTCGAGGCTTTGTAACCAAGTTTGTTATTCTGAAAATTGAGAATTCCAAATTGTTTTATGCTTCACTTTTTATTTTGCCAGAACTACGCTCAGTATGATTCATGCGGAGTGATGATACACAGGAAATCTACACAGGATTCGATGATAGCCGAATAAGGAAAAAGAAAAGGGAAAAGAAACGAAAGGGAAGGAATAGGAGAGAAAATCAAAGGAAAAGCAAGGAAACAAACAAGAAAACAAAATAGGAGAGAGGGAGAAAATAAAGTTAAAAAAGGGTGCATTGCAAACAATGAAAATGAAAGCCGGGATGAGGCAAGCAACCGATCCATGTACTGACCAATCATTATTTAGGTGCATTCATACACAGTATGTGGCCGGTCGCGTGTTAAAATCTGACCATTAACAAGTTTTTTGGTGTTTTGCACTTCCAGACTAGACAGGTGGTTAGTACTTGCGGCATTCTGGCAACCCACTCCTACAACACGCAGTCTAAGAGAAAGAAAGCCATGGCCAATCAGGAAATCAATGTTAGCATTATTGACCCCTCGAAAGAAGTAGAGGAATTGGACATTAATTCCATGAAGGAGGAAATGTACAAACTGAAACATCAAATGGCCGAGATGTACCAGGCATGGGCAAGAGGATAGCCACCCCCAACCCATCCTGCTAATCCAACCTTCATCCCGCCACTGGCGCAAGCTCCTGACCAGTCCCCTACTGATCCACTCTCAAGTTTTCCTATCTACTCGTAGCACCAGGGTGCGACCTCTCAACCACCACCAGCTCCACTAGCCAAAGTCGCTCCTCACCCCCCCTCCACCAATTGCTCCCATCTATGTGGCACCTCCTCCTCCCACACTTCATAGATCCTTAAGTGAACCTTTGCTTCAAGCATATGCCCACCAATACAATTCACTAGGACCTGCTAACAAAGCCTACGAACCTTACTCCTATGCTCCCCGTCTCAGAATCCCGGCAGAAATTGAAAAGCCAATCAAAAATGCTGAGCAGGAGGATGTGCTCAGAAAGGTCAGAAGCTTAGAACAATCATTTAGGGACATGCGAGGGTTAGGTGGCCAGGTATGCGTGGCATTCAAGGACCTTTGTCTATTTCCAGACGTGCAGTTGCCTCCAGGTTTTAAGATGCCTAAATTTGATTTATATGATTCACATGGTGATCCGGTTGCGCATCTAAGGGGGTTTTGCAGCAAAATGAGAGGAGTAGGGGGGAAGATGAATTACTAATGACGTACTTTAGCCAGAGTTTAAGTGGGTCGGCACTGGAGTGGTATATCCAGAAGGATCACAATCGGTGGTACACCTGGGATGACCTCGCGCAAGCGTTTGCTTGTCACTTTTAATATAATCTCGAAATTGTCCCGGATCGACTATCTTTGACAAAACTGGAGAAGAGACACAACGAGAGTTGCAGGGAATACGATTTCCGGTGGAGATAACAAGCAACCAGAGTTGATCCTCCAGAGAAGGAGATTGAGATGGTTGACTTTTTTTTGCAGGCTCTGGAACCTACCTATTTCGGGCATTTGGTGTCAGCGGTAGGCAAATCTTTCAACGAAGTAGTTACGATGGGTAGTATGGTCGAGGAAGGCCTCAGATCCAATAAGATCATATGCTACTCTGCAATTAAAGCAACCACTCGGGCCATGCAAGGTGGAACTGGGGGAACATTGGGAAAGAAGAAGAAGGAAGAAGTGGCAACAATTAAGTCTGAAACTTGGTTCAGGTCTCGAGCTCCATCCCACTACACTCAACCTCGTCCTCACCACCAAACATATCCACAGCCTCGGTCATACCTCCTTTTTCCATTACTACACCCCGGAAAGGATATAATAAAGGGAGTTTTTCCAATTTAAGTGACAATCGAAACATGATTAATTGTTAAAGAGAATTTCAAAGTCGCCACTTGGGAGATTTATGGTGTCCCAAGTCGCCGGTAAGAATCCCGAATCGAGGAAAGAATGACTCTGTTTAACAGTCTGCGAACTAGAAATCCGGGTAAGGAATTCTGTTAACCCGGGAGAAAGTGTTAGGCATTCTCGGGTTCCGTGGTTCTAGCATGGTCGCTCAATTGTTATATTTGGCTTAGATGATCCGATTTTACAATATGAACCTATGTGCATTTTTTAGTGTTTTAACCACTTTTATTATTATTTTTAATGAAAATTGCAACGTCGTTAAAACATGCCTCGAACCAGGTCACATAAATGCACCCGTGGATTTTGACATATTCCAACTTCGTTGGGATTTAGATTTGGGCCACAGAAATGTGCACCCGCATTTAGGAAAGGTGATTTATTAAAAATGCGTCCTAAGGGGACTAGCGCATTGTTAACTTTGTGAGAGGCCGTAAATATTCGCTAAACGGCTCGTCTCAAATTCTAAATATTTATACCTAGCATTTTACATGAGATAAACCAAAGGACTTATGTAATCCTAAAAATTAACTACGGGGATTTATTGTCGATGCCACATCCAAATGGCCTGGGTTCACGTATCAGCTGGGCCTCAATGGTGCCCGGCTAGACAGCCCTAATCTTGAGTCCAAGGGCAACCCTTCTATTTAAACTTCAAATGAGATGAGGAATTTTTTATTACCGTACTTTGGGCCCTATCATGAATCAAAGCTGAACCGCAGGGACTATATATATAAACTACTTAAGTTGGTGGCCCAGATGGCCCAATCAGCCCAAGCAGGCTTGGCATTGCACCAATAATTGTTACATGCTTACTTATATCACGCAATGGATGTGACCAAAGTCACCCGCTCAACATAAATTTGTTCAACACAACCAACTATCAAGCTCGAATTTAGCTAACACTTAGGAAATCTTAGACGAAATTATATTACTAACAAATATCATATAATGAATTTTTAACAGTCCAAATATTTCTTCAAATTTGTCCGACCTCAGGAAACCTAGAACCAAGTTACAGCTACTAACAATTATATGACTAATCTAACAGTCCAAACAGTCCCAGACTTATTTACATTCAGAAAACTTAAACAAACCAAAGAATCTACTAAAAAATGTAATAACATTAGACAACAAATTTAGCAAAATTGCAGCTGACTTCATTTCAAATATCAATTGGACTTCTACATTTGCATCAGGCTTAGTAGGTGTAACAGGAAATCAAAGGGCAATGGAAAAGAAAGGATGGTCAGCAGACTCGGCCACAACAATGCAATAAATGAAGAAGCTTATACCTAGATGTAAACCCCAAAGACCAATAGAAATCCCCAGCAACTTCAGATTTTAATTTTTGAACCCCAGGAAAGCAATGCAACATTGAAATAATGAAATTTCAAATAAGTTGGAGCTAAAACAACTTCAGAAACAGATTTTATCAGCCACACTCGATTATCTCTATACTAGCTAAGACAAAAATGGTCTCCAAAGATGATGTGATCAAAGGCTACTATGTTGGGTAATGGAACAGTAACAATTTCTGGATTTTGGCATAAAAATTTTAAGAGGATTATAGGGATGCTTTTTTCTAGATTCTCCAACCTCTTTTTCAGTGATTTTAAACCCCTTTTATAGCTAAAAGCTAGGGCATCATTTTTATTATGTTTTGCCCTTAAGTCCCTCTTTAATTTTCAAATATTGCTTATTTGAAACCTTATTTCATGACTTGTTTCCCAAGTTACTGCAGCAATATTGCTAATTTTGTATTAAAGACCCTTTCTAGAAGGGTCTAAATGCTTCTACCATTTTCTACTCTGTAGATGCTACCTATATTACCCTTGTTTGTCCCCAATATTAGCCATTAACACCCTGAAAGGCCATATTGCTCTTGATTGTCTTAAAATTATCAAAAATGCCCGGACAAATGTTGTGCTACCCTTTAATTGTCTACTTGGATTCTAAATTAAATCCTAAGACTAATTTCCTAATCCTAATAGCTATGATCAATCCAAATTATACTACTCAAGGACAAGCAGTCCAAATTCAAGAAATCATCTAGAAATCCAAACCCACTAAGTTTACTGAAAGCTTAGCAATTTGTTCCTCAAAACATGCTAATCATTAATAAACCTTGTGAATGTAAAATGATCAAGAAATCACTAATACTAATGAATAATTACTAAAACAGTCCATGTCCTTTTCTACTTGCATTCAATTTCAAAAGTCAGGCATGGTATTGCTGGCATCACATAAATCTATCACTAAATTCCATCCACACCCATTCAGCAATTAAACCAAAGATGACAGGTCTGGGATTTGTTAGCACCATATAATTTAACAAGGAATAAACTGATTGCTACCAGGATCAGCAAGAACAAAAGGACGAAAGGGGGAATAATAGACTTGCTAACTCCATGATAACTCTAACATTATTCATGCATTAGGCAAAACTATTTACATAAAACACCTTAATATTCGGATTACGCAAACAAATACATGAATTAAATAATTTGTTTTTCATAAGAATTGATCTCAGGAACAAACATGCTATCATTGACCACGGGGCACAATCATGAATGAAACTAGCATGCAATTCAGCCTAAGAAATCAAGATTTACTAAAGACAATTGAAATTTTCCCTAATAGCCCTAATTTGTTTAGAACAGGCACAAAATAAGAGAAACCATAACAAAAACTAAAGGAGGATGTGGAATTATCAGGTTTCTTCAGTCTGTCATTGCCGGAGTCGATAAAAATTCTTGGATTTGACTTCAATTGGTTGGTGCCGATACTGGGAAATTCTGGGATCATTTGAGTGAGTTTAGATAGGTTTTTGGGTGGATGAGGGCTAGAGGAAGGCGGGTGTGGTGTTTGAAGGCATTGGATGGCAGCCACCGCCGTGCATGGCCGAGCTGCCATCTTAAGGCGAATTTTTTGCGAGTTGTGGCTATGTTTGAGGGTAATCACTGGCAAGGTTAAGGTAAATGTGGTGAGGAGGTTTATGAGTGTTGATTTGGAGGTGGTTTGCCACCGGCCGCCGCCGTAGACGGCGGAGCTGACGCATTTTGGTCGAATATTCGAGCACATCGGTGGTGATTCGAGGGATGATCTTTATGCGATTGGGAAGAGGAGAGTGATGTGGTTTTATTGTGTAAATTTGGGAGGTACTCGGTGGCGTATTCTGGCCGGCGACGGACGGTGATGTTAGGGTGGCTCATTGGTGGCGTTACATTGATGAGTGACTTTACGACATTTGGTCTCTGATGTCATTTCACAGGGTTTGGACACTTTTATTTGATAAGGGAGGTAGTTTTAGGGCCGTTGGATGATCTGCAATGAAGGGTTGAGATTTAATTTAGGACAAGGGCTTCCTAACGCTGTTGTTTGGATGAGGGTTGGTTAGACCGGGTTGGGGGGGCGGGTGGACTGGGTATTTGGGCCTGTGTTTTCTATTAAACATGGCCTAGATGAGTGTTTTGAATTGTATTCTCTTTTTTTAATTTTCAATTCCAAAATTATTTTTAATAAATTCTTAATTAATATATAAAACCACAATCAGCCATACAATAATTTATTAATACATAAAAGATTAAAAGGAAAAAAATTACCTAACATTTTAAGTGCACATTAAACCATTTTTTGAATTTCCTTTACCAATTACTAATAATTTCTTATAATGCAAAACTACTCCTAGTTCAGGAGTGTTTGGTAGCTGGAACTACCGAGGCTGTGATTTTACTGTTGTTGCTGCTGCTACTGCTGCTAGACCCCCTTATTACACCATTGTGAAAAATAAAGAAGCTAGACTAAGCTACGAACTATGGAGTACAAGAAAACCTATCTATCTCTTCCGACTTGCTCTAAATCGTTGTTGCTTTGTTGTCTTGCATTTCTTGCCGTGGAACATCTTGTTGCTTTATTAGCTGGTATTTCCTCCCGTGGAACTTTTTGCTGTCTTGTTGTCTGGTATTTCTTCCTGTGGAACTTCTTGGTGCCTTGTTGACTTCTTGTTTTCTCTTCTAAGTTTGACGCTGAATTGATGTATTCCGTTGAAAGCATTCCCTCGTTCTACAGGTGGGTGCCTGATTACCAAAACATAAAATTTTACGAAATATTCCCTTGTTCTTCATGTGGGCGCCTGATTACAAAACGTAAAAAATTTGAAAAATATTCCCTTGTTTTACAAGTGAACGCCTGATCGCAAAACCTAGAAATTTGAAAAATATTCCCTTATTCTACAAGTGGGCGCCTGATTGCAAAAACTTGAATTTTGTAAAATATTCCATTGTTCTACAGGTGGGCGCCTGATCATCAAAACTTGAATTTTGAGAAATATTCCATTGTTCTCCAGGTGGGTGCATGATTACCAAGACTTGGATTTTGAAAAATATTCCCTTGTTCTACAGGTGGGCGATTAATTGCAAAACATAAAATATTGAAAAATATTCTCTTGTTCTATAGGTGAGCGCCTAATTACAAAACTTAAAAAAATTGAAAAATATTCCCTTGTTTTACAAGTGGGCGCCTGATCGCAAAACTTAGAAATTTGAAAAATATTCCCTTGTTCTACAGGTGGGCGCCTGATTGCAGAACTTAAATTTTTGAAAAATATTCCCTTGTTCTACAGGTGAGCGCCGGATTATAAAACTTAAAAAATTTGAAAAATATTCCCTTGTTTTACAAGTGGGCGCCTGATCGCAAAACTTAGTAATTTGAAAAATATTCCCTTGTTCTACAGGTGGGAGCCTAAATGCAAAAACTTGAATTTTGTAAAATATTCCCTTGTTCTATAGGTGGGCGCCTGATTATCCAAACTTGACTTTTGAGAAATATTCCCTTGTACTCCAGGTGGGTGTCTGATTACCAAGACTTGCCTATTCTACCCGCACCTGTTTGAGTTTTAGATTGCGTTCCATCCCGACTTCTATGCCTCTTTTTTAACCCTCAATTGTTTCTTTTGGTTTTTACTAAAGTTTATCCCCTTGTGCTCTTGCTGGGGAGGGTGTTTATGATGGCCTATGTCCCTTTTGAGTTTTTATTGGGCCCTACTTCCAGGTGGGCCCTGAGATTTTGATTGTACCTTCCGTGTGCCTGCCTTCTCCTGTGGATGATCTCCCTTAGGCTTTTCCAGAACTTTCTGCCCTGTGTCAATCAAAGAAAACTAATCAGTTTGAAAAATGGTGCTTAGCTTGTAGCATTCTTGTTTGAAGCAGCCTCCTCACTGTCATGTTCCATTGTGTTCAAATTTTCATGTTGATGATGAGTTTCCTGAGTTGGTTGGCTGGCCCCTTGAACCTTTACGGCTTTACTTTGCTCCCTATTACATTTCTAGCCCTTTTTCCCATAATCCTTGCACCTTTCTCGAGATCGCCAAGTCATTGTATTATGCTTGGCTTACCCTCTGACCCCTGTGGCTTTGTTTTGTTTCTCATCTTAGTGTTGCATTTCCGACCCTTTACTAGAATTCCCTTTTGCCTCTTCCCAATGATTGACGAGTTGATATATCATGCTTGTTCAACTATCATGGCCATTTCCACCTTTGTTTTGTGCTTTTGCCTCTTTTTCTAGAAGCCTTATACCCTTCTCTGACGATCGCTGAGTTAGGGTGTTATGCTTGGCTGATCCTTTGCTCCTTGTTTCTTCATTTTGTTTCTCATCTTGGTGTTACATTTTCGAGCCCCCTCCAGAAATCCTTATCCCTTTCCTAAGACTACCCGGTCAATTTGGGATTCTCAACTAACTCTTGACCTTTATGCCCTCACTTCGCTTCTCACCCTATGTTGCACTCTCGATCCTTCACTGGAGTTCTTTATATCTTTCCCTGACGACTGACGTATTACGCTTGGTCAAACCTTGCGGCCTTGTGACCTTTCTGTTAGGATTTATGCCCATCACCAGAGGGGGGGTGAATAGTGCGGCACAAGAATATTGACAAATATTGCGGAATTAAAATTTCATGAATAAAATAAATTCGGTAATTAAAATAACAAGGAAAGAACGCACCGAATTTATCCTGGTTCACCACAACCTGTGGCTAGTCCAGTCCCCGAGAGACTCTCTCGAGATTCCACTAACTCCGTTAAGCTTACGGGTGCTTAACAAACCGTTACAATTGCTCGTAGATGTACACTCTACAAGACTTCGATTGCTCGAGGATACCGCACCCCAAGACTTCACCTTGCTCGTGGATACCGCACCACAACACTTCAACCACTAAGACTTAGGGTACTTAGCGAACCCGACAAATGAGAAGATATGTTCTTCTCAAACACCTTTCTCTTCTTACACAAGAGCTCTATCAAACGAGTAGATAAAGAGATACAAATTTAGCTCTATGAACAACTCAAAGTTGTCTCTCAAATGGCTCAACAAAAGCTCTAAAATGATGCTCAAATATGATCAATATGTATCAATATTGGGAGGTGTTGTGTGTTTAAAATCAGCTCAAAAGACCTCTTTTTATAGGTGAAAAATGGTGTATGACCGTTGCTTAATTGACAATTAATTATGCTGATTTTGTGCCCACATAATCGAATATATAGATTGGGATAATCGATTATTTGTAACGTTACAAAATCAGAATCAGATTCTGCTCACATATAATCGATTATTTCATCTTGCATAATCGATTATGTGTGTAACGTTCAAGAAAATCAGAATGCTGATTTTCAGCCAGATAATCGATTATTTCGTACTGCATAATCGATTATATGGAGGCAGTGTTTAAACACTTTGCAACGGCTCACAGATAATCAATTATGGCTTTTTGGATAATCGATTATTTGGGGGCAGAATTGAAAACTTACTTCAAAAACCATTTTGGTTAAAATGAAAACTTTAACATCATTTTGTTTGAAGTATTTAAAATATGTTTATGATAAATATGATTTAATAAAATATTTTATGCGTATTTATGATGACCTATGTTGAGCCAAAAGACAAGATAACTTAAACGTTGCTCTTACATTGGTTTTACCTAACGACCTACGCCTTTGGTCTTCGGTCTTGAACATTTGAGCTCGTCTTTGGCTTGTCTATGCAATTCCGTCATTAATATGCTTCTCGCCATTTAATCTTGATTGTTTGTCATATAATATCGTTGTTTGACACTTGACTTCATTATTTGTCATTCATCAAAACCTATACCTGAAAATCATGCTCATACAACCAAAGCGCACATATCATAGATAGAGTGATTTTCTACAATTTCCCCCTTTTCTATAATGACAAACAACAGGAGATATGCATATTGAATTCCCCCTAAATTCATGCAATATCTCAACATACAATTTTATGCAAACAACTCAATATAATTCCCCTTTTTAATTGAATATTCCCCCTCAATTAAAGCATGCATATCGCCTAAATTCTTCCCCCTTTTGGCGTTAACAAAAAGAATATACCAATTGTTATTTAAACTATTGACGATACCAACTGTTAGAAACAAAATCATATCAACATCGAATAATACCAAATGTTAGTAAAAGCATACTAGCCATAATAATGGTCATTTTTCGCAAATATACCAACTGTTATTTAAACTAAAAATATTCATCAAAACATAAATCAATCATTTAATATAAAACTAGTTGATACCAATTGTTATTCAAAATATAGCTTATCGAATCATGACTCAATAATTAATATCAATTGTTAGCACATATCAACTATTACATTTTTATCAAAAATGCGATAACTAACCGACGTTCCCCCTCGATGCATTTAGGTTTCGTGCTTGGTGCATCTACTACAATATTGTAGTCTTCAAGCACACCTGCAAAAGTACCTAAAAATAGGTTTTCGGTACCCAACTTCTTTTGGGTCCTTGGGGGTTAGGATAATAATAATCATAATCAACACATAAATCTCTATGTTTAGCAAAACATACGGGTGCAATGTGTCCTACCCAGTTACAATAATGACATATAACATTTGGATTGTGCATATGTCTAGGTTGAGCCAAATGCGTTCTAGGTGATCTAAATTTGTTATTCCTAGAAGCGTTGAAATTCCTAGAGTCATTTCTAGGTGGTCTAAAATTATTCATTCTAGACTCATTTATAAAATTCCTAGAATTGTGTCTAGATGGTCTAAAATTATTCATTCTAGACTCATTAACAAAATTCCTAGAGTTGTTTCTAGGTGGTCTAAAATAATTAATCTTAGACTTATTAGTGAGGTTCCTAGAATTCTTTCTAGATGGTCCAACCTCATTACTTTCATCCTTTTTAGTACCTTAAATTATAGGAATATCAACACTACGTTTTTCTAGTGCGTTCCTAAGTTCTATGTTCTCTATTTCCAAAGAACTACAAGAAGAACAATTGGAACATTGATCAATTGAAGAGGCTTCATTCAATTCCTTCATTTTATTTTTGAAATCAACAATGTCATTTTCCAAAAAAAGTATTTTCTTCTTCTAGAACATTAATATTATCCTTAAGAACATTATTATCATTTTCGAAAAATTTATTATCACAAGTCAATTTTTCAAAATCTTTATCTTTCAAAGAAGGTTGTTTTTCAAAATCTTTTTCTAGCAAAGAAAGTACTTTCTCAAAATCTTTTTCTTGCAAAGAAAGTGTTTTCTTCAATTCTTTTATAATTTTGGAAGCTTTAACAAGTTCACCATATAATTCATCATAAGCATTTTGTATTTCTTCAAATGAGTAAGAGTTAGAAATACTTACATCTTCTTCTTTGTCGGCTATGAAGCATAATGCGGCAGTTTCATCGCCCGAGCTGTTCGAATTCCATGTCACGCGCCGATGATGTTTCTTCTTTTTCTTGTCCTTGGTTTTTGGACAATGTGATTTGGTGTGGCCAAGTTTTCCACAATTTTGGCATGAAGGACTTGGTTCTTCCTTCTTTATTTCCTTCTTCATAAACTTATAAAACTTTTCAATTATATCATTGGAAATATTATCATCATCGCTATCCGAGTCACTTACCTCTTTTCTTTTAGAGGATGAGGCTTTGAAGGCAAAATTCGAATTACTTCTAAGATAAGGATTAAGAATTGTGCTTTCATAAGTTTCGAGGTTAGCTCTTAGTTCATCAATTGTGATATCCGTGAATCCTATCGACTCTTGGATGGCATTGGCGTTGGAACGCCATTCGGGAGTGAGACTCCGTAGGAATTTTCGAACAAGATCTTTGTTCGTGTAAACTTTTCTGAGAGCATGGAGATCGTTGACGATTCTTAAAAATCGTTCGAACATAATACCATTGGGTTCCTTCTCCATTTTAAAGATCTCATATTTATGTGTTAGAAAATCAACGTTAGATTCTCGGACATGAGGCGTACCTTCATAAGTGATCTCGAGTTTATCCCACATCTCCTTGGCGGTTGTGCAGCAAGAGATTTTCCAATAGTCATCCGGATTCACCGCACAATATAATATGTAGATGGCCCTTGCATTATTTTCAACTTTCTTGATATCCTCGGCATCATATTCATCTTCCTCCTTTGAAACCGTGGTTTCTCCAACTTTCTTAGTCGGCATTGGTTCACCGTTTTTGATGATTTGCCACAAATGAAAATTGTTTGATTTGATGAAGATTCTCATCCGCTCTTTCCAATATGTGTAATTTGTTCCATCAAATAGTGGAGGGCAAGTGGGGGAGTGTCCTTCGCTCATCATTCCTGCGTTCAATATTCTCATCAAAAAAAAATATATATATCGCTCTCAACCGGTTAAGGCTTTCAGAGAGTTAGGCTCTGATACCAATTGTTAGGATTTATGCCCGTCACTAGAGGGGGGATGAATAGTGCGGCACAAGAATATTGACAAATATTGCGGAATTAAAATTGCAGGAATAAAATAAATTCGGTAATTAAAATAACAAGGAAAGAACGCACCGAATTTATCATGGTTCAGCACAACCTGTGGCTAGTCCAGTCCCCGAGAGACTCTCTCGAGATTCCACTAACTCCGTTAAGCTTACGGGTGCTTAACAAACCGTTACAATTGCTCGTAGATGTACACTCTACAAGACTTCGATTGCTCGAGGATACCGCACCCCAAGACTTCACCTTGCTCGTGGATACCGCACCACAAGACTTCAACCACTAAGACTTAGGGTACTTAGCGAACCCGACAAATGAGAAGATATGTTCTTCTCAAATACCTTTCTCTTCTTACACAAGAGCTCTCTCAAAAGAATAGACAAAGAGATACAACTTTAGCTCTATGAACAACTCAAAGTTGTCTCTCAAATGGCTCAACAAAAGCTCTAAAATGATGCTCAAATATGATCAATATGTATATCAATATTGGGAGGTGTTGTGTGTTTAAAATCAGCTCAAAAGACCTCTTTTTATAGGTGAAAAATGGTGTATGACCGTTCCTTAATTGACAATTAATTATGCTGATTTTGTGCCCACATAATCGATTATATAGATTGGGATAATCGATTATTTGTAGCGTTACAAAATCGGAATCAGATTATGCTCACATATAATAGATTATTTCATCCTGCATAATCGATTATGTGTGTAACGTTCTGAAAATCAGAATGCTGATTTTCAGCCAGATAATCGATTATTTCGTACTGCATAATCGATTATATGGAGGCAGTGTTTAAACACTTTGCAACGGCTCACAGATAATCGATTATGGCTTTTTGGATAATCGATTATTTGGGGGCAGAATTGAAAACTTACTTCAAAAACCATTTTGGTTAAAATGAAAACTTTAACATCATTTTATTTGAAGTATTTATAATATGTTTATGATAAATATGATTTAATAAAATATTTTATGCGTATTTATGATGACCTATGTTGAGCCAAAAGACGAGATAACTTAAACGTTTCTCTTACATTGGTTCTACCTAACGACCTACGCCTTTGGTCTTCGGTCTTGAACATTTGAGCTCGTCGTTGGCTTGTCTATGCAATTCCGTCATTAATATGCTTCCACCATTTAATCTTGGTTGATTGTCATATAATATCGTTGTTTGACACTTGACTTCATTGTTTGTCATTCATCAAAACCTATACCTGAAAATCATGCTCATACTACCAAAGCGCACATATCATAGATAGAGTGATTTTCTACACTTTCTTGTTTTCATGTTGTGCCAACTTTACGTTCCATCTGAGATGGCCCAATCGGTGTATGACTCTCGGCTAATCCTAAAATCTTTATGGTTTCATTTGCATACTCGTTTTTGTGTGGTATTCCATCACTTTGCCGATTCTTGTCTCTTCCATCAATTATAGTTTTTATAAATCCTTCCCTTTGTTGTTCCTCACTTGTTATCTTTGTTACACCTTTGGGCAGCATGTGCCTTGTTCCTTTGGGAGTTTGATAATCGGCTTTGACATTCCTTTTGTCGGCTTAAGCAAAAGTTTTTAGACTTGAAAGAAAATGAAATGCAAAGACTCCAAAATGGTATTCAGGGTAAAGAATTCCAGACTCGCTGACTATTGAAAAGAGAAGAAAGAAGACTTATCTGAAGAGGAACAAATGGTTTTCATGATCATGACATGCACTTCGGCTTAGTCAACTCAATCCGTTTTGATGACCGACCTTCCACTGCCATGCTTTTGTTGTTGTGACCTTTCCGAACCAATCTTTTTATCCAAACCCTAACTCATCTTGCCCTGCAGTGTTCATCCATCAATAGCCCCGTTCTTAGTTTTGCTTTATCTTACCTCTGCCTCACGGTGCCTATGAAAGTTTTCACCGATAAGACTTTCTCATTTTATTTTCTCTCATCCTCTCGATGCCTTATGGTGCCTATGAGAGTTTTCACCAATAAGACTCTCTCATTTTATTTTCTCTCTTGTTTGGCTCGGCGTGCTGTCCTTGTCAGGAATCCTCTTTACTTGCTCAACTTGGCATCTTTTGACGCCTGATCAGAAGGTCTTTCTTTGTGCCATAACGTGGGATTTCAGATAGAGTTAGAAAGAAAGGGTATTAAAGGCTTAAAGTAACTCAAATGGGTTCAAAATTACAACTTTCGGAATCAAATTCTTACAAAGACCACAACTTCTGCCCTAGCTTCTTGCTTGGGGACATTTTGATTTTTATTTTGATGAGACTGAACCATGAGTCTGCCTACTATCCTTTTAAAAGGAATTAGGTCAAACAGAGTTCATGCCGATTCCTTGTTTCTATTGTTGTTTTTCTTTTCGTCTTTTGTTTTTCTTTTCTCCCATTTCTTGTCTTTATTTTATTTTCTTTCTTCCTTTTCCTTTTCTCTTTTCTCTTTTCTCTTTTCTTTTATTTTCTTGTTTTTCCCTTTTTATTTTTCTTTTCCTTTTAATTCTTTTCATTTTTCTTTTCTTTTCTTTTCAGTTTTTTTTTCATTTTCTTAAAAAGGTTAGCTAAGGATAGAGTGTTTAGATAGCAGAACAAAATGCTTTCGTCATTTCAATCTTCAAAATTTGCCAAGTTCAAACAATGTTTTAACGAAAATCATACATAATATCTTTTGACAGCATCTGCGTTAATAGCCATTTTCGCACATTTCCCTTCCACATTTGTCAGATACAACGCACCATTGGACAACACTCTTGATACGATGAATGGCCTTGCCAGTTTGGAGCGAACTTGCCTTTTGCTTCCGCCTGGTGAGGATGGATGCGCTTGCGTACCAGTTGACCTACCTCAAACTTTCTGGGGCGCACCTTCTTATTGTATGCCCTGGCCATTCTTTGTTTGATACAACTGGCCATGACAGACTGCCGCCAATCTCTTCCGTCAATCAGACTCAATTGGTCCAAATGAGCTTTGACCGATTCTTCGTCGTTGATTCCTACTTCGGCCACGATCAAAAGAGAGGGGATTTTAATCTCGGCCTGGATCACCGCCTCCATGCCATATATGAATAAGTATGGGGTATCCCCTACTAAAGTGCGTACAGTGGTGCGGTAGCCTAACAATGCAAAAGGAAACTTCTCATGCCACTGTCTGAATCCTTCCACCATTTTGCGAAGCATCTTCTTTATGTTCTTATTGGCTGCCTCGACCGCTCTGTTTGCCTTGGGGTGGTACGAGATAGAGTGTTGATGTGTGATCTTGAACTGCTGACATACCTCTCTCATTAGGTGGCTGTTGAGGTTTGCCCCATTATCGGTGATAAGTGTTTTAGGGATCCCGAACCGGCAAATAATGTTTGTGTGCACGAAATCGACCACGACCTTCTTGGTCACTGCCTTGAAGGTTTTTGCTTCTACCCATTTGGTGAAATAGTAAATAGCAACAGGATAAATCTGTACCCGTTAGAAGCTGCTGGCTTGATGGACCCGATGACATCCATGCCCCAAGCGACTAAAGGCCATGGTGCCGACATCGTATGCAATTCAGACGAAGAAGAGTGAATTAGGTCTCCATGTACCTGACGCTAGTGCCATTTGCGCACAAAGCAAATACAATCTTGCTCCATGGTAAGCCAATAATACCGTGCTCGGAGAATCTTCTTTGCTAAAACATATCCGCTCATGTGCAGCCCGCGGACGCCACCATGCACCTCATTCATGATGACTGTTGCCTGCCCAGCATCTACGCATCTTAGCAAACCAAGATATGGAATTTTTTGTATAATATCCCTCCACTGAAGAAAAATCCACTTGACAAACAACAGATTGTTCTCTTCTGGTCACTCGTGTCTTGCTTCGGGTACACACCTTTCCTGATATATTCCTCGATGTTGTGGAACCAAGGCTTGCCGTCGAGCTCTTCTTCCACCATGTTGCAATAAGCATTTTGATCATGGATCCGGAGATATATCGGGTCAACATAAGCCTTGTCTGGGTGATGTAACATTGACGCCAAAGTAGCAGGGCATCGGCAACCTCATCGTGAATTCTGGGAATGTGCCTGAACTCTACTGACCAGAATCGTTGACAAAGATCCTGCAAGCATTGCCAGTAGGGTATGAGTTTTAAATCTCTTGTCTCCCACTCCCCTTGAATATGGTGTATCAGAAGGTCTGAGTCTCCCAAGACCAAGACTTCTTGGACACCAATGTCTGCTGCTAATCTCAAACCCAAAATGCACGCCTCATATTCAGCCATGTTGTTGGTGCAATAGAAGCAGAGTTGAGTTGTGACTGAGTAATGATGCCCTTCTTCAGAAATGAGTACCGCTCCTATCCCGACGCCTTTCATGTTGGAAGGCCCATCGAAGAAAAATTTCCATCCCGACTTTTAATCCCATTCTATTTCATTGATGTTTATCACTTCCTCGTCTAGGAAATAGGTATTCAAGGGCTCATATTCTTCATCTATGGGATTCTCTGCTAAATGGTCTGCCAACGCCTTTGCCTTCATAGCAGTCCTGGTCATGTAGACAATGTCGAATTCGGTGAGAAATATTTTCCACTTCGCGAGCCTCCCTGTGGGCATGCGCTTCTGAAAATGTATTTCAATGGATCCAGTCGTGAGATAAGATCAATGGTGTATGACGACAAGTAATGTTTCAACTTTTGGGATAACCACGTCAAGGCGCAACATGTCCTTCCAAGATGAGTATACTTAACCTCATAGGACGTAAATTTCTTGCTGAGGTAGTATATTTCCTGCTCTTTTCTCCGGTAACATCGTGCTTTCCAACATGCACCCAAATGAGTTGTCCAGGACTGTAAAATGTAAAAATCAGAGGTCTCCCTGGTTCCGGTGGGACCAATACTGGTGGGTTTCACAAATATTCCTTTATCTTATCAAAAGATTCCTGGCACTCTCCCGTCCATTTCACCGCACCATCCTTCTTCAACAGATTAAAAATGGGCTCGCAGATGGTTGTGATCTGGGCGATGAATCAACTGATGTAATTCGGTCTTCCCAGTAGACTCATTACTTCTTTTTTGTTTCTGGGTGGCGGCCACTCCTGTATAGCTTTGATTTTTGATAGGTCTAGCTCGATGCCTTGGCGGCTGACTATGAATCCTATAAACTTTCCCGTGGGGACCCCGAATTCATATTTTGCCGGGTTTTGTTTGAGGTCATACCTGTAGAGCCTCTCGAAGAATTTCCTCAGGTCTTTGGCTTGATCAGACTGCTTCCTGGACTTGATTATTACATCATCCACATAGACCTCAATATCCTTATGTATCATATCATGGAAAGTGGTTTTCATAGCCCTCGTGTATATGGCCCCAACATTTTTCAAACCAAAAGGCATGACTCTATAATAGTACGTCCCCCACGGCGTGATGAATGCCATTTTCTCCGCATCTTCTTCGTCCATTAAAATCTTATGGTACCCAGCGTAACAATCCACAAATGACCCACTCATGCTTCGCACAATTGTCAATTAATATGTGGATGTTCGGGAAGGGAAAGTTGTCCTTTGGACATGCTTTGTTGAGGTCGCGATAATTGACACACACCCCAGTTTTTCTGTCCTTTTTCGGCATACCCTGGTTCATCCTTGTGTTTTATTTCCTGAATTACTATTTTTGGACTAGACTTGTTTTAATGATTGGACCAAGGAGTCCTTATGCATGTCAGATCACTGGAACTAGCATAAAAATAACTGTACAAAAGAGAAAAGAAAGAAAACTAAAGAGAAATGGAAACCATCAACATTGCTGAAAGGAAATTGCATTTCATTGGAATCAAAGATAGCAGAGTTTGCACATCCAAATGGACAAAAATAACAACTGAGCGGACAACTTGACGCTAATACAAACTAGACTGAAAGGAAAATCAAAGCCGACTACCACGACTCACTCCGAGTGGGAAGAGGAGTGGCTTCCCAGTTATTTATTTTTGCGCGTGCTCCCACAAATTGTACGTCTTCCCCACTTGATCCTTATCCTGCCTCAACTATATTCACCTCACTGAACTGCCTTTATAACCCCTTATCAAGATCTCCATCCGCGTTGATCAGCGGGCCGGAAATCTTGGGCCTGGGGCCATTACTGGATTTGACAAATGACTTGGACAACCTTGGGATAGGTTTAAAGAGAATCTATGCCTTCTGTCTCAGCTTCCTAGCTCGCCTTATGTATGCAGTTGTGGGCTTGAACCCAAAGCCAAAAAGTGTCCAGGTTTTTGGGAAGGGACATTGGTTGCGAAATGCCTTGCAGAGAAGCTCCCAACCCTTTGCCGGGTATATAACCATTTCTCAATATTTCTGAAGCTACCATGACAGATGCGGTTGTTATCTTTGGGGTTGCAACAACCTCACCTTCTGGGATATTCTGTATTGACACCGCATCAAACACCTGGTAATCCCATGGCCCTTTGCTGTCCTCGGATTCAATGAAAGGCACGATCGTGTCAGCGTGGGCACACTGATTTTCTTCTCCATGCACGACAATCTCTTGCCTTTCCCATTCAAATTTGACCATCTGGTGCAGTGTAGATGGCACTGCTTTGGCTGCATGAATCCAAGGCCTGCCCAATAACAGATTATAGGAGACTGATACATCTAACACTTGGAATTCCATAATGAATTCAACGGGTCCTATAGTAACTTCCAACATTATATTCCCTACGGTGTCTTACCTCCGCCATCGAAGCCTCGCACACAGATGTTATTCTTGCGAACCCTTTCATTGAACACCTTCAGCTTGGTCAATGTAGATAGTGGATAAATGCTTGCACTGGACTCGTTGTTGACCAAAACTCGGGTGACCACGACATCTTCACACTTCAGAGTCAGATAGAGAGCCCGGTTTTGCTGAGTACCCTCCATAGGCAATTCATCGTCATAGAATGTGACCCGGTTTACCTCGGATATCTTGTTTGCAATCTTTTCAAAGTGGTTCACCATTATGTTATCTACGACATGAGCTTCATTCAAAAAATCTTCATCAACGCCCGACGGTGCTCATCTGAGTGGATCAATAAGGATGACAAAGAGATCTGGGCTGGTGTCTTCCTCAACTGTTCTATGATGGAGTAATCCTGCATTTTCATTTTCTTCAAGAATTCTTCGCCATCTTCTTCTGATACAGCTTTCTTCACTGGTTCAGGGTTATCTTTAGAGATTCTACCCTTTCTCAACTTTTCGGGGGCAAAGTACCTTCCTGATTGAGTTAAGCCTTGTGCCTCACACATTTCCTCTCTAACTTTTTTCCCTTTGTACATCACTATTGCATTTTTATATCTCCAAGGGATTGCTTTGCTGTTGATTGGTGGCTGGATTACTAGTTTCAAAATAACTGGCTCAATGCGGACACCTTCCAAAAGCACGACGGGTTCTCTAGCTGCCATATGTACTGATACCTTTGCCTATTCTCGCATTGACGCAACCGCGCATGCTGAGCTCCCCTGAACTACGATAGTTTTACTGTTTTCTTTTGCCCGGTTACCAGCTTCTTGCTGCTTGCAACCTTGGTTGGCTTACTGGCTTTGATCATCATTACTGTTTGTGAAGGTCTTCTGGACTCTCCCCTTCTCTCCTCAATTTAAATAATGTTTGTTTCCTAGTGGATCGATAGCGGGATTGGTTAATATTAGGAACCTCCGGAATCTGCACCTCAATCCTGTGGGAGTCAATCAGTTCTTGGATGGCGTTCTTTAGATGCCAACATTTTTCAGTGTCATGCCCAGGTGCACCAGACAGTATTCGCTGAATGAATAATCTAAATTCTTTGGGGGAGGATCTGCCAGCTTCGCTTCAATTGCTCTCAACATGTCCAGTTATAGAAGCCTGTGGAACAGGCTAGTGTAAGATTCTCCCAGCGGAGTGTAAGTCTTCTTTTTCTGCACCCTCTCGTTTCTCTGGGTCGGATTGCCTCGGAAGGCGGGCCTCGGGGGTTGTTGGTAAGATCTCAGAGGCGAGTATTGATATTGTGGATTTGGGTAAGTTTTTTGAGGGGGTGGCGCACGCCATTGTGCGTGAGTGGGAGGTTAGGTGTATGCTTGCGCGTGATGGAATGCGAAGCGAGGTTTTAATGGTGGAAAGTAATGTTGTGGCGGGCCATATGGGGTAGTTGGGTATGTCTGGTGGTATGGACGGGGCTGGCCATAATGAGATGGTGCCTGAGGCCCGAACCAAGTTCCCGACTCTACTATCGCTACTTCCTCTTTCTTCTTTTTTTTCGAAAGCTCCTCCAGCTCCACCCTGGATGGCTTGAGTAGTTGCCTTAATTGCGGAGTAGCTCATGATTTTATTGGATTTGAGGCCTTCCTCAACCATACATCCCATCTTGACCACTTCGTTGAAAGACTTCCTTACTGCCAATACCAAATGCCCAAAGTAGGTAGGTTCCAAAGCTTGCAGAAAATAATCAACCATCTCACTATCCTTCATGGGAGGATCAACTCTGGCTGCTTATTCCCTCCACTAGAAATCGTTCTCCCTGAAACTCTCGTTGTGTTTCTTCTCCAGCTTTGTCAGAGATAGACGATCCGGGACAATCTTGAGATTATATTGAAAGTGGCATGCAAATGCTTGCACTAATTCATCCCAGGTATACCACCGATTGGGATCCTGTCAAGTATGCCACTCCAATGCCGTTCCACTCAAACTCTGGCTGAAGTACGCCATAAGTAATTCATCTTTTCCCCCTTCTCCACTCATTTTACTGCAAAACCCTTTTAATTGTGCGACTGGATCGCTGTGACCATCATATAAGTCAAATTTAGGCATTTTGAAACCTGGAGGCAACTGTATGTCCGGGAATAAGCAAAGATCCTTGAATGCCATGATCACCTGGCCACTGAATCCCCGCATGTCCCTGAATGATTTTTCCAGACTCCAGACCTTTCTAAGCATTTCTTCCTGCTCTGAATCTTTGATCTGCTTTTCAGCTCCCATTGGGATTTCAGGACGAGGAGCTTAGGAGTAAGGCTCTTGGGATTTGTAGGAAGGTTCTGAGGAGTAGTATTGAGGGTCATAAGCTTGAAGCAGTGGTTCACTGGATGACCTATGCAGTGTAGAAGGCAGAGGTGCCACATAGATAGGAGCTATTAGCGAGGGAGGGTGAGGAGTGACTTTGGGTAGTGGGGCTAGTGGCTGAGAGGTAGCACCCTGATGCTGTGAGTATATAGGAAAACTTGGAGGCAGATCAGTGGCGGACTGGTCAGGTTCTTGGGCCAGTGGTGGGACGAAGGTTGGGTTGGCAGGTTAGGTCGGGGGAGGCTGTCCTCTTGCCCATGCCTGGTACATCTCGTCCATTTGGTGTTTAAGCTTATACATTTTCTCCTTCATAGCATTAGCATCCAATTCCTCTGCCTCCTACGAGGGGTCAATAATGTTGACATCAGCTTCTTGATTAGGCATGACTTGCTTGCTTTTCGACCACGTGTTGTATGAGTGAGTTGTTAGAATCCCTGCGAGTGCCAGTCACTTGTCTAATTTGGAACTGGAACCACAACACCAAAGACTCATTAGTTGTTTGGTTCATGAAACATAAGCGGCCACATATTTGATATATATGCACATAAACGATAATTGGTCCACACATGCATTGATTGCTTGCGTCATCCCGGATTTTATTTGCGAAGCTTCCTTTTGTATTAGCCTTATGCTCTCCCCTCCCACATTTATTTAATTTCCAATTTTATTCAATTATGGTCGAATCCTATGTAGGTTGCCTACGTATCATGTTCCCGCATGAATCAGACCGAGCGTAGTTCTTACAAACAAAAAGCGGAGCATAACATATTTGAGAAATTTCTATAACAATAGACTTTAATTACAAAGACTCGAAAGGGGATAGATTAAACAAATGCTGATAGACATACTCGAATGACAACCAACTATGCATAAAGAAAATACAGAATCGATTAAACTAATAGACTTTAAAAACTAATAAACTAATAGTGCAACCTTTAGGAGTACATTAATGTCTCAAGTCCTCATGGGCCTTGCGGGGCATCATTCAGCCTTGCCGCTGGCCTACATGCTAAATTCCCTTGAAGGTGGTGGAGGTCTTCCATAACTTGTCGGACAAAAGTCATGGCGGTGGCAAAGAACATGGATTTTTTCATATCCTCGCAATGGCTGCACCTTGTGGTGATGTAGTCTGAGATTGCCCGTACTCTTTCCCTAATAGCACCCTTTTCTTGCAACAAACGCCCAATTTGTTCAGCCCTCGCCTCTAGGGTTCGCTAGGCTACCTGGTTCAGATCCTAGAATTGCCTCAAATACATCTCCAACCTTGTTATCGCTGCATAACAATGTTCTCTCTCGGTCTTGAGGTCCCCAACTTGCTTGATAATTCTCCGTTTTAACCCAGTGACCTCATCGTCATACTTTTCCTTCAATTCCTCAATGATGCAGCCCGTTCTTCTGCATTTTTAGCTAATTACCTTCGAACCCTAGACAGCTCACCTTCGGCCTTATTTAGGTCGAACTCATATTCAGTTACCTTTTGCCTCAAATTGTCTATGAGTTTTTCATCTTTTGCGCTCCTGGTAGGATTTTCTGCGATTTCTTTCATCTTCTGTATTTAGGCTCGTAGCGCCTCATTTTCTTTGTTTAATCTTTTCTTCTCTCCCTCATCTATTGCGGCTTGCAAACCTTTTTCAAATTGTAGTTCTTGGACTTTCTTTTCTAATCTTCCTATGGTGGCTCTGCACTCATTCTCCTTGGCTAGCCAATCCCATTGTTCCTGTGATGTTTCAACAAATTTTTGGAGATGTGGTCTTATAGCTGGCCTCCGGGGCTCTGTCTCTTTTCTATACCAGGCACTGTATCCTGGTGCAACCTCACCTTTAGATATGTCGCGTACTCGAGTACCCGCTACCAAGTGTTGACATTCACTCCAGATTTGGCGCACAATGGCTTCAGGGAATTGACTGTTGGGGCTAATCTGAACCGCATGGCGACTAATGTCCTCATTCCGGGGAATCATTTGGCATCTACCCAATTGCCTTAACACTCTGTATGGCGCATAGGGTTGGATACTTTGGAGACCCATCAGAACGAAATGAGGCCTGGTGGCTGGCATATACACAATTTCATCCACAGGAAGCCACCCGAATGTCCACTCTATTTGATCTCTAGTGACATCCCGAAGACGCGACACCCATTCTGTGACACCCTCAGGTAACCTAAACCTATCAACCCTATTGAAGAATTCTTCTATGCAACTCTTTATTGGAGACCCATAATTCATGAACTGAGGCCGATGGCATAGGTGCTCAATCATCCATATTTGTTACAATAGGTTACATCCCTCAAAGAAATCTCCTCCTACTTCACAAGTGGTGAGAGCATGGAAGATTTCGGATAAGATCATAGGAGCCAGGGTGCTCTTGGCCTGAGTCATTAAAGTGTTGATGACCCTTATTATCCGTATGTCGATATTTTCGTCCTTTCGCGAAAATACCAGAAGGCCCAGGAAAATACCATGAATGAAAAACATCGATGCTCCTCCCACTTGGGTTGGTTCCCTCTGCTACAAACATAGTTGTCCGGGTTATTGAATCCCCCTATATGTCCGTACCTCTGATATATGAACTGCAGAG
This sequence comes from Nicotiana benthamiana, assembly GCA_034376525.1. Classification (NCBI taxonomy): domain Eukaryota; kingdom Viridiplantae; phylum Streptophyta; class Magnoliopsida; order Solanales; family Solanaceae; genus Nicotiana; species Nicotiana benthamiana. The sequence goes on from CM067341.1 coordinate 22,008,273, forward strand.
TGAAGAAGCCAGCTGATAAGTCTGGGTTGTGAACCTTCCTACTAATTTTCAAGGAGTCCAGGAACTTGTTCACAGCGAGGGCTCTTCATGCAATTAGGTATTGGTGTCCTAAAGGAGTTGTAGGGATCCCAATGTATCTAGTCATTTCTTCCAACGTCGATGTGAGTTCAAAATCCAAAAAATGGAAGACATTGTGAGCAGAGTCCCAGAACGTGATCAATGACTTTAGGATATCTCCCGTCAGGTTAATTTTTAGCAGCCCGGTAAGTCCTTCAAAATGCGTGTTGACCCTGTTTTTCCCTGCTTCCCCCAGGTCATTCCACCATAGGTGCAGCTCCAAGGGAATTTTTTTCATGAACATTATCATGCTCATTATGCAAATTTATTAAGGTGAATTAACATATAAAAATTTGACTAATTGACTCCACAAAATATTAAAACTGCCCTCTTTTTATATAATTTATTTTCTAAACTAGGGCCCGGCTTTGCAAATACGGCCTTTCAGCACTTCCGTAGGGAGGTTTTAAGGCCGTGCTCCCCCGCCGGTAAAAATAAGAATCAGAAGTGGCCATTTGTGCGGAATTATACTTTTGTTGTTCCTTGCGGTAACGTTCAGCTATTTCCGGCAGTAACGGCATCACCGAATTTTATAAATAGATGAATAAAATCGGACATTTGTTTTTCTTGTTCAAGTTACTTTTGCAAAAAATAGGTTGGACCCTATGGTGGTTGCCTACATATCTCGCTCCCGATGAGAATCAAACCGGCGTAGTTCGGGCAAATTCAATCAAAACTTTAAACAGCCTCATTTTTGTCTTTTTTTGGTTTTTTTTTCCAGAAATCCGGCAGCATTTCGGTGCTATTTTAGCATTGGCTTTTACAAGACAGATGACTAATCTCAAACAACCCTAATACTGTTTTTTCTCAATGTTCTCTCCTTATTCACAAGCCGGTGAACATGCAAATCCCAAGTAGTTAAATGCACACATAATCATGCATCATGATGGTCTTTTCATTTCGAGTTACCTGTCTTAGACGGACCCAACCCCTGTGTTGAGTCCCTTAAGTCAAATGCATGATGTAAATAAGCATTCCTAATAGGGATCAGGCATGAGGTCAAGTTATTCTAAGTTAAAAAAGCTTGGTATAAGGTCTAGGCTGTGCACCCGAGCGGACAACTCAAGTCGAGGAGGGGGCTATGTACCGGGAACCAAAAGGCCATCCGACTTTGTAACTTGTACGGCCTCTTTCTTATTTGAGGGTATGACGCTAACACAATAGGGAGTCTCAACCAGTAAGCTCATCCCCGGAGGTGAGAAAAGCAGGGTTTCGTAGCAGTTTATATGTACAGTTCAGATAATAAACAAAGCCAAATACAACAATTATTTCAAGCTCAAATTCTTGAACACTGAACCAGAGATTCTGGGTTCGCTTCCCCAGCAGGGTCGCCAAAGCTTTCACACCTCCTTTTTCCATTACTACACCCCGGAAAGGATATAATAAAAGGAGTTTTTTTGCAATTTAAGTGACAATCGAAATAGGATTAATTATTAAAGAGAATTTAAGAGTCGCCACTTGGGAGATTTATGGTGTCCCAAGTCACCGGTTAGAATCCCGAATTAAGGAAAGAATGACTCTGTTTAACAGTCCGCGAACTAGAAATCCGGGTAAGGACTTCTGTTAACCCGAGAGAAAGTGTTAGGAATTCCCGAGTTCCGTGGTTCTAGCATGGTCGCACCACTGTTATATTTGGCTTAAATCATCCAATTTTACAATTATGAACCTATGTGCAATTTTAATCTTTTAACCACTTTTATTATTATTTTTAAAGAAAATTGCAATGTCGTTAAAACATGCCCGAAACACGTCACATAAATGCACCCCTAGATTTTAACATATTCCAACTTCGTTGGAATTTAGATTTGAGCCATATATGTCCACCTGCATTTAAGAAAGGTGAATTATTAAAGACGCATCCTAAGGCGACTAGTGCGTTGTTAACTTTGTGAGAGGTTGTAAATATTCGCTAAACGGCTCGTCTCAAATTCTTAATATCTTAAACTTAGCATTTTACAGGAGATAACCCAAAGGACTTATTTAATCCTAAAAATTAACTATGGGGATTGATTGTCGACGCCACATCCAAATGGCCTGGGTTCAGGTATCAGCTAGGCCTCAATGGAGCCCAGCTGGACATCCCTAATCTTTAGTCCAAGGGCAACCCTTCTATATAACCTTCAAATGAGATGAGGCATTTTTTATTACTGTACTTTGGGCCCTATCATGAATCCAAGCTGAACCGGAGGGACTATATATATAAACTACTGAAGTTGGTGGGCCAGATTGCCCAAACAGGCTTGGCATTGCACCAATAATTGTTACATGCTTACTTATGTCACGCAATGAATGTCACCGAAGTCACCTGCTTAACTTAAATTCGTTCAACACAACCAACTATCAAGATCGAATTTAGCTAACAATTAGGAAATCTCAGATGAAATTATATTACTAACAAATATCATATAATGAATTTTTGACAGTCCAAATTGTTCTTCAAATTTGTCCAACCCTTAGGAAACCCAGAACCAAGTTACAGCTACTAACAATTATATGACTATTCTAATAGTCCAAACAGTCCCAGACTTATTTACATTCAGAAAACTTAAACAAACCAAAGAATCTACTCAAAAATGTAATAACATTCGACAACAAATTTAGCAAAATTGTAGCTGACTTCATTTCAAATATCAGCTGGACTTCTACATTTGCATCAGGCTTAGTAGGTGTACCTGGAAATCACAGGGCAATGGAAAAAAGGATGTTCAGTAGACTCGGCCATAATAATGCAACAGCTGAAGCAGCCTATACCCAGATGTAAACCCCAAAGACCAATAGAGTTCCCCAGCAACTTCAGATTTTAATTTTTAAACCCCAAGAAAGCTATGCAACAGTGAGATAATGATATTTCAAATAAGTTGGAACCACAACAACTTTAGAAACAAATTTTATCAGCCACACTCGATTGTCTGTATACTAGCTAAGACAAAAATGGTCTCCAAACATGATGTGATCAAAGGCTACTATGATGGGTAATGGAACAGTAACAATTTCTTGATTTTTACTTCAAAATTTTAAGAGGATTATAGGGATGCTATTTTCCAGATTTTCCAACCCCTTTTAAGTGATTTTAACCTCTTTTATAGCCAAAAGCTAGGGCATCATTTTTCTTATGTTTTGCCCTTAAGTCCCTGTTCAATTTTTCGATATTGCTTATTTGAACCCTTATTTCATGACTTGTTTCCCAAGTTACTGCAGCAATATTGCTGATTTTGTATTAAAGAACCTTTCTAGAAGGGTCTAAATGCTTCTACCATTTTCTACCCTATAAATGCTACCTATATTACCCATGTTTGTCCCTAATATTACCATTAACACCTTGAAAGGTCTATATTGCCCTTGATTGTCTTAAAATTATCAGAAATGCCTGTACAAATCATGTGATACCCTTTAATTATCTACTTGGATTCTAAATTAACTCCTAAGACTAATTTCCTAATCCTAATAGCTATGATCAATCCAAGTGATACTACTCAAGGCAAGTACTCCAAATTCAGAAATCAACTAGAAATCCAAACCAACTAAGTTTACTCAAAGCTTAACAATTGGTTCCTCAAAACATGCTAATAAATAATCGACCTTGTGAACTTAAAATGATCAACAAATCATTTATACTAATGAAAATTACTAGAATAGTCCAAGTCCTTTTCTACTTGCATTTGATTTTAAAAGTCAGGCATGGTATTGCTGGCATCACATAAATCTATCACCCAATTTCATCCACACCCTTTCAGCAATTAAACCAAAGATGATTAGTCTAGGATTTGTTAAGGCCAAATAATTTAACAAGGAATAAATCGATTGCTAGCAGGATCAACAAGAACAAAAAGACGAAAGGGGGATCAATAGACTCAGTGACTCCATGATAACTCTAACATTATTCATGCATTAGGAAAAACTATTAACATAAAACACCTGAATATTCAGATTATGCAAACAAAGACATGAATTAATTCATTTGTTTTTCATAAGAATTGATTTTAGGAACAAACATGTTATCACTGAATGAAACTAGCATGCAATTCAGCCTAAGAAATCAAGATTTTCTATAGCCAATTGAAATTTTCCCTAACAACCCTAATTTGTTCAGAACAGGCACAAAACAAAAGAAACCATAACTAAAACTAAAGGAACATGTGGACTTATAAAATTTCTTCAATCCGCCATTGCCGGAGTCGATCAAAATCTTCGGATGACTTGCAATCTTGGATTTGTCTTCAATTGGTTGGTTCCGATACTGGGGGCATTCTGGGACCATTTTAGTGAGTTTATATGGGCTATTGGGTGGATGAGGGCTAGAGGAAGGCGTTGTGTGGTGTTTGACGGCATTGGATGGCAGCCACCGCCATGCAGGCGGAGCTGCCATCTTCAGGCGAATATTTGGCGATTTGTGGCTATGTTTGAGGGTAATCATTGGCAAGGTTAGGGTAAAGGTGGTGAGGAGGTTTACTGCTGTTGATTTGGAGGTGGTTTGCCAACGGCCGCCGCCGTAGACGCAGAGTTGCCGTATTTTGATTGAATATTCGAGCACATCGACGGTGATTCGAGGGATGATCTTTATGGGATTGGGAAGAGGAGAGTGAGGCGGTTCTATGGTATAAATTTGGGAGGTATTGGGGTTATGCCGCTGGCGGCAGCGATTTCTGGACGACAGCGGACTGTAGTGTTAGGGTGGCTCATTTGTGGCATTACACTAATGAGTAAACTGTACGAGGATGAAGCGTTTGGTCTCTGATGTTATTTCACAGGGTTTGGACACTTTTATTTGATCTAGGAGGTAGTTTTAGGGCTGTTGGATGATCTGCAATGAAGAGCTTAGATTTGATTTAGGACAGAACTTCCGAATGCTGTCGTTTGGATAGGGGTTGGTTGGACCGGGTTGGGGGCGGGTGGACTAGGTATTTGGGCATGGGTTTTCTATTAAACATGGCCCAGATGAGTGTTTTGAATTGTATTTTCAGGTTTCCCCTTCTTCTTTTTTTATTTTGAATTCCAAAATTATTTTTAAAAAGTTCCTAATTAATCTATAAATGTTATGAAATAGAAGATTCTTACACTTCTATTTAAGGTGAATGTCTTTAATGTATCTAATTAGAGAGATTTTAGAGTTCTATTAGTGGTAGCTAAATCTTCCTCTCCCCTATAAATAGAGGTGCCCCCTACCATTGTAAATCATCCCTTGACACCCCTTTCAACTCAATAAGAAGAACTCTCTCTACTCTTCTCTCTATTGCTATTGTTCTTGTTCTATTGTTCTTGTCTTTTGCTTTAGTTTATAACACGTTATCAGCACGAGTCTCTAACCAATTGAAATTTTCGATTGTCTTAACTTTTGTTTGTGTAGGGTTTTGCTTCAAAGAAGGAAAAGAAAAAAAAAAAAAGGGACAAACGAAAAAAAAAGAAAAGAAACAGAAAGCAAGACACTGGAAGGCAAGAAGAAAAAAAAAGAACGAAAAAGTTGAAAAGAAAAAGGAAAGAAAGAAAGGAAAGGAAGAAAGAAAGAAACATAGAAAATATATTTGGTATACCTTAAAGGTAAGTAATTTACTTTTCCCTTTCAAATTCTTGGAATTCTATAAATTTTATATACAAAGTTTGATTATAACTCTAATGAAGTTTGTGAGAAATTATAACCACACGAAGTGGTAAAATCTCTATGTCCTGCCATGATTAAATTCATGTATGATTGTGGACGTGATAAAGAATTCCGTCCAATTGAATTTGCTCCATTCCCTTTAGAGAATGTGGTAGCAGCTTGTGTAAAGCACATGATTTTGATCCATTCCCTGAAGTGAATGTGATAATTTTAATAGAGCCCGTAAGTATGAACACGCTCTTGATGTAATTGTGTCATATGAAAAGAAAGTTCGTTGCCCTCGAAATTTCGGGCAAGAACTATATGACATGGGTGTTGGATGATGAAATCCACTTAGATGCTATGGGTCTTGGAGACGCCATTAAAGACAGAAATAATGCATCCACCCAAAACTATACGAAGGCCTTGATTTACTTGCGCCATCACCTTGATGAAAGTTTGAAGATTGAACATCTCAACATCAAGGATTCACCCATCTTGTGGAAAGGCTTAAAGAAGAGAGATGACAAACCTGAAGTTGGTCACTCTGCCACAAGCACGATACGATAAGAATCCAAAAGCAAATAGTTTATAAACTATATATTATCGTTGCGGTGAAAACGGGCACTGGTCTAAGTCTTGCCGTATACCATAAAATTTGGTTGACCTTTATTAAGCATCTCGAAAGAGTAAACGCCCTGAAACGAATTTTGTCTCTGACGACAACTTTGACTTCACCCACCTGGATGTGGCAGACTTCTTTAAGCAACCCGATGGGAAGATAGACCACCTAATCGATGATGGATCGGTGATGAAAGAAGATGGAGCTGTTTGATTTATTTGTATTAGTTAATGAATAAACTAATAGTCATTAGTATTAGCTCGTATTAGCTAGTTCATGATATGATATTTGTATTAGTTCTTCAATATGCTCAAATATCAATAAAACTTTTATTTTCCAGTGGGGGTAATCGACTAGCCTGAAAAACTAGTCGATTATCAACTATTTTCGCATTAAAGTTGAAAAACAATTGATCAACAATCGATTGTCTTTGGCTAACAATCGATTGTCTTGAAACAGTGTGTTCTGGAATTTTTCAAAAATAGCCAACAATCGATTGTCTTTGTCTAACAATCGATTGTCTTGAACAGTGTGTTCTGGAATTTTTCAAAAATAGCCAACAATCGATTGTCTTTGTCTAACAATCGATTGTCTTGAAACAGTGAGGTCTGAAATTTTTCAAAAATAGCCAACAATCGATTGTCTATGAATAACAATCGATTGTCTTAAACAGTGTGATCTGAAGTTTTTCAAAAATAACAAATAATCGATTGTGTATGTCTAACAATCGATTGTCTATGTTCCAACAATCGATTGTGTGTGTTTAATAATCGATTGTCTTATGAAAAACGCTGAAATTTTCAAACTGCAAAGGAATTGATTATGGATAACATATCTGATTTTGTTAGCCAACTGTTAGTAGCAGATTTTGAAAATATTATGTGACACAAAAGAATTGAACTTGCTTATTCTTATGTTCCTGTATTTCTTTTGTATGTCATACCATGGAAAGTAAATTGATCGAAGGCTCCGGAAGAGCCAATGTAACTCTGCCCAAGGGCACGACGTTAATCATAGAGAATGCTATGTTCTCCTCCAAGTCTATGAGAAACTTGTTGAGTTTTAAAGATGTACGCCGGAATGGCTACAATATTGAGACAATGGATGAAGATAATCTTGGATATCTCGTCCTCACTTTAAAGAATGTCTCCGGCCAAAAGAGGGTTATTGAGAAATTCCCGTCTTTATCTTGTGGCCTGTATTGGACAAGAATTAGTGCAATTGAGGCACATTCAACAGTAAATCTAAAGAATACTGAGTCCAATACATTTGTACTTTGGCATGATCGACTGGGTCACCCAGGATCAACCATGATGAGACGGATTATAGAAAGCTCATATGGGCATCCGTTAAAGAATTTCAAAATTCTCTCAGGTAATGAATATCCTTGCACTTCGTGTTATCAAGGCAAGCTGATTATCAGACCATCCCCAACAAAGGTTGGGACTGAGTCACCCCAGTTTCTGGAACGTATACAAGGGGACATTTGTGGACCTATACACCCACCTAGTGGGTAGTTTAGGTATTTCATGGTCTTGATAGACGCATCCTGTAGATGGTCTAATGTGTGCTTGTTGCCATCACGCAACCTTGCGTTTGCAAAGTTAATGGATAATAGATGAGAATAATCTTGAATTCTTCATGAAAACGAGGCTGCCCATTTGGGTTTGGGTTCACGCCATTTTGCATGAAGCAATGCTAGTTCGTTGGCTGCCCACTTCGGTTTGGGGTCACGCCATGTTGCATGCAGCAATGCTAGTTCGTCTCTGACTGACGAATTGACACAAATATTCCCTATTGCAATTGGTTTTGGGTCATGAACCCAATATATCCCATTTAAGAAGCTTTGGATGCACAGTATAGGTGCCTGTAGCACCGCCATCCCGCACCAAAATGGGTTTGCAAAGAAGGTTAGGAATATATGTTGAGTATGAATCGTCCTCCATTATTCGCTACCTCGAAACATTGACAGGAGATTTGTTCACTGCACTATTTGCAGACTGTCAATTTGATGAGACACTTTTCCCAAAATTAGGGGGAGAAGTTGGTGAAACCAAACGGGAAATTTTGTGGAAAAATGAATCATTATCTCATCTTGATCCACATACCTCTATTTGAAAGAAAGAGGTACAAAAGATTATCCATTTGCAAAGAATAGCAAAATCAAATGCCTGACGCATTTACGGACTTGAAGAGGATAACGAAATCCCACATTCACGCGGAAAAAGTTCCGATCCGTATTGAAGTCCCTATTGGACAAATATCTAGTGTCATATCCAATGAGTCAAATGCACGCCAGAAGCGTGGCAGACCATTAGGTTCCAAAGATCGAAATCCTAGAAAGAGGAAAAAGAACGATCTAAATGACACTATGAAAGAATCACATGAGGACGCTCATGATTTGATTAATTCCGAGATTCACGAAGAATCTATTGAGCCTGAGACTCTTGAAAATACGGAATGCAAGAATGTGAGGATCTTGAACCTCAGTCTGTGGTAGTACAAAATTAATTGAGAGCTCTCGAAGAGCCAATTATTACTATGTTGGAGAAACACAATTGAGTATTGTGCTGTAGTAAGTCTCAAAGAAACTTATTCAGTTTCCAAAAGTACACGCGAAGGCGATTGATGATATTGAGACTATAAATAAAGGAAGGCTTTGATTCTCCTATTACTACAACTTGTAGCGGGGTAATTTGTATATGAAAAGCTACCCGCTTTGTTCTCCAGTTTGTACTACACAAACGAAAGAATGCCACAATAAAGTGGATATCTATCGGTATAAAACACATGTCATAATAAACCCGAAGTTTATTGATAAGTGCACATGTCATGGTGTAAATTTGAAGTTTACCAATATTGATAATTTATGTTAGCCATCTCATTTGAAGTATGATGTGCAAATTCACATAGGTGAATATCAAAGAACTAGAAGTTCTTGTTCTCAGTAATGAACTGACCAACTAAAGAGTTCGGGTTGAAGCCCCTTGATTCTGGAAATATCAAAGGTGAATATGGGCCCATTCACCTGCCATGTATACCACATATGATGCATCTATGAAATGGTTACATGCGCAATTGTTGTTGACCCGCAGCCTGGCCGGTGCTTGCGAGGTAAATCGCTCAGTAATCTAACTTCGAGCATAGTTTCCAGATTCTCTACTCAAGAAAGTTCATCTTGATAAGTTGGTTTATATCAAAGTTGGTTCAGCAAGATAATTATTGAGTGCTTCCACTTAATAGCTAAACTGTTTCTTATGAGAACAAAAGTTGTATATATCAATTTGATATACGTTGTATACGAGAGTATATTATATTCTCCCCTCAAAAGTGGTTCAGGGTCAGGAACCAAATAATTTCATCTTATATTAAGGTGCTGTGTATATTGACATAATGCACAAAGATGATTTCCCAAAGTTGAGGAAACATGTTAGCTTTACTAACATGAGGGGGAGACATGATAAACACTTGAGAAAGTGTTACATGGGATGAATTTTCATTTGCATATGTATATCCCCGAATATCATGATATGAACCTGTAGTTCATAAAAAGGAAATGCAATTGCAACATATTGCAAAGCATGCTATACGCATTTGCTGACTCAAAGAAAGTAACTAAATGGAAGAGATACAATTCAAGAAGAATTGATTCCATATGAAAGACATGTAGTTTTGAACCTATAGTTCATATGCTTGAAAGTATAAAGGCAAAGGTATGTATAGTCAGTTTTCGATATCTTATTTGTTCAGTATCACTAATGAAAACTTGATATGCAGCTAAAGTTTATTATGTGACTTACATGACTTAACTTGAAAGATTTAAGTTGCTTGAAGCATATGCAATCCTTGGTCCTGAAGTACCACATCCTAAGTACAATTTGTGTACATATGTATCTTGCCATAACTATAAGCATGATGGCATTGAGAATGCATCTATGGAGATATTGAAGTGTTATTCCACGACATTATATGAAGATGTTCATATCTATCAAGAATGATGATTTCAAGGTACGGAATATTTATTCAAGTCAATATGGTTGATTTGTCAAATCTCTACCAAAGATCGTTCTGAAGATGATGCACAAGATTGGAATGCAAATGTTCAAGGATATAAATCGATGTACTCATTAGGGGGAGTCAATGCGCGTTGCACTCTTTTTCCCTTACAAGGTTTTTTCCCACTGGGTTTTCCTTGCAAGGTTTTTAACGAGGCAACCAATAGGCGCATATTCAAACATGTGTACTCTTTTTCCTTACTTTAATTTTTCCCATTGGGTTTTGGTTTTAAGGTTTTATGAGGCACATCATTGAATAGACATTCAAGGGGGAGTGTTATGAAATAGAAGATTCTTACACTTCTATTTAAGGTGAATGTCTTTAATGTATCTAATTAGAGAGATTTTAGAGTTCTATTAGTGGTAGCTAAATCTTCCTCTCCCCTATAAATAGAGGTGCCCCCTACCATTGTAAATCATCCCTTGACACCCCTTTCAACTCAATAAGAAGAACTCTCTCTACTATTCTCTCTATTGCTATTGTTCTTGTTCTATTGTTCTTGTCTTTTGCTTTAGTTTATAACAATAAAACCCTAATTAGCCGTACAATAATTATTAACACATAAAAGATTAAAATGAAAAAAATTACCTAAAATTAATCTTATGTGCACATTAAACCATTTTGAATTTCCTTTTCCAATTACTAATTAATTTCTTCAAATCCGAAAATTACTCCTAAGTGCACATGCCTCATGTATTTTTTTGTATTTACATTATTTAGAAATGCACAAAATCCAAACAATTAACGGAATAATGCCATGAAAAATCAAAATTGCAAATAAACAAACAAAATTATTTGGTTTTGAATTTATGGGAGTAATTCGTATAGGGAAAAAATAACATGCTCACACCCTCCATACAACCAACCACAACATTACAGTGTTAGAACCTAGCTTCTTCAGTTCTTCACTAACAAGCATATACCCAACATCCCACCCACACACAATGGCGTGCGTCAGCCCCACAAAATACCTACACAACTCCACAAAATCACTACCCACCTTCAAGAGCCTACCAACAACCCCCAAAACCCGCCACCCGAGCCAATCCATTCCTGAGAAATGAAAGGGTGCAGAAGAAAAAGATTTTCACTCTATTGGGAGAATCCTACAATAGTTTATTCCACAGGCTGTGAAAATTGGATATCTTGAGAACAATCGAAGGAACCAAATGCTCCCCAGAAGAATCTAGATTATTCTGTTAGCTGTGAATACTTTTCCGGTTCACCGGGGCATGATACCAAAAAGTGTTGGCATTTGAAGAATGCTATCCAGGAACTTATCGACTCCCACCAGATTGAAGTGCATACTCCGGAGGCACCCAACATTAACCAAAACCCACTACTGGCCCATCACGAAACCAACATGATTCAGATCGTGGAAAAAGGGGGAGTGTCCAAAAGTCCCTTACAGACAGTAATGATGTTCAAATCTAGTAAAGTTAAGCCAACTGAGAATATGAGCAGTGAGAAGTCAGTGATCGAGGCAAAGGAAGAAGCATCAGACCTGTCATAGTTCAAAGGAACTCATTATGCACGGTTGCACCAAAACAGGAACATGCAAAAGTGATAGTACACAGGGTTGCTAGAGAACCTGTAGCAGTTGTGGAAGGTATTCGCATAGAGCCTGTCATTGAAAAACCACTAATCCAACCACCAGTCGTCAACAGCAAAGCCGTTACTTGGAGATTTGAACAAGCAATAGTGATGTATAAAGGGAAGAAGTTTGTGAGGCCTGGGGTTTAACTCAGTCAGGGAGATACTTCGCCCCTGAGGAGTTGAGGAAAACCAGAATCCCCAAGGATAACCCAGAATCAGTGAAGAAAGTTGTGTCGCAAGAAGAGGCAGAAGAATTCCTGAATAAAATTAAAATGCAGGACTACTCCATCATAGAGCAGTTGAGGAAGACACCAGCTCAAATCTCCTTATTTTCCTTACTAATCCATTCAGATGAATACCGCCTGGTGCTGATGAAGATGATGAACGAAGCCCACCTCCCTAACAAGATAACAGTGAATCATTTGGAGAAGATAGCAAACAAGATATTCGAGGTAAATCGGGTCACTTTCTGTGATGATGAACTGCCCATGGAGGGCATTGAGCACAACCGGCCCTTTATTTGATTGTGAAATATAAAGATGTTGTGGTCACCCGGGTTCTGGTCAATAACAGGTCCAGTGCAAATATTTGTCTTCCCTCCATATTGACCAAGCTGAAGGTGGATAATCAAAGGGTCCACAAGAATAACATTTATGTTCAAGGTTTCGATGGTGGAGGCAAAGACTCAGTGGGGGATATAGTGCTGGAAGTGACAATAGGTCCCGTTGAGTTCACCATGGAATTTCTAGTGTTGGACGTTGTAGTTTCTTACAACCTGTTGTTGGGTAGGCCCTGGATCCACGCAGCCAAAGCAATGCCATCTACTTTGCACCAGATGGTCAAATTTCAATGGGACATGCAAGAGATTGTGGTGTATAGTGAAGTTAATTAGTGTGTTTCAGGTGATGTTATCATACCTTTTATTGAAACTGAAGATAGCAAAGGGCCATGGGTCTACCAGGTAATCGATACGGTGTGAGTTGAGAATATGCCAGAAGGAGAGGTTTTCATGACTCCAAAGATAGCAGCCACGTCAGTCATGGTGGCTTCAGAAATATTGAAGAATGGTTTCACGCCCGGCAAGGGGTTGGGTGCTTCCCTACAAGGCATCGTGCAACCAGTGTCCCTCCCCAAAAATCTAGACACTTTCGGTCTAGGGTTCAAGACTACAGTTGCAGACATAAGGCAAGCCAGGAAGCTAAAGCAGAGGTACTGGGCTCTCTCAAAGCCCATCCCAAGGTTGGCCAAATCATTTGTCAAGCCCAGTATTAGAAATTGCTTCGTGCCAAGGATTCCAAGTCCACTGATCGATGCGGATAGGGATCTGGATAAGGAATTTGAAAGGTTGTTCAATGAGGTAAACATGGCCGAGGTAGGAGAAGGATCGAGTAGGGAAAATGTGCAGTTTGTGGGAGCATGCACAAAAGTAAATAACTGGTAAGCCACTCCTCTTCCCACCCCGAGGGAGTTGTGTTATTTTTATGCTGGATCCAATGATCTGACATGCATAAGGACTTTTCGGCCAAGTCTGAATAATCAATCTAGTTCAGAAATAATAATTCAGGAAATAGAGCATGAGGATGAGCCAGAATACGACGAAGGAAGGGGCATGTGATGAAATTAGTAAAGAGTTGAGCCAATTTGAGGAGAAACCCAAACCGAATCTGAGCGATACAGAGGCACTCAAATTAGGGAGCCCCGATAATGTTCGAGAAAAAAAAATAAGTGTCCATCTGGAATCACAACTTAGGAAAGAAATAATTGAAATACTTCTTGAATACAAAAATCTCTTTGCATGGTCCTATGATGATATGCTCGAATTGAGCACTAACTTGGTGGTTCACAAGTTTCCCACCAACACAGCCTGTCCTCCCGTCAAACAAGAGTTGAGGAAGATTAAAACTGATGTGAGCGTGAAAATCAAAGAGGAAGTGACCAAGAAGTTTGAGGCTAAAGTTATACGAGTTACACAATATCCCACCTGGTTAGCTAATGTTGTGCTCGTACCTAGAAGGATGGTAAAACTAGGGTGTGTGTCAATTACGCTGACCTCAACAAAGCAAGCCCAAAGGACAACTTCCCCCTGTCGAACATTCACATACTGATTGAAAATTGTGCGAAGCATGAGATCGGGTCGTTTGTAGATTGTTACATAGGTTACCACCAGATCTTAATGGATGAATAAGATGCGAAAAAAACAGCATTCATCACGCCATGGGGGACATATTGCTATAGGGTCATGCCTTTTGGTTTGAAGAACATCGGGGCGACATACATGAGGGCAATGAAAACCATTTTTCACGATATGATACATAAAGAAATTGAGGTCTATGTGGATGATGTGATTGGGAAGTCCAAAAAGCAATCCGATCATGTTAAAGGCCTGAGGAAATTCTTTCAGAGGCTCCGCAGGTATGACCTCAAACCTGGCAAAATCCGCATTTGGGGTCCCCTTAGGGAAGTTGCTAGGGTTCATAGTCAGTCGACGAGGCATTGAACTAGACCCATCAAAGATGAAAGCTATACAGGAACTACCGCCATTGAGGAATAAAGCAGAAGTGATGAGTCTATTTGGAAGATTGAATTCTATCAGTTGATTCATTACTCAGCTCACCACCATCTGCGAGCCCATTCTTTAAGCTATTGAAGAAGGATGTTGCGGTGAAATGGATGGAAGAATGCCAAGAGGCTTTTGATAAGATAAAGGAATATTTGTCGAACCCACCGGTTTTGGTCCCGCCAGAACCAGGAAGGCCCTTGATCTTATATTGGACAGTCTTGGACAACTCATTTGGATATGTGTTGGGTAAGCACGATGTCATCGGGAGGAAAGAACGGGCCATATATCACCTCAGCAAGAAATTCACAACCTATGAGGTTAAGTATACTCATCTTGAAAGGACATGTTGTGCCTTGACATGGGTAGCCTAGAAGTTAAAACATTACCTATCATCATATACCACCTAACTTATCTCACATCTGGATCCGTTGAAGTACATTTTCCAGAAGCCGATGCCCACAGGAAGGCTCACAAAATGGAAAATCCTGCTCACTGAATTTGAAATTATCTACGTAACTAGGACTGATATGAAAGCACATGCATTAATTGATCACTTCACTGAAAATCCGATAGACGAAGAATATGAACCCTTAAACACATACGTCCCGAACGATGAAGTGATGCATATTGATGAAATGGAAGGGGGCGAGAGGTCGGGATGGAAATTATTCTTTGATGGGGCCACCAACATGAAGGGCATCGGGATAGGAGTAGTGCTAATTTCTGAAGAAAGGCATCACTATCCAGTCATAGCTCAACTCCGCTTCTATTGCACCAACAACATGGCAGAATATGAGGCATGCATTTTGGGTCTAAGATTTGCAGCAGACACGGGTGTCCAGGAAGTTTTGGTCTTAGGAGACTCGGACCTTCTGGTACAAAAGATTCAAGGGGAGTGGGAAACAGGAGATTTAAAGATCATACTGCACCGGCAATGCTTGCATGATCTTTGTCAATGATTCCGGTCAATAGAGCTCAGGCATATCCCAGAATTCACAATGAGGTTGATGACGCCTTGGCTACTTTGGTGTAGATGTTATACCATTTGGATAAGGCATATGTTTATTGGATACATATACGGATCCATGATAAACATGCTTATTGAACCATGGTGGAAGAAGAGCTTGACGGTAAGCCTTGGTTCCATGACATTGAAGAATATATCAGAAGGGGTGTGTACCCAGTACAAGCCACGAGTGACCAGAAGAGAACAATCTGTCACTTGTCAAGTGGGTTTTTCCTTAGCGGAAGAATATTACACAAAAGGATGCCAGATCTTGGTCTGTTAAGATGCGTGGATGCTGGGCAGGCAATAGCCATCATAAATAAGGTGCATGCTGGTGTCTACGGGCCACACATGAGAGGATATGTTTTGGCAAAGAAGATTCTCAAGGCAGGATATTATTGGCTCACCATGGAACGGGATTGTATCAGCTTCGTGCGCAAATGTCACCAATGTCAGGTGCATGGAGACTTAATTCACTCCCCTCCCCCCCCCCCCCCGTCTGAATTGCAGACGGTGTCTGCACCATGGCCTTTCATTGCTTAAGGCATGGACATCATCGGGCCCATCGAGCCAGCAGCCTCTAAAGGACACAGGTTCATCTTGGTTGCAATTGACTATTTTACCAAGTGGGTTGAAGCTAAAACCTTTAAGGTAGTGACCAAGAAGGATGTGGTTGACTTTGTACATGCAAATATCATTTGTCGGTTTGGAATCCCCAAGACTCTCATAACTGATAATGGGGCAAATCTCAACAATCACTTGATGAAAGAGGTATGTCAGTGGTTCAAGATCACACATCGAAACTCCACCCCGTATAGCCCCAAGGCGAACGGATCGGTTGAGGCAGCCAATAAGAACATAAAGAAGATACTTCGTAAAATGGTGGAAGGGTCCAGGCAGTGGCATGAGTGACTACCCTTTGCATTGTTAGGCTATCGCACTACCGTTTGCACCTTGGTAGGGGCAACCCCATACTTGTTGGTGCATGGCACAAAAGCAATAATCCCGGCTGAAATTGAAATCCCCTCTCTTCGGATTGTGGCTGAAGCAGGAATCAACGACGAAGAATGGGTTAAAACTTGTTTGGAGCAATTGAGTTTGATTGTTGAGAAAAGACTCGCAGCGGTGTGTCGCGGCCAGTTGTATCAACAGAGGATGGCTAGAGCATATAACAAGAAAGTGCATCCAAGAAAGTTTGAAGTGGGTCAATTAGTGTTGAAACGCATCCACTCTCACCAGGTCGAGGGTGAAAGGCAAGTTTGCTCCAAACTGGCAAGGACTTTTTGTCGTGTCAAGAGTGTTGACCCATGGGGCATTATATTTAACAGATATGGAGGGAAAATGTGTAGAATGACTTTCCTTTGAGCTTCTGTTATTTTTCCTTTCATATCCCCTCTTTCGTAATCAATAACGAAAGCCAGAAACGCAATCACAAAAGTTGGTAAATAGACAATGAAGAAAAGAGAAAGTAAAGCAAAACAAAGGAAGAAAAAGAAGGAAACAAAAGAAAAGCACAGAAAAATAAAAAGAGAGAAAGTAAAAAAAATAAGAAAAAGAAAAAGAAAAAGAAAGGAAAAGAAATGAAAAGAAAAAAAAGAGAAGAAAAGGGAAAAGTAAGAAATGTAGCAGAAAGAGAGGAAGAAAATGAAATCAAACAACAGTGAACGTAAGGAGTAAGTAGGAACTACTTTTGACCTGATTATTTTTTAGGATACGTAGGCGGCATCACAGCTTGGTCATATTCAAATAAAATCCAAAGGCCCCAAGCAAGAAACTGGGGCAGAAATTGCGTTGGTTTGGATTCCGAAAGTTGTAAATTTAGAACCTATTAAAGAGATTTTTGTGCCTTTCACATCCCTTCTTTATACCCCTATCCAAAGCCTACATTACAGTCCAAAGAAAGACCTTCTGATCAATCTGAAAGAAATACCAGGGCAAGCAAGGAGAAGTGGACCATATCTCGGGACGACACTCTAGTTCCTGCAGAAAATAATAAAATGAGGGAGTCTTATCGGTGAAAACCCTCATGGGCACCGTAAGGCGATGCAAGTTGAGAGAAATAAAATGAGAGAGTCTCATTGGTGAAAACCCTCACGGGCACCATGAGGTTAAGCCTAGGCAAGAAGCACCAATCGGAAAGGGGCTATTGGGGGAAATACGTTCAGAACACTGTAAGGCAAGCGAACTTAGGATTTGGTTGAAGGAGTCGAGTTGGAAATGGTCACAACAACAAAACCACGGCAACGGAAGGCCGATCATCAGGACAAACTAGGTCAACTAGGCCGAAGTGCGTGTCATAATCACGAAAAACCAGCTACTCTTTCCCAGATAAGTTTCCTTTCTCCTCTTTTCAGCAGCCAGTGAATCTGGAATTCTTTACCCTAAATACAGTTCTTCGTCATTGCATTTCACTTTTCTTTCGAGCCTCTAATGTCTTTTGTATAAGCATACGGGAAATTTCAAAGCCTATGATCAGCACCCAAAGGGACAAAGCGCATGACCCCCCAAAATGTAACAAAGGCAGCAAAAGTTTGAAACAGTAAGGGGAGGGATTTAGAAGAGTTCCAATGATAGAATTGATGGAAGAAATAAGAGTTTGCATAGAAAAGAGGCACCACGCAAATGCAAAGTAAAACTACAAAGGTTCTAGGGTCAGCCGAGCATAACACATTCATCGGGTAATCTTAGAAAGGACGCAAGGATTCTGGCAAAAAGAGTCAGAAGCGCAACACAAAGATGGGAAAGGTCACAAGGGTTAACCAAGCATAATACATTGACTCAACAACCATCAGGGAAGGACGTAAAGAATTCTGGCTCGGAAATGCAACACAAAGATGAGGAGCGGAGTGAAGACATAGGGGTCAGAGGGCCAGCCAAGCGTAATACATCGAACTGGCAATCTCGAGAAAGGTGCAAGGATTCTGGAAAAAGGGCTAGAAATATAACACAATGATGGGAGCAAAGTAAAGCCGTAAAGGTTCGAGGGGTCGGCTGGGCGCCTCAAGCAGCTCATCACCAACATGGAAAATGGAGCCAACGGGACACGGCAGTGGGGAGGCTGCTTTCAACAAGAATGCCGCAAGCTAACCATCACTTTTCAAACTGACAAGTTCTCTTTGATTGACACAGGGGCAAAAAATTTCTGGAAGAGCCTAAGGGAAGCCGTCCATATGAGAAGGCAGGCACACGGCAAGTATGATCGAAATCTCAGGGCCCACCTGGAAGTGGGACTCGGTTAAAACTCAAAAAGGACATAGTCCGTCATAAATATCCTCCCCAGTAAAGAGCATAATAGGACAAACCTTTACTAGTAAACCCCAACAGAAGGGTTAAAAGAGGCAGGGAAGTTGAGATAGAACGCAATTTAAAACTCAAACAGGTGCAGGTAACATGGGAAAACACCAACACCTTCCCTGGTAAAGAGTCGCAGAAACCCTCCTAGACAATAATAACTAGCATAAATAACCAGAAGTTAGAATTTTCATTTAAGTTGGAACCCGCAGGACCCTCCTTGAAAATGGGACTCATTTAAAGGTTAGAGGTAATCATGGACAGTAAAGGGCATAAAAATTACTTGCATGTTGAAGTAGGATTCAGTTAAGAGTTGTCATGACCCTCCTGAAAAATGGAATTTAGCCTAGAACACAAACAGTCGGGTAACATGGTCAAACCCAAATACTTCCCCAACAAGAGTCATCAGGATCCGCCTAGATAATAGGATTCAATCATAGGAGTTGTCAGGACCCCCCCCCCCCCCGGATAATGGGACGTGCTTCTAAATACTAACCCCCAATAGACACAGTTGGTCATCTAATTAAGAGGTGTCAGGACCCGCTAGATAATTGGAAGTAGTTATAATCACCAAGTCACCAGCAGATCCCCAACAGACATAACTCATAACAAGACATAGTGAAAAATAATACATTTTGAGAAGCATAACATAATATTAAAGTTGTCATCATTCAAGAGATGTCAGGACCCTCCTGGATAATAGGAATCAGCTAGGTTTAGAGATATTTAGTAAAAGGATTTGAGTAACACTCACAAATCCACCCAGCACCAAACTGAGGTAGGAAGAACTTCTTGTGTTTTGTTTGTTTTGTTGTGATCAGGTACGCAGACAGCAGTCTCAGGGAATATTTTTCAAGATTCGAGTTTTAGTAATCAGGCGTCCACTTGGAGAACAAGGGAATTTTTTTAAATTTCAAGTTTTTGAAATCAGTCGTCCACTTGTAGAAGAAGGGAATATTTTTCAAAATTTTGAAGTCTTTGTAATCAGGCACCCACCTGGAGAACAATGGAATATTTTTCAAGATTCAAGTCTTGGTAATTAGGCGCCCACGTGGAGAACAAGGGAATATTTTTCAAATTCCAAGTTTTGGCAATCAGGCGCCCGCCTGGAGAATAAGGGAATATTTTTCAAATTTCATGTTTTGGCAATCAGGCACCCACCTGTAGAACAAGGAAATTGTTTTCAAGATTCAAGTCTTGGTAATCAGGCGCCCACCTGAACAAGGCAATATTTTTCAAATTCCATGTTTTGGCAATCAGGCGCCCATCTGTAGAACAAGGGAATATTTTTCAAAATTTAATGTTTTGGCAATCAGGCACCCACCCATAGAACAAGGGAATATTTTTCAAGATTCAAGTCTTGGTAATCAGGCGCCCACCTCGAGAACAACGGAATAGTTTTCAAATCCATGTTTTGGCAATCAAGCGCTCACCTGTAAACCAAGGGAATATTTTTCAAAATTAAGTCTTGGTAATCAGGCGCCCACCTGGAGAACAAGGGAATATTTTTCAAATTTCAAGTTTTGGCAATCAGGAGTCCACCTGTAAAACAAGGGAATATTTTTCAAAATATTAAGTCTTGGTAATTAGGCCCCACCTGGAGAATAAGGGAATATTTTTCAAATTTCATGTTTTGGTAATCATGCGGCCACCTATAGAAGAAGAGAATCTTTTTAAAAATTTCAAGTCTTGATAATTAGGCACCCACCTGGAGAACAACGGAATATTTTTTAAATTTCAAGTTTTGGCAATCAGGCGCCCACCTGTAGAACAAGGGAATATTTTTCAAAATTTCAAGTCTTGGTAATCAGGCGCCCACCTGTTAGAACGAGGGAATATTTCTCAAGATTCAAGTTTTGGTAATCAGGCACCCACTTGTTAGAACAAGGGAATGTTTTTCAAGATATAAGTTTTGGTAATCAGGCGCCTACCTGTAGAACAAGGAAATATTTTTCAAGATTCAAGTTTTTGTAATCAGGCGCCCACCTATATAACGAGGGAATATTTCTCAAGAGAATACATTTCAAGTCCAGTGATTCCGCGTCAGACAAAATAAAGAGAAACAAAGAAGTCAACAAGGAAACAAGGAGTTCACATGGAGGAGTATGAGTCAAAAAGGCAACGAGGAGTTTACAGGAAGAAACACAAGGCAGCAAGGCAATAAAGATCAAGAGCAAGATTGAAGGTGTAGATAGGTTCTTTTTTAATCCATTGTTCATAGCTTAGTTTAGATTCTTCATTTTTCGCGAGGTGTAATAAGGGGGTCTACTAGTAGCTGTATCAGGAGTGAAATCATAGCTCCCGTAGTCCCAACTACCAAAACATTCCCGAACTACACTGACCTGATTCCTTTTTAGCCAAGGATATGTAGGCAACCTCGGAAGCAGGGTGCGGTCAAACTTTTCAAAAGATACTTCACATTGAGTATTCAAATAGGCAAAAATTGCTCGTATTTGCTTACTTATCTTTGCACGAAAACTCTGCGTGTTTCCAAGCAAAGAGGGGCATCTAAGAGCACATGATTTTTGCCCTATATGAATTACTGCCATAATTTCAAACAAAATAATTTCCTATTGTTATTTTTCTTTATTTTTAATTTTTTGTTGATTTTGTGGCATGTTCTGTTATTTGCTTGCATTCGTTTGCGCATTTTTTTGTTTATAAAAATACAAAAATAGATGCATTGTATTTAAAGTAATTTTACATATTTTAGGAATTAATAAATAATTAGGAGTTTTAAAAAGTACAAAAATCACTAAAATAGTTTACTTTTGCTTTTAATTTTTAGAATTGTTGCAGCCTTTCTTTTACATTTAATTATTTGTGATAATTGTCATTTAAAACTAATTAATTTAATTTGGTAGAATAATTTTATTAGGAGTTAATTTTTGATATTAGGATTTAATGTGAAAAAAGAGCAAAAAAAAGAGGAAAAAGGAAAGAAAATAACAAAAAAATTCTTTTGTATTGTTTTTCTTTTAATTTTCGAATTTATCATAGGATTTAGTTTTCAAACGTAATTAGTTGAGATTTGGAATTAACATAGGTCTTTGTTATTTTTAATTTTGCATTTTAACAAAACCTAAAGAATATATAATAATAATAATAATAATAATGAAAAATAAAATATGAAAAAAAGAGGATCTAAAAATCAAGGAAGAAAATATATTTAGGCTAGTATATAAACATTCCCAGCCCAAACACTACCCAAACCGAGCCCAGGTGTAGCCCCAACCCTGTCCAAATGGTCAAACAACCAAAACGACACCGTTTGGCATTGAACGCATCTTGACCGTCGAGGTCAATTTGATCCAACGGCTTGGAAGCCTGGATCAATTGATATATAACTGTCTAAACACCCCCTACCCCTCCAAACCATCTCTCCAACACCCTTAACATTTTCGATGTAACGCCACACATCTCCACCCTCCTTCCGTCATCCGCCGCCGGCCGGAAATCATCGCGGGAGGCGTAGCTCCAATGAACCCCAAATTAACACCTTGTGCTCCCCTTTTCCTCCTATTTCCAACCCCCTAAACCACAACCCTCGAATGTTAACTGGTCACATCAAATATTATTTCAAAGATCCGACTAGTCCACCGCCCACGGCGGCAACGGCTTAGACGGCTACAAAAAACACACCCTAGCATCTCCTTTGCCTCCTCTACCCGAATCTGAACCCCCTTCCCTCGAATCATAATACATCTCCTCAAATTTTGATTCGAAAAATTCGGTCAAAGAACAACCTCTTCCAAACTCCGCCAAATCAACACCATATAGTCGCATTGTCCTCCTCATCCCTAATCTGCGACCCATGGTCCTCGAATCATCCCCAGTTGGTTCGAATATCATATCAAAATCGTTGGAACCCTTTAAGGATGCATGTGGATTCCTTGGCCTCGAAAACTTAAGCTAAGTTGCCTTCTAAGTTTTCTATTTGATTGTAGTCTTCTTCTTCTAATTTCTCTGCTAATTTATGTTGTCTTATATTTTCTTTATTAATTTTGGTCTTTTTTGCTAGTTTCTCTGTTAACCTAAGTTGTCCTCTAGTTTCTCTATTAATGTTAGTCTTCTTCTAGTATCCCTTTTAATTTTAGTTGTCTACCAGTTTTAATTTAAATTTTAGCTGGTCCTATTTTCCTGCTTTGATCTATGCTTCATTCACCTTAATCTAGTCTTTTAATTTCAGTTGTTATTGATAAGTTATTTTGAAGGTAGTTTTGTTTTAGTGTGTTTGATTCACGATTGTTTCCTTCTTTCTGTTTTGACCTTAATACATCCATTGGTTTTGGTTTAAGTCTAGATGAAGTTCAGTGTTTGTTCATGGTCTTTATTTTATGAATAACAATTGCCTGCCAGTCCTCTTGTGGTTGTTAATATAATGTCAAGTTTGGCTTCCAGTATTTGAGTTAAACTTGGTACATTTGGTTCAATTGCTGGTTTTTAGGAGACTAGTTGGTGTTAAGACTAATGATAAACAAGTTTTGGAAAGCTGATTTGGTAAAAGGGTAATTTCAGTAGGTTAAAAGGGTAATAAGGGTATTGTGAGTAAAGGAATCTGGCATTCAACTGATTTGGAAGCCCCTAGAACATTCTAGGGGGTTTCCAATCAGATTTTTGAGATAACAATGCAATGACTTGTCTAACAAGCTAAGAATTCAGGGACTAAGTGAACAAAATCTGAAAAAATAAAAGGGACTAAGGGGTAAACACGAAATAAGAGGGTTTCTCTAAGCTTTGGCTATAAAAGGGCACCCTAATGCCTTCATGAAAAAGGTTCCTGGCAGATTGAAATCCCTTACGACTTCCCAAGACTTCTGAATTTTGAAAAATCATAAAAGTTCCTTAAAATTTCCAGGAAATCCTGAAGATGCCTAGAGTCTAAAATTTCACAAAAATGATGCGTCATTGAAGTGTTTTTCTTCATAACTAGTTCCAATTCCCAACAGTTAATTTGAATTGCTAACTTGAATCAACTGGGAAAGACTTGAAATATATGTGGTTGAGGCGATAGGATTCCATATGCTTAGGTGGATGGAAATCTGATATATTAGGATTATGTATGAGGCTTTTGGGTTGGTTGGTTGGTGTTATTTGCTTTAGACCATTGTCTTGGCTTATTTTACAACTTCCCCTATTCAAATCTGGGACTCGTGCTTGGTTTATTTGTTGCAATTGCTGATAGATTTGTTGCTATTATTACTATTGTTCTCTTGACTGCCTATTCATAGGTGTTTCTCTTTGTTTCATTCCAGGTACACATTTTGAAGCTGCTTGATGTATTTCTTCATATTGAAATGGAAGGGAAGCATTACATTTTGAAGCTGCTTGATGTATTTCTTTATATTGAAATGGAAGGGAAGCATTGCTTCCTGATTTATGTTTATTTGGACCGTGGAATGGTTATAGCTGGATAAGAGACAATATATAGCTGTCTAAGTAGTTTAATTTATGTCTTTGGGTTTGTATATGTTAGACAGATGATAATATGGGTCTGTTTATGTAGTTCAATCTATTTCTTTGGGTTTGTATATATAAATATGGACTGTATAAGGACTGTATAACTTACTCTCATTTCATTATAATTTGTAATCGTGCAACTGTCTAGTGTAATGATAGGGTAAGTCAAGTCTATTTAAGGGCTTGAAATCTGCTAATAGTCAATAGAAAATTAGGAGTATAGTGTTTGTTTTACTTCACTAGCATGAAACTTGGAGTCAAGTTTTTATTTATGTAAGTTCATATATATGCTCAGCCCAAGTTTGAAAACATTTCAGTGATTAATTTCATTTTAAATCAGCAGTCATGTGTCTGAGTTTTAGGTTTTAATTAGTTGTTTCGTATTAATTCCTTGAACTTTATAAGTATTAGTTGAAGTCGAATAGTTAATAGCCTGCTTGAATTGATTAAATGTACATTTCTATTTATAATAGTTGCTGGAAGCAAAATTATGCAAGTTTGTAATCGAAGTGAGATCCCGTTTGGATTGGATCCATTGAAGATCAGGGCTTGACATCCCGCCTTCAATAAGTTGGGCCTCAGCTCTACTAATGTACAACCAAAATTGGTTCTAACTTGCTTCACGTCTAGGTCCAGGCGAAGGCTCACGAATGACTAGTTTTGTAAAGCTGGACAAAGGTTTCCCCTCTTTGGGCTCATTTCGAAGCCCAATGGCTTGAACTTGAGGCCTGAGTTGTACAATGTTAATTAAGTAGGTTTTCTTAGAGGAAAATTTAGTAGATAATAATAGTTTCCTTTGTAATTGGCTTTTAAATAATAAATTGAGGTGCGCTATACAAAATAACAACTGCATGGCCCTCGACTTAGTCTTAAATTTATACTTAGAACTCGGGACGAGCCGTTTAACGAATTTTTATGGCCTCTCGCAAAGTTTATAATGCGTAGCTGCTCTAGATATGTGTTTAATAATGTTACATTCCTAAATTCGAGTACACATTTATGTGACCCAAATCCCAATCTCAACGAAGTTGAAATGTGACAAAAACTACGGGTGTATTTATGTGACGTGGTTCGAGACATGTCTTAACGACGTTATAATTTTCTTTAAAAATAATAATAATAAGTGGTTAAAAGATTCAATATGCACATAAGTTCATTATTGTATAAAAATTAGGTGATTTAAGCCAAATATAACAATTGAGCAACCGTGCTAGAACCACGAAACCCAGAAATGCCTAACACCTTCTCCCGGGTTAACAGAATTCCTTACTCAGATTTCTGGTTCGCGGACTGTTAAACAGAGTCATTCTTTTCCTCGATTCGGGATTCTAAACATTGACTTGGGATACCATAAATCTCCCATGTGGAGACTCTGATGTTCTCTTAAATTATTTAATCCCGTTTCGATTGTCCTTTAATATGAAAAACTCCCTTATCTATGCCCTTCGCCGGGTTATAGTTGCCAAAAGGAGGTGTGAATCCACCTGTTCTGCAGCTTGCTCGTTCTCCTTTTCCTTGCCTTTTTCCTCCTAGCTCTGATCAATCACCACTTTAGTAAGTTCTGTTAGTTCTTCTACCACTAATTGAACTTGAGTGGCTGGTGTAGGATTCTTGCTGGCTTGTGCAATTTCCTGCTCTCTATCTAAATCTCTACCATTCCGGAAACTGACCGCCATTAGCTGATTTGGGTTTTGCTCCTTGGGGTTTATGTTTGTGTCTGCAGGTAAAGCTCCCAAAGGACGGTTGTTCAAAGCCATGGACATTTACCCTGCTGCATTTCAATATTCTTTATGGCTGAATCATGCACTGCCAATGTTTCCTACACTTATTATTTGACCCAATGAGTTACTGAAGCATACCCTTGATTTCCACCATGTTGTTATCGTGATGCTAAGGGGGGTGGTTGATAAGCTAATTGCTGTTGATTTTGCTATGGATAACCCTATGTTTCTGATAAGGTACTGGCACCAATTGGTTTTAAGGGTGCATACCCCCAGGCTGCTGCATATTAGGCATGTACTACTGATTTTGCTGTGGTCTCCACTGTTATGCTCCTTGTCTCTGACCTTCATAGTTGTTGACATAATTTATATCTTCCTGTGCCCCTTTATGTTCACCCTCTCCGCTCCATGAACATACATAGGACTGATTAATACAGGGTTTACATAGTCCTTCATTCGTCGTATCAAAGATATGCACCTGTTTTGTACCTATCTTATTAATCTTCTTTGTTGGTAAGCTCATCTGGGTCAGAAGTGTGGCCATATTCTCTTCATGTGAATTATTGGGATCAAGCGGAACTGATTGCACTATCGGTGCCAGTGTTGTACCTCTAGTCATTCACCTCATATTTTGTGACATCTTATCAAGAAGAATTATGCACTCGGTGAATGTTTTTCTTAAGAAAGCACCTCCAGCTGAAGCATCTACATTCGCTTTCAAATTGTCAGCTAGACCCATGTAGAATCTCTAGCCGAGCATCTGGTCTAGAATGCTATGATGGGGACACTTTACTAGCATCCCTTTAAACGTTTCCCAAGTTTCTTGCAAGGACTCTATGGAATGCTGCCTATACTGCAATATGTCATCAATCTGTTGTGCAGTCTTGTTAGGAGGATAGAACTTGTTCAGGAACTACTTGACTAATTCTTCCAAAAGTGGTAATATAGTTGATAGGAAGTGAATTTAGCCAAGTCTGAGCTGCCTTAGTTACTGAGAATGGGAACAATAACAGTTTGATAGCTTCCGGAGTTGCCTTTAGCTGCCTTCGGGTCATTGAAATTGACAGAACGTTCTTCAAGTGCTATTGCGGGTCTTCAAGATGTGACCCGGAGAACAATCCCTTATTCTGCAACAGATGTAGCATGGTGTTCGTGATCTGGAATGTCTCCGCTTGAATTGCGGGCACAGCTATATCAGTGGCCAGATTGTCAGTTGTAGGTTGCGACCAGTCATATGTGCGGCTTCGGGCATAAGAGGTGCCACTCCCTGACATGTAAGTCAGCTGGCTCATTCCTCATGTTTCCGTTGACATTATCTATGTCACCCATGTCAAATTCGAGTTAGCGTTTTTGTTGAGATCGTTGAAGTCTTTTGTTGGCACGATCCAATGCCCTGAATGTTTTCTCGGGGTATGAGAATCTTTCTAGTAGTTCTTTAGTCCTCGAAGAATTTCTAGGCATATACCTGCTTTCCACAAGATTTCAAACGTTAGAATTTCAATGAGAAGATTGGGTATAAGAAAACTGACTACTCTTAGAATTTTTTTGTACTTCTTTCAATTGTAATTGATAACACCGTTAATTCCCCGACAACGATGCTAAAATTTGATCACGCTCAACTGAGTCTCACAAAAGACTACGCGGGCGTTGCAAATATAATCTGAGTATATATGCCCAAAGTCAAACCACAGGGAACTAACATATCAATTACTATTGTCAAATTTACTAAATTCAGACAATCTGTTTTCCCAAACTTTTTTGATTCTCAAGTAATGATTTTTCTAACAACTAAAGACTTAAAATAATTTACTACAGAAAATTAACTGTACTTGATGTAAAAACAGTTGGAATAAAGTCTAAGGTACTGGTCTCCCCCATTGGTAATTTCCTTGGTTGTATATGTCTTATAACTATGATTTAGTTGTCTCTATCAATCATAAACACTCCAGCTATCATAAATCTTTCTCAAGTAATTATGTTTATTTACTAGACACACTCTCTCAAGCTACGCTAGCTAGATTCATAATATAGTTCACTTAGATTGCACCTGAGGTATCGTTATCTCTAATCCAACCTCTAAACCCTCGGTTATGACTCTCGTCTATATTCTGAGGGTGATGTTCTTCATATACTCACCTAAATATACACTCTCTCTCAAGTACATACATAATAAATAGGAACGGATAATTGAGGGCCCTTTAACCTAACCACAATCAAAACATAGATGAACAAATAGAGATTAGCAATACAAAATCAAACTATATTAATAAAACAACCAAGTCGTTCCCAACTGGTTCCACCAAAACCTTAGATTAAGTTATTTAGCTACTCATAACAATAGAGGAACAAACAACTAGAAGATTCATAATCGAAGATTGCAAGAACAATAAAAGAAAAATAAGAATAATGATGTTTTGGGTGATCTCTCACACTTTTCTCTTGCCAAATTACTCTCAAAAGTAAGTTTTACCTTATGAAAACCTTGATTCTTTAACCTTGGGCGAGCTTGACTTTATATAGGTCAAGTGAGTTTCTCTCCAGATTTCTAATTTTACCCCTAAATAAATTTTTTTCCCGGACCGGCCTCGTGGGAGCTTGCGCATCACTTCGCACATAACTTCGCACATCTGGGTCATGATTTCTTCCATTCTTTGTCTTGTTCTTGTGCGAACTCATCTCCGAGGGTTCGTTCTTGCTCATAAATCATTCCAATCGCCTCTTGAAAGCATTATATAAGCTCCTCATCCTGCAATGTATACAAATCACAGTTAGAGCCTATTTTTCATGAATTAACCATATTATTACGTTGGAATATAATCAAGTGGAAGCATAAACAATATCTAAATCACCTAGATTTCGCCTATTGCCAATTCCTCATTCCATTCAAGATGATCTTGCTTTTTAAAAGCTGAAAAGAATTTAAAGCACTTTTCTGATGATTTAGAAATCAATCTTCCCAAACCTGCAATTCTTCTTGTCAATCTCTGCACTTCTTTTTTACTTGAAATCATATTATCGATTTCTTCAATGGTCTTAATATATGCAGTATTCACTTCAATACCACGGTTAGAAACAAGAAAGCCCAAAAACTTACCTAATGTAACACCAAATGCACATTTCTCCATATTTAATTTCATATTGAATTTGCGCAAAATGTGAAACGTATCAGACAAGTGTGATATATGATCTCTTGAATGTTGAGTTTTAACGAGCATATCATTTATATAAACCTCCATAGTTTTCCCAGATGTTCTTGAAACATTTTAGTCACTAGCCTTTGATATATTGCACCAGCATTTTTGAGACCAAAAGGTATTACTTTATAACAATAAGTTTCCCTGTCTGTTATGAATCAAGTTTTTTCCTCATCTACCTGATCCATTTTGATCTGATTATAACCTGAATACACATCTAAAAAACTTAATAGTTCATATCCTACAGTAGCATCAATTAGTTTTTCTATATGTGGTAGTGGAAAAGAATCTTTAGGACAAACTTTGTTAAGGTTTGTGTAATCTACACAAACTCTCCATTTATCATTCTTCTTTGATACTACAATAGTATTGGCTTACCGATTAGGATACTTTACCTCATAGATTGACCCAATCTTTAGTAATTTTTGAAACTCTTCTTGAATCACCTAATTTTTGAAAGTTCCTTGCTTTCTCTTCTTTTGTTTGATAGGAAGGTATGATGGATCTTCATTTAATTTGTGAGTCATTACCTTCGGTGATATTCCTGTCATATCAGAGTGGGACCAGGTAAAACAGTCCACGTTAGTTTTCAAAAATTCAATCAACTTACCTTTCATGTCTTGGCTTAGATTGGTCCCTACGTAGATTTTCTTTTCAAGGCATCATGCAAATAACACTACAACCTCTAGTTCTTCAATTGTTGTTTTGATATTTTCGTGTTTCTCTGGTTCTTGAATGGTATTAGGTCTCGAATCCACATCTATTCACTTATGTTCAGTTGAGGTTTGTATCATGATATCCCTAGTTGGATTCTGTAACTGCTATTTTTCTTCGTCTCTCGTACTTCAATCAACTATTGAATTGATGCTCTTGGATGTCTGTTCACCTTAACGAATTTGACATATTTCCCATGGTGATGGCAATTGATAACTTGATGTAAGGTTGATGGAACGGCATCCATCTCGTGAATCCATGGTCTCCCAAGAATCATGTTGTAAGCCATCTCCATATCTACCACTTGAAATTTTGAATCTTCGATAACACCTTCTGCGAATGTAGTGAGTATTACCTCTCCTTTTGTTACGAAGCTAGAATTGTCAAATCCAGACAACGTATGTGCCTTTGGTACTAATTTATCTTCAACTTGCATCTCATGTAACACTCTTAGCAGAATAATATTCACGGAACTACCTGGATCAATCAAAACTCGTTTCACATTAGTATCATGTACAAGTAGAGATATTACCAGTGCATCGTTATGTGGAGTTAATATGCCATCCATATTTTCATCATCGATGTCACACCTTCTTTTTTACACACTATCCCGAAGGATAGTGTATAAGGGAGTTATTCCAATTTAAGTTACATTATTCGAAATGGGATTATTTATTTATCTTTTCTTCAGAATCACCTCTTGGGATAGCTTATTTGGTGTCCCAAGTCACCGATTTATTATAAATCCCGAATCAAGGAAATTTCATTTTTTCTTTTGAAATATGCGAACAATAAATCCTGAATAAGGAATTTGGTTACTCCGAGGGAAGGTGTTAGGCACCTTCGGATTCCGTGGTTCTAGTATGGTCGCTTAAACTATCCCAATTTGCCTATTATCTGATTTTAAAACATGTTTTAACCAATGGTGGCATTTTAAACTAGTAACTACCTTTAATTATTTTAAGGAATTTTTCAACGTCATCTAAAATGCGTCTTTTTACAACACCAAATGAAATGTACCCATGGTCCATGACACATTTTATCTAACATTGTTGAGATTTGGATTTGGGTCACATGAAATATACGCCTGGGTATAAGAAAATTAGTATTATTAAATATACGCGCCTAAAGCAACTACGCGTTTCAACTTTGCAAGGTCCATGGAGATTTGCTAAATTATATGCCTCGAATTCTAAGTATTTTAGCTGAAATAACTAAATGACGGCCAATCATTTGAAGTTATATTTTGGCGCGGCGTACCTCAATTCCATTTTAAAAGGATATTCAAACTAAAATTCGGAGGGCCATGACTATTTGTTTTATCTAATATGGCACACCTCAATTATTTAAAATATATTTCGATGAAATTCTCTGGATTCTAGGAGGACTATAATGAGGAGGACGAAACACCATGGTCTGACGAAGTTGCAACTATTCCTAAATCGAAGCTCGAACTTAGATCTTCAACTCAAAAGGCTACCCAAATGCAACGGGCACCCTTTTAACTCAAAATAGTTTAATACTCAAGCCCAACAGGGGCCCAAGTATGGGCATGCGCAAGCTGCAACCAGAAGACTCAGAATCGAATCCCTATCGTGCAAACAAAAAAAAACATGCTTATTATATTATTCAATGCATGACAAAAACAAACTAATTAATAATTAGGAAGGCTGATACAAGGAGAACTAATCCACTACGTGAAGAGGCTTGAGCTAATAAAAGAGGGCTAATGGCCTAACAAAAGGAAACAGTCCAGATCTTGTTTAAAAGATTTTTCAGAATTGGGCCTCATAATTGAGCCCAAGTCGAAGCCTGCAACTGAGGAATGAAGTCTCAAGGTCGAATCCCTGAGGAACCCAAATGGCACTGGTTTAAGCCTGAAGGATCCAATTATTAAATGCAACATGCTATTGAACCTTTTAAACATAAAACAAAGTTTCAACTTGACAACTAACTAACGAGCAATTTTAAACCTTTAAATCTTCAAATTAATCTTCATAACTAGGCTGAAAGAGACATCAACAAGCTCTAAAAATTGGCACTCAACAACTAGAGAACCACAATACCCATCACTGAATATTGGACAATTAATTGAAGTTAGAATATGAGCTACAACAAACTTAAGTATGAGTACTCTAAACCATCAGAAGATGAATTTTGGCCACATAAACGAAAACAAAACAGAACATGAATAGATTGTGTTGAACCCAAGCTTTGAATTAGCAGATCTGCAACATGACCAAACCAAATATCTTCACTTAAAACAACTAACATCCTTATTTCTTAATTATATCGATACATTTAAAAGTATAAACAGTCCTCAAATCATTACAATCAAATAGGTTCTGTCACACCTCCTTTTTAGGCTTCACGTGGTTACCCCGAAAGATAACACGTATATAGGAATTTTTCAAATTAAAGTGACATTATTCGATATGGGATTAATTATTTATTTCAAGAGTCGCCACTTGAGATAGGATTGGCTTTTGATGTCCCAAGTCACCGGTTTACTTAAAATCCCAAATCGAGGAAATTTCAACTGTCCAACTGGAGTCTGCGAAGCAGATATTTCTGAGTACGGAATTCTGTTGACCCAAGGGAAGGTGTTAGGTACCCTCGGATCCCATGGTTCTAGCACGGTTGCATACACTCATTATAAGTGGCTAGAGATCTGATTTGCTATACATGTTTAAACCTATAATGCAATTTTAAATTATTAACTGCTTTTAACATCTTTTAGGAAGTTTGCAATGTCAGTAAAATACGTCGCGAATCACTTCACATAAATGTGTACCCGGATTTAAGGAAGGTATTTTATTAATAACTTTACGCCTATAGCAACTATGTCTTCAAAATTCATGGAAGGCCGTTAAATTCGCTAGACGACACTTCTTATTTTCCTATGTGTTTTAATGAATTGAAGAGCCATTGCATGGTATTTGACTGGATTAACACGGCTCACTTTATTTTATATGGATATTCTAATGCATATCAAATTTCACTACTATTGCTGGTGTTTAAATGCACTAATCATTTATGTATAGACAGTGTATTTTTTAAAATAGCACTTGAATCTTAGCCTCATTCACGGCTGATTGTACACACTAGCTTCAAGTTTTGGCCAGCCCAGGAACACACATTGTATCTGGCCACTACTGAGCCTCTCAACTAGGCCCAGAGTTAATTTGGACGGATGAGTCCATTATGAACGAATTTCAATAATGTTTCTTTTTGTTTGAGTTTATACACAAGACTTTAACTATCAAATCTATCTGCAAAGTTCACATGGAAGTTACAAGTGATTATTTTATATCAGTTTTCAATATTAAATCTGAGCTAAATGATCATATACTTGTCAGTCAGAGTATACGAGTCCAGCTTCCAAAATTTAATTATGATTCAGGTTACACTATATTGGATAAATCTGAAATAAATTATTGCTAAATGTATTGAAACTTAAGTGAATTAGAACGATACACATTGTTTGGATTTTAAATAATTACTAAGCTAACATTTCCTAAATCCCTTATTTCTAAACAAAACAAGAAATAAAACACCTAAAACAGCCATACCATTAGCTAACAGCACTATCAATTATACATACTAAAATAATAGTTCGAATGTCCAGATACTACAAGATAAATCAGTCCCCAATGTCCACTTATTACAAAACTTGAATCAATCAAAATGTATAATTACTACAGGACAATCATCTTATCATTATGTACATTAAAGCTAAAGCAGGGGAAAACAGGGTGGGGATTCAAAGGAAAAGCAATAGATTCAAATCTTCACACTTAGGAAAATACTTTACTTGAGCTTCATACATTAATGAGCATCGAAATGTACAACTTAGCAAGGAAAAGAAGCCTATGAGTAATGAGGTTAATCAACAAGCAAAATAGCAGCCAATCAAACAGTACACCCAGGATCTCAGCTAATTTTTGAGAGAATTAAAATCTCAAAGGAATAAGAATAGCACTGATTGTTTATCACAAATATAGGAAGAACCAATATGTATTTTTCTCTCTAGAATTCAAAAGTAAGGTTCTGGATCCTTGAAAATGTTCAGATTTTCTCTTTTTAAAGTAGAGCCTTATGGCAACACTTTTTTCTTGTTTTTCCTTTTAGTCCCTAATTAAGATTTCAACTTTTCCTAGATAGTCCTTCATTTCCTGACTTGTGCCTCAAGTTTGAGGCTGAAATTGTGTTATAATCCCTCACTAGAATGTTCTAGGGGGTTATCACCAGATTCCTTTAAGTTTCAAATTCCCCTTATACCCCTACTTCTATCCTGAAGTTTTAACCTTAGTTATTCCCTGACCCTGGTCGATTGTGTTTGGGTTATGGGTCAAGGTTTGGTTGCGATTAACAAGTCCATTAGATCCATACAACTAAATGTCCTAATATGGATTGGTTTATCAATTATTATAACATAGGATCATAGACATTTAGGTATCTTTGTATTAAAACCAGTGGATCACTATCAACAAGAAAACCAATCAACTAATACTCATTATAAGAAAATCCTAATTAAATCACCTAATAAAAACTTGAAATAGGGATTGAACACTTAGTTCATGAACAAAACTAGGAAGCAATTAAAGGTTCAGCAATAAAGAATAGCCTAATTATGCGCAAGTACTGAAGATCAAAGTTATTGTGAAATGAGAATCAAACACTCTGCAGCATAAACACCTACAAAACTAATCTTAGTATCAGGTAGTAAAACAAATGAAGATCATGAGATGAAGGTCAACAAACCATAGAAATCACATTACTTAGGATTTCAGAATCAGGAGGCTAATCACAACTACTCAAGAGACGAAGAGATTTCAGATTATTGACAACCAAAGGTATATGACTATTTAAGCCTATTTCGGATGAGATTGTGAACAAACAAACAGGAAATCAAAGCATATAACAATTAACAGGAATAAAGCAAATATATACAAGCAAAGACAGAGTACTTAGCTTCTCCTTTTTTACACATGCAAATCCACTTGAGCCTATTTCATTGGTTCGTGACCCCTTCTGTAGAGGGTTTTTAACCTTCTAGGGCATTGACCTTGTGGATAACAAATTTCGGAGTGCAAGACGGGGAACTGGTGATTCTAAGACCCCGTGAGGTCTCAGATCAGAGTTCCCTCGGTGGTTGATGGTATTTGGGGGTTGTGGGTGGCATGGTTGGGGAAAGAAATAGACAGGGACTATCTGAGATGAACTTGACCAAATTCCAACAAAGTTGAGTTTTAGGGTTAAACTTCAATTCATATTCGAGGTGTTTCAGGCGGATTCGGAGGGTGTAACACACATGGTTGGAAAGAGGAGGGTGAATTGTTTCAGGGGTGTGATTTTGGAGCAGTTTGGAGTTGAGTCGAAGCAGATGGGGGGTTCCAACGGTCTTCTTCTGAAGATTCAAGACTATGGGGGTTGTTTGAAGGGAATGGACTGTAGGACGGGGAAGGGGAGGTCCTGGTGGTCCTATGGTGTAAAGCTGGGGAGGTTTGGGACAAGGTCGCCGGAGGCGGTGGTTCCGGCGACTTTGATTTTGACTATTCGAGAAGCTAGGGTCTTATTCGACGGGAACCAAACACAGGACGGGAAAGAGGAGGTTGTGATGGTTTGCTGGTGTAAACTTGGGGAGGTTTGGTAACCAGCCGCCAGCGTGAGGCGATTTCCAGTGACGGCGTTAGGGTGGTAGACGGGTGGTCAACGGTTGTGAAGGGGTGGTCAAGGGTGGTGTTTCAGTAGAGGTGGACTGTACGAGGAAGAAGATAAGTCTGTCTCTAATTCTATAGAGACGTTTGGACATATATATCCAAACATGGGCAGGTTTTAGGACCGGTTGATGGTCTGGCCCAAATGTAGCCAGCCTGAGTGGTTATGCATATATGTATATATTTTTGTCTTTTGTTATTTTAATTAATTCCTAATTTTATTAAAAACAAAAATTCTAATTAACACAAATAAAAATGCAACAATTTGAAATTAAACCAAAATAAATTAAAAATTCCAGAAATACTACTTGCAAACATATTTTTTTGTATTTTTATATATAAAAATAAACCTATTTAACAATTAAATCCTAAACAATTTTAAACATGCATTAATGAACATGCACTGGCACACGTAACTGATCTTTAAGACTAAATCCTAAAAAAACAAATGTAAAAGGGAAACTCCTAAACCTGAGGGTCCTGTAGGAGCCGTTTCAATAGGGTGAAAATCATATGCGCACAGCTGCCCCTCTTTGCGCGGGAACACGAAGAGTTTTCGTGCAAAGACAAGTGAGATAATATGAGCGATTTTCATCTGATTGAATACTCCAGGTGAAGCATTTTGAAATATTTCTTACCGAACTTTGCTTCAAAGGTTTCCTACATATCCTTGGCAATAAAGGAATCAGATCAGTGTAGTTCTTGAAGTTTTGGTAGCTGGGACTATCGGGAAACTGTGATTGGCTGTTGTTGTTGCTGTTTCTGCTTGCTAAGATCCTTATTGCACCAAAGGAAAATCAATAGCTAAGCTAGCTAAGCCTATCAACTACAAGTTACAAGATTCCCATCTATGAGTCTCTTGAAGCTTGCTCTTGAGTCTTGGCTATCTTTTCGCGGCAGACTCCGATCTGAATCTTGATGCTCGTTAGCTGCAACCGCTGGCTCAATCTTCAAATTTGAAATAAAGTGGGACATGCGGAGCTTGTGACTTCGATTATATTTTGAGCAGTCCGTGTCTTTGTCCTCTTCATCACTTTGAGTGCACTTCTTTTGTCCTTTTATTTTCTTCTGTTCTGAATTGATACTTATGCTTTCAGTCATTCCGAATCTGAATTGATACTTATGCTTTCAGTCATTCCGAATCTTGTGCCTTAAGGTGAAACTTGCTCATACAGCAACAAACAAACAAACAAAATTTTTCTGCCCCAGTTTTCACCGGAAAATTTTATGAGTTATTTGCAACACACATCTATGCTACTCTTTATTGAAAACAATAAAAATCGGATATGTGTATCCTTTGGAAAAATTGCCAGGTTATGCTGGGAGAGACAAAGAGTTCCTTCTAGGGATAAGACGAGAATCCACGGGTTATGCCGGGATAGGAATGAAAAGGGGTATCTATGGGGATGGAAAGAAAAGATCTGCGGGTTATGCCGGGATAGGAAAGTTCCTGCTAAGGATGGAAGGAGTTTCATGGGTTATGAAGAAATTCTTTGGTTATGCCAGGGGATCCACGGGTTATGCCGGGATGAATGAAACACTTCTAGGTTATGCTAGGGAGATCCGCTGGTTACGCCGGGATGAATGAAAAATCCTAGGTTATGTTAGGGAAATCCACGGTTGATGCCGGGATGAATGAAAAATCCTAGGTTATACTAGGGAGATCCGCAGGTTATGCCGGGATGAATGAGAATATCCTAGGTTATGCTAGGGAGATTCGCGGGTTATGCCGAGATGAATAAAAAAATCCTAGGTTATGTTAGGGAAAATGCAAGGCAGTGGAGGACCACAGAGATCCTTTTGGCTGTGCTAGGGATATGGGAGGAAAGGAACAACCCTTAGGTTATGCTAAGGGTAGGGGAGTGTTAACTCCTAGACTATGCTGGGGAGTAGAAAGTGTAGGGAGGGAATCTTTTGGTTATGCTGGGGATGTGGAGGGAAACTTCCCGAGTTATGCTGGAGGGGGAGGAATGCAATACTTAGGTAATGCCTAGGAAATCCACAAGCTTGACAAAGCGGAACTGGGGAGTGAGATCTCGTGCTATCATGCTTATTTACGAGTTTGCAGGAAAAAGAAAAGAAAACTTCCCTTTTGTGATTGACGCACCACCATCTTTGGTCCTTGTGCCTATCCTTTCGTTATTTTTGCCCTATGTTCCTTTAGCTTTTCTAGGTTGCACCTGCATCTATTTTAATTCAGAAACAAAACAAACTGTTAGTTTGAAAAGTGATTTGTTTTGCGGCCTTGTCACGATTGATTTCAACTTCTTTTGTGTTCAAAAGCGAACCCTTGACTTTCAATCCTTGCTTTGTAAATTGGCCAGGGGTTCCTCATTTTAGAGGGCCTTTCTTTCTCGAGCCTTGGGTTGTGAGTTTTTTCCCGCCTTTGATTTTTGGCTTGCTTTTGGGACTTTTGATAAGAATTAACATCATGTTTGGCGTAAAACCCCTCTGATTTGTCTTCACCTTCATGCCTCTTTGACTTTGAATTTCCTTTATTTTATTACCTTACTTTTGAGACATTAAATATCATGATCAAACGGGATTGTCTAAGCGCGCTTGACGATGTCGGGCATTCCCTTAATTCTTGCCAGGAGAAACCCGCGAGGCCGTCCCCGTTACCTTTCTTGAGTGATGTTAGGACATTAAAATTAAAGTGGAAAGGAGTGATGTATGAATTTAGAGAGGTATGTTCTTTTGAGGGAAAATAGGGAACTTATCTGGAAATATAAGTCGGCTTTAAATGGCGATGACATTCTTCTTGGACTGGATACCCGGCCCAAATCTATTTCTGCTTTCTGACTTCAACTTTTCCAAAAACCAAAGAAACTTATTTAGACCTTGGCAGCAATATTTCCTCTTTTCGGCTGACGGCGCCCTTTTCGGGTTTTCGCCAATCGGCCTCTCTGATTTCTCTTCTCCCGCCCGATAGCACTCTTTGCAAGTTTTCGCTAAACGGACTCTCTCATTTTGTTTTTCTCTACTCGTCGTCGCCTTATGGTGCCCGGAGGTTTTCACCGAAAAGACTCTCTCATTTTATTTCACTAAAAAAATTTGATTGGTGCTGAATCCCAACAACGGTATTTTTCTCCTCGGGGATCTATAACCTTATGACCATTCGAACGAATTTCTAACCGAACCAATACATTTCTGCTCCAATTTTGATTTTTATGGGTGAATGAGGTTTTTATTTTTATGTGACTGAACCTCAGGGAGAGGCTGCCTACGTATCATTTCGGAATGAAGTCAGATGTAGTTCAGGAAGTGTTTCCTAACCCAATTTTGCTTTGTTGTTTCTCTTTTTTTTGTTCATTTTGTCATTTATCTTTTGCATTTTTTTTCTCTTTTTTTCTTTTTTTATGTTATTTTTTTAGCAGCATTTTTTTGTTACAAAGAGGGTGGAGGTAGCGGGAAAGCAAAGCCTTTTTTATTTCAATCAACCGGGGTTATTGCTGCAGAGGATTCAAACGTAATACCTCTTTACTACGTCTGCGTTTACCGCTGCCTCGGGCTTATCTCCTTCAATGTTGCCCAGGTACAATGCTACTTTAGGCAATATCTTTCTGATGATGAACGGGCCTTTCCAGTTTGGAGCAAATTTTCCTTTGGCTTCCAGATGATGAGGAAATATACGTCTCAACACCAACTGCCCGACTTCGAAATTCCTAGGGCGCACTTTCTTGTTGTAAGGACGAGCCATTCTTTGCTGGTACAACTGCCCGTGGCATACCGCGGCCATTCATTTTTCATCGATTAATGCCAACTGCTCCAAATGGGTTTTAACCCATTCACTATCCTCGATTTCCTCTTCTTACAATTACGCAGAGCGAAGGGATTTCTACTTCGGCAGGTATAACAGCTTCAGTTCTGTAAACCAACAACTAGGGGGTTGCTCCTACTGATGTACGTACTGTGGTACGATATCCCATCAGTGCGAAATGCAGTTTTTCTTGCCATTGTCTCGAGCTTTGAATCATTTTCCTCAAGATCTTCTTGATGTTTTTGTTGGCTACTTCGAACGCACCATTAGCTTTGGGTCGACAGGGAGTGGAGTTTCTGTGTGTTATCTTGAATTGTTCACATATCTCACCCATCAACCGACTCATTACATTAGTCGCATTGTCTGTAATGATGGTAGAGGGAATCCCGAAGCGGCATCCACTCATCTCAACAAATTAAGATCTGGAGTCCTTTTATAGAAAGTGTCACCACTTAAGAAGAAATTGCCCGCATGGCGTCGGATGGTTTTCTTTTGTTCTCCTGTGGCTTGTTCAGGGTACTCCTATGTTTTCAGGAATCTCAGGATGTCGTAATACCAAAGTTGTAGGCTGGGCTCTGCTTCGCTCGCATTACAATACCCATGTCTTTCTTTGACTTGGATTTGTAAAGGATCAACATAGGCATTCCCAGGGTATGGCAACATAGAAACAAAGGTTGCAACTACATCTGCTAACTCATTGTGGAAACTGGGAATGTACCTAAATCGTACTGACCTGAATCGTTTGCTGAGGTCTTTCACATGCTACCTGTACGGGAGGAGCTTAATGTCCCTTGTCTCCCATTCTCCTTGAGCTTGTCGGATGATTAGATCGGAATCTCCCATGATTAGCAACTCTTCGACATCTTGGTTAATAGCCATGATCACGCCCATAATGCAAGCCTTATATTCAGTTGTATTATTGGTGCAGAAGAACCGAAGCCTGGATGTAGCTAGATAGTGCTGCCCTATGGGTGAGATTAAGATTGCCCCAATCCCTACGCCCTTTGTGTTTACTGCACCGTCGAAGAACATTTTCCTGACAGTGGTGTCCTCGGCTGCTATTTCCAATGATTTCACTTTTTCGTCAGGAAAGTAAGTGTTTATAAGATGATATTCATCATCAACGGGGTTTTCTGCCAGATGATATGCCAAAGCTTGAGCTTTCATCACAGTATAAGTGACATAAACGATGTCGAACTCGGTTAGCAAGTTCTGCCATTTGGCCAGTCTTCCTATGGACATTGGTTTTTGGAATATGTACCTTAGTGGATCCAGCCTGGTTATGAGGTACATGGCATGAGCTTGCAGATAATGCCTTAACTTCTGAGCTACCCATGTCAAGGCGCAACACGTCTTTCTAACAATGTGCACTTGGCCTCGTAACTGGTAAACGTTTTGCTCAAATAATAGATGGCCTGCTCTTTCTTTCCCGTGGCGTCATGCTGCCAGAAAATACAATTGAAAGATCCTTCCAAGACTGCCAGATAGAGAACAGTGGCCTTCCCAGTTCTGGTGGAACTAAAATTGGTGGTTTGGACAAGTATTGTTTGATTTTATCAAAATCTTCCTGACACTCGACTCTCCACTTAACTGCCGCATCTTTCTTCAGTAGCTTGAATATAGGCTCACATGTTGAAGTCAACTAGGCGATGAACCGGCTGATGTAATTCAATCTTCCCAATAGACTCATTACATCCTTTTTGGTCTTTGGCGGGGGCAGCTCCTGAATGGATTTGATCTTGGTTGGATCTAATTCGATGCCTCTTCGGTTGATGATGAACCCCAAAAGTTTTCCCGATGGAACTCCACATGCACATTTTGTCGGATTTAGTTTCAAATCATATTTGCGGAGCCTTTCGAAGAACTTCCTCAGGTCCTTCACATGATCACCCTGAGTCTTAGATTTGATAATCACATCATCAACATACACCTCTATTTCTCGATAGATCAAATTGTGGAAGATGGTGGTCATAGCCCTCATGTAGGTTGCCCCGGTGTTTTTCAATCCAAAAGGCATAACTATATAACAATATATTCCCCAAGGTATGGTAAAGGCGGTTTTCTCAGCATCTTCCTCATCCATCAACACTTGGTGGTATCCTGCATAGTAATCTATGAAGGATTGGATCTCATGCTTGGAACAGTTATCGACAAGGATGTGGATGTTGGGCAGAGGGAAGTTATCCTTGGGATTTGACTTGTTCAAATCTTTGTAATCCACACACACTCAAGTTTTCCCGTCCTTCTTTAGCACCGGGACCACATTGGCCAGCCATGTGGTGTACCGAACTACACGGATTACCCCCGCTTCAAGCTATTTTGTAATCTCCTCTTTGATTTTATTGCTGACATCAGGCTTGAACTTTCTTTGCTTTTGTTGTACTGGAGGGCATTCGGGGTATGTAGGCAAGTTATGAACCACCAAATCCATACACAAACCAGGCATGTCGTTGTAGGACCACGCAAATACGTCTTTGAATTCCAACAGGAGTTGAACTAATGAATCATGTATTTCTTTATATACGTGGATGCTTATTTTAGTTTTTTTATTTCGTGTCATTTAAGTTAGGCTTAGGTTTGTTTTCAAATTGTTCCAACTCTCAGTTGATTTCCCTAAAAGCCCATTCTTCATCGTATTTCGGTTCTTGATTCATTATTGCACAAATGGGCAGCAAATTTGGGTCATGGCATGAAGTCCGAGAGCATGTCGTTTATTTAAAGCCGCATTATTGGTACTGAAAGAAAAGATGAAAAGAAAAGAAAGACAAGAATCAGGGAAAGGCAAAGAGGTGTTAAAGACAAAATATTGATTTTATTTTTTCGAACTTATAAGATAACAGGGTTTATGATTGAGATTTAAAATGCTAAAATGGAAAACAAACAACCGAGCTACACCCTGAAATAGCTCGTGATGTGGGAAGAGGTAGCAAGGTGAGACTACCGGGTCTCCCGCCTGACTGGAAAAGTTGTGGCCTTCCAATTTTGAAGTTTGGCATCTGGCCCCATATAAAGCACTTCAGTGGCGCTTGAACCTTCTCCCGGTTGGACCATGTTTACTTCGTAGAGCAATTCCCTCACAGCCCCCACAGATCTCATCAATTTCTTCTGTCGTGAAGGTTTCTTCTTCCTCTTCCCCGCTGTACTTTGGTTTTATGAAGGTTTTGTACAAGTGGGTTAGGGGTCGTGGTAAGGCCCATCCCTAGTGCTTTCTGCGACTGGCCCTGGTGATATCTTTCGAGGTTGGATGAAAGCCCAGTCCAAAGAACTTTTCTGCGACAGGCAAGGCGACCGGCTCGGTTATGCCTTGCAGGGAGCTTCCGAGTCCCTTGCCTGGCTTGAAACCTTGGCGCGTCATTTCCTTCTCTACTATAATTGAAGCATTTGACAGGAAAGGCTAGGAGAGCGGCTTGCCCTCTTCATGCTGATCGGCTACTACGCCTTGAAAAGCCTGATAGATTATGTGGTCACTCCCTTCTTGGCTTCTAGACAGGAAACAGAGGGGTCCCGGTAAATCGATTGTTCGTCCTCTCCAAGAACTACGATCTCCTAGTTTTCGTATTCAAATTTCATCATTTGGTGCAGGGTAGAAGGCACTGCCCATGCTGCATGAATCCACAGCCTTTCTAGGAGGTAGTTTTAGGAGGTTTCCATATCCAACACCTGGAATGTTACTTTGAAGTCGACTGGACAAATAGTAAGCACCAAATCAATTTCACCTATGGTATCCCTTTTGATTCCATTGAAAGCTCGGACACATACGTTATTAGGACTGATCCTCCCTGTCCCGATTTCCATTCTCTGCAAGGTAGATAGTGGGCATATGTCTACTCCGGAACCTCCGTCGACCATCACTCTTTTGACGTAGTATCCCTCACACTTGACAGTGAGGTGCAAAGTCTTATTGTGAGCAGCTTCCTCCGGGGGTAAATCATTCATACTGAACGATACCTGGTTAACAGCGAAGAATCTCTCTGCCATTTTCTCTAGTTGCTCTACGGAGGTCTCACCTGGTATATAAGCTTCGTTCAGAGTTTTGGCCAGCACCCGCTGATGCTCAGGAGATTTGATCAAGAGTGACAATAAAGAAATCTGCTCAGGGGATTTTTGGAGCTGTTTCGCCACTTCGTACTCTGGCATTTTCATTTTCTGAAAGA
The DNA here is from genome assembly GCA_034376525.1 of Nicotiana benthamiana. Classification (NCBI taxonomy): domain Eukaryota; kingdom Viridiplantae; phylum Streptophyta; class Magnoliopsida; order Solanales; family Solanaceae; genus Nicotiana; species Nicotiana benthamiana. The sequence goes on from CM067341.1 coordinate 22,051,819, forward strand.
AAGTTTTTTCCTCCTCAGCATTTACTGGCTTCTTAAGCGGAAATCGTCGTTTGGTAGCTTCGTTCACCTCTTCCATGTCTGAGTATTTCTTTGTGGGACACCCCTTCTGGGCTTCTCCGAGGACTTCTTTGTCCTTGTATGCAATGATGGTTTCCTGATAATTTCAAGGGACGGCTGAAGGGCTGGTCATGGGCTTCTGCGGTGCGCGACTGATAACCACGAGCTCATTCAGCACCGATGGTTTAATCGATTCCCGTACCACATAGTCTTTCTTGGGCATATACATGGTTTTGTTCAGCTCGAACCTTTTTGGAGGGCTTAAAGTGGGCTTCTTTTCTTTACATCCTCGTGGGATGTAGAGTATTGTTTCCTTGGTAGGGGTCGTCTCAGCTTCAACCTCAGCCTTATTTTCTGCTTCGAGGAATTTGGCTTCATTCATTTTCTTTTATTCCGTCTTTTTTGGGGTGACTTTTGGTTTTCTATCTGCCTTGGCAATGGCTATGATGGCTTTCAGAGCAGAATCAAATTATGTGTCCTCGCAGATCATTCCGGTGACCCGCCCGTTGTTGTGAGCCGGTAATGGGTTATCAGTTACATTTGGGACCTCCTCATCTCTTAGTACTATTTTCTTTTGGTCTATCAAGTCCTCCATTGGTCGTTTTAAGGTCCAGCAATTTTCAGTATCATGTCCCTCTGGTCCAGACTCTGGTCCAGAGTGGTAAGCACAACGCACGCCCCTTTGGTAAGAAGGTGATTCAGGATTCTGCCTTTTTGGGGGTGCGGGCTAGAGGAGACCCATGTGGACCAACTTTGGGAACAGCTGGCATAGGATTCCCCTATGGGAGTGAAGTTTGTCTCCTGGGTGGCTCCCTAGGACGATAATTATTTTGTCGAGGGCGGGGATTGTAGTGATTCTGAGCAGGCTAATTTCTTGGTGCTTGGTTTCTATTATTCTGCTTCTGAGGTCGAGTAAAGGGTTGCGCGTTCATATTCGCATAGGGTTGAGGGACATAGTGCATGTCTCTGTGAGGATAGTAATGTTGAGGTGCTCTTTCAGAGAATGCATGCCTGAGATTATGTTGTTTCCTCATCCTGGAGGCTGACATGGATGCTTCATATTTTTTCTTGCTACTTGGGATTCCTCTCGCCCCTCCTTGTATGGCATGGGAGGTCCCGCTTATGGCAGATGGACTTAGGATCCTCCCTGTTTTGAAGCCATTCTCCACCATCTCCCCAATCTTAATTGCCTCTGCGAACGGTTTGCCCATTGCAGACATCATATTCTGAAAATAGTCGGCCTCTTGGGCTTGTAAAAGGATGGTGACCATCTCCGTTTCATCCATAGAAGGCTTTACTCTCGATGCTTGCTCTCTCCATTTAATAGCATATCCTCTGAAGCTTTCAACAGGTTTGTTCTTCAAGTTGGCTAGGGAATTCCTATCCGGGGTGATATCGATGTTGTACTGGAATTGTCTCACAAATTCCCTAGCGAGGTCATCCCAGATGTTCCATCGGGTAATGTCCTGATCTATGTACCATTCAGATGCAATACCCACTAAGCTCTCCCCAAAGTACGCCATTGGGAGTTCTTCCTTCCCGCCGGCTCCACGTAGTTGATTGCAATACTTTTTCAAATGGGCGATGGGGTCATCGTGGCCATCGTATTTTTCGAATTTCGTCATTTTAAATCCCAAATGAAGATGTACTTTGGGGAACATGCATAGGTCTGAGTAAGATAAACTTTTCTGTCCACTTAGTCCTTGAATGTTCTTCAGACTTTGTTCAAGACTCTTCATTCTCCATGTGATTTCATCTTGCTTTGGCGTTTTGGAGGTTTTGTCTTGCATAAAGGTAAATTCATATGCTGGCTGAGGGTAGTTGTATGTAGGGTATGGGAGAGGCTCATTTTGGTAGTTAGGATTTTGGAATGTAAAGGCTGTGGGGTCAAACACGGGCCTCGGTACCGCAGGCTGTGTGGTAGTTGTCCACGGAGGGGTCGTAAAGATGTTGGGAACTGGCCCAGATGTGAATATCGGAGGGCGGATTTCAGAAGGCGCCCCAAAATAATGTGTTGATATGGTGGGCTGCCCCAGGAGAATACTTGGGTGACTGATATGGATGGTGGAGGTACCCCCTGACCTTGGAAAAAGCTCGGGAAATTCAGGGATAGCGCTGGGAGGTTCTTTACCATTGGTCCAGGCATCCCACATTTCCATGACTCGGAGCCGCAGGATCCTATTCTCTTCAAAAGCTGCAGATTCAGGGGCTGGTGCTCCTATAATTGGGTTGTCCTCTGGAATAGGGACGGCTGGTAGAGTCATTTCAGTTGACATCTCTGTACTTCCCTTTGACCTAGTGAAGTATCTGTGTGAAGCCAGTTTACCACAAACCAACACCTGATCTAGACACCGGAAAATGCAATTAGTCCCGGGTAAATGATAAATAGGAAATCACACGTTGAGCATGATGCAAAGGGTTTCTATATTCTTGCCACGGTCTCATGTGTCATCCCGACATTTTTCCATTTTCCTTTTGTTCCCTACTTCTTGTTCCCCTTTTTTCTCTTTTTAAAGAATACGGTCAAATCCTATAGAGATTGCCTACATATTTGCATGAATCAGACCGAGCGTAGTTCATGGAAACAAAAGGGTTAAGTACATAGCAAAATATTTTTGTTGGGATTTTCAAATTAAATAAAGACATAAACTTTGATTACAAAGGCTAATAGAATGAAAAGCAACTACCTCACTGGGACTTAATAACCTTACAGACTAGAAAGTACATACAGGCAAACTCATTTTTACAAATTTATGAGTACACTAAAACTTCAAATGCCTTTGGAGCTTGCGGGGCATCATTCGGCCTTGCCGCAGGTTTGCGCGCCAAACTTCCCTGTAGGTAGTGGAGATCTTCCATTACTTGACGGACAAATATCATGGCAGCGGCAAAAAACATATATTTTGTCATGTCTTTACAGTGATTGGATTTAGTGGTAATATATTCTGCAATTGCCCACACCTTCTCCTTGATAACAATTTTTCTTGAAGTAGACACCCTATTTGTTCGGCCCGTACTTCTAAAGTCTGTTCGGCTGCTTGAATCAGCTTTTGAAACTGCCACAAATCTCTTTCTAATCCCAATATTACCGCAGAGCAATGCTCCCTCTAAACTTTGAAATCTCTGGCTTGTTTGGCCATTTTGTTTTCAGCGATGACAACCCTCTGTTTAAAACCAGCGCTTTAATTGCCATTTCCTTCTTTTAACTGCTCCAGTATGCGGGCCCTTTCTTCTGCACTTTTAATTAAATGCTTCTGCGCTATAGACAATTCACCCTCTGCCTTATTTAGGTTTAACCCGTATTCAGTTACTTTTTAACGCAGGTTCTCTATGAGCTTTTCATCGTTTGTACTCCTCGGAGGATTTTCTGTGGCTATCTTCATCTTCTGAATCTCGGCTCGCAAGGCCTTAATTTCTTTAACCAATACCTTCTTTTCTCCTTCGATGGCTGTCGTTTGCAAACTATTTTCGAATTGCAATTCTTGCATTTTCTTTTCCATTATTCCTATAGTATCCCGATATTCATTTTCTTTTGCTAACCAATCCCACTGCTCTTGTGATGTCTCAGTGAATTCCTCGAGATGGGGTCTTTTTGCCGGCCTCCCATGCTCTATATCCCTCTTGTACCAAGTAACATACCCCGGTGCAACCTCACCCTTAAATACGTCACGTACTCGAGTATCGGCTGTCAAATATTGGCATTCGCTCCAAATTTGGCGTACAACAGCTTCAGGGAATTGACCATTCGGGCTTATCTCAACTACATGGCGGTTGATATCCTCTTCTCTGGGAATCATTTGGCATCTTCCCAATTGCCTGAGTACTCTATGCAGTGCATAGGGCTGGATGCTTCGGATGCCCATCAAAAGGAAATGAGGTCCAGAGGCGGGCATATACACAATTTTGTCCATAGAGAGCCAACTGAATGTCCATTCTATTTTATTTGCAGCAATAACCTGGAGATCTGATACCCACTCTGCGACACCCTCTGGTAACTTAAAACCTATTCACCCTGTTGTCAAATTCTTCTAAGCAACCTTTTGTTGGCATCCCGTAATTCATGAACCGAGGTCTCTGCCATAAATGCTCAATCATCCAGATTTGCAATAGCAATTTACACCCTTCAAAGAAATCTCCTCCTGCTTTACATATGGTAAGGGCTCGGAAGATGTCAGACAAAATCATCAAAGTGCTAACGACTCCCGCTATCCGTATGTCGATGTTCCCGTCCTTTCGCGGGAATACTAAAAGACCCAAGAAAGTTACCATAAACGTGAAGCATCGATGCTTCTCCCACTTGAGCCAATTACCCTTGCTACAAATAAGATTTTCAAGGTTGTAGAATCCTCCAATGTGGCTATATCTTTGGTATATAAACTGGAGGGAGCAAAAGCCAGCTCATAGTTAGGATTGTGGACCTTTCTGCTGATTTTCAAAGAATCCAGGAATTTATGTACAGCGAGGGCTATGGGTGCAATCAATTATTGATGTCTTAGAGGGATTGTATGGGTCCCGATATATCCGGTCATTTCTTCTAAAGTCGTGGTTAGCTCAAAGTTCGAGAAGTGGAAGACGTTGTGGGTCGGGTCCCAGAAGGTGATTAAGGCCTTTATGATGTCTCCCCTGGGGTTAATTTTCAACTAACTAGTGAGGCCTCCCAGATGTGCGTCGACCTTTTTCTATCCTGCTTCCCCGAGATCATTCCACCACAGTTGCAGCTCCAAGGGAGTTTTGTTCATTATCGTGCTCATTCTGCACATTTATTAGGGAGAATTAGTATTATCAAAGCATTAAAACTGACATTTTATAAAATTTATTTTAAAACCTAGGACCGGTTTTGCGAATACGGCCTTTCGACACTTTCGCGAGAAGGTTTTTAAGGTTGTGCTTGCTTATCAGTCAGAATGAAATTCAGAGGTGGCCATTTGCGCAAGATCAGCCTTCTGGCATCCCTTGTAGCAACATTCAGCTATTATCGCAATAATGGCACCATTCGACTTATTTCAAAACAAGTGAATAAACTCGGGAATTTGACAGTTTTGAAAAAAGAATTGGACCCGCCAAAATAATTTATCAAAACCCGCAGACATTATTGAAAAACTTCAAAATTTGGTGTTTGTTGTTTTTGTTGTTTCCTTTTTTTGTTTGTTGTTTCTTTTTTCTTTTCTTTTTTTGAAAAAAAAAATCCAACAACATTTCGGCGCTATTTGAGCATTAGTTTAAAAGTGACTATCCTAGCACTGCTACTTTTCCTCAATTTATTCCCTTTGTTTACAGGCAGGTCAACATGCGAATCCAAGGCAAATAAATGCGCAAGTAGCACGTAAAAATGCATCAGGATGGTCTTTTATTTCAGGGTACCTGTCCTAGACGGACCCAACCCCTGTGTTGAGTCCTCTTAGTCAAAATGCATGATGCTGATAAATGTTCCTACTACGGATCCGGCATGAGGTTTTGTTATACTAAGTTTAGAACCTTGGTACAGGGTCTAGACTGTGTACCCGAGTGGATAACTCAAGTCGAGGAGTGGGCTACGTACAGAGAACCAAAAGGCCTTCCTGCTTAGTAACTTTTCCAGCCTCTTTCTTATTTCAGGGTAAGACACTAACAGAACAGGGGGTCTCAACTAGTAAGCACATCCTCGGAGGTGAGAAGTGAAGGGTTTTATAGCAGTTTACCTATACAGTTCAGATAATATCAAAGCGGTAAAACATGTGGCATTTAGCACGAAACAGGTAAGCAAATTAGAAGAAGCCAAATATAACAGTTATTGTAAGCTCGAATTCTTGAACCCTGAACCAGATATTCTGGGTTCGCATCCCCAGCAGAGTCGCCAGAGCTATCACACCTCCTTTTTCGGCTTACACGTGGTTACCCCGAAAGATGACACGTGTATAGGAGTTTTTCCAATTAAAGTGACATTATTAGAGATGGGATTAATTATTTATTTCAAGAGTCTCCACTTGGGATAGGTTTAGCTCTTGGTGTCCGAAGTAGCCGGTTTACTTAAAATCCCAAATCGAGGAAATTTCGACTGCCCGATTGGAGTCTATGAACCAAATATTTCTGAGTAAGGAATTCTGTTGACCCGAGGGAAGGTGTTAGGCACCCTCGAATCACATGGTTCTAGCACGGCGCTTAAACTCATTATAAGTGGCTAGAGAACGGATTTTCTATACATGTTTAAACCTATAATGCAATTTTAAATTATTAACCGCTTTTATTATCTTTTAGCAAGTTTGCAATGTCATTAAAATACGTTGCAAATCGCATCACATAAATGCACACGCAATTTTAGACATATTCTAACTCCATTGAGATGTGGAGTTGGGTCACATAAATGCGCACCCGGATTTTAGGAAGGTATTTTATAATTTCGCGCCAATAGCAACTACGTCTTCAAAATTCATGGAAGGTCTTAAAATTCTCTAGACGGCACTTCCTATTTTTCTATGTGTTTTAATGAATTAAAGAGCCATCGCATGGTATTTTATTAGATTAACGCGGCTCACTTTATTTTACAAGGATATTCTAATGCATATCAAATTTCTCTACTATTGCTGGTGTTTAAATTCACTAATCATTTATGTATAGACAGTGTATTTTTGAAAATAGAACTTGCATATTATCTTGATTCATGGCTGATTGTACACACTGGCTTCAAGTTTGGACCAACCCAGGAACACACATTGTATCTGGCCACTGCTGGGCCTCTTAACTAGGCCCAAAGTTAATTTGGACGGAGGAGTCCATTATGAACGAATTTCAATAAGGTTTCTTTTTGTTTGAGTTTATACACAAGACTTTAACAATCAAATATATCTACAAAGTTCACATGGAAGTTACTAGTGATTATTTATATCAGTTTTCAATCTTAAATCTGAGCTAAATGACTCATATACTCGTCAGTCAGAGTATACGAGTCCAGCTTCGAAAATTCATTTATGATTCAGGTTACATTATATTGGATAAATCTGAAACAAATTATTGCTAAATGTATTGAAACTTAAGTGAATTAGAATGATACACAATGTTCGGATTTTAAATAATTACTAAGCTAAGATTTCTTGAATCATTTATTTCTAAACAAAACAGGAAATAAAACACCTAAAACAGCCATACCATTAGCTAGCAGCACTATCAATTATACATACTAAAATAATAGTTCGAATGTCCAGATACTACAAGATAAATCAGTCCCCAATGTACAGTTATTACAAAAATTGAAGCAATCCAAATGTATAATTACCACAGGACAATCATCGTATCATTATGTACATAAAAGCTAATGTAGGGGAAAACATGGTGGGGATTCAAAGGAAAAACAACAGATTCAAATATTCACACTTAGGAACATACTTTACTTGAGCTTCATACATTAATGAGCATCGAAATGTACCTGGAATTTAGCAAGGGAGAGAAGACTATGAGTAATAAGGTTAATCAACAAGCAAAATAGCAGTCAATCAAACAGTACACCCAGCATCTCAACAGATTTTTGAGATAATTAAAAACTCAAAGGAATAAGAATAGAACTGATCGTTTATCACAGATATAGGAAAAACCAATATGTATTTTTCTCTCTAGAATTCAAAAGAAAGGTTCCGGATCCTTGAAATTGTTCAGATTTTCTCTTTTTATAGTGGAGCCTTAGGGAAACACTTTTTCCTTGTTTTTCTTTTTAGTCCCTGATTCAGATTTCAACTTTTCCTTAATGGTCCTTCATTTCTGACTTGTGCCTCAAGTCTGAGGCAGAAATTGTTTTTGAATCCCTTACTAGAATGTTCTAGGGGGTTATCACCAGATTCCTTTAAGGTTCAAATTTCCATTATACCCCTATTTCTATCTTGATGTTTTAACCTTAGTGATTCCCTGACCCTGGTCGATTGTGTTTGGGTTATGGGTCAAGGTTTGGTTGGGATTAACAGGTCCATTGGATCCATACAACTTAATGTCCTAATATGGATTGGTTTATCAATTATTAACTTAGGATCATAAACATTCAGGTATCTTTGTATTAAAACCAATGGATCACTATCAACCAGAAAACCAATCAACTAATACTCATTATAAGAAAATCCTATCACCCAATAAAAACTTGAAACGGGGATTGAACACTTAGTTCATGAACACAATTAGGAAGCAATTAAAGGTTCATCAAGAAAGAATAGCCTAATTATGCGCGAGTACTGAAGATAAAAGTAATTGTGAAATTAGAATCAAACAATTAGCAGCATAAACACCTACCAAACTAATTGTAGTATCAGGTAGTAAAACAAATGAAGATCATGATATGAAGGTCAACAAACCATTGAAATCACATTACTTAGGATATCAGAATCAGGAGGCTAATCACAACTACTCAAGAGATGAAGAGATTTCAGATTATTGACAACCAAAGGCATATGACTATTTAAACCTATTTCAGATGAGATTGTGGACAAACAAACAAGAAATCAAAGCATCTAACAATTAATAGGAATAAAGAAACTATATAAAAGTAAATACAATGTACTTAGCTTCTCCGTTTTTATACATGCAAATCCACTTGTGCCTATTTCGTTGGTTCGTGACCCCTTATGTAGAGGTTTTTTAACCTTCTAGGGCAACGGCCTTGTGGATAACAAATTCCGGAGTGCAAGACGGGGAACTGGCAATTCTGAGACCCTGTGAGGTCTTAGATCTGAGTTCCCTCGGTGGTTGATGGTGTTTGGGGGTTGTGGGTGGCATGGTTGGGGAAAGGAGTAGACGGGGACTGTCTGAGATGAACTTGACCAAATACCGACAGGATTGAGTTTTAGGGTTAAACTTCAAATTCAGATTCGAGGTGTTTCAGGCGGATTCGAAGGGTGTAACACACATGGTTGGAAAGAGGAGGGTGAGTTGTTTCAGGGGTGTGATTTTGGAGGGGTTTGGAGTTGAGTCGCCGGAGATGGGGGTTCCGGCGGTCTTCTTTTGAAGGTTCAAGTCGATGTGGGGTCATTTGAAGGGAATGAACTGCAGGATGGGGAAGGGGAGGTCCTAGTGGTCCTATGGTGTAAAGCTGGGGAGGTTTGGGACAAGGTCGCCGGAGGCGGTGGTTCCGGCGACTTTGATTTTGAATATTCGATAAGCTACGGTCTTATTCGACGAAAACCAAACACAGGATGGAAAAGAGGAGGTTGTGATGGTTTGATGGTGTAAACTTGGGGAGGTTTGGTGACCGGACGACGCCGTGAGGCGATTTTCGGCGACGGCGTTAGGGTGGTAGATGGGTGGTCAAGGGGTGGTCAGGGGTGGTGTTATAGTGGAGGTGGACTGTACGAGGAAGAAGATAAGTTTGTCTCTAATTATATAGAGACGTTTGGACATATACATCCAAATTTGGACAGGTTTCAGGACCGTTGGATGGTCAACTGATCGACGTCTGTGATGGCCCTATCTCTAAACAATGTCGTTTTAGGGGGTGTATGGTGTGGACTGTATCAGGGTTGGTGTTTGGGCTGGGTCTGTGGGTTTTTAAGGGGTTAAATTGTTTGGGCCACTCAGGTCTTGCCCAATTGTGGCCAGCCTAAGTGGTTGTGCATATATGTATATAATTTTGTCTTTTTCTTTTTATTTTAATTAATTCCTAATTTTATTTAAAATAAAATTCTAATTAACACAAATAAAAATGCAACAAGTTGAAAATAAACCAAAAATAATTAAAAATTCCAGAAATACTACTTGCACACATATTTTTTGTATATTAATTTGTAAAAATAAACCTATTTAAAAATTAAATCCTAAACAATTTTAAACATGCATTAATGAACATGCATTGGCACACGTAATTAAACTCTAAGACTAAATCCTAAAAAAAACAAATGGTAAAGGGAAAATCCTAAACCTAAGGGTCCTGTAGGAGCCGTTTCAATATGGTAAAAATCATATGCTCACAGGTTCAGACTCAAAGTCTTAAAATAAAGTATAACATTAGCCATATAACTAACTACGCATGATAGCAAACAAGGAACATGTGAGGAAAAACTATTGGAAAACCAACAGCATTTGCTCAAGGAAACAAGTAGCTGCTTCAACTTGACTTCATAAACTTCATCTCTACATTTATTCATGATTCAAGGGTCCGTACATACCTAATAATGTGAAGGAAACAAAACAACAATAATCAGTTATCCAGCAGCAGTAGCAAAGCAGCAAAATCAACCTCAAAACCGATGAATTTGTGAACCAGACAGCTCAAAACCTAGAAAATGCAGTCCAACAAACCACAACTCAACTTCAAACCCACAGTTAAACCAACAGACCTCAAAACCCAAACTCAATGATTGAATCCCAAGCCATTTCCAAGTCCAAACAACTAGGGAAATTGATTTAGGGAGAGGAGGATTTCAGATTACCAAATTAAAACCTATGGAACAATGTTTTCTACAGAAATTGCAGTCGTTATCTATTCTAGATTCTTTTAGCTCTTTTTCGAAAATCTCCAATGAGCCTCAAGTAACTAGGATTCTTTTAGGCAAGCTGCTAGGGCATCGAATATAAGCTAAGCTTTGCAATTTAAACATATCACAGTTTTCCTTTTTGCTACCTAATCCCTGAATTTCTGACTTGCTTGCCAAGAAAGTCTGATTTTCTAGCTCCTGATAAGCTTCTTCAGGTAGTTATGAGAGATTCTCTCAGAAAATTACCCAAAATACCCCCTCAAATGCCTTATTTTACCTCCTAAGCCTTAGAAAGATTGTGGGTCACGTTTACCCAACAATCAAAACCAAATCAAGCTTTCCAAGGGCTTAATCCTTCCCCTCTTTGGGCCTCTATCTATAGCCTAATTCATCACTTTAAAACACAATGGAGAAATTTCAGAAATGGACAACCGGAGTTACACAAACTGTTCGAACCAAGGATTTCAAACATAACATAGAATAGGAGTAAAATTAAACGAAAACAAAATCAAACGAACTAATATAAATGCAAACTGAAATAAAATGAACTAAAATTAATGAGCATGATTTGAAAATCAGAAAGAAAGAGAAGAAAACAATCAGACAAAGCTGAGAATGAACTCACAACGAAAAACAAAAATCCGAATTACCTGAGATAGACAAATCGACGATGGGTTTGAACAGACTAGACAACAGTTGCGATTCGAACCCAAAACAAGTGTTATTCGGGTTGCTTTGTGTGAGAACAAGCCCTCAAATACTTGTTTGAGGTCGAGAACTCTAGAAAGCTTGAAGCAAAACAAACTAGACCTTTTCATGTTGAGTCAGAGACAAGGAGGAAATTAGGGTTTCGTCTCAAGGAAACTAATGGTAATATGATGTTTGAGGAATCATGAGGAGTGTAGGGGTACTAAAATAATGTAGCTTAGAGAAGTTATGATTTTTAGTTAGATCTTCATTCAAAGATTCGAACAGTTCGGGCTTGATTAGAGGAGAAAAGGGGTGTGGATGTAGTATGAAAGGGTCATAAGGGTTGAACGGAGATGGCGCCACCACCGGAGAGAAAAAAGGTGGCGCTAGGGTTTCCCTTTAAAAACCTAGATTCGAGACACTCCAAGGATTTTCGAGGGAAGGTAATTGCAGATTTGGACTGAGGGAGTGGATGAGAGTATTTGGAATTGATTTGAGGTCTGTTTGTGGTGGCGCCGCCACCGCTGGTAAGGAAATTTCTGGGCGGCTAGGGTTTTTGCACGGTGGTCTCTAAACCGAAGAAGAAGAGAGATGGTGTGGGGGTATCATTAGGATAGTCTCTGAACAACTACGAGTTCGGAAGTGGTCACATTGAAATTATAACTGTTGAACCTCGCCTTTAAATTTCTATCATCATCTCGAGACTCACATGTGCTTTGATCATTCCTTAATCTTGATGAGGATCCCGACACTCTATGCCTCGATCTATTGTTGCATCTCTGATTATCTTGTTTTGACCGTGATTCTTTTCCCGCAAGTCCCATGTATGGTTCGTATCTATTTTTACCGGATCTTTTTTCAGTTTTCACCCATCTCGAACTTATCTATTCTTCTTTTTGATACCATGAAATAATGTCTTCTTCAATCCTCAGCTTCGTGCTATATCTGCTATAAACATCATTCCATGTTGTGGCTGGGAATTCACGAAGACTTTTCTTGAGTCGCCTCGTTTCCTCGTAGCTCTTTTCATTCAAATTACCGGTGAAAGCTATAGTTGCGCAATTGTCAGGCACACACAGTAATGTCATTCTTTCATGTTGGAATCTATCCACGAATTCTCTAAGAAATTCTGAGTCCCCTTGTTTGATTTTGAAAATATCTTCCATTCTTCTTTCGACTTTTTGAGCTCCCAAGTGTGCTTTGATGAAACAATCTGCAAGCTCAGGAAAAGAATTTATAGAATTTTCAGGTAAAGAGAATACCATGTTAATGCATCCTTAGTGAGTGTTTCACCGAATTTATTGACCAATATTGATTCAATCTCCTAGTTGGTCAAGTCATTGCCTTTGACTCCTGTTGTGAATGCAATTACATGGTCTCGTGGATCAGTTGTTCCATCGTAATTTGGAATATCAGGCATTTTGAATATCTTTGGAATTGGGAGGGGAGCATCATTTGACTTCCAAGGTTGCTGCGAATATTTATCCATATCTCACCCTTTGGTTACAGGCGGCACCCCGGGTATTTGCTTTATGCGATCACTTTTCTCTTTAAGTTGTTTCTGCAATGTTAGTATTAAATTTTGTAAATCTAAATTGACTAAATTAACCGGTACTCCTTCTTGTGACTCACTGGGGTTTCCACCATTTTTTGAATTAACAAGCTCAGAACGAGAATTCTCTAGGGTGTTGTTATTTGGAGTGGGTGTGAGTGGTACAACAGGTAATTGACTAGCAAAAGCTTCAAGAACTTTCTTAACCAATGCAACAATTAGTTTTTTCAAAGATTCATCGATAGCTTCAACATTTTAAAATTGAGCGTTTCCATGTGCATGAGATCCATCAGGAATGCCTTCTCGAGACCGGCGATGAGAGCTTAGTGGAGAAAGACCGGGTGTGATTATCCAGTATATTTCCTTGAAGTTATTGGTTTCCTTCATTTCCTTGAATCTTGTCATTATTGTTCGACATGGTTGATGCAACAAGGAAAATTAAGCTATATAGATTATCAGATTCCCGACAATGGCACAAATTTGTTTAACCAAAAAATAGGACTTCGGTCAACGCTTTAATTTAGAAGAACTCGGGTTACTGATAATCAAAGAATGTATAAAAGAAAGTAATTTGACTAAAAATAAGATAATCAGAAAAGCAAAGTAGACCAGTATATTCAGATAGTGTTTCGTGTCCTTACAATTGATCAATTCTCTTCCTTTTATAGCTTTTTTGGAGATATGCATTTTGCCTTCGTCATAATAAGGCCATTATAGACAATTAAAGATATTAAATGCCACGTTACATAATCATTGTATTTAATACAGATTCTCTAACATTTTTAGTACTTAAGGCTCATTAAATACAGTTTGTGTACTCCCTTGTACTGTCAGATTCATTCTCCTTGATTATTTTTTTGGTAAGTAAAATTTTTTATTTCACAAATCAAGTATAACTTTACAATGCTCATTCATAAGGATCTTGGACTTCATTCCCTAAGTCCTATACTTCCCTATTTCTCCTAATTACAAAGAAAATAAAAGTAAACCTCTGCAGTATAGTCTAGTACTATCTCAAAACTTTGGATACTCTTTCATTTCTTGTAGCTTGCTATCTAACTTCTTGTATTCACTACCACAACTATGAATTTCCTGTGCTATTACCCATATGATGACCTTTGTTTGCCTAGCTTTCCCTTGAAAGATCCTCAAGTTCCTCCCATTCCATACATGATAGACACAAGCTGCCAAACAGATTCTATTCATATTGGATTTTGCAGATTTTCCCTTTGCATGCTTCTCTGCCAAGTGAACTTCTTCATTCCATCCTGTTGCTTTTCTTTGGACTCCTTGCCATTTTAATAAGCTATCCCATATTTTTGATGTTACTCCACACTTAAAGAATAAATGTTTTCCACTCTCTGGTTCTCTTTCACATAATGGACATGATAGATCATCAATTTGACTCCACTTTGCCACTCTATCTCTTATTGAAAGTATCCTATGCAAGTTTAAGTATACATCTAGGGGCTCCATAGTTATTACAGATTAATTTTCTCCATGAGCATTTTGGATACTCTCCCTGCAACTTCTTATACATATTCTGTATGGTGAAGCTTTGCATCTGACTAAGATCTTCTTCATATATCCCCACTTCTTCTAGGTATTCAGGAACCTTTAGTATCTTCTGAATAATCCAAGATGCCTGCATTGGTTTGCTCTTCCACGTGCTAGCACTCCTTCCATAGTAACAATGTATCCATTTTACCCACATTTTGTCCTTCTTATTGCATATATTCCACTGTAGTTTGCTCACAGCTACCTCTTTCCACAATTGGATGTCAATAATGTTCATTCGCCCTACTACCTTTGGCATATAGATTCTTTCCCAGGCAATAAGTGCCTTATGTGATACATCAACACCTCCTGTCATAGGAACCTTTTACACACACTTTCAATCATTTGTATCAACTTCTTAGGCAATGTAAAAATTTGAGACCAGAAAGTTTGTATTGAGAAGATAACACTTTTAATAAGTTGTAATCTTCCTTCATACGATAAAAGTTTGGAGGTCCAACTAGTAATCCTTCCAATGATCTTGTCAATTAGTAACCTACACTGAGTTATTAATAGCCTTCTCGTACTAGGATGGACCCCTAGGTATCTTATAGGCAATTCACCCTTTAAGAAACCTAGCTGATCCAAAATATCAAGCTGCAATTTCTTGTTCACACCCCCAAATTATACACTGCTTTTCTCTATATTTGCTTCCAACCCAGAAATCTTTGAGAACATTTGAAAACTTAGCATACAGTACTTTCACAGACTCCATGTCTCCTTTGCAAAACAAGAGCAAACCATCTATAAAACTGAGTTGTATTATGTTTAGATTAGCACATTTAGGGTGCAATTTGAAAGCCTTGTTTCCCTTCAGTCCCTTTAACATTCTTGTAAAATATTCCATTACTAGCACAAAAAAGGGGGACATGGGATCTCCCTGTCTCAGTCCCTTCTTTGCTGGAAAAAGTTTCATAGCGTTTCCATTTATAAGAATAGAATAGGAGACTGTAGTTACACATTTCGTGATCCAAGCAATGAACTCTTGTTGGAAGCATAGTTGATCCAGAATTTGTTCTAAGAAGAACCACTCAACAGAGTCAGATGCCTTCTTCATATCAATCTTCAAGCAGCATCTTGGAGTGATATTCTTCCTGTATACCTTTTTACTATCTCATGGCTTAGGATGATGTTGTCTAAAATAATCCTCCCTGGTACAAAATCTGATTGGCTATCATCAACCAAGTAATCCACCACCTTTTGAAGCCTGCTAGTTATGATTTTGGATATGATTTTATATATGTTAGTACAACATGATATTGGCCTAAACTCTGAGATTCTTGATGGATTTTGCACTTTAGGCACTAAAGTTATTGTAGTGCAGATGATTGGCACATATATTTCTGAAGTTATGAAGAAATCCTGCACTGCGTCTACTACTTCATCTCCAATAATGGCCCATGTATTTTTAAAGAATAATGAGTTATAACCATCATACCCTGGAGCATTTGAGTCATCTATGCTTTTTAGTGCATGGAAAATCTGCTCCCTTGTCATATGTTCTATCAGTTTTAGTTGTTGTGCTCATGTCAGTCTGCTTTCTCTCTTCATCACATCAGGTGTAATAGTTGGAATCTCCCCTGCAGCTGTTCCTAATAGTTTCTAATAAAACTAGATGATTTCCTGCTGAACTTCCTCTTGATTCTGAGTCTGCATTCCTGCTTGGGTGATTAGCTTTGTAATCTTCTTTTGAGCATTCATGTTCTTTATACTAGCAGGAATTTGAATCCCCTAGCTTCAAAACATTGGATTCTGGACTTTTGTTTCAGAATACCCTCCTCAATTGTACTCCATTTTTCTAGCTTCTCTTTTTGATCCTTCTCATCCTTTTTCAAGCTCTCTGTATGATTTAGGTCTCTCATTTGCATCTGGATTCTCTGTAGTTCTCCCCTTATGAGTGTGATTTTCTTATGAATTTCCTATACTTCTCTTGATGTAGTTGCTTCAGCCCATGCTTAAGCTTTTTAAGCTTCAGCTAGATTCTTTTCATTGCTGGTCCTTGTATGTTCCTCTCCCATGTTAATTTGACTATGCTTCCAAATTCCTTATGCTTAGCAAGGTTGTTGCAAAATATAAATGGTTTTGGATTATTCTGTTGTTCTTATTCAAAATGTAAACACAAATGTGTATGGTCAGAAAACAAATGGTCCTGCACCACTACCTACAATTGCCTCATATTCATAATCTATCCATCATTTACTAAAGCTCTATTTATTTTGCTATGTATATGACTATTTGTCTATGTAAACTCCTCCCGACATATCTAAGTTCTAGGAAATCATTAAACTCCCTTATCTCTACTTCCATAACAGGATCTCCGTTGTACCTATCTTCCCAACTTTGTATTGCATTATAGTCACCTATTGCAATCCAAGGTTCCTTTAGCTCCCTATGCAACTGTGTTAACTCCTCCCACATGCTCCTTCTCTGTTCAATAGTATGCAGCCTGTATATTGCTGAAAACCAAAATTCTTCCTTGCTCTCAATTAGAGTAATCTTCCATGTGATCATTTGCTCAGATTTACTATGCTGCACATACTTCACTAGTCCTGAATCCCATACTACCCATATTATTCCTTTTGTACTAGCTATATAATTGTCATCCACTTCCAGTTTTGTGTAATTTTTTGTATGATCTTTCATGCCATATCTTGCTTCACCTTATGCTCAATAATGGCTATTAAGCCTACTTTATTATCTCTAATATACTTCTTTATTTCTCTTTGCTTATATAGTTTATTCAGTCCTCTAGCACTCCATGTAACTATCTTCATCTAGGTATGAATGGGTCATCCTCCTCCCTTTGTTATATTTATCCCTCCATTTTTGGAGTTTCTAGCTGTGGATTTATTCTTCACTGTCTGCTAACCTTCTTCATCCTCCTATCTTTGTTGTGGTAAATCTTGCTGAGCATGTTCTATCCTTTCTGTTTTTGATCCTGTTTTTGAACTTGTATAGTAACTTCTTTGTCCTGCCTCTTTTCCACTTGTTTGTTCCTTCTCCAAAACTGTTATGGCTTTTGATCTCTTCCTCTATGCTTTATCTCTTCATTCTGTGGTTCTTGGCAGACATGTCCCAATTGTAAACATTTTGTGCAGTACTGAGGCATCCAATCGTACCAAAAATCTTGATCAAACTCCCTTCCATTAGGATCTTCAGCTATAATCTACTTTGGAAGTGGTTTAGTCACATCCATTTTCATAAGAATTATGGCATATGAAATACGTTCAACTCTAGTAGTACATGCATGTGCATATATAGGTATTCCCAAAGTACTCCCAATTTGACTCAATGAATCATCCTCCCAACAATTAAGAGGTAATTTAGGCAATTGAATCCATAGTGATGTAGTTTTCAATACCTCATTTGCAAAATCAAAAGTCGCAATTCATACTTTAACCACCACATGCTTGTTATTCATCATATATGGTCCAAAATAGAGCACAGCATCTCGATCCTCTATTGTGTCAAACTTAACCACAAAACACCCATCATTATGAGGTATATTAATGGTTTGGCAACAAAATTCCACTGAAAGGAGACAAATCTTTCAAATGCAGCAATAGTGGGGGTTTTGCCCACTACAGATACAATCACAGCAATTCTCTATTTTCAGTTGCTCGTTCCACAACCTCTTTGTCTAATTTAGCTACCTTAACCTCATTTTTAATTGTAGGTGCAATATACTGCAAATTCATGCCTCGAGTAGCCATTTTATTTTCAGTGAATAAGCTCTTCCATTTCATCATCGTATTTGTCTCAGTCTGGATCTCCAATTTCCTCTGAGCTTCAGTTTCCCCCATACCTTTCCCTGCTCCATTTCTCTCAGCTTCTTCAATTACAGCACTAGCACTCTTGCTAGGTTCCAATTAAGATTAATTTGAACCTCTTATAGTCAACGGTGGTGCTTTTATTTCCTTTTGCTAAAAGTGGTCATTGTTCCATTGGCTTTTCTGTTATTGTTTCATTAATTTTCTTAGCTTTTTCACCAAATTTCTCAGCTGGTACTCTATCTACCTCCTTCACTTCTAGCTCTCTCAGATCCATAGTAGTTGCATGTCGTCGAGGCTGGCCTCGTGGCATTTTCTGGTGACTTTGGCGCAAAATAGCAACGGCGCCATCAGTGCCATCCGAAAAAAAGGTTTAATTTCTCATTAGTATTGGACATGTAAATTCGGCCCTTACCCTATAAATACCCTAAAAGTTAGTTTTTGAAGGATTAAACTTCATTAAAGGGCATAGAGACATCATTAGAGAAGGAATCGACCTAAGGAGGCAAGAACATTGTGATGACCCAAAAGGTCATCACTTTCACTTGTTTTAGAAATAAACTCTGCATTCTGAGACCTTATAAACCTCTTTCGGCATCACCTCAATTTGCGCGTGCAGTCCTGGTGCATAGCCGGAAAGTCATTATGTGAAAATATGTGAAAAGATGAATTTTTGCCTTTATAATGAATTTAAGCTGACTTTGATCAATATTTTGGGTAAACGGACCTGGACCCGTAATTTGACGGTCCCGAAAGGTTCGTAGGAAAATATGGTACTTGGGAGTATACTCGGAATCGAATTCCAAGGTCTCACGCCCGAGAAATAAATTTTTCAAAAAATTATTTTTTAAAAAATATGTGAGTTTTTAGAAATGAAAACATTAGGAAATTGTTGGTATCACACTCGTATTTTGGTTCCGAAGCACGGTACATGTCTTATATGTGGTTATAAGTCGAGCCTGTGAAATTTGGTAAGAAACAAACGTTGGTTTGATGTGATTCGGACCCGTAGTTTTAAAATAAAAGTTTTGAGGTTTTTCTTAGATTTCTATGCTAAATTCATTGGTAAAGATGTTATTTTAGCGATTTGATCGCACAGGTAAGTACATATGATTTTTTTGAGTTAGTATGCATGCTTGGTTAGGAGCCTCGAGGGTTTGGGTGAGTTTCGGATAGGTTCCTGAAGGTTTTAAACTTAGAAAAAGTTGCAGGTTTTCAGTTTCTGGTGTTCTAGTGTGTACTTCTTCGCGTTCGCGGAAGAGCTCTCGTGAATGCAAAGGGTAAGTTAGGCTAAAGAAATTTTCCTTCTACTCGAACGTGAGAAGCAGGACACGAACGCAAAGCATTAGAGGTGTTTCCCTTCGCGAACGCGGACCTGCTATCGCGAACGCAAAGGCCTTTGGGCCTGGGCAGGAGTAAGGGAATTTTGTTCTACGCGAGCGCGGCCACTGGCCCGCAAATACAAAGGCTCGAGGAGTTAAAGCTCCGTGAACGTGAGCCTGTGATCGTGAACGTGATGGCTAATTTGGCTTGACCCATCGCGAGCGCGACAGACCTATCGCGTTGAACGCGATGAAGATCTGCCAGTGATTTTAAATAGAAGCAAAAACGGGCAGAACCCATTTACTTCATATTTTCAGAATTTGGGAGCATTGAAGCGATTTTCAAAAGAGTAATTTCTTCCCCTTAATAGTGGTAAATCATTCTAAACCTTTTTATTTCGATTTACCATTGCATTTCATCAACTTTCATCCTAAAATCTAGGGTCGTTATGGTAGAAATTAGAAATTTTGGTAGAGTTAGGACTTTTTGATTAATTGGGATTTATACCTCATTTTGGGGTCAAATTTCAAGTGAAAAATTAGATTTGTATTTGGATATGAATACAATTTGAAATTATATCGGATGCATCTATTAAGGAAGTTGCTACTAACAAAGTGGACGTTTGGACATAAGAATTATAAAATTTCGAAAAAAAGCTAGATATTTTCAAGTGAAAAATTAAATTTGTATTTGGACATGAATACAATTTGAATATTTGTATTTGGACATGAATATTTCCAAAAGTTCATTCTCCTTGATTCTTAAGCTTAAATAGGTACGGGCACTGAGTCCATTGAATAACTGCTCGTGCTTCTTCCTTTGCCTCTACTCGTATCTGTTGTAACTCGTGCCTCTTTATCAATCATAACTCTTTGATAGTTTAAGTGTCATGATACGTCATCTTTATACCACTTTTAATAAATAAACTTAATTTTTCTTAATACAGTACTTAAGCCTCATTATTCAAGGTAAAAAGTTTATCTCATGCGCCTTTAATAATATTTTAAAACATTGGTTGATAACTTGATGTCAATGGGTTCTGAGACCGTTATTTATGGTATACTATATATGTCCTTTAATTTGCAAGGACAATAATTGAGTTGAACAGACTGCACACCTCTACTCCTATACGTAATTGTTATTTCCTTTGTTAATTTGGTCGGCATATTTTCATTCAACATAAATTTTAGAAAAGAAATATATAAAGATTTTAAAATTTATGATTTTAAACAATCATAACATTTTGCGACTATAATATATCTGAAATTTATGAATTTAAATATATTATAATATTTGTGTGAAAACTTTCTCATTAACAAAATCTAAGAATTTATCATTCTTTTTAACCTAAGTAATAAAAAAATAGTGCCAAATAAAATGAGCATGTCGTATAATTTAATTTGCCAGGAAGATAATTGGTGCTGCACATCTCGAGTCTGTTTCTTTCTACATTAGTACTACAGTCACGGTCAGATCTCTTTATAAACGGTTTCATTTGTTTTAATATTTTTATTTGCTCTAGTAAAATATTGTTATAAAAAATATATATAACATAACATAACATATAAGTCATTTTTAAAAATAAATTAACTTTTATAGTAAATAATTATTATACGTATATTTGACGGTAGATGACAGTTTTGCGACAGGCTAACAACTAATGATATGATAGCATATGATCATTAATATTGTGACGTCCTTTTTTCATATTGAATAGAACCTACATGAA
Source organism: Nicotiana benthamiana (assembly GCA_034376525.1). Lineage (NCBI taxonomy): Eukaryota > Viridiplantae > Streptophyta > Magnoliopsida > Solanales > Solanaceae > Nicotiana > Nicotiana benthamiana. Next base: position 22,072,921 of record CM067341.1, read on the forward strand.
TTGTGGGCATTTTCATATAGTCACGTAAGATTTCCTGTTTATTTACAAAAATACAACCAAGTTAAAAGACAAAGCGTCACTAAAAACCAAGTCTTGTTGTCACGTTGATAGGTTTTGTGTGGTTATAGTTGCAAAATAGCCTAAAGTCGACACATTATTGAAAGGACCTAATAAATGTAAGCCCAACAGTACAACTCAACAGACACTTTATTTAAAGAACATTGAAAACGTTTCTACAATCCAACGTCAGTGGGTCATAGGTGACCTACTAGTTCGAAGCTGGCCGCATTGACGATAAAACACACAAGTTTATATCATTCTAATATACACAACATGTAAACACAAAGTGTAAGTAATACTCGAGATATATGTGAACACCCTAATAGAAACATACAAATATCGTATATCTCAACATCCTAATAGAAATTATTCCATAGCAATGGAGTATGACATTTCAATAAGGAACAAAAGCAAAGAAAATATTAATTTTAATAATTCGATACAAACTCCCTTATTATATTAATTGCAAGTTGAAGTATTGATGAATTCGTAAGCGTTCTTGTCTTAATTAGTTCTCCAATCTTTCCTAGGTCAAAAATTCTCTAAAAATCGTATTTTTGATGTATTAAAAGCATGTAGAATTAAGCCCAGACAAAACTATCTTCTCCTAGCCGAAGTAGGAAACTACTCTGCAATTCCTGTACACCCGTGCCGCTCCATATGTTGCGCTTGTGAGGAAGTTTAGAGAGGTCGCCAAAAGTCTATCAGACCACATTTGCACTGCCGCGTCGCGCCGTACTTCGTGGCGCGGTTGTGCTTTTTTTCTCAGAGTAAATTCTTTCATCCAACTTTTGACATTTAGATTTGGTGCTCGATCCCCGAATGTGATCATGACTTAAATTCCTTGGGCTTCTATTCAGACTTCAAAACTCCAACTTGTTCTATTTAGCACCAAATTATCTTAATAGCTCGGAATTGTTTACTGCAAGGCATAAAACACATAATAAGTGTAATTCACTAGATGATACTCGAGATATATATCATGTATACTAACAACTTATTGTATACTAACAATAAGTGTAATTCACTGGTAACAATATTAGACAAGTTATTTGCTACAACAAGTAGCATTAGCATGATAGTATAACGTTGTTTATACTGACGTTTATATTACTTAAACTATATAGATAAACTGTTAAAATTTCTTGACATAAGAAAAATTCTTATTAATTAGGAAAGAGTTTTAAAAGTGCTTCAAATCACGAGTTCTATAAATTTCTGGCTTTGCCAGAGTTGACCGAACCCATAATTTTTCCTATATAAAGGGGAAGGCATAAGATGTTGATGACATATATTCAAGTACTTTTAACTTCTTCATTTCTTTAAGTTGTTTTCCTATTTTCCATTATCACCATATTTATATACCATTTATTTCCAAAAAGAAACCATGGAAGTTGAGATCTTGTCAACAAAGTTGATAAAACCATCTTCACCAACACCAAATCACCTTCAAAATTACAAACTATCTTTTTTTGATCAAATAGCTGATGAGGCACATGTACCTCTTGTTCTTTTCTATCCTCCTAGCGACAACAATATCATTAATAATATTACAACTGAAGAACAACTCGAGCAATCTTTATCCAGAATATTAACCCATGTTTACCCAGTTGCTGGTAGATTTACTGAGGATAACTCCTCCATTAACTGCCTCGATCAAGGGGTTAAATTTATCAAAGCCAACGTAAATTGTAAGCTCAATGATTTTCTTGAGAAAGCACACAAAGATGTCAATCTTGCCTTATCTTGTTGGCCTTAAGATACTTGGGATGTTGATGAAACTAATTTGTTCATCACACCAATTACCATTGTGCAAGTCACAAAATTCAATTGCGCTGTCATGGCTCTATCTATGAGCCATGCACATACCGCGATGGATGGTTTCACAAATTTTACATTCGTTCACGAGTGGTCAAAAGTGAACAAACTGGGGATTCCTACAGAGGAAACCAACTTTTTGAGCTTTAATTTAGCTAAGATTTTCCCACCAAGAGATGTATCGAAAATTCTCTTGCCTCGTGTCCCCCAGGAAAATCGTACGGATGCTAAACTAGTTGCCAAGAAGTTATACATCAACCAAGATTCTATTTCAAGACTGAGAGAAGAATTAACAAAATCAACGGAATCTGGAGGTCTATGCTTTAAGCCCTCAAGAGTTGAAATGATTATAGCGCTCTTATGGAGGGCTTTAATCCGCGGTTCAGAGAAACAACACGGGCATTTGAGACGTTCAATAATGGGCTTCCAATAAATTTGCGTTCTAAGCTGATTTTTTTACCCCAAGTAGAAAAATCTTTTGGAAATCTTGTAATTGATGCTCCAGTGAAATATGTACCTGAGGAGTTCCCCAACATGGAGTTGCACAACTTTGTAAAATTGATAAGGGATACGGTCACTAAAACTATTACTGCTTGTGACAAAAATTCACCGGACGACGTAATTTCTGCACTGGCAAATATATATAATAAGAGTTTCCTCGCGCAAGAATGGGGAGGAAACAATGAAGTTGACATGTTCACAAGTTCAAGTTTGTGTAGGTTTCCAATACAAGAAGCTGATTTTGGTTGGGGAAAACCATGTTTAATGCATTTTTTATCAAGACATAATCAGTATTGTTGGTTGTATGATGCAGAATGTGGTAATGGGATTTGTGTGCAGTTGGATTTGAAGGAAAATAACATGCACTTATTTGAATGTGACCAAGATATCAAGGCTTTCTTTAAGTTTTAGGTTCTTATAAGAGTTTTGTCATTTGGGTTCTTTTTCTTTTTGGATTTATTGTAAGTTGCATTTTCTATACTTGTTAGCCTTTAAACATTAGATTAAATACTCTTCTCTAGCTATTTCAAGTAGACTTGAATTCCATATATATAAATAAATAAATAATGAGCATTGTTGTGCAACTTTTCTATCCTCCTCAACCTTATCACACTTATATTAATTGGGTTATTTTATTATAGAATTTGTATCTTATAAACTCTTAATGTGGCATTCGTTCAATTTTAAATAGAGGTCTCAACTTTAAACTTTAAGAACTTAAAAACTTTTTGGTAGGGAATTGAAAGCTTTACCCTCTTATTTTACCTAACAAGTGTGAAATGAAATTCCTAAAACAAAAAAAAGAAAAGAAAATTGGGGCTCTTTTGATTGAAACCTTCTGTACGTCTATTTATTTTGTGTGCAAAGGACAAATGTACAATAGCTTTTTCTTAGTAGACAAAGGGGTCGCTTGATTGGTATCATCTGGGAATTTAATCTCCACACTTATTCTTGCATTATCATAACAACATTTATTTACTATTTTTCTATTCCGTTTTCATTAAAAATATGAGATATGTTAACAAAGTCTCATATTAATAGTTGAAAGATTGGGAGCCTATATATAAAATGTAGGGATGCTTAAATGGTGTGAGACTTTTTAGAAAAATTGTGCGGGCTTGGTCCAAAGCAGATAATATCATATCATGTTAAGAGTATTTTTAAATTATTTTAGCTCATCAACTGGTATCGCCTAAATTTAATAGGATAAGTGCGATGACAAAGTTATGGTGAAAAACTCGGTTGGAGATGCACATACAAAGAAAAGCTAATCGGGACTTCTATTGCCATAAATACTCTAACAATAAAGGTGACACATAGTGAATCTTAGAAATTGACCTGTGAATTGTGGAAATAAGCCACATGAAACTTAAATTCGAGGGAGAGACTCGTGAGTTGATGTCGTGAGATAATTCCATAAATTTTGATATTATTTACCATACTTGCTTGTTGTTTGGATGATAATGTGCGATAATTGAGGTTAATAGAGCTTATTTTATGTGTTGGAATGCTTGGACATGAATTAGAAAAAGTTGCATGAAATGGAACCTCAGAGCTATAAAATAGAGCAATAAAAGAAGACATGCAAGGCAACAAAAATTCAGTGCCAGAGACAGAGCCTTGTATAGTAACAATAGTGCCAGAGATACTGCAAGGCATTGTCCGGGGCACTATCATCAATGCCATAGACAGTGTCTTGCGCCGAATAAATAATGTTACAGACAGTGCCTTGTACCAAAATGACAATGCTACAGGCAGTGCAAGGCGCCATCAGTGCCATCCGAAAAAAAAGTTTAATTTCTCATTAGTATTAGACATGTGAATTTGGCCCTTACCTTATAAATACTCCTAAAAGTTAGTTTTTGAAGGGTTAAACTTCATTAAAGGTCATAGAGACATCATTAGAGAAGGAATCGACCTAAAGAGGCAAGAACATTGTGATGACCCAAAAGGTCATCACTTTCACTTGTTTTAGAAATAAACTCTGCATTCTGAGACCTTATAAATTTCTTTCAGCATCACCTCGATTTGCGCATGCAGTCCTGGCGCATAGTTGGAAAGTCATTATGTGAAAATCTGTGAAAAGATGAATTTTTACTTTTATAATGAATTTAAGTTGACTTTGGTCAATATTTTGGGTAAACGGATCTGGACCCGTAATTTGACGGTCCAGGAAGGTTCGTAGAAAAATATGGGACTTGGGCGTATACTCGGAATCGAATTCTGAGGTCTCACGCCCGAGAAATAAATTTTTTCAAAAAATTATTTTTTTAAAAATATGTAAGTTTTTAGAAATGAAAACGTTAGGAAGTTGTTGGTATCACACTCGTATTTTGGTTCCAAAGCCCGCTACATGTCTTATATGTGGTTATAAGTCGAGCCTGTGAAATTTGGTAAGACACAAACGTCGCTTGATGTGATTCGGGCTCGTAGTTGTAAAAATTGATACTTTAAAAGTTTTGAGGTTTTTCTTAGATTTCTATGCTAAATTCATTGTTAAAGATGTTATTTTAGCGATTTGATCGCACGGGTAATTACATATGATTTTTTTGAGTTAGTATGCATTTTGGTTAGGAGCCTCGAGGGTTCGGGTGAGTTTTAGATAGGTTTATGAAGGTTTTAAACATAGAAAAAGTTGCAGGTTTTCAGTTTCTGGTGTTCTGTTTTGTGTAGTTATTCGCGTTCGCGTAAGAGCTCTCGCGAATGCAAAGGGTAAGTTAGGCTAATGAAATTTTCCTTCTACGCGAACGGGAGAAGCAGGACACGAACGCAAAGCATTAGGGGAGTTTCCCTTCGCGAACGCGGACCTGCTATCGCGAACGCAAAGGCCTTTGGGCCTCGGTAGCAGTAAGGGAATTTTGTTCTACGCGAACGCAGCCACTAGCCCAAATATACGAAGGCTCGAGAAGTCAAAGCTCCGTGAACATGAGCATGTGATCGTGAACATGATGGCTAATTTGGCCTGACCCATCGCGAGCGCGACAGACCTATCGTGAACGCGATGAAGATCTGCCCAGTGATTTTAAAATAGAAGAAAAAACGGGCAGAACCCATTTACTTCATATTTTCAAAATTTGGGAGCGTCGAAGCGATTTTCAAAAGAGTAATTTCTTCCCCATAACAGTGGTAAATAATTCTAAACCTTTTTCTTTCGATTTTTCATTGCATTTCATAAACGTTCATCCTAAAATCTTGGGTTGTTATGGTAGAAATTAGAAATTTTGGTAGAGTTAGGACTTTTTGACTAATTGGGATTTATACCCCACTTTGGGGTCGAATTTTGAAACTAATTATATGTTTGGGCTCGTGGGTGAACGAGTGATCGGATTTTAGTCTGAATCTCGAGTTTTGACCAAACGGTCCCGAGTTAATTTTGAAAAAAAAGATGGAAAACCTATAATTAATAATTGGGTATGAATTCTTTTGCATTTATTAATGTTGTTAAATCAATTTGAACTAGATACGAGTTGTTTGGAGGTGAATTCTAAAGAAAAAGTGGTGTTTGAGGCTTGAGTTGGCCGTGAAAACTTGAGGTAAGTATTTGGTCTAACTTTAGCTTGAGGAATTAGGAGTTGTGACCTATTTGCTAAGTGTTAATTGTTGAGTACGACGTATAGGCATGGTGACGAGTATTTATACGTTGGTTTCAAGCATGTACGTGAGTCGTAAAGTGAAATTGTTGTGTTCTTAATAAATACACGAATGCCTAAGTTGTTGATTCTCTGTGTTGAGTACGGATTATGATTACTCTCATGGAAACTACTTATGATTAAGTATTAGTGCTAGTTGAGGAAGTTAGATGTTGGAACAAGTTTAGTTACAGCTTATTTTCCCTTGTCGAGACGTATTTAATTACTTATAGTACTGATTCCCTTGCTATGATAGTATTGTTTCATTATTGATCCCTTGTCGGGTCTCCCTTTGTAATTTGGTGTTGAACTGTATATGTGGAACGGGTTTCATGCCACAATAATATTATATTTGAATCGGGTTGCTCGCCGCAATAATATTATGTTTGGATCAGGTTGCACACCACAACAATAATATAATTAGATAGGGTTGCACGCCACAACATGGATAAATGATATGGACTGGGTTGCACGCTGCAACAATATTTTTATGATTTGGATCAGGTTACGCGCCGCAATAATAGATAATAAAAAGTGCTTATTGATTGGTTATGAGTTCCTTACTCTTTTGCTGTGAAATCTAAATTGTCCTTATGCTTCTCTCTTGAATTACTATTGCTAAATGACAGTCCCTCGCAGCATGTCCCCCTCCCATCTTTACTTGTTATTTATATTTTATTTTTTGTTGTAATTATATAACTGCACATGTTTATTTAGTAGTCTGGTCCTAGCCTCGTCTCTACTTCGTTGGGGTTAAGTTAGCACTTACCAGCACATGAACTCGGTTGTGCTGATGTGAGCACGTGATTTTTGCCGCACTTAAATTACTCCTATAGAATTCATTAAAATTAGAATTTTTTCTTTTATTATTTTAATTTCAGGTAATTAATTGTACGATTATGTGTTTGTTTGTATGTTGTGCATTTTTAATTGATATAATTCATAAAAATACAAAAATAGCACATTTGCATTTAGGACCTAATTTTATATTTTTCTTAGGTTTATTAGTTAATTGACATTGCAAAAATAAAAAAAATTAGCTCTTTTGTATTTTACTTTTAATTTTTTGATTTTTTCATAGTTTTCTTTAGGATTTAATCAATTTTGAGGAAATAAGTAGATTAATTTTAGGTCTAAATCAGGTTTTAATTAATTTAGTATTTAAAATGATGAAAAAGGAAGAACTTTAAAATTTAGTCTTCTTAATAAAAGACCCGAAGTTGGGCCATTTTGCTCAATTATCCAAGCCCAAGCCCAAACCCAAAATCGGTCTAGCTCCCCAGCCATCGAAACGATGTCGTTTTGATTTAAACAAATCCTAGCCGTCCATCCGTTTTGATCCAATGGTGTCCAAGCCTATGTTGTAACATGTATATAACTGTTCCATCACTGCCTCTACCCACAAAACCTCGTACCATGTCTCTTCTAACCTTAACTGTGCCAATGTAACGCCGCCGCCAGCCACCATCCTTCCGCCATCCGTCACCGGTCAAAAATCGCCTCCGCCGGCGGCGATGCTCAGATGACCGCCAAAAAAGCCCCATATCACCCTCCCAATTTCCTCTCTTCATCCCCGCTATCAGCATCCTTCGAATATTGGCCAATCCCGTTGAATTTTGATTTGAAACCATGGCTGCTCTGCCGCCCATGCCATCGCCGACGCCAACTACCTTCCAATTAACACCCTAAGTTCCCCTAGCCTCCCTCACCCCGGATCTATAAGCCCTTTTCCTCGAATCACAGTCCAATGGCTCGAATATTAGTTTGAAAATATGTCCAAAACTCACCCCACCTCTGAACCAAACCAAAATGGTACCCTGAACTATCCTTACTCCCCTCGTCCCAAAACCTTATTCACTCTCCCTCGAATCTCACTGGACCTCCCCAAATTTTAGATCGAAGTCTAGCCAAGAACCCTAATACCTATGAATTTGGGGATAAAGGATGTCTGGGCTATAGTAGCATTAATTAGGTGTTTTCTCATGGAAACACCTAATTAGGGATGATTATAGTTCGAGGTATTTTTTTCCATATATTTATTGTTCTTGTTTGTTTTCCTGCTTCTTTGGTTCATGATGTTTGCTCTCTGAGTTTTATTTTTGGAAATTAGGATGTTTTCCATTAATTTTTGTTAGGCTTATCTTAGTTCATGACCTAGTAGGTTTAATCCTTTTTTTATTCATGATTGATTTGGTTATGGTGATGCTTTGATTTGTTTTAGTATTAATTTTGTTTAATTTTGTTTTGTTGATCCTTATATTAGTTTAATTATGTTTTGAATCTGTTTCAATTTTATTATTTCAATATTAGATTTAGTTAGTGATTTCATATTTTTTGTTGTTAGTAATTCTTAATCAGTTTAGTTGCTTGGATATAGCTGAATTAGATTAATTATTAACCTTAGTTAATAACAGGGTTGGGGATTTGGGTTAACTAGGATCTATTATTTTAGAATGAATGGGAGGGCACTTGGGGTATTTCAATAATAGAATCATGCAGTAATTGAAATAGAACCCTAAAACCTTCTAGATTGGGTTCAAAATGAAATTCAGGTATTTATTGATATAACTTGACAAACAAGTCAATATTTAATAGAGCAATTAGCTAAATCTGAAGAATAAGGAATGACATAGAGTATAATTGAAATAGAAAGAGTTTCCCTAAGTGGTGTCTTTAAAAGGGCATATCCTTTTTTTTTTGGCAATCCACTAGGCAAATGCCTAGGGCTCGACTTTATTAATATTCAAAAAGAAAATTACAACAATTAGGAAAATTAAAATAAGGATTAGCACCGGTGTTGTTAGCCATATAACACAACCAGTGTAAACCTTATCCTAATAGTCCTATTGAGGCAAATAAAAACCTCACATATTAGCAAGCATGTAAAAAGAAAGAACTAGCAAGAACTAAGAATTTGTTAATCATCACAGAGTTTATGACGTACTCTGTAATGATATTACAAATTATGATACTAATGAGATGGTAAAATAATGAGATGAAGAAACCACCTTGGTGCTCTTTTTTTTCTAGATTTGTGAATACTTCCATTTGTAGATTGATATCATCCTCCACAATATTTTTCAAAAATACTTCAAAATTCATGGTTTTTTTATCAATCGATTGTCCCTTGAAGCTATTGTTTGATTGAGTTGTTTTTTTTTATATCCTTGCTTGTCATAGGGGCTTCAAAATTTGGCGGAGGTCTAGAAATCCGAAATTTAAAATCTGAAAGTGTGAGAGTTCTAAGAGCCTGAAATATTGCGGAAAATTCAAAACAATTTCTGTAGAAATAGAGAAATACATCAACATTAGATCCTAGAGATAAAATTCCAGAAAATTGAGCAAAAAATAGCTTAGAAGTCCAAAAACCTATTGTTTCATCTAGTTTCAGTAGCTGAAACTCACTTTCAAGCTCTGAAACTGGTTGTAATTCACCTATTGAAGCTCACTTTGGATCATCATCATTTAGTTCAACTTGGTTTTGATAGATTGAAGCTTATTTTGGGAAGTCTACTACATCATGTTTTGTTTCTCCTGGATTTTGACTTGGAATTGTTGATTCTCTGCTGAAACTGCATCTGCTATTATACTGCTGCCTAGCTGACCCCCCATTTCCTTATTTCTATTCAAATTCTAGGTATTCCTTTGGTTTCACATGATATCTGAAGGTTGAATCCCAATGTATGACCAAACTTGAAGATCAATTATGAATCATTACTTGTTATCCTCCGAAATTTCTACTATTTTACTTAGATTAGATGTTCAGAACAGTTATGTATGTGAATAATACAGTCATTTGTAAATAATTGGACTATTGGATTTTATTTCTTAAGAGTCATAGTTAATTTTGGTCTTGTTTGTGATGTCAATTTGAACCTGAGCATGGAATAAGGTGTTGGCTAGAAACTGAGTTCAAAAGTAGCATGCACACTCATATTAATATTGAATTAGGCATATTCTGTAGTTTTAAAAATCTAGTTACTTTAACCTATTCACTATATACCTGCTGAACGTGAAATCGAGAAGTTAATACAATTGAGTAGCAGTATTTTTACTGTATTTCATGTTAGCTTGATGATTCATTAATTATTGCTGTCGAATTCCGGAATAAGTACATTGGTATATAAATGAGTTGAATAATGTATTGAGATTTGAATTCAAATTGTGTCCGGCCTTCGATTTTAATAAATTATGTTTTTCCTTTGTTTTAAAAATCGTTAGGTCCAGTTTGTTTAAAATCGGTACTTTTGAGAACGAAAAAAATCATATGTTGGGTTTGGGTTCATTCAGGAGCCCAACATGACAGGTTTTCAATTAAATGAGATTTTGGCCCAGCTCCATACAAAAGAGCCCAAGTATTAATAGCCCACTCAGCCAATGTATTTTACTGAACTGTGAGTGTTCAAGAATGGCCCCAAATTGGGCTTGCGCTATCTCCTAGCTGGACAGCTTCGTATAAAAGCTATCTAAGCTTACCTTTCTTCTTGGGCCAATTTGGTAGCCCAATATGTCGAATCCGGACTTTTGCAAAGTTATTAGTTTAATTTTGCAATGTAGGCTTGGGCTTTCGGGTTAGGTAGCAGGTTCAAATTAAGAGGGTTTTCCTTTTTGTTTGAATACGGATTTGAACTTGAGGCCTGAATTTTATAATATTGGTTAATTAGGGCTATTAGAGACAAATTCAATAGAAAATAATAGTGTGCTCTAGGTTGGCCTTTTAAAAATAAAATGAGGTGCTCCGCGCCAAATAAAACTCACAAATTGTGTGGCCCTCTTCATTGTTTATATAATTACGTAGAACTTGGGACGAGTCACTTAGCGAACTTTCATGTCCTCCCGCGAAGTACGCTTGTCCAATAGTTCATAGATGAATGAGAACTGGCAGAATAGATTCATGAAGATTGACTTGGTGTTCAAAGCACTGATAGAGTTGAAGTTCGAAATAAGATGGTATTTCATACTCATAAATCCATCGGCATGCCATCAATTCAATTATTATTTCATTTTTAGTGCAAGTGACGACTACAAGAACATTCCCTTACTCGGCAGAGCTTTCTCAAGAAAAAGGAAATAACTATGACGGAGAATCTTTGATCTTCCATATGCGCTTTTCGGACTACACGCCTGTCTTTTTCACCAAGTTCCAAAATGGGGCCCATGGGGGAAGTACTTTGGAATGAGTTGATGCAATCATGCAAACAGCGCTCATTATCTCATTGGCGTACCAATCAAATGCACTTCCATCAACCCTTTTCTTGCATGTTCTGAATCGACTTCCTCATCTCGATGCCCCCGAAGCTAACAAAAGGCTAAGGAGACCCATTTAGTTGTTTTTTCTTATGCCGACTAAAGTCACTTTGGCACCATCCAGGATAGGTGAGGACGTCCCCCCTCACGCACTGGTTTTCTGAGCACATAACGTGTTAAGAACACTAGTGTTAGCTAGAAGCATGATAATTGGTTGATAATAATTTAATCTCAATCCTATTATCAAATATAAAATAGATAAGTAAAAATTTGAGAACCTGTTTGGAAGACAGGCGCCTTTTTAACAATATGTTAGTTGCTTTAGGAGCGTCCTTTAATAATTTTACCTTCTTAAAAATGGGTGTGTATTTCATGTGACCCAAATTCAAATCCCAAAACATTGGATAAAATGTATCGAGGATCCGGATACATTTCATGTGACGTGATCCAAAAACATGTTTTAAGCAACGTTCAATTTCCTAAAAACTATTAATTCAAAGTGGTAAATATTCCTAAAATGGCACTATAGGATGGCATGTATTAAAATTAGATTTCTAGCCAATTATAATAGTTTAAGCGACCATGCTAGAACCACGGGATCCAAAGGTGCCTAACACCTTCCCTCGGGTCAATAGAATTCCTTATTTAGAATTTTTGGTTCGCAGACTCCATTTGGGAAGTCGAATATTTTCCTCGATTTGGGATTCAAAACAAACCGGTGACCTGGGACACCAAAATCCAAACCTATCCAAAGTAGTGACTCTAAATAAATTAAATGATCTCATTTCGAATAATGTCACTTAAATTGAAAACCCCCTTATATATTTATCCTTCGGGGTAGCCGTGTAAGAAGGAGGCGTGATAGCTCTGGCGACTCTGCTGGGGATAGAAACCTAGAATCTTTTGTTCTGTAATGCTTATTTTACTTATTGATCTATGGAACCGAAGATGTTATATCCCCAGAGGTAGAGATCCCTTCACTCTGGATAATCGTTGAAGCAGAAATTGAGGATAGTGAGTGGGTCAAGCCTCGGCTGGAACAGTTGTCATTAATTGATGAAAAATGAATGGCTGCGGTTTGTCACGAGCAGTTGTACCAACAAAGAATGGCCCGCGCTTATAATAAGAAAGTGCATCCTAGGAATTTTGAGGATGGACATCTTGTATTAAGGTACATTCTCCCTCACTATCAGGAAGCAAAAGGAAAATTTGCTCCTAACTGGAAAGGCCCAAACATTATCAGAAAGATATTGCCGAAAGGAGAATTGTACTTGGGCGACATCGAAGGGGACGATCGCGAGATAGCAGTAAATGCAAAAGCAATAAAAAGGTACTACGTCTAGGCCACATGCAACAATGATTCAGTCCGGTTGAAATGACAAAGGCTTTTCCGTCCCGCTACCCCAAACACTATCAATCTTTCTCAAATCCTTTGATCCGGTTACGTTTCTTTGACCACCCTCATTAGAACCTGGAAATGCTATTCAAAAAAAAAGAAAACAATAAAAACAAAAGGAAAAAAAACTAAAAAAAAAAAGAGAAGAGAAAACAAACAATAAAATGAAAAAAAAGGTGATAAAAATGAAAAAAAAAAGCAAAACAAAATAGTTTTGGAAAAACATCCTAAACTACGTTTGACTTACTTCCAAAAAGATACAGGGAACCTCTCGCTGAGGTTCAGTCACACCAAATCAAAATCCCAATTTCCCTAAAAATTGAAACTAGGGCAGATGATATAATGGTTCGGCCATTTGCCCGCCAAAACGGTTCCAAAGTTGTAATTCCACCCAAAATCCTTTTTACCCAAGGGCCTTGTTCAAGTCCTTCCGATCAATTGGTAAAGGTAGGAAAGTGAAAATGTCATTGTTGGAATCTGATACAATTCAAATTAAGAGAAATAAAATGAGAGAGTCTTATCAATGAAAACCGTCGGGAACCACAAGGCGATGGTAAGTAGAGAAATTGAAAATGAGAGAGTCCGTTTAGTGAAAACTCGCAAAGAGCACTATCGGGTGACGGTGAGTAGAGAAATGAGAGAGGTCGATTAGCGAATATCCGCAAAGGGTACTATCGGCCGAAAAGAAGGTATCTCACCACTAAAAGAGTCCTGGCAAGGTTTTCTACTTTTGAAATGTGGAAATGCGGTTCACAAGAAGCTGGAAATTTTGTGCGGGTCGGACATCCAGTCTGAGAAGCATGTCACCTTCATTTGAGGCTAGCATGCACCCCCAGATAAGTCCTTCTCTTGCCACGAAAGAGACGCTTCTCTTTAAACTCATATGATTGCTTTTTGGATACTTCTTCCTTGAATCCCTTTTGGTTTAACTCTGATTCCATGACTATTACAAAAGAAAATATGGCAGGACTGGTTTCACAGGACTCGCTTGGCAAGGGCCAAAGCAAATACCCAGTCTCAGCGGGCGCATCTAGCAGATCCCGATAGGCCATGATGGCTGATTCTTCAAAAGTAGAAAGGTTTTTAAAAGAAATAAATTCGAAGTCAAAATGCCCACGGAGGTAAAATGAAGTTAGGAGGGTTGAGTCCTGATGGGCTAATTGTCTCGACAAAGTTTCAAAAGCTAAGGTACCCAAAGGTTCTGAAATGGATGTTGGGGTAAAGAAATCACAACTGAAAGGCCTACGAAAGCGAAATAAATCTGAAAGATGAGTTCCTATGACCAACCAACAAGGAAAAGTATGGAAAGTTAGAGGTCTTTTCAATAGAAGTGAAGCCGGGATCAAGCAATCAAGGCCACAAAACCAACCACCGTTTGAAACTAACAATCGTGCTTTGTTTGAAAATACGAAACAGGTGTAATCCAAAACAATTAGGCAAATAGCATATGCAACCAAAGGAACTGTGCAGGAGCTAGGAATAGCTTCGCAACAATGATCAACCCAAAAAAGAGAAGTTCTCTTCAAATCATTTCTCGCAATTTTAATAAAAGAAAGAAGAAAAAGGATAATCACAAAAAATCATGGTAGCATAGGGCCCCTAATCCTTAACTCCATCCCTCCAAACCTAGGACCACATACCCTAGTTGTCCCCAGCATAAACTGTGGACCTCCGCGGCATAATCCGATGATTTTTCTCTTTTCTCCCCAGCATAACCTGTGGACCTCCCCGGCATAACCCGAGGATCGTTTTCATTTCTCCCCAGCATAACCTGTGGACTTCCCCGACATAACCCGAGGATCATTTTCCTTTTCTCCCTAGCATAACCTGAGGACCCTTTTCTTTTATTCCCCGGCATAACCCGAGGTTCATTTTCCTTTTATCCTCAGCATAACCTAAGGGTCTTTTTCTTTTCTTCCCCGGCATAACCCGAGGATCATTTTCCTTTCTCCCCAGCATAACCTAAGGACCCTTTTCTTTCATTCGCCGGCATAACCCGAGGGTCATTTTCTTTTTCTCCCCAGCATAACCCTTGAGACATTTTCTTCCTATCTCGGCATAACCCGTGGACCCCCCTAGCATAACGAAAGAGTTAGTTCCTTCCTATCCCGGCATAACCCGTGGATCCCCTGGAATAACCCATGAGCCTTTTCTTCCTATCCCACCATAACCCGTGGATATCCCTGGCATAACCCAGGAGTGGTTTTCTTCCTATCCTGGCATAACCCGCGGATTTCCCTGGCATAACTCAGGAGCCTTTTTCTTCCTATCCCGGCATAACCCGCGGATTCCCCCGGCATAACCCAGAAGCCTTTTTTCCTATCCCGGCATAACCCGTGGATTTCCCTGCCATAATCCAAGAGCCTTTTTCTTCCTATCCCGGCATAACCTACAGACCCCCCTGGCATAACCTAGGAGCCTTTTCTTCCTATCCCGGATAACCCGTGGATTCCCCTGGCATAGCCCAGGAGCATTTTTTCCTATCCCGGCATAACCCGTGGATCTCCCTGGCATAACCCAGGAGCGTTTTTCTTCCTATCCCGGCATAACCCGCGGATTTCCCTGGCATAACCCGGGAGCCTTTTTCTTCCTATCCCGGCATAACCCATGGATCCCTTGGCATAACCCAGGATTTCTTTTCTCCCTATCTCGGCATAACCCATGGATCCCCTGGCATAACCCAGGAGTCTTTTCTTCCTATCCCGACATAATCTGTGGATCCCCCTAGCATAACCCAGGAGTTTTTCTTCCCATCCCGGCATAACCCGTGGATCCCCTGGCATAACCCATAAGCCTTTTTCTTCCTATTCCAGCATAACCCACGGATCTCCCTGGCATAACCCAAGAATCCATTTCATTTTATCCTGGCATAACCCGTGGATTTTCCTTTTCATCCCCAGCAGGACTCTTTATTCCTATAGCGGCATAACCCGTAGATCCTCCTTTTATCCCCGTAGGGACCCTTTTTCTTTCCCGGCATTACCCGGCCATCTGCCAGCATAACCTGGCAATCTTTCCAAAGGACACACAATCCTTTCTTTCATTTTTTTCAATAAATAAATAGCTTAGATTTGTGTTGAAAATATCTCACGAAATTTTACCAGTGAAAACTGGGCAGAAAATTTCATTTGTTTGTTTGTTTTGGTGTCCGAACAGGTTTTACCTCAAGGGCAGGATTCAAGATGATCGGGGGAGCGAATCTCAATCTAGAATAAAGGAAAAGAAGAAAGAACAAAAAGAAACAAATTGAGAGTGATTGAAGAAGAAATATGTGGTTTGCTCATATTTGATTCAAAATCACAAGTTCCGCATGGCCCGCTCTGCTAAAATGCTAAAGAAAGAACCGACACCTACATCTTACGAGCATCAAGATTAAGGTTGGGGTCCACAGCAAAATCAGCTAAGACTCAAGATCAAGCTTCAAGAAATTGATAGATATGAATCTTGTAACTCATAGTTGATAGGCATAGCTAGCATAGCTTTTGATTTTCCTTTTGGGGTAATAAGGAGGTCAGCAAGAAGTAGCAACAGCATCAGCAGTGAAATCACAACTCCTGGTAGTCCCAGCTACCAAAACTTCCAGAACTACACTGACCTGATTCCTTTGTAGCCAATATGTAGGCAACCTCTTAAGCAGGATTCATTCAGACAGTTTTCAAAAATGCTTCTCCTGGAGTGTTGAGCGGGCAAAAATCCCTCATGTCGCTCATTTATCATTGACCGAAAACCCTTCGTGTTTTCAGGCAAAGAGGGGCAACTATGAGCACGTGATTTTTGTCGCGCTTAAATTACTCCTATAGAATTCGTTAAAATTAGAATTTTTTTTCTTTTATTATTTGAATTTTAGGGTATTAATTGTATGATTTTGTGTTTGTTTGCATTTTGTGCATTTTTAATTGATATAATTCATAAAAATACAAAAATAGCACA
This sequence comes from Nicotiana benthamiana, assembly GCA_034376525.1. Classification (NCBI taxonomy): domain Eukaryota; kingdom Viridiplantae; phylum Streptophyta; class Magnoliopsida; order Solanales; family Solanaceae; genus Nicotiana; species Nicotiana benthamiana. Next base: position 22,089,502 of record CM067341.1, read on the forward strand.
TTTGTATTTAGGACCCAATTTTATATTTTTCATAGGTTTATTAGTTAATTGACATTGAGAAAATAAAAATATTAGCTCTTTTACATTTTTACTTTTAATTTTCGGATTTTGTCATTGTTTTTTTTAGGATTTAATCAATTTTGAGGAAATAAGTAGATTAATTTTAGGTTTAAATCAGGTTTTAATTAATTTAGCATTTAAAATAATGAAAAGAAAAGGAAGAAGTTTAAAATTTAGTCTTCTTAATAAAAGACCCGAAATTGGGCCATTTAGCTCAAATATCCCAGCCCAAGCCCAAAAATCCCTTCCCAGACCTGTCTCAGCCCCAGCCCAAACCCAAATCCATCCAGCTCCCCAACCATCGAAACAACGTCGTTTTGATTTGAACAAATCCTAGCCTTCCATCCGTTTTGATCCAACGGTATCCAAGCCTATGGTGTAACATGTATATAACTTTTCCATCACCCCTACCCACAAAACCTCATACCATGTCTCTTCTAACCCTAACTGTGTCGATGTAACGCTGCCGCTAGCCACCGTCTCTCTGTCGTCCGCCGGCGGAGGCAATTTTCGGTCGGCGGCGATGCTCCGATGACCACCAAAAAGAATACCATATCACCCTCTCAATCTTCTTTCTTCATCCTACTATCAGCATCCTTCAATTATTGGCCAATCCCGTCGAAACCATGACTGCTCCGCCGCCCATGGTGGCGCCTACGCCAACCACCTTCCAATTAACACCCTTGGTTCCCCTAGACTCCCTCACCCCGAACCTGTAAGTCTATTTCCTCGAATCACAGTCCAATGGCTCGAATATTAGTTCGAAAATCTGACCAAAACTCACCCCACCTCTGGACCAAACCAAAATGGTACCCTGAACTATCCTTACTCCACTCGACCCAAAGCCTTATTCACTCTCCCTCAATTCTCACTGCACCTACCCAAATTTTAGATCGAAGTTTGGCCAAGAACCTTAATACCTATGAATTTTGGGATAAAGGATGTGTGGGCTATAATAGCCCTTAATTAGGTGTTTTCTCATGGAAACACCTAATTAGGGATGATTATAGTCCGAATTTGTCAAGAAATTCCACTGGTTTCAGTTCGAGGTATTTTTTTCTTATATTTATTGTTCTTGTTTGTTTTCCTGCTTCTTTGGTTCATGATGTTTGCTCTCTGAGTTTTATTTTTGGAAATTAGGATGTTTTCCTTTAATTTTTGTTAGGTTTATCTTAGTTCATGACCCAGTAGGTTTAATCCTTTTTTTTGTTGTTGTTCATGACTTATTTGGTTCTGGTGATGCTTTGATTTGTTTTAGTATTAATTTCGTTTAATTCTATTTTGTTGATCCCTGATATTAGTTTAATTGTGTTTTAAATATGTTTCAATTTTATTATTTCAGTATTGGATATAGTTAGTGATTTCTTATTTGTTGCTGTTAGATAATACTTAATCAGTTTAGTTGTTTGGATATAGCTGAATTAGATTAGTTTGTTAACCTTAGTTAATAACACGGTTGGGGGTTTGGGTTAATTAGGATTGGTAATTTTAGAATGAATCGGAGCGCAATTGAGGTATTTCAATAATAGAATCTTGCAGTAATTGAGATAGAACCCTAGAACCTTCTAGATTGGGTTCAAATTTGAAATTCAGGTTTTTATTGATATAACTTGACCAACAAGTCAAGATTTAAGGGACCAATTAGCTAAATCTGAAGAATAAGGAAGGACTTAGAGTATAATTGAAATAGAAAGTATTGCCCTAAGTGGTGCCTATAAAAAGGCATATCCTTGCTTGTCAAATGGGGGCTCAAAACTTGGTAGAGGTCTAGAAATCTGAAATTTAAAATCTAAAAGTGTGAGAGTTATAAGAGCCTAAAAGATTGCGAAAAATTCAAAAAAAATTATGTAGAAATAGAGAAATATATCAACATTAGATCCTATTGTTTCAACTAGTTTCAAATAGAGAAATACCATATTGTTTCAACTAGTTTCAGTAGCTGAAACTCACTTTCAAGCTCTGAAACTGGTTGTAAATCACCTATTGAAGCTCACTTTGGATCATCATCATTTAGTTCAGCTTGGTTTTGATAGATTGAAGCTTATTTTGGGAAGTCTACTGCATCCTGTTTTGCTTCTCCTGGATTTTGACTTGGAATTGTTGATTCTCTACTTAAAGTGCATCTGCTACTATACTACTGCCTAGCTGACCCTCCAATTCCTTATTTCTATTTAAATTCCAGGTATTCCTTTGGTCTTACATGATATTTGAAGATTGAATCCCAATGTATGACCAAACTAGAAGATCAATGATGAATTATTACTTGTTACCCTCCGGAATTTTTACTATTTTACTTAGATTAGATGTTCACCACAGTAATGTATGTGAACAATACAGTCATTTGTAAATAACTAGACTGTTGGATTTCACTTCTTAAGAATCATAGTTAATAATGGTCTTGTTTGTCATGTCAATTGAACTCGAGTGTGGAATAAGGTGTTGGTTAGAAATGAGTTCAAAAGTAGCATGCACACTCGTATTAACATTGAATTATGCATCTTCTGTAGTTTTAAAGAGCTGGTTACTTTAACCTGTTCACTATATACCCGCTGAAACATGAAATCCAGATGTTAATTACAATTGAGTATCAGTATTTACATTGTATTTCATGTTATCTTGAGGATTCATTAATTATTACTGTCTGTTAGATAATACACTTAACGCTAGAGGGGGGTGAATAGCGTTATAATAAAATTTAGCGTAAACTTGCGGAAATTAAAATTTGCAAGAAGTAAATAAGTGCGATAAATAATAACTTACACACAGATATATCCTGGTTCACCACAACGTGTGGCTAGTCCAGTCCCCGAGAGACTCTCTCGAGATTTTCCACTAACGTGTCAAGCTTCCGGGTGCTAAACAAACCTTTACAACTTGAGGACGCAAGCCTCAACACCTTTGCTCGGAGTTACAACACTCTAAGACTTCAACCAAGGAAACACAAGTTCCTTACAACAAGAGAATTAAAATTCTCTTACAAGTGTATACAACACTGAGACACTCAAACAAAATACTCCTTAATGAGTAGATATGAGTAAAAGAAATAAGCTCTGGATCACAACAACTTTGGACAAGAATATGGCTCTCAAAAGCTTTATGAAATTGACTATAAAATGATAAACAAAAGTATGCAAGCTTATAGCAATGTAATGATCAGTTGTAGTATGTTGTTGTGTTTAAAACACTGAAATGAAGCTGTATTTATAGTTGAAAAACTTGGCATTACCGTTGCCTAATTGCCAATTAAGAGTTGCTGATTTTACTCACTGACAATCGATTGTCAAACCCCAACAATCGATTGTCTGCCAGTCAGATCAAAATTCAATCCCAGATTATACACTTGACAATCGATTACTTACAATCCATAATCGATTACTGGCAACGTTCAAAAAATCCTTTCCAGATTTTACCACAAACAATCGATTGTTCAGAATCAACAATCGATTACTCAGCAACGTTCAAGAAATCTTTTCCGGATTTTAATCAAAACAATCGATTATACAAAATCAATAATCGATTATCAAATAACGTTCAAAAAAATCTTTTCCGGATTTTAATCACAACAATCGATTATACAGAATCAATAATCGATTACCTGACGGTATGTGAAAACTTTACGATAATGGTCAGCTTCACAATCGATTGCACAAAGTCAACAATCGATTACTTATCAGTTTTTGAAAAACATTTTAGACACTGCCTCTTGACAATAGATTGTTATATACTCACAATCGATTATTTAATAAATTTAAAAATCACTGGAAGTCACTGCCTCAACACAATCGATTGTCATTAGTTCACAATCGATTATTTTGTGACTTTGAAAAATCTGAAGGACACTGTCTCTTCACAATCGATTGTCATTAGCTTCACAATTGATTATCCTGAGTTTTGAAAAAACTTTGATGGACACTGCCTCATCACAATCGATTGTCATAAGGTTCACAATCGATTGTCATGCAGGTTTGAAGAAACCTGATGTTCACTGCCTTAACACAATCGATTGTCATTAGTTCACAATCGATTGTCATGCAGTCTTGGCTTAAAACAATCGATTATCATTAGTACATAATCGATTATCTTAGTCAAGTTTTCAGAGGCATTTAAAAATCATTTTGACTAATGAAAATATGCATGATTTAAAATCATTTAGCATTGAATTAAATATGCATGATTTTGGAAAATAGTTTTATGAGAGAAGCCATGTTACGAGTCAAGTTGTAGGATCAAGATCACAATTAAGAATGACTCAATTAAACTATAAAACTTTGTCTTGAGCTTGAATCTCGATGTATATCAATTATGCGCTTGTTTCTTGAACTTCGTCGTATATCAATTTTCGCTTCGTTTGTCATTCATCAAAACCTATACAAAAGAACACACGTTTTAGTATATTGCATTGAGAACGTGTTTCCAACAATTTTCCCCTTTTTGATAATGGCAAACATTAAGCGGGATATGCAATGCAAGCAATTTATATTGACGATTCAAGACAAGTGTATACATGCAACAAGTATGCAATTTGTTCCCCCTCAATATATGAATTCCCCCTTAATTTAAGCTTATAGATATTGAGAGTGCATACCCGTTATCTTCCCCCTTTTGCCATTAGCAAAAAATAATAATAAGATGCCAAAGATGAAATAAACCTTGTTTATTTATTGAAAAAAATAGCAACATCAACCCGAATAATAGTAACATAATCGATTATTGATACTAAATAATCGATTTTTATGGACGACGGAAACCGATTGTTGTACGTCAAGCTTTATAATTCCCCTTTCCTTTGGGGCGATACCTGCAAAAATCGTTAGACGTCTCCGACGCTCAAGTTAGAATCTCATGTAATAACTTAAACTAGTGTTGCCAAGTGAGAACGTGAGCTCTTAAGAAGTGTGTCCTAAGGTGTTCTTAAGAGAGTTTCGGGTACTTACCTTTCCTCCGACGTCTCCAATTACCTGTTCAAGAGGGTGATCTTTGATCGTCCTCCACTCATTTGGCACTTGTGTTTCTTTTTCCAATTGTGGCGCTTCTTCCGTTGGTTGTTCCTCAGTTTCATCTTTATTTTCCTTGGGTGGTTCCTCTTGTATTTTGTCTTTCAAGCTATCTAAGATACCTGCAAGATCAAAACCGGAATCCTTTCTCGCCAAGCGAGCATTATTTTCGGAAAATACAACATGAGGGGATTCCTCCACAATTTGGGTTCTTTTATTAAAGACCCTATATGCTTTACTACGTGAGGAATATCCAATGAAAATACCTTCATCTGACTTAGCATCAAATTTACCCAATTGGTCTTTGCCATTGTTATGAACAAAACATTTGCAACCAAAAACTATAAAATGGGAAATATTTGGTTTTCTTCCCTTATAAAGTTCATAGGGGGTTTTCATGAGTATCGGCCGAATTACTACTCTATTTAGAACGTAGCAAGCGGTACTCACGGCGTCCGCCCAAAAATGTTTGGGTATCTTAGCTTCGTCGAGCATGGTTCTAGCCATCTCTTCGAGACACCTATTTTTCCTTTCCACCACCCCATTTTGTTGTGGTGTACGTGGAGCGGAAAAGGTATGCTCGATTCCGAGTTCGTCACAAAAGTCCGCAAAGAGATTGTGATCAAACTCTCCCCCATGATCACTTCTAATTGAAGTGACGGTTGTTCCTTTCTCATTTTGAACATGCTTAAGAAAAAATTTAAAATTTTGAAAAGCATCACTTTTATTGGCAAGAAATAAAGTCCAAGTAAATCTCGAGTAATCATCAACAATCACAAAAGCATATTTATTTCTTCCTAGACTTTCAATGCAAGAGGGACCAAATAAATCCATATGAAGCAATTGCAATGGTCTAGAAGTTGAAACAATGTTTTTAGATTTGAAAGATGCTTTTGTTTGCTTCCCCTTTTGACACGAGTCACAAATAGAGTCATTTTCAAATTTTAAAATGGGAAGACCAACAACTAAGTTTTGAGAAATCAATTTGTTCAAAAGATGCATAATATGTGCTACTCTACGATGCCATAGCAAAGTATCATCCTCTTTACTCATTAGACAATCAACATAATCGGGTGAGGAATTAGCAAGATCAACCATATAAATATTATCCACTCTAAAACCACGGAGGATAATTTTGAAATCACTACGTCTGAACACTAAGCATTCATCCGAATCAAATAAAGCAAGATTTCCCTTGTCACACAATTGGCTTATGCTCAAGAGATTATGCTTCAAACCTTTCACAAGTAATATATGCTTAATAGAGGATTTTTCATCCTTACCGACCGAGCCGATGCCGATGATCTTTCCTTTATTGTTATCACCGAAGATAACACTTCCTCCTTCTTTGTGCTCTAATTGAAGGAATTTGGATTCATCTCCCGTCATATGCTTGGAGCATCCACTATCAAGGTACCATAGTACACTTGATCCCTTCAAGCACACCTACAAAACAAATTAATGTTCTTTAGGTACCCATGCCATCTTGGGTCCTTGGGGGTTAGGCATATTATAATGATGCGATTGAGTAATATGTCTATGACGTGTAAAGCATGCAGGAGCAATATGACCAATACGTCTACAATAATGACAAGTCACATTTGGGTTATGCATCCTTCTAGGTTCATAGTAACTAGACGGATGAAAATTGCTTACTCTATTTTGACCACTATGACTATTTCGCATTTCATGAGAATTATTTCTCCTACTATGAGCTCTAGGATGGGCAGCATTTCTAGAGTGATTGTTTCTCGGTTGAGGGCCATTGCTAGGTCTTCTAAGGGGTTCAAAAATTGGCCTAAAATATGCATCATTTCTAGGGTGACTATTTCTAGGTGGTAAGTCATTTCTAGGTCTTCTAAAATGTTCAGCATTTTGTCTAGCATGCATATTGGCTCTAGAGTTGTTGTTTCTAGGATAAGAATTTCTATTGTTAATCCTAGGTTGAGCTTTAGGTTGTTGGGGTTTAGCTGCAACTTTTTCTTCATTCTTAAAGCCTATTCCATGCTTGGTTGATTTCAAGTTAACAAGAACATCATTCAAGTTTTTGTACGAAGAATTAAACTTATTTAATGTGCCTTTAAGCCTACTTACTTCATTCTTAAGAAGCAAACAAGAAGTGCAATCTCTAGTAGAGCTTTCGGGCTTATCGGAACTTCTTTTTCCAAAAAACTTGTTTTCCTCTTTCAGCTTCTCATTTTCTAAAACCAGTTTTCTAAATCCTTTTCTTTCAAAGAAAGCTGTTTTTGAAAAACCTTTTCTTTTAATGAAGCATTTTCTTTTATGCCCTTAACAGTTTTTGAAGCCTTAATAAACTCAGCATATAATTCATCAAAAGCAGTTCGCATTTCTTCAAGAGTAAAGAAGTTTTTAGATGAAATTTGACATACCTCATCTTTGTTGTCTTCTTGTGCCATAAGGCAAAGATTTGCTGCTTCGTCTTCTTCTCCTTCGCTTGACTCATCTCCGGAGTCGCCTCCCCAAGAAATGTATGCACGTTGCTTTTTAAAAGGTTTCTTCTCCTTTTTGATGTTTGGGCAATTTGATTTGATGTGCCCAGTTTCACCACATTCATAGCACTTGATTTGTTCACATTGCTTTTTGCCCTTGCGTTCATACTCCTTGCGCATGAACTTTTGAAATCTTTTGATAACGAGTCCAAACTCGTTGTCTCCTTCCTCATCAATTTGCGGTTGGCTTGTGCTCGCCTTTGGAGCTATTCTTTGCCTCCTTTGATCATCAACAAAAGGGTTAAGAATAGTAGATTCATAGGTTTTAAGGTTACCTCTTAGTGCATCGATGGTGACGTTTGAAACGCCAATGGATTCTTGAATTGCATCGGCCTTTGAACTCCATGCCGGTGTGAGACTTCTAAGAATTTTTCGAACGAGCTCTCTATCCGTGAATGTTTTCTTGAGAGCATGTAAGTCATTTACGATTATTGAAAATCGCTCAAACATTTCGTCCACCTTTTCACCTTCCTTCATGTGAAATAATTCATAAGAATGGGTTAGGAAATCAAGTTTTGCTTCCCTTACCTGGTCCGTACCTTCGTACGTGACTTCTAGCTTGTCCCACATCTCCTTTGCCGTTGTACAACACGATATTTTCCTGTAATCGTCAGCATTAACAGCACAATATAATAAATTTATTGCTTTAGCATTATTTTGAACCTTTCGGATGTCATCCGTGTCATACTCATCCTCGGACTTGGGAACCCATTCGTTTTCCACCTTCTTTGTTGGAATTTGGTTTCCCTTCATTATCACCTTCCAAAGGTGAAAGCTGTTGGACTGAACGAAGATCTTCATCCTTTCCTTCCAGTACGTGTAATTTGTACCATTGAATAGAGGTGGTCGTGTGGAGCACTGTCCTTCTTCAATTCCTGCAAAAGAATCACGAGTAGAAGCCATGGATGGTTCTCTCAAACTGTTAAGTTTTCCGAGAGTTGGGCTCTGATACCAATTGTTAGATAATACGCTTAACGCTAAAGGGGGGGTGAATAGCGTTATAATAAAATTTAGCGTAAACTTGCGAAAATTAAAATTTGCAGGAAGTAAATAAGTGCGATAAATAATAACTTACACACAGATATATCCTGGTTCACCACAACGTGTGGCTAGTCCAGTCCCCGAGAGACTCTCTCGAGATTTTCCACTAACGTGTCAAGCTTCCGGGTGCTTAACAAACCTTTACAACTTGAGGACGCAAGCCTCAACACCTTTGCTCGGAGTTACAACACTCCAAGACTTCAACCAAGGAAACACAAGTTCCTTACAACAAGAGAATTACAATTCTCTTACAAGTGTATACAACACTAAAACACTCAAACAAAATACTCCTTAATGAGTAGATATGAGTAAAAGAAATAAGCTCTAGATCACAACAACTTTGGACAAGAATATGGCTCTCAAAAGCTTTATGAAATTGACTATAAAATGATAAACAAAAGTATGCAAGCTTATAGCAATGTAATGATCAGTTGCAGTATGTTGTTGTGTTTAAAACACTGAAATGAAGCTGTATTTATAGTTGAAAAACTTGGCATTACCGTTGCCTAATTGCCAATTAAGAGTTGCTGATTTTACTCACTGACAATCGATTGTCAAACCCCCACAATCGATTGTCTTCCAGTCAGATCAAAATTCAATCCCAGATTATACGCTTGACAATCGATTACTTACAATCCATAATCGATTACTGGCAACGTTCAAAAAATCCTTTCCAGATTTTACCACAAACAATCGATTGTTCAGAATCAACAATCGATTACTCAGCAACGTTCAAGAAATCTTTTCCGGATTTTAATCAAAACAATCGATTATACAAAATCAATAATCGATTATCAAATAACGTTCAAAAAAATCTTTTCCGGATTTTAATCACAACAATCGATTATACAGAATCAATAATCGATTACCTAACGGTATTTGAAAACTTTACGACAACGGTCAGCTTCACAATCGATTGCACAAAGTCAATAATCGATTACTTATCAGTTTTTGAAAAACATTTTAGACACTGCCTCTTGACAATCGATTGTTATATACTCACAATCGATTATTTAATAAATTTGAAAATCACTGGAAGTCACTGCCTCAACACAATCGATTGTCATTAGTTCACAATCGATTATTTTGTGACTTTGAAAATTCTGAAGGACACTGTCTCTTCACAATCGATTGTCATTAGCTTCACAATCGATTATTCTGAGTTTTGAAAAAACTTTGATGGACACTGCCTCATCACAATCGATTGTCATAAGGTTCACAATCGATTGTCATGCAGGTTTGAAGAAACCTGATTTTGACTGCCTTAACACAATCGATTGTCATTAGTTCACAATCGATTGTCATGCATTCTTGGCTTAATACAATCGATTATCATTAGTACATAATCGATTATCTTAGTCCAGTTTTCAGAGGCATTTAAAAATCATTTTGACTAATGAAAATATGCATGATTTAAAATCATTTAGCATTGAATTAAATATGCATGATTTTGGAAAATAGTTTTATGAGAGAAGCCATGTTACGAGTCAAGTTGTAGGATCAAGATCACAATTAAGAATGACTCAATTAAACTATAAAACTTTGTCTTGAGCTTGAATCTCGATGTATATCAATTGTGCGCTTGTTTCTTGAACTTCGTCATATATCAATTTTCGCTTCGTTTGTCATTCATCAAAACTTATACAAAAGAACACACGTTTTAGTATATTGCATTGAGAACGTGTTTCCAACACTGTCAAGTTCCGGATTAAGTATGTTGGCATACCAATGAGATGAATAATGTAGTGAGATTTGAATTCAAATTGTGTCTCGCCTTCGATTTTAATAAATTGTGTTTTTTTCTTTGCTTTAAAAATCGTTAGGTCCAGTTTGTTTAAAATGGGTATTTTTGATAACTAAACAAACCATATGTTGGGTTGGGCTTATTCAGAAGCCCAACATGATAGGTTTTCATGTAAATGAGATTTGGGCCCAGCTACATACTAACGAGCCCAAGAATCAATAGCCCACTCAGCCAATGTATTTTGCTGAATAATGAGTTGCCAAGAACAACCCCGAATTGGGCTTGCGCTATGTCCTACGCTGCACAGCTTCTTATAAAAGCTGACTAAGCTTACTTTTCTTCTTGCGCCAATTTCGTAGCCCAATATGTCGAAGGCTTGAATTCATATTTAAAGTATTAGTTTAATTTTGCAATATAGGCTTGGGATTTCGAGTTAGGTAGGGGTTTCAAATTAAGAGGGTCATCCCTTTTGTTTGAATCTGGGCTTGAACTTGAGGCCGAATTTTATAATATTAATTAATTAGGGCTATTAGAAACAAATTCAATAGAAAATAAATAGTTTTCTAGGTTGGAATTGTAAAAATAAAATGAGGTGCGCCGCACCAAATAAAACTCACAAATTGCGTAGCCCTCTTCACTGTTTATATTAAAATACGTAGAACTTGCGACGAGTCGTTTAAGCAAACTTTCACGGCCTCCCGTGAAGTTAAAAATATGTTAGTCGCCTTAGGCGCGTCCTTTAATAACTTTACCTTCTTAAATACGGGTGTGCATTTCATGTGATATAAATCCAAATCCCAAAACGTTGGATAAAACGTGTCGAGGATCCGGGTGCATTTCATGTGACGTGATCCAAAAACATATTTTAAACGACGTTCAATTTCTTAAAAACTATTAATTCAAAATGGTAAATAATCCTAAAAATGGCACTATAGGATGGCGTATATTAAAATCAGATTTTTAGCCAATTATAATAGTTTAAACGACTGTGCTAGAATCACGGGATCCGAGGTGCCTAACACCTTCCCTAAGGTCAACAGAATTCCATACTTAGAATTTCATTTGGGAAGTCGAAAAATTTCCTCGATTTGGGATTCAAAACACACGTGACTTGGGACACCAAAAGCAGCATATCCCAAGTGGCGACTTTAAATAAATTAAATAATCCCATTTTGAATAATGTCACTTAAATTAGAAGAATTCCCTTATATATTTATCCTTCTGGGTAGCCGTGTAAAAAAGGAGGTGTGACAGCTGATACTACACTCTGCACTGTGTACAGATCTCGGAGCAATAGCTTTTGGACCATAGCTTTGGGTGGCTGCCTTCTATCCTTATCTTCTATTTTCATTTACTTCAGAGACAGACTATATCTTTCTTTTCACACAATTGTTTGTAGCATTCGTAGAGAGTCCATGATACTGTGACACCGATTTCGGGTAGAGATGTATTTGGTATTTTCCTTCTGGTTTTTTGGCTAAGTTATCAGATTACGTCTTCCGCATGTATTTAATTATTGTTAATATTTTACTGTTATCGCATGTTGATTTAAACTATTTGAAAAGGGCTAAATAAAAGAGTTAGTGAATCTATTGTACTCAGCTTGCCTAGCTTTCACGAGTAGGCGTCATCACGATTCCCGATGGTGGAAAATACGGATCGTGACAAACACACAAAAAGCAAGACGGAGAATTCTTGTACAAGTTTTTCACTTTATTCTTCCTATTTTCATTATTGATTGTGAATTATAGTATTGTAGTTTTGCATAATATTATGAATAGCTAATTTGTTATCTAAGGTTTTGATGAAACCTTTTGTAGGATGAATTCTTTATACGTTTTGATATAATTGAGTCTTCGAATTTTTCTATTTGTTCAACTATGTGCTTGTTTTAGTTAAATAAAGAGCCCTCAATTAACGGTGCCTATTTATTATGTATTGCTTGAAAAACAATACATATTTAGGTGGTTGTTGAACAGCGTCACTCCTAACGTATATATATTAGAGATCAATACGGCATGTTTAAAAGCGTGACTAGAGATAACGAAGCTTTGATGTGATCATAGTGAGTGGTGAAAAAGTGCGAGCTAGTGTAGTTCGAGAGAATATGTCTAGTAAATTATGGTAGTTGCGAGAGAGAGAATTACGACACCCGAAGTACTCACAATCGGTAGAGAATACTTAGGCAAAATTACAAAAGACTTACCGGGAGAGATTCCGGCAACTGGGGAAGTCAAAACTCTAGACCTCCTTAATCTTTTCTCAAATATGTGGTATTTTTAGTTGTTAATGTACTTCTTTAATTTGTTAATTAATTAGTTAGATATAAGAATCTTAACATTATTAACTTAGAAATTGTTCGAGTTTGTCTTCTTAATGATAGTCAACAGTTGTAGCTAAACATTAGTTCTCCGTGGGATTCGACTCCAGACTTTTAGACCGGATTATATTTACAGCGACCGCTTATTCTTTTTAGGACTAGAGTTGGGTGTGATCATGAATTGTGATAGTGAGCGACGTGGAACTTAGTTCGACGGGGAATTATTGCATATAATGTCCCACATTGTTGGCTGAAAAGATTGGAAGCCTATATATAAGGTATATGAATCTCTTAAATACATCATTGACGAACAATAATAACAACATTTTACTAACAAAAAAAATTGACGTAAATAAACAATTTATTAAAAACCAAATTCACATCCTCTTGGATCAACAAATCAATTATAGAAGCTCTAACAAAAACCTAAATCTTAGTAAAAGCAAGGAAATCTTGGTCACGTTCAATGAAGTCCATGTAATTTTCCTTTAGATCCATTTGCACAGCAATACTAGTGCCACATTGTGTAGAATACAACCAAAACACCTGATTATGTCTTGATCCAAAATGCATTAAACTTGGATTCCCCCATCCAAAATCTGCTTCTTGCATATGAAATGTACACAAACTCGAGCATGTAAATTCCTCAAAATCATCGTTAGCTCCCCATTCTCGTCCTCCATAACTTTCGTTATATAAATTAGCCACCATGTCAACAACATCATCAGCTGAAGCTACGTCACAATAATTAACAATTTTCTGCACTCTCTCCCTGATCAATATTATGAAGTCTTGTAACTCCATATTGCTCACTTTTGGTTCAAATGATATTGGAATTTCAATTATGAAATTCCCAAAAGGATTATATGCTTCAGGATATTTAAGCTTACCGCGTAAATTCAATGGAAATGACATTAATGATGGCTTCCATTTCCCTGATATTGCCTGTGAAGCGCGATGCAGAGCCCTCCATAAAATTGCTGTGATCATCTCAACTCGTGAAGGTTTGAAACTTAAAACACCTGAATTGTTTAATTTGTCTCTGAGTTTTAATAAAGAGACTCCATCTATAACAAACTTTTTGGCCACCAATTTAGTGTCTAGACGTTTTCCAGAGAAAATAGCAGAAGGCTTAAAAATCTTGGATATGTCTTTTGGTTCAAAAATGTTAACCAAATTAAAGCTCATGAAATTGATGTTTTCAGCTGGAATTCCAAATTTACACACTTTAGACCACTCGTAAATGAACGTAAAACTTGTCCATCCATCGATAGCACGGTGTGCAGTACTCATAGATAATGCGAATCCACCACATTGAAAAATTGTAATTTGTACAACCATAAGTGGTATGGTGAACAAATTAGTGGCATTCACATCCTTAATTCCTTGTGGCCAGAAATGCAATTGAAGGTCGAAATTAGTACGTGCTTGTTGGAGAAAATCATCCATTTGACAATTGACGTTGGCTTTTATGAATGTTACACCTTCATCCTGACAATTGATTGAACAGTTACTTTCAGAAAATCTACCAGCAGCTGGATAAACGTGAGTCAAAATCCTAGAAAGTGATTCTTCGAGTTGTTGTACCATATAATTAATGTTATAGGAAGAGTTTATGGGGTTATGTGGATAAAAAAGAACAAGAGGCATATGTGTTTTCTCAGCTATTTGGTCAAAAAAAGATAACTTAAAATTTTGAAGGTGATTAGGAGTTGGAGAGGATGGTTTTATGAGCTTTTTGGAAATGATTTCAACTTGAATTTGGTCACTCAAATTAACACAAAGGCTACCCATTTTTTATGTAAAAATATATGGAATTAAGGGAAATAGAGAGAAAACTGTAGAAAGTTGAAGAAAATTTTCATATAACTATTGAAGCTCCAGGTACTATTTATATTCGGAAAAATCTTCAAAAAATGGAAAATTTTCATAACATAACCAAGCATGGACTGCGAGTGCCCTATTGCAGAAGTTTATTTATATTAGATGCAATATTTCCTTAGTTAAAAGGCTTATTTTGGGATACTTTCAAATTCATATCTAAGTTTTTGGCCTCAAATGTTAAAAACTACTTATCATAGTATAAAGATTAAGATTTATGCGTATATGTCTGTATAATGTGAAATCCAAAATTGATAACATAATTTTGTCAAGATAGTAATTCTTATTCTCTATTTAGATCCAAATTTTGAATATGTCTTATATTGTTCTCATTTTCCTTGATAACTATTTTCACAGTAAAATTAAAAGATTAATAATGTATTTAGATTTCTAAACATGAATATCTCTTATATTATTCTCCTTCACTTTACTAAGCAATTTCATAGTAACTTTAAAATGTGAATTATATGTTTAGATTCAAAATATCCCTTATATTTTCGTTTTTTTCTTTTGGTAAGTAGTTTTTACATTGAATTTAAGACGTGAATAATATATAGATCCGAAACGTTGAATCTCTCTTATATTGTTTCCTTTTCTCTTGGTAAGTAATTTTTGTAGTGTACTTAAAATGTGACTAGTATAAATTGATTTCGAAATTTGAATACGTTTTAGTATTGTTTTTTTATAAGTAGTTCTAACAGTCCAGTTAAAATGTTATTAGATTTCAAAATATGAATATCTCTTACTGTATTATTCTCCTTCTCTTTGGTAAGAAATTTTCATAGTCAATTTAGAATGTGAATTATATCTATATATACTAAAGGAAGAAAGTTACCATATATAATTGACATTATGGTTAAGTCAAGTGGCAAGCTAATAAATGTTAATAGTATATGGTAACTTTAATTATTAGTACTTTTTGGCTATTTTTTTTTTGGTAATTAAATTTTATTAATCACCTAAAGGTTGCCTTACAAAATCATAGGACAGTTTAATCTCAACTGCCTATCAAAACTGGAACATGAAGTATCAATGCTACTCTAATCATTCAGCATTTATAACATGAAATGCTGAATATATGAACTAAGCCTAGGAGGAGCTCGAACATTACAGATATAGGCTATACTACTTAGGAGTTTATCACAATTACAATAAATGTTTTCAAAGATTCTCGCATTCCTTTCTAACCATAAACTATACAGCATTTCTGTAATTGTCATCTTGAATGTGTGTGCTCGGAGAGATTTCCCTTTGGACTGTATGATGATCCAGTGGCAGAATTGTGTCCAAACTTGTCCAGTGAAGTCTTCAATTCCCAGCCATTGCATTGTTTGATATCTCAACTGAGAAGCATAGGTGCAATGCACAAATAGATGATCTCTAGTTTCCAATTCTTGTTGGCACATAACACAGATGCCTGATATGTTCAAATTCCATTGCAGCAGTCTATTCTTGGTAGGAAGTCTATCCTGCAGTAACAACCACAAGCTGAAGATAGCTTTAGGTCTAGCAGCATTTTGCATTACCAGATTCTTCCATGAAACTCTAGTTGATTCTCCAAGCAGTTGCAAGTATACTTTCCTTATGGTGCAGTCAGTGTTATCTAGCAATTGGTGTTGATGTAGTAGCTTATCCTCCACAATTTTCCTTACCATCCAGCTAGCATTAGCTGGGATAGTAAGGTTCTCCAACTGGTGATGTTTGATATAAACAGTATGGATCCATTTCACCCACAACAAGTCTTTCTTATGAGCTAAATCCCAACTTAGTTTAGCTATGGCAGCTCTATTCCACAATGAGATATTTGTTAAGTTCAAACCTCCAACAGACTTAGGCATACAAACTTTCTCCCAAGCCACATAGGCTTTCTTTGTGATATTAACAGACCCTGACCAGATATAAGTTCTGCATATAGTCTCCAGCAGTTTAACAACTTTTGATGGCATGATAAACAATTGAGCCCAATAAGCTTGAACTCCAAATATGACTGACTGAACCAACTGGCATCTGCCTGCATAAGACAGGTATCTTGCTGTCCAGGAAGTAATTCTTGCAGAAATCTTATCAACCAGAGGTTGCCATTGAGCAACTGACAGCTTTTTGGTAGTTAAAGGGACTCCCAAATATTTGAAAGGGAGGTCCCCTTTAACATAACCAAGATGATCAAGAATTTGTTGTTGAATCTCAATTGACACCCCACCAAAATACACAGCACTTTTGTGTAAATTAGCCTTAAGACCAGTAGCAGCAAGGAATTGAGAAAAGAATAAGAACATGGAACTTACTGATTGAAGCTCCCCTTTGACAAATAATAGCAAGTCATCAGCAAAGCTCAAAT
Source organism: Nicotiana benthamiana (assembly GCA_034376525.1). Taxonomy (NCBI): domain Eukaryota; kingdom Viridiplantae; phylum Streptophyta; class Magnoliopsida; order Solanales; family Solanaceae; genus Nicotiana; species Nicotiana benthamiana. Next base: position 22,106,390 of record CM067341.1, read on the forward strand.
GCGTGATTCCCAACTTCTTACAACCAGGATGATATATGAAGCTTTTAGTATGTTTCAACTTTGCCAAAGATCTACTAAGATATTCCATTATAATAGCAAACAGAAAGGGAGATATTGGATCTCCTTGTCTCAATCCTTTGGCAGCTTGAAAAGGCTCTGTTGTTTCTCTGTTAACCACAACAGTATAGCTAACAGTTTGGACACATTCCATGATCCATCGAATAAATCTGCTAGGAAAATCCAGTTCTTCCATAATCTGTTGCAAACTGCACCATTCCACTGAATCATAAGTTTTTTGAAGATCAATCTTGATCATACATCTGGGAGAGATATGTGATATGGAATACTGTTTTATTAGCTCATGAGCTAATATAACATTATCTGCTACTCTTCTTCCTGGTATAAATCCAGCTTGAGAATTACATATAATGCTACTCATAACTTTCTGGAGTCTGTTAGCCAACAACTTGGAAATAATCTTATACAAGACTGAGCAACAAGCTATAGGCCTGAATTCTTTAACTGTCTGAGGATTGGATACCTTAGGCAGCAAAGTGAGTGTGGCACAATTAGTAGGTCTGTACATCTTGGAGGTCTGAAAGAAATTCCTGACAGCTAGTATAACCTGGTTACCAATGATATGCCAAGATTGTTTGAAGAACATGGCATTAAATCCATCAATCCCTGGAGCTTTATCATTTCCAATACCCTTCAAACTGTCAAGTATCTCTGTGTCAGTAATATCAGCAACTAGATCCATCCTTTGGAGTTGAGATAGCTTTGGTCCATTCCTCATGTGCATCTTGTTCACAGCTGGTAGTGAATTGGCTGTAGTTCCCATTAGAGCTTGATAGAAATCCCTAATCTCCTTCTTCAATTCTGCATGATCAGTTATCTTCAGTCCTCCTTCTGTAGAGAGTTCAATAATCTTCTTATACTGGCTCCTCTCCTTCATGACTGCTGAAAAGTATTTATTGTTGGAATCCCCTAATTTGATCCATTTAGCTCTTGACTTTTGCTGCAAAGCTGACTCTTCAATTAATGACCATTTCTCTAGCTGTTGTACCAGAGATTTTGCTCTTTGCTGAAGTGTGTCTGAATAAGAGATAGCCATTTGATGCTGCACATCTTCCAGTTCTTTCCTGCTGCTTTCAATATTTTGAGAAATATTCTTAAAATCTCTAATATTAAGAGATTTTAAGGGAGGTTTGAGAGACTTAAGATTATTCCATACTCCTTGAAGAGTATTCTGCTCCTTGCTTTTCCAGTAAGTTGAAAGAATAGCCTGAAATTCCTTATGCTGGATCCAAGCATTAAAGAATCTGAATGGTGTTTTCCTTGTAGATGTATCTGTTGTCAGAGTTAGTAACATGGGATTATGATCAGATATGAGGGGATGGCCATATACAGTATGCACATGGTTCCACTTCATCTTCCATTCAAAATTACCAAACACTCTATCCAGTCTACTACATACTCTATCATTACCACTTTGTTGATTAGACCAGGTAAAATAATTTCCCTCCCATGGCAGCTCAACTAGTCCTGATTGCTGAATGCAATTATTGAAATCAACAAGGTCCCTTTGCTTCACTTGTTGGCAGGATTGTCTTTCCTTGCTGGACAGAATTGCATTGAAATCCCCTGCAATGATCCAAGGATCAGTAATACCAGCTGATAAATTTAGGATAGAATTCCACAGCATCCTCCTTTGGTCACAGTCATTAAATCCATAAACTACTGAAAGCCAGCAGATAGTATCACCAGTGATATATTGAACTTGACAATGAATGATCTGAGCTTCCTCAAGATATCCAGTAACCACCACTTTTGTAGGATCCCACAGAATCCAAATCCTCCCATTTACAGCACTACTATAGTTAGTTATCATGTTCCAGTTAGGCAACAAAAAACTAGCTATTCTACTAGCATTGTGTTGTTTAACCTTAGTCTCTACAAGTCCTACAAGGTCAAACTTATTATTTCTAAAGTAATTTTGAGCTTCTTTTTGTTTAAACCTTTTATTTACACCCCTAATATTCCAAAGGATCCACTTCATTGAGTTTTACTAGTTCCCCCTTCATCCAGGGGATGATCAGCCCACCTAACTGTCCCTACTTCAAATCTGTTAGACATCACAAGAGGAGATAAAGGAGGAAAATTAGCAATGTTGAAGACTGGAGAGTCTTGAACAACCTGCTTCTGTCTGTTCCCAATATCAGCTGTAGCTGTAATGCTTGGCTCCTTAATTACCTCTTGACACTGGATGTGAGGCATCTGGTTGTTTTGGACTGCTGTACCTGGTGCTTTCACTCTCCATTCTTGTGTCACCTTACTTTTCTATGTAGGTTGAGCAGTTTTAGTTAAACAGTTGTGTCCAACCTCCAAACATTTCTCACAATACATAGGTTTCCACTCATAAATCACATCCTGTATGAAACTCTTTCCATTTGGATCTAGAATCTCTATTTCACTAGGTAACTTTTTTGACACATTTACCTCAATGAGCATACGAGCATAAGAGATTCTGGATTGTTTAGTAGTACACTCATCAGCAAATATAGGTTTACCAAGGACACTGGCAATTCTACTTAAAGACTTGTTGCCCCAACAAGACATAGGTAAGTTAGGAAACTTTATCCATAAAGGAATTTCTGAAGGGAAAGCTGCCTTGAAATCAAAATCCACAGACCATTGCTTCAAAATCATAAGTCTGTTGGCAATAGTATAAGGCCCTCCACACAGAATTTCCTTAGCATCTTCAAGGGAACTAAATTTAACAATATAATAACCCTCATCATGATAAAACAGTTCAGGCTCAGGAACATGTGACCAGTGAAGATTAATAAATCTCTTCATTCCATTATACCCAGGGCTATTACCTAACACAAATACAATAAGAGCACATTTCCATTTCACTTCTTCCTCCTCCACTTCTTCCTTCACCAGTTGACCAACTGGTTTGCCATTAACAAGCGTAGGGGGAATATATTCTAAGGACATACCATTTGCAGCAAGTCTGTTACTCTGGAAGAGACTAGTCCACTGTTTAGGTGGATCTAATTTTGGACCTTCCTCTGTAACAGATTTTGGATCATCAGCTGGTGTTGCTTGTTGCATGCAGATCTGGAATCCATTCTCAGGCTCCATCGGACCAGTTACAGGCTTGATTGGAGGCTCTGTACTCCTAACATTTACTATTGGTATCACTGAAACTCCAGATGGTTGTGGATCTGTTGTTACATGAGGCAATGGAACAGTAATCGCAGCAGGATTTAATGGAACAGTAGTACCTACCATCGGTACAGTGGTAACAGCTTTTGGGAAAACTAAATCACTCGCATAAATTGGTACTAATTCTTTTCTTAGGCGACCTCTCCTCCTTGCCATAACAACCTCTGCCAGGTTTACTTACCTAAGCAGATGCAGTGGAGAAGAAGACGATGAAACAGTGAAGAAGATGATGAGAAAGTTAGAGAGAAGGCAGAGCTTCTCTCTCTAGCATTTTATCTAATATGTATCTTTTTGGCTATTTTAGCTTATATATATATATATATATATATATATATATATATATATATATATATATATATATATATATATATATATATATATGCAAATTTTGAATTAAAAGATAATTTTGCATTTATAGATAAAGTTCTAAAATTCGAATTTAAATTAAAAATAAAATTTATCTTTTTTATCATATTATCATACTTAATTTGGTTAATGCTCATATGCAATCATGTTAGGAACTTTTATTATTTTTTCTAATTATTTAAATACTACTTCGCCTCTAGCAGAAAAAAAAAATACTCCATATAACTATAAAACTTTTTAACATTTAAAATTCTATAAGTATAATTCTTTGAAACACTGTAGCTAGATTTGAATAGAATAATTTTTTTTAAAATAAATGTAATATATAGGGTACATGTCTATGTTTATCTAAATAACAAAAAAAAGAGTTTACAAAATTAAATAAAAATTTACATACATATATAATAAAGTCAACATACATGCTAGAGAAAGAAACATCATAAAATCGGTCAATATTAGAAAAAAGTTATTTCTTTTTTCTTCTTGAAGAATATTTGTTTGAAGAGTCAATTTGCATAAATGGAAATCAAATAAATAACAAAATTTTGCTATACAATCGCTGTAATTAATTTCAATTTAGCACATTCAAAGAATTGAAGGATATAAGCTGAAACTCTTTCATTCAGCTATAGTCAAGCCAATATTGGAAGGGTATAATATTTTTTTGTTAAAGAATATTTGTTTTGAATCATTAGATTATGTGAAAGATTTCTTTTTCAAACTCAACAAGAGAGAAATTGATTTCTAATTGATAGTTTCTATAGCGACTTTTAAGTGTAACAAAGAGTATATATAAAGAAAAAATTAGTACGACATGAAATAATTCTTTTAAAATGTAAATAAATTATTTTGAAAAAACATTTTACTTTTTCTTAATTCAAAGTTAATAAAAAGATAAGACATTTTTGAACATTAGGAGCTAGTTTTAAAATTATTATAATAAAAGTTATATAATGGATACACTCAAAAAAGCGGAATCTTATGGAATATTTATATAATATCCGGTCTGTTATGAAATAGAAGATTCTTACACTTCTATTTAAGGTGAATGTCTTTAATGTATTTAATTAGAGAGATTTTAGAGTCCTATTATTGGTAGCAAGATCTTCATCCTCCCTATAAATAGAGGTGCTCTCTACCATTGTAATTCACCCCTCTCAACTCAATAAGAAGAACTCTCTCTACTCTTCTCTCTATTGCTATTGTTCTTGTTCTATTGTTCTTGTCTTTTGCTTTAGTTTATAACACGTTATCAGCACGAGACTCTACCGTCTCAAGTATCATTCTCGAAAATCCAAGGTATTTTCCCTCTTCCTAATTTAATTTTCGAGTATGTCTGACATTATGAAAAGAAAGTTCGTTGCCCTTGAAATTTCGGGCAAGAACTATATGACATGGGTGTTGGATGCTGAAATCCACCTAGATGCTATGGGTCTCGGAGACACCCTCAAAGATAAAGAAAAAGCATCCACCCAAGATTGTGCGAAGGCCTTGATTTTCTTGCGCCACCACCTTGACGAAGGTTTGAAGATTGAATATCTCACCGTCAAGGATCCACTCGTTTTGTGGAACAGCTTAAAGGAGAGATATGACAACCTGAAGTTGGTCACTCTGCCACAAGCACGATATGATTGGGCCCATCTGAGGCTACAGGACTTTAAGTCCGTTTCTGAATATAATTCTGCTATGTTCAGAATTACTTCTAAACTGAAGCTATGTGGAGATAACATCTCCGATTACGATATGCTTGAGAAAACGTTTACAACGTTTCATGCCTCCAATATGGTACTGCAACAACAGTACCGAGAGAAAGGCTTTACGAAGTACTCTGAACTGATTTCTCTCTTACTAGTGGCTGAGCGGAATAATGATCTGCTCATGAGAAATCACGAAAATAGACCAACTGGGTCTACACCACTGCCTGAAGCAGATATGGTGCACTCGCATTATGCCAAACATAAAAGGGACCATGATCACGGTCATAAACGGGGTCAAAGCCAAGGACGTGGACAAGGAAGAAATTCCAAAGAAGTCCGTCACCCCCCAAAGAGAGATAACCACCAAAAGCAAAAACGGGGTCCAGAAGATCCTAAGGCAAATAGTTCAAAAACTATATGTTATCGTTGCGGTGGAAATGGGCACTGGTCTAGGACTTGCCGTATACCAAGACACTTGGTTGACCTTTATCAAGCATCTCGAAAGAGAAAACGCCCTGAAACAAATTTTGTCTCTGACGACAACTTTGACTTCACCCACCTGGATGTGGCAGACTTCTTTGAGCAACCCCAGGGAAAGATAGACCACCTAATCGGTGACGGAACCGTGATGAAAGAAGATGGAGCTGTTTGATTCTACTTGTATTAGTCAATGAATAGATTAATAGTCATTAGCATTAGCTCGTATTAGTTAGTTCATAAAGCAATGTTAGCAGTAGTTCTTTAGAATATCTTCAATATGTTCAAATATCAATAAAACTTTTATTTTCCAGTGGGGGTAATCGACTAGCCTGAAAAACTAGTCGATTATCAACTATTTTCGCATTAAAGTTGAAAAACAATTGATCAACAATCGATTGTCTTTGGCTAACAATCGATTTTCTTGAAACAGTGTGTTCTGGAATTTTTCAAAAATAGCCAACAATCGATTGTCTTTGTCTAACAATCGATTGTCTTGAAACAGTGTGTTCTGGAATTTTTCAAAAATAGCCAACAATCGATTGTCTTTGTCTAACAATCGATTGTCTTGAAACAGTGAGGTCTAGAATTTTTCAAAAATAACAAATAATCGATTGTGTGTGTTTAACAATCGATTGTCTATGTTCCAACAATCGATTGTGTGTTTAATAATCGATTATCTTATGAAAAACGCTGAAATTTTCAAACTGCATAGTAATTGATTATGGACAACATATCTGATTTTGTTAGTCAACTGTTAGTAGCAGATTTTGAAAATATTATGTGACACAAAAGGATTGAACTTGTTTATTCTTATGTTCGTGTATCTCCTTTTTTGTATGTCAAACTATGGGAAAGCAAAATGGATATCTCACAAAGCGAACTTGGATCAACATCCAACTGTAAAAGTATTTGCCTAGTTGATTCATGTACTACACATACAATACTCAAAGAAAGGAAGTATTTCTCTCAACTGAATATGTGTAAGGCAAACATTACTACAATCTCTGGAAGTAGTAAAATGATTGAAGGCTCCGGAAGAGCTATTGTAACTCTGCCCAAGGGCACGATATTAATCATAGAGAATGCAATGTTCTCCTCCAAGTCTATGAGAAACTTGTTGAGCTTTAAAGATGTACGCCGGAATGGCTACAATATTGAGACAATGGATGAAGATAATCTTGAATATCTCGTCCTCACTTCAAAGAATGTCTCCGGCCAAAAGAGGGTTATTGAGAAATTCCCGTCTTTATCTTGTGGCCTGTATTGGACAAGAATTAGTGCAATTGAGGCACATTCAACAGTAAATCTAAAGAATACTGAGTCCAATACATTTGTACTTTGGCATGATCGACTGGGTCACCCAGGATCAACCATGATGAGACGGATTATAGAAAGCTCATATGGGCATCCGTTAAAGAATTTCAAAATTCTCTCAAGTAATGAATATCCTTGCACTTCGTGTTATCAAGGCAAGCTGATTATCAGACCATCCCCAACAAAGGTTGGGACTGAGTCACCCCAGTTTCTGGAACGTATACAAGGGGACATTTGTGGACCTATTCACCCACCTAGTGGGTCGTTTAGGTATTTCATGGTCTTGATAGACGCATCCTGTAGATGGTCTCATGTGTGCCTGTTGTCATCTCGCAACCTGGCGTTTGCGAAGTTAATGGCACAAATCATTCAGCTACGAGCACACTTTCCAGATAATCCAATCAAGTCCATTAGACTGGATAATGCTACTGAGTTTACATCCCAAGCATTTAATGATTATTGCTTATCAATCGGGATAAAAGTTGAACATTCTGTAGCCCATGTTCACACTCAGAACGGTCTTGCAGAATCGTTAATTAAGCGCTTGCAGTTGATTGCAAGGCCATTACTGATGAGAACGAGGCTGCCCACTTCAGTGTGGGGTCATGCCATATTGCATGCAGCAATGCTAATTCATCTCAGGCCGACGAATTACCACAAGTATTCTCCGTTGCAATTGGTTTTGGGTCATGAACCCGATATATCCCATTTAAGGATATTTGGATGTGCCGTATATGTGCCTGTAGCACCGCCATCCCGCACCAAAATGGGTGCGCAAAGAAGGTTAGGAATATATGTTGGGTTTGATTCGCCCTCCATCATTCGCTACCTTGAAACATTGACAGGCGACCTGTTTACTGCACGATTTGCAGACTGTCGATTTGATGAAACACTTTTCCCAAAATTAGGGGGAGAAGTTGGTGAAACCAAACGGGAAATTTTGTGGAAAAATGAATCATTATCTCATCTTGATCCACATACCTCTACTTGTGAGAAAGAGGTACAAAAGATTATCCATTTGCAAAGAATAGCAAATCAAATGCCTGACGCATTTACGGACTTGAAGAGGATAACGAAATCCCACATTCCTGCGGAAAATGTTCCGATCCGTATTGAAGTCCCTATTGGACAATTATGTAGTGCCATATCCAATGAGTCAAATGCACGCCAGAAGCGTGGCAGACCATTAGGTTCCAAAGATCGAAATCCTAGAAAGAGGAAAAAGAACGATCTAAATGACACTATGAAAGAATCACATGAGGACGCTCATGATTTGATTAATTCCGAGATTCACGAAGAATCTATTGAGCCTGAAGCTCTTGAAAATACGGAACTACTCCCAAATCCAATTAATATTGAGGCAAATATTAATCGAGTGGATATTGTGGTAGATAATGTATTTGCTTATAATGTAGCATCTAACATTATGAAAGAGTGTGAGGATCTCGAACCTCAATCTGTGAAAGAATGTCGAGAAAGACATGATTGGCCAAAATGGCAAGTAGCAATTCAATCTGAATTGAATTCGCTGGCAAAACGTGAAGTTTTTGGCCCTATAGTTGAAACACCTAATGGTGTTAAGCCCGTTGGCTACAAGTGGGTCTTTGTACGCAAACGAAATGAGAAAAATGAAGTACAAAGATACAAAGCACGACTTGTTGCACAAGGTTTTTCCCAAAGGCCTGGTGTCGATTATGAAGAGACATATTCGCCTGTAATGGATGCGATAACCTTTCGTTATCTCATAAGTTTTGCTGTCCATGAGAAGCTGGACATGCACTTAATGGATGTCGTTACTGCCTATCTTTATGGCTCACTTGATAACGACATATACATGAGAATTCCCGATGGACTCAAGGTGCCAAATGCGCACAATTCCAAATCTCGGGAAATGTTTTCAATCAAGTTGCAAAGGTCCTTGTATGGTCTAAAGCAATCAGAACGAATGTGGTATAATCGTCTAAGTGAGTACTTGTTGAAAGAAGGCTATATAAATGATGCCATTTGCCCATGTGTGTTTATAAAGAAAACAACATCGGGATTTGTTGTACTTGCCGTATATGTTGATGACATAAACCTTATTGGAACCCCTGAAGAACTCCAAAAGGCAATTGATTATCTAAAGGATGAATTCGAGATGAAAGATCTCGGTAAGACTAAACTATGTCTTGGTTTGCAAATTGAATATTTGGCAAACGGAATTTTTGTTCATCAATCTACCTATACAAAAAAGGTATTGAAACGGTTTTATATGGATAACGCACATCCGTTAAGTACACCGATGGTTGTTCGTTCACTTGAAGTGAACAAAGACCCATTCCGACCTAAAGAACGGAATGAAGAGATACTTGGTCCTGAAGTACCATATCTTAGCGCAATTGGCTATTAATGTATCTTGCAAATACTACAAGGCCGGACATTTCTTTTTCAGTTAATGTCTTAGCAAGATTTAGCTCGGCTCCTACGAGGAGACATTGGAATGGGATCAAACACATACTGCGGTACCTAAAGGGGACTACCGATTTGGGCCTATTTTATGGAAAGAATTGCATCCCGGATCTTGTTGGTTATGCTGATGCTGGATATTTGTCTGACCCACACAAGGCTCGGTCTCAAACGGGTTATGTGTTTACCTGCGGAGAAACCGCCATATCTTGGCGATCGACTAAGCAATCAATTGTGGCTACTTCATCTAATCATGCCGAGATAATTGCTATTCATGAAGCAAGTCGGGAGTGTGTGTGGTTAAGGTCGATAATACATCATATCCAAGACAAATGTGGTTTGAAGTGTGATAAACTACCCACAACTTTGTATGAAGACAATGCAGCATGTATAGCTCAATTGAAGGGAGGATTCATAAAAGGAGATAGAACGAAGCATATTTCACCAAAGTTATTCTTCACACATGATCTTCAAAAGAATGGTGATATCAATGTTCAACAGATTCGTTCAAGTGACAATATGGCTGATTTGTTTACAAAATCTCTACCAAAGTCAACCTTCAAGAAGCTAGTTCACAAGATCGGGATGCGAAGACTTAAGGACATAAATTGATGTTCTTATCAGGGGGAGTTAATGCGCGTTGCACTCTTTTTCCCTTACAAGGTTTTGTCCCACTGGGTTTTCCTTGCAAGGTTTTTAACGAGGCAACCAATAGGCGCATATTCAAACATGTGTACTCTTTCCTTACTTTAATTTTTCCCATTGGGTTTTGTTTTAAGGTTTTAACGAGGCACATCATTGAATAGACATTCAAGGGGGAGTGTTATGAAATAGAAGATTCTTACACTTCTATTTAAGGTGAATGTCTTTAATGTATTTAATTAGAGAGATTTTAGAGTCCTATTATTGGTAGCAAGATCTTCATCCTCCCTATAAATAGAGGTTCTCTCTACCATTGTAATTCACCCCTCTCAACTCAATAAGAAGAACTCTCTCTACTCTTCTCTCTATTGCTATTGTTCTTGTTCTATTGTTCTTGTCTTTTGCTTTAGTTTATAACACGGTCATATTTATTGTGTACTTTTTATAGCTAATATAAATATATGATATACCGACAATCAAGACACTTATTAAAACCTTCTAAAAATAAAAAGAGTAGACGAGCTCTTTTAGTTTTCTCAGGCACCAAGGAAGATTGTCTCCACTATCAGTGCTTGCTGCTACAACACACGGCATATATTATATATGAATTATATATATACATTACACATCATTGAATTTTTTAATTTAAGTGGTCGGGTGAGCACCTATTTAGGTTCATTAGATAAAGCCAAAAGAAAATATGAAATAATTTCAACCAAAGATTAAAAATATAATTAAAGTTCATATGTAGACAATTTTTATTAAAACTCGTCCTTTTACAGTAAAATAAAATAAATTTTTGTAACAAAAGAAATAATGACATAAAATATAAGATAAAAGAAAATAAATATTGAAAAAAAAAGTTAGAAATATCTAAAAACGAGAAATAAAAGATGAAAATAAATTTCTTCTTATGTTTTATTAAACAATTTGAAAGCTAATCTCATCGATTTCAAATATATTTTTTCAACTCAAATACATAGAATATAAGATAAGGATATTTTAGAATATTTGTTATAATTTAATTATGTGTCATTTTTAAAAAAAATCAGTATTACTAACAAACTGATATGATATTCGAATTTCAATTGGAATGCAATTTGAGTAGTTTGCATTGAGATTAAGTCAAGTATGGTATCGAAAAATAAATTATTTGACAATATTAAGACAATATATGTAATATTTTATAATAATAATTAACTAATTTAATATTTAATGATTCAAAGAACAAAATTTTGGTATATATATGGTACTAAAAATTCAAATTTTGGGGCTAGAGACGTCGATAAATTTAAAGTGGAGTCATACTAAAATAAATTCGGACAAATAACCATTTAATTTAAGATAGCAGATTAAAGTGAATTTTAAATTAAGGACAAAATATTCACTTGCATCATTATAAAGATAATCATTATTATGTTAATAATATATATATATATATATATATATATATATATATATATATATATATATATATATATATAAAGTTTTAGAGATTGAAATTTCAATATAGAAATATTTGAAAGATAAATCATACCAAATAAAAGTTCAAGTCATATTAAAATAGTCACATCGTAATCAAAGAAACGTTTATAGCGTGTCAACCTTTATGCTTTGACATAAATATGAGTTATTATTTTACTTTGTGATTATTCTTCCGTTTCAATGACAACTATGAGAATAGTGCAAAAATAAAATTATCACTACGAGAATTGAGAAAATATTAGTCTTTTTTTATGTAGTGTTCTTAATTAAAATATTACGATTATCTATAATATTTAAAAGGTTTAAATGTTAAGGTTATTTATATATAATTCAAATAACACAAATATTTATCATAGTTAATGTCAAATATCAAATTGGAGGAAAACAATTCATTAGCTAAAGAATTTTTTATATTTTTAGATAGCCAACAAAAATGAGTTTTGAATTAAGAATAATATTTTCAGTTACATTATATAAATAAATAATTATTATTGAAAAATAATTTTTTAGAAACAAAAATTAGAAAGAAATTTTTTAAAGAGATATAACACACCAAATAAGAGTACAAGTAGTAGTAAAAGAGTTAAGTTTTATACAAAGAGTCATTCATTATCTCAACATTTAATTATCTCTTTATAAATATGAGTTATTATTTTGCTTTCTAACTATTTCAGGATCCAACGACACCGGCAAGAATGGTATCAAAAAAGAAAAATAGAAGAAATGATTAATTTGTTCATGTAGTTAATATCCAATAATTATCTATATTTACTAAAAAAGTGTAAATTTTAAGATTATTATGTACAATTCAAATAACATAAATATTTGATATGATTAATGTCTGCACATCCACGCAGGTACTAAAACTAGCACTGCTATTAAACTTGAATATCGCTTATATTTTTTGCTTTTTCTTTTGTTAAGTAGTTTTTACATTCAACTTAAGACGTAAAATATCTCATACTATTTCCTTTTTCCTTAGTAAATAATTTTCGGTCTACTTAAAATGTGACTAGTATAATTTGATATTTTTTAATATTATTTTTATAACTAATTTTAACAGTCAACTTAAAATGTAATTAGATAATATGAATATGAGGGTGTTTGGCTAAGCATATAAGTTGGTCAAACTGACTTATAAGCACTTTTTGGCTTATTTACGTGTTTGGTAAAATTAAAAGTGCTTATAAGCCAAAAATAAGCCAAAAGCCATGAGTTTAGTCTCCCCAACTTATCAAATTTCAGCTTATAAGCACTTTAAGTTTGATCAAATATTTACTATTCTATTCCTAAAATACTTTTTTTTAAAAACAAAACTTTTCGTATATCCAATTCTTCACATACATATTATTAATTTCAGCATTTTTATCCAAACACGTAACTCTTTATTTTTTAATTCAATTTCAGTACTTAAAAGTGCTTTTCAGCACCTAATACTTATCAGCTATTCCAAATCAGCTAAGCCAAACACGCTCTATCTCTTATATTATTCTCCTTCTCTTTGGTAAGCAATTTTCATACTCAATTAAAAAGTGAATTGTATATTTAAATACAAAAATTTGAATATCGCTCATATTTTTCACTTTTTTTTAGTAAGTAATTTTTATATTCAACTTAAAACGTGAATAATATATAAATTTGAAAAGTTGAATATATCTCATATTGTTTCCTTTTCCTTAGTAAGTAATTTTCGTGGTCTACTTAAAATGTGACTAGTATAATTTGATTTCGAATTTTGAATTTAATATTATTTTTATAAGTAAGAAAGTGCACGCAGTCAATCAACTGCACTACTAAGATTCCTTCCACAAGTAATCTTCACTGTCAACTTAAAATGTGAATTATTATATTTTGATTTCAATGCTTGAATATCTCATATATTGTTCTCTTTTTCTTAGGTGTGTCATTTTCTCATATTCAAATTCAAGATAACAAAAAAAAACTAGCATTGAGATCTAAAGAAAATTAAAATTAATGAGATTAAAGGAAGAAAATCACTCATTGAAAAAAAAAATTTACTCTGTTTCAAACTGGATAAGATGATTTAAAAAATGACATTCAAAACTAAAGAGAAGTCCTAGAAAAACTAACTAAAACTTAGTGAAAGTCTTGATATCATGGTTACATTCGAATAAGTGCATGTAAGATTCCTTCAAGTCCACTTGAACACATATACTTTCACATTCTACATCATATATCCAACAAGTATGATAATCTCGCAATCCGAAATGCATCAAATTCGGCTTTCCCCAACCAAAATCAACTTTGTGTATAGGAAACTTGCACAAACTAGAAATTATGCATTTATCAACTTCATCATTGCCAATACCCCATTCTTGTGATAAAAAATATTGTTTATATAAATTTGCCACGGCCACCACAATGTCATCAGCTGAACCTTTAGCACAAACGGCAATAGTTTTTTGCACTGAATTCCTAATCAATGTTACAAAATCATGCAATTCCATCTTATTCTCCTTCGGTACGAATAGTATAGGAGCATCAATTACAAAATTCCCAAATGCGTTCTCTTTCAGAGGTAACGAAATTTTACCGCGCAAATTCACTGGGAAGTACACTAAAGAAGGCCTTAGATATCCATGTTTTACTTCAGAAACCCGAATTAAAGCCCTCCATAAAATTGCTGTAATTATCTCAACTCTTGAAGGTTTAAAACTCAATTCTCCTGAATCCATAGCATTTGTTAAGTTTTTTCTGAGCCGTGACATAGTAATTTCATCAATAAAAATCCTTTTACCAACGAATTTTTCATCCGAATTTTTGGGATAAATACGAGGCGGGAAAATAGTCGATAAATCTCTTGCTGGAAAAATATCACCAAAATTAAAGCTTAGGAAATTAATTTGATCAGCCGGAATCCCAAATTTACACACTTTAGCCCACTCATAAACAAATTTAAAATTACTAAATCCGTCCATTACAGGATGTGATGCACTAACTGATAGTGCAAAACCACCACATTGGAATTCTGTTACTTGTGCAACAACAAGTGAAGTGATGTCAAAAGCAGTGTCACTCAAATCTTTGATACATTTTGGAATTAAAATCAGGGCGAGATTAAGATCTTTTTTCACCTGATTCATAAAATGGTCGAATTGACAATTGAGTTTGGCTTTTGTAAAGGTAACGCCCTGATCTAGGCAATTTATTGAGAGGTGATCATTGGATAACCTTCCCGATGCAGTGTAAACATGAGTTAAAATCCTGGACAAGGATTGTTCCAGTTTTTCATCCATGATTGACTCGTTGCCACGTGGATAGAATAGTACATGAGGCATATGTTCCTTTTCAGCTAATTGATCGAAGAACGATAACTTGTAATTTTGAAGGTGTTTTGGTGTTGGTAATAATGCTTTTATGAGTTTTGTGGAAATGATTTCGATTTGTAGGCTACATTCCATGTTTAATTGAATTTGCTAAAGAAGAGTGAAAATGATATATTTAGTAGCTTATGACATATCTTTTATATAGGAAATTTCCAGGATATTGGTTCTCCTATAATACACGAATATATGCATAAAATTAATTTTGTTACTATGATATATGTAGTTTTTAGCATTTGTAGCCAAAAATTTAGATCTGAATGAAAGTAGTCCAATATAAGCCTTTTAAATAAGGAAAAATTGGAAATTATATAAATAAACTTCTGTAATAAGACATTAGCAGTTTAATGAGTTTCTATAATGTATTCTAGGGACCACCTGGTATGTAGATTGTGTATCAGAATAGTAATCCTCTATGTTTGGCATGTTCTTTAATTTGAAAAATGCAAAATCACACCATAAACAAGGTTGGATTTGGTACTTATGGCATGGGAAAGTTACGGTATGTTACAAATATTATCCCCTTAGTTTTTATTAATGAAATATAATTTTATTAATGAATTTTTGTGGGTATAATTTTGTTTTCTCTCCGGACTTTCCTCTTTGAATTATTCTTCATTATTCGAGGATTTAAGAATTATATTTCTCAAACATATACTGATGCGGACTTTTTTGAAATGTATAAGAATATCTTTTAATCACTTCGGTGGCTTTAAAAATGATAATATTTATCTTACGTATCTTTAAAAATATTTCATGAATTTACAAAATTTCAAAGATTCTCCCCCTCGTTAGTTTCTCAAATATTCAACAACTTCATGATTACTTAATTAAAACTTATTTATAAAATAAAAAAAAATGAATAATCTAATATATATATATATATATATATATATATATATATATATATATATATATAATAAAAAGGTAAAGTTTTCAAGTGCGTGCACATACATTTTCAGTAACGAACTTGACTTTACAAGATGGGTCACCGATGGTAACTCAACTATGTTTCAATTTTACTAAAGTCATTCAACTATATTTTGTCACTTAAAAGTAATTAATTGTTACGACTCGAATTTTCCACCCTCGGGAGTCGTGATACCGTCTACTAATGGGAGCTAGGCAAGCCAAATCTTAACTACTTGCTTCACTTTCATATTGTTCCTTTTTAACAAACACAAGGCAATAATAAGATAGCAACGAAATTTAAAATAAATAAGTGGAAGTCAATAATTACATACTTTAAGGCCGCGTCTATTACGACTCTCAAAACCTCAAATACCAAAAACCTGGTGTCACAGAGTCACAGACTTTCTAAGATTACTACATATAGTGTCTGAAGAAGTAACAATATATTGTTTCTGAATAAAAGAAAATGAAATACGAAATAGAGATACAGGGAGACGCCAAGGCCTGCTAACGCCTGCAGGTCTACCTTGGGTTTCCAGGTGGACTGAAAGAAGCACTCCAAATAGTGTCCGAAAGCTGCTTCTGGATCTGCACACTGTACAAAGTGTAGTATCAGCACACCCGGCCCCATGTGATGGTAACTCTCTAGCCTAACCTCGGTGAAGTAGTGACGAGGCTAGGACTAGACTACCAAATAGACCTGTGCAATTCAAATATATATACAATGGAAAAGGAATACAGAAATAGCTAGTCAATGTAGTGGGGAGGGGGGCATGCTGTAGAGGAAGATAACAATTTCGAATAGAAAGGCATCAAGTAAGGAAAGAAACAATATGACTAGAATATCAACAAGGAAGCAGAAATCAATAATTGCACGGCAACGCCCTTCATGCTTTTACTCTCAGCCTCACCCAAAAAAAAGTTATATAATAAAAATGTGTACATCATCACCATTCGTGCTTTTACTCTCTTCCTCACCAAAACAACCATATAATCAAATGTGCACGGCATCACCCTTCGTGCTTTTACTCTCTTTCCTCACAATATAATCAATAGAATTGGCACAAAATGGTACATCGTGCGGCACGACATCACCCTTCGTGCTTTACACTCTTTCCTCACAATAACAAACAATTCACGGCGTCACCCTTCGTGCTTTAACACTCTTCCTCACCTAAAAAACAATAAAAAACAAAGAGACAAGGGAATGAACAAAATAATAATAATAATAATAATAATAATAATAATAATAATAATAATAATAATAATAAAAATCCCGGAAAGGGACACACAATTAAATAATTAAATCCTAACAAAGGTGCAACATCAATAATCTCAACATCTCGGCAAAGAAGATAATCAACAAAGCAATAATATCCCGGGAAGGGAACAATTTAATACTCTTCCTCTTTCTTTCACTTTTATTTCGTAACTAAATTTACCACTTGAGCCAATGCTCCAAAGGGTTCAAATATCTCATATACTTTCTCAATTCATGATATAACTTGAGTCAATGCTCCTCAATGTTCAAAGGTCACAATCCCTTCCACAAACTTTTCACAACAAATAGAAATCATCTCTAAGGCATGAAAGATACAACAAAATTATGATATTCACAATATAAAGACTCACGGTCATGCTAGACACCAATGTATAGATATTCGTCACCATTCCAATACGTCGTACTCAACAATTACTGCATAGAAAATAGGACTCAACTCCTAATCCCTCAAGCTAAAGTTAGACCAAACACTTACCTCCAACTTTCACGGCCAACTCAAGCCTCAAACACCGCTTTTCCTTTCAAATTCGGCTCCAAAACAATCGAATCTGTACACAATTGACTTAATAACATTAATAAATGGTAAAAAATTCAATTCCAATGCTTAATTATAGCTTTCTAATTATTTTTTCCAAAAATTCAAAAATCGACCCTGGGCCCGCTTGGTCAAAACACGAAGTTCGGACCAAAACTCGATCAACCATTCACCTACGAGCCCGAATATATAATTTGTTTTCAAATCCAACCCGAAAATAATATCTAACTCACAGTTAATCAAAAAGCCCTAATTCTACTCAAATTCCTAATTTTCTACCCTAATTACATGTTTTAGGCCTAGAAATTTAATGCGTGTTGATGAAAAATGAAGAAAAGAAGTTAAAGATTACTTACCCAGAGATTATGGTGAAGAAAAGCTTTGGAGAATGAGGGGTTTATGAAATATTATAATAATCCCGTAATGGGTTATGTTTTGAGACTTTAAAATAACTGGGTAAAAGTGTTCTTCGCGATCACAACCTACCCTTCGCATTCGCTATGGGTTAGGCATGCTAGGCCTTCGCGTTCGCGGAGCTTTGGATCCTCAATTCTATGCGTTCACGGACCAGTGGTTGTGTTCACGATGCACAAGCTGGTGACCCCTCCCCTCAACCTTATGCGTTCAGGAGTGGAGGGACGCGTTAGCGAAAGGTCTCCCCCCTCAACTTCGTATTCGCGTCTCAATATTTGTGTTCGCAAAGAAGAAAATAGGCACCTGAGATTTTGCCTTACATGTTCGCGAGAGGGACCATGCGAACACGAAGGGTAAAATCCCTACACAATGACTGCAGAAAATTGCAACTTTTCTTAAGCCTAAAACTTTCCGAAACACACTCGAGCCCTCGGGGCTCCTAACCAAACACATATACTAACTCAAAAACATCATACAAACTTATCTGTGCGATCAAATCGCCAAAATAAACTCAATAACAACGAATTAAACCTCAAAATCAAAGGACTTTTCTCAAACTTCACCAACTATCAACTTTAGCAATTTAGGGCAGAATCACGTCAAATGATATACGTTTTTCATCAAATTTCACAGAAATATCTTAAAACACATATAAGACATGCACCGGCACCGGAACTAAAATACAGGCCCGATACTAACATGTATAAATAAATTTTCATTCCATATTTCCTTAAACAATTTCATAAAATAATTTTCTTTAAAAATTCATTTCTCGGTCTTGGGACCTCGGAATTCGATTTTGGCCATATGCTCAAGTCTCATATTTTCTTATGGACCCTCCGGGACCGTCGAATCATGGGTCTGAAGCCTTCGAATCAAGGGTTCGGGACTGTCGAATCGCGGGTCGGGGTCCGTTTACCCAAAAATATAGACTGAAGTCAAATTTATTGTCAGTCGAAGCATGAGTTATCACGTAGATTGGCTAAGTGGGCTATATACTTAAGTGAATACGAAATCACCTATCAACCTAGGACTACTATGAAATCACAAGTATTAACTAATTTCGTGCCTGATTTTAGTAGAGATATGCAATTAGAAGCAGAAAAAGAGTTACAGGTGTTCAATTGAGCTAACCCAGGAACTGGGACTTTGTTCGTTGATGGTTTATCTAACGTAAAAGGTGCAGGTTTAGGGCTTGTCTTGGTACCACCTACGGGTGAAACCATTCGACAAGCCATTAAATGTTATTCCATGACTAATAATGAACCGGAGTATGAGGCTGTTATTGCAGGTCTAGAGCTGGTACGGGAACTTGGCATAAATTAGATTATAATCAAGAGTGATTCGCAACTCGTGGTTAATCAAATACTAGGAACTTATACAGCTAGGGAAACAAGGATGCAGCAGTATAAAACTCATGTTTAAGTTATTAAGTCATGAGATTAACATAACCATTTTTATAGGACAAAAATGCAAAATTATTCTGTAAGTCCTTAAGAAGAAAAAGGCAAGAGTAAACATAATAAAAAACTTAAGACTAAATACAAAACTTAGTCATAGAGCTACGAAATTGTTTATACAGATCGCCCATACAGGATTTGGGGACCTGCGTTACAAAATCAACCCTCAAATGAAGCCAAGGGTTCTTTACATTACTTTCCAAAGTAAAAAAAAAAAGGAATTCAAGACAATGAAAATTTTTCAATAAGAAGTTGGGGGAACTGAAAAATATGCATCAACGGTTACGGGTTGATCTTGATTCGCAGCAGCAAGCTCAACTTGAGCAAGAGCAGCATCAAGAGCGGTTTCAACTTGTCTCACAACAGTAAGTTTGATTGGGCTCGAAGAATATGTGATACCCGTATGAGTTTCAACCACGGGAACTTCAAACATGGGAGAAGGAAAGTCCTGAGGTTGCTGAGTTTATTCAATGATTTTATTAGCATTAGCTAATTACGACTCCAGGTCAAAGTTTTCTTGACCCTCTTCAATCAAGGGTATCACGACGTGAATTCAAAAAAGCCCAACTTACCTCGACATCAAATTTTTCTTCAAGGATCTCTAATCCTTCTCCCAGACGGTAACCTCATTCTTAAGCTCTTCATTCTCGAGCAAGATAGAATTATAAGAAGCTTGAAGAGAAGCCTGAGAGCTCTCTAAAGTACAAACCTTGTCAGTAGAAATTCGAAGATCTTCTTGTGCTTGAGTTAAATTTGTATGAGCTCTTAAGCATAAGCTTCTTTTTGATTCAACAGAGCCTTCAACGCCCTATTCTCCTTGCTAGCAATTAGAAAGTTGTTCCGAAAAGGAGGATTCAAGGCGTTCTTTCTCCTTTTCTGCTTGGCTCATGGAAGCCTTGATAACCACTAGCTCCGAAGTTAATGCTAGTACATGTTGCTCTAAGGTATTCCCGCTCTCTTGTAAATCCTCCATGTCAATTTGAGCACTGTCAAATTTTTCTTTCTAATTGATTGCTTTCAACTGCGAATCACGTGCAATCTTCTCTAAATCACGTGTTGCCTTCTCCAAGAGGGAGATTCTATTCATTAGCTCAGTACCGATAAGATTGACCTAAAAGGGGGGGGAATAAAAATCCCAAAGACAGAAATTTTTACAAAGTAATAAAGAGAAAGAAGAAGAATAGCATGCACTATGACATTCATCAGGGTCAGGCAGTTGGCTCTCTAGTTTTGCCTTCTTGATTGGGCCAATTAGAGGCTCAAGCCAAACGTCTGCTTGACCAAATTTTCTCAGAAGGTTGTTGTCAGCAGGAACTTCAATAGTAACGCGCCTCATCGCGGCACTTCTACTCGAAGATACCACCTTTGTATGGTGAACGATAGGTAGGGGAATTGATAAAGGATGAGCAAAGGAAGGAGTAGGAACAGTAGAGGGAGGAACGGAAACAATTGGAGCAGGTAAGGAAAGAATCACAGATGCGGAAGTTGAAAAGGAAGATAAGGGGAGTTCATCCAAAACTGGTCCTAAATCCCCACTATCAAAACCACTGATAAAAGGTTGGTTAATGGACTCAGGAGTATCACGAGGAGTGGCATCTTCATCAGGAATAATGATTGGTGCATCAACAGGAAGTCATCATCAGAGACGATATGCCTTTTTGCTTGTGGTCTCATTACCAAGGAGCCTCCTTCATCTTCTTCTTCAGAATCTTCTTCTTCAAAAGCTTTCCTTTCTGCAGAAGAAGAGCCCAAGATTGTTTCACGAGATAAGGAGGTCCGGGTACCCGAAGAGTCACGAGAAGCTGCAACTGCTTCAGCAGTAACTCCTCGAATAGCAAATCCAGATAAAAAGAAGGATGAAAGTTAGAACAATAAAAGAAAATATTTATATACGTGAAAGGTAAAATAAAACTCTTACCATGAGTCTTTATTTTCCAACTATAACGGTCGGAAAGGTTTTTCCGGGACCTACCCTCCATTGGAGCGGTCTTCAACAACTTATCTACCCAACCACGGAAGTTGGGTACATCCTCTACAACTCCCATGGTTGCTAAAAAAAGCAATATTAGAGAAATTAATAAACTTGAAGGAAAAAGGCACGAGAAGGATATAAAACTTACGTACAAAATTCCATTTCTCAGGGAAGGAAACATTATCTTCACCCACTAAGACAACAGTGGGGGGCAGAAACAAATCAAGCATACCACCCACTGTCCTTATCATCTTCGGGGCTCACTAAAACCCTCTTGATCTTGGCCGCTAGAATAAAAACGCCATTGCAGAAAAGCCTAGGGGAGTGGAGGTGAATTAGGTGAGGGAATGTAAAGCTAACATTTGACATATTGGCAATATGCCTCAAACAGGAAATCTCCCTCCATACAATTGGACCAATCAGACCCAAGCAGACGTTGAAAAACAACAAAAATCTAAAATAACCGGGTCGATGGTCAGTTTGAACCCTAAAGTGAAAGGGTATGTATAGACAAACAAGAATCCAATCATGTAAGAAGTGATCCTCCGATTTGGATTAGGAATAATAATGGGAAAATCACTGCTCCAGTGACAGTCTTTACGAACTATGCAAGCTAAATTTTTTGTAATTTGAGTTGGGAAGGCATCGACATGATCTAAGGTAGAGACTTGGTTTCTAAGAGATTCCTTATCATGGTAAAAGGATAGATCTGTTGGAACTATCTCTTCAATCAAAGGCTCACATAAGGGCTCAGAAGGTTCATTGCTACTAAACGAAGACCTTTAAGAAAGTGAACCTCTAGTTCTAGAAGATGGACCAGAACTAGGAAAAGGCATAGAAGTGCTACCAGCGCGAGCGGATCCTAAGCTACGGAGTCTACCACCTCTTCTATGCCTAATGGCGGCATTGGGGAAGTGATCTAAAATAGGAGTTCTCCTAGGGTTAGGGTTCGGTGAAGTCATGGCGAAGAAAAACGAAGTGAGGAAGAAGTGAATAGATATTTGAAGAATTGAAGTGTTCAATAAGTTTTATGTGGCAGAAGACAAAGAAAGAAGTTATATTTATATTGATGGGCAACCGGAAAAAGGAAAAAATACGATGATGGAAGAACCATAATAAGATAACTGACACGTCAAGAATAGTGGAACCGTAGGAAAAGCCTTGAAAAGGGCTGCAAAACTGCAGAACCAATGGAAAAACAACATGTGTACGGAGCATTAAATGGAAGCGACAATTGAAGCCTCAGTTTTGTTATAGAATTTATGGTGACAAAAATTCTCTTTTAAATAAATTCACTTCCCAAGTATTCAGCTGATGAATGAATGAAAAGTGGGGGGACTATCTGTATTGGATAAAATTATATTTAAGAAAACGTGTCAAGACACATAGACTGATTAAAAGGTCAAAGAATGACAGTTAGCTAAGAGGCACGAGCTCCAACAGGCACGAGCTAATGACAGAAGAAGAGGCACGTGTAGTTATTCAAACAACTTAGCACCCGTACCTGTTGAAGTCATTTATATCTAAGAGCCCAAAATAATGAATCTGACAATAAAAAGAGCGTAGATACGGCATGTAACACACATTAAATATGAAATACGTTAGGAAATTCATATTAAATGTAATGATTATGTAACGTAGCATTCAATGTCTTAAATTACTCATAATAGTATCATTATGATTCGTGCAAAACATATATCTCTAGGACACCTATAAAAGGGAGACATCTGATCAGTTGTGGACACGAAATTATTGGAATATATCTTGGTTTACTCATTTTTCTCTTGAAATATTTTTTTGATACATAAATTATTTCCTTTTATATATTCTTTTGATTATCAGTTACACGTGTTCTTCTAAATTATAGCTTTGACTAAAATTCCATTTTTTGATTAAACAGATAGTACTGACCAAATCATGACGAAGAAATTAAACTACTACGGATAAACTACTTAATTAAACTACTATGGAGTATCTTTTATATAAGCATTAGGCAAGTCCTGATCAGGAAACTTTTGGGTGCAAACATGACTCTGGCTAGTGAACACGAAGGGGTGATTATTATAAAGAATATGCTTCGTCGGCAGAAAGTTTTATTGGTTCTCGATGATGTAAAACATCGAGAACAAGCACTTGTTAATTAGTCATGTTGGCGATAATGTGTTATTAACTGAGAATGAAGCTCTTGAATTGTTCAGTAGGCATGCTTTTAGATAAAAATAACCAAAGAAAGACTTCATGGAACTTTCAAGACAAGTGGTGGAGTATGCCGGTGGACTGCCTTTAGCTCTTAAAGTTTTGGGTTCTTCTTTCTACAAACGAGACTAAGAGCAGTGGAGAGACATAATTGATCGGATGGCGCTATCACTTATCTTCCTTCCAAGCTTGCGGTTTATTGATTGTACTTGCCTTGTCCAACTTTGGCTAACATCAAAGATATGGATGTGCTTTAATCTTTACCAGGAAAATGACACATTATAGCTGCTCTTAAAATAGTAGCCGAAAAAATATTACATTTTATATGTTATATATAAAAATTATATAAATTTTATATATTTTTTCGGCTACTTAATGTAAATAGTTTCGAATACGGACTAAAAGTGAAAAAAGTACCCCCCTCTCTCCAGCAGACCAAAACTCTTTTTATTTTTACTTTTTTATTTCTTGTTTAATCCACATAAATTGTTCAGCCTACAATTGAATGCTACAAGAAATAACACTAACATTGTGTTATACATAGACAAGAAATAAAACTAACATTGTGTTGTACCTAGTTGTCTTGCGTTAAACTAATGGCAAAGCTAGCATTTAAAATACGATTTCAGCCGAACTCAATAACTTTGGTCCTAATTCTGTATTTTTCTTAAGTAATTTATTGAATATTTAAAAAGTATTAATTTAAAACGCAATCACTTATTATTACTTATATCACAAATTCTTAAACTTCAAATTCTGGTAGTAACTCACCTGATAATTTAAAATCTTTATAAATGTTGTCAAAAAGAGTTCTAGCTAACGTAGAAATCAATGTAACTGATATCAGAGAATACTAAACAATCAAATTTTATGTGAAAATTTCAAATTTTTTCCACACCATCACTCTACTATCGCTATATCGAAACTGGGCTATGATAGCCATTGTGGGGCTCACCCAGCCCAAAGATACTCTTAACACTTTGTACTATTCACTTTGGGCATATTTCACACGATTTGCTTCAAAGAACTCATTCTATTAAGAGATCTCTGCGCATAACTTAGCCTAACTACATCACTCTGCTATCATCATACCAAAACTGATGCTCCCTCCGGTCCAAAATAAATGAGTTTTTGGTCTTTTTCTTGAGGTCCAAAATAAGTGATTTTTCCAAATTTCAAGAATCAATTACTTATTTTTTTTCTACATTGTCCTGGGAGTAAATAGTGTTGGAATATGTGTTAGGAGTGTATATGTGAGATAGTAAAGGTTAATGTGGTCAATTCTATTGCTAATTAATGCTAAAAGATAGATTTCTTAATCTGTGTGAAAATATTCAAAAAAAAATCACTTATTTTGAACCGGATGGAGTATTAGATATCAGTTGTTGGGCTCAACCAGCCCAAGTTTACTTAACATGATGTAATACTGTCCGTTTTGGACCAAGCCCGCACAATTTTCATCAAAAGGCATCAATCTATTATGAGTCGAGGGTCGATTGGAAACAGGCTCTCTGCCCTTTCGGGTAGGGGTAAGGCTCGTCTACATATTACCCTTCCTAGACCCCACTTTGTGGGATTATACTGGGTAGTTGTTGTTGTTGTTGTTGTTGTTGCATCACTCTATTAAGAGATTCATATAGGATGCCAATATTTTCATCTATCAATGTTTTTGTGTTTTATAATTTATTCTTTTATGAAAACAGAATATGGCCAACTTGAAGCATTTGGATCTCAGCGGGAGCTATGAGTTAACAGAAACACCTTATTTTGGTGATAAGCCAAACCTGGAGACAGTGAGTTTAATTGGGTGTAAGAATTTGGAAGAGGTCCATCCCTCTCTTGGACATTGCAGAATGCTTAAAAAATGGATTTGAGGGGTTGTAGCAAACTTAAGAAGCTTCATCTCTTGAGACTCTGAAAGATGCAAAAATTTAGAAAAAATTCCGAAGTCTGTGGAAATTCAACACTGAGTGTAGAATCCCAATGGATAAGAAGCTTATCCCGGTCTCTCACCGGGCTGAGCTATTTAAAATTGGAAGATTGTGAAGTTGTTGAAAGTATTCCAGACACTATTACTCAGAATCTTTTAAATCTCTCTGGATTGAAGGTTGCAATAAACTTGCAACACTTCCCTTATCTCTTGCGGTTCAAAATAAGCGTGTTGAGTTAGTTGTAGATAACTGTGACAGCTTAAAGAAGCTTCCAAACTCTATTCAGATGGAATCCCTAGAGTATCTCCGAATGAAAAATTGCCAAAAATCATGGGAGATATGCATCGGTTATCAAAACTGAACCTACGATATACTGGGATTAGAGAATTGCCTTTATCAATTGGAAATTTGAGCGGCCTCACTTGTCTTGATTTGGATGATTGTGAAGATCTTGTAAGTAATTTGTCGAAGCTTAAACATCTTGTTCTCCGCGGTTGCAAAAAGCTAGAGAAGCTTCCAGAAAATATTGGTGATCGATCTGCAACGGTTAAGGTTACTTCATGCAAGAGAAACTGCAATCTCCCAACCAGTACCTCTCTCCATCACGAAGCTTGGCCAACTGAGGACACAAGAATTCTCAAGTTTTGTTTTGCGTCAAGTATCAGGTTTATCCTCCTTCACATATCTTTGTCTTATCCTCCTTGAAAGGTCTTGAGCTTCGTAATTCCAATATATTGTGTGGACTTCCTGAGGATATTGGATCTTTGCACTCTTTGGAATACTTGGATTTAAGTGAAAGCAATATTTCTTGTTTACCCAAAAGCATCAACAAACTCATTTTCTGAAAACACTGAACCGCAAACCTGCCACAACTAGCCAAAATTTATTGAAGTTCATTGGTCATTTTCTCCGGACATTTAATCCAGGTTCTTATCTCTCCCTTCACATTTCTAGATGTTGAGTCTTGTCAATTGATTTATAATAAAAGTAATAATAATAATAATAATAATAATAATAATGATTTCTGTTGCAGTGCCACTTCCACCAAAGGGAACATATTCACATTTCTTTTCCCCTAGGCAGAAAAACTCCAGAATATTTTGTTGATGAGTTCTCAATTAATCTGAACTCATCTTGGTACACTGATAAATTCATGGGTTTTTTTATATGTTTCCATGTTAGTAATCCATTTCATGCATCAGCTATGTACTGCAAAATATCAGACCGCGAAAGAAAACATTACTTGCACTGTTCCATTAGGCAATATGAGTTCCCTCACGATACTTCTTTTCTAAGTATCGTATGCATACCATTTAAAGTATTTTCGGATGCTTCTGCAAGTAAAGAAGGGAAGAACCCAAATGATTATTGCGTATTTGAGATATCCAATTGGTGAGATATCGTCAGTACCATATTCTTCAGCAGTTGGAAGTTTGATGTATGCTATGGTGTGTACGAGGCCCGATATTGCTCATGCAGTAGGAACGGTGAGTCATTTTCTCTCCAACCCCGGGAAAGAGCATTGGGAGGCAGTAAAGTGGATTCTTAGGTATCTTAAGGGTACAATGAAATTATGTCTTTGTTACGGGGGAGCTGATCCAATCCTGGAAGGCTATGCAGATGCAGATATGGCCGAAGATCTTGATAGTAGAAAATCTACTTCAGGATTCATTTAAACTTTTGCAGGGGGGGCTGTTTCAAGGCAGTCTAGGCTACAGAAGTGTGTTGCTTTATCCACAACCGAAGCAGAATACATTGTTGCCGCTGAAGCTGGAAAAGAAATATTGTGGCTAAAGCGTTATCTCCAATCCTACAAAAGGAGTACAAGGTACATTGTGACAGTCAAAGTGCTTTGGATTTGAGCAAGAACACCATGTACCATTCCCGTACAAAACATATTGATATTCGCTATCATTAGATACGCAAGGTGATGGATCGACAACTGTTGAGACTAGTGAAGATCAATACGAAGGAGAATCCAGCTAATATGTTAACAAAGGTAGTGACTCGAGAAAATCTAGAGTTATGCAGAGACATAGCCAGGATGTTTATTTCAGATACGGCTGGAGGGGGAGAATTGATGACTTCCAGCCGTATTTCTAGATGTTCAAACTAGCAAAATTTGAACAAGCCAACCATAGCCTCCATGGGAAGCTTCCTTATTCACACGGGCAGCCCACAATGGTTGAACAAGCCAACCATAGCCTCTATGGAAAGCTTCCTTATTCACACGGGCAACCCACAATGGTTGAACAAGCCAACCATAGCCTCCATGGGAAGCTTCCTCATTCACACGGGAATTTCCACAAAAAACCCTCACCATTTTTACTATAAATAGAGGTGCTTGCCTTTATTGTAAATCATCACAAAAATTAGAGTGTTCATCACCAAGAAGAGTGAGAACAAGACTGATCCTAGAGAGTGATCCTCGTTTGTGAGTTTTTTGAGAGTTTTTTTATGAGTTTTGTAAATACTCGTGTAATCTATTCTTGTGAGTAATAGAGGTTGTTTTTCTCTCAAATTTGTGCTTACCAACGCCCAATCGATCCATATACCCCAACAAGTGGTATCAGAGCCAGGTTAGAGGCGTTGGTCGAGTTTTTAGGTGACGGGCCAAATTTGGGTTTTTCGGAGCTTTGCACAAAATTCAATTCTGACGGCACCATTGGATTCGTCTCGTCGAACGGAGTCCAACGCACCAAACAGCGACCTAATTGGAGTTCAAACGAGCCCAGAAATCGCGGTCAAAGTTTGGTCAACTTTGCCGGAGGTTCGCCGGGAACTCGCCGGAGAAGACAACTGTCGCCGGAAATTACACCGGAGAAGAGGACCGGTCAACTGTAGCGAACCAGTCAACTCTCTGAAATTACAGATTGGTCCCTCAACTTTCAAAAATTACAGTTTTGCCCCTATAGTGGAATTTCAGCCATGAAGTGTCAATTCCGCCATTTTCTACCATTTCGGACGCAACGGTGAACTCCGTGTTTAAAGATTCAACCCTGATCGTGTTGAAAAATTATTTTGTAAGATGATAATGTCCACAGAAGAGTCAACATCATCGTTCGGAGCCATGATTACGCTTACTGCCACAAATTACACGCTATGGAGACCTCGAATGGAAGATCTCCTAAGCTGTAAAGATTTGTTTGATCCCATAGAATTGATGGGTGAAAATCCTGATCCCGCCAAGGATTTAGAGTGGAAAAAATCAAATCGAAAAACTATTGGTCAAATCCGTCAATGGATTGATCATAGTGTCCTCCACTATGTTGCACAAGAAACAGACGCATATACCCTCTGGAAGAAGTTGGAAGACATGTATCACGCCAAGACCGCTCGGAATAAGGCCCTATTGATGAGGCGCTTAGTCAACAGGAAGCTAAAAAATGAAACTTCAGTTGCCGAGCATACCAGTGAGTTCCAAAACTTGGTCAACCAGTTGTCGTCTGTAGAGAGCCACTTAGTGATGAAGTTCAGGCGCTGTTACTACTCAGTTCCCTTCCCGATAGTTGGGAAACGCTGGTCGTATCACTCAGCAACTCAGTCCCTAATGGCAAACTTACCATGTCAATGGTCAAGGATGCCCTATTCAGTGAAGAGGCAAGGAGAAAGGAGATGGGCACAGATCAGACCCATGCCTTTGTCACAGAGAACCGGGGGAGGCAACAAAAGAGTAGCAAAAGCAAATGGAGAGGCAGAAGCAAGAGCAGGGGAAGGTCCACTGATGGCAGAAAACCAACATATAAGTGCCATCATTGTGGAATATAGGGAGATATGAAGAAGAACTGCTACAAATGGAAAGAGGAGCAAGGCCAGAGCAGTTCGCATTCGAAGAACAATGGTGGACAAACGTTAGTTACTATCTCTGGTGATGTAGCTTATTGTTCAACCCAAGATGAGACATGCCTTCATGTCTCACGAGAAGACACGGAATGGGTGGTAGATACTGCAGCATCCTACCACGTGACTCCATACAAGGAATACTTCACAACATACAAAGCCGGTGACTTTGGAGCTGTGAAAATGGGAAATTCCAGTTTCGCTGAGATTGTAGGAATTGGTGATGTCAAGATAAAGACAAGTTCCGGGAGCACAATCACTTTGAAGGATGTCCGTCATGTGCCAGATCTTCGGCTAAATCTATTATCAGGAATAGCTCTTGACAAACAGGGCTATGATAGTCACTTCAGTAAAGGCACATGGAAGTTACCAAGAGGCGCTATGACAGTCGCGCGAGGACATATTTGTGGCACGCTATACAAGACTCATGTGAAGATATGCACAGACAGCCTCAACGTTGCAGAAAATGAGGCTTCTCAAAATTTATGGCACCAGAGACTCGGCCACATGAGTGAGAAATGTTGTCTACCCTAATAAAAAAGGAGTTTATCAATGTGGACAAGGATGTTGTACTAAATCCTTGCAATCATTGTTTGTTTGGTATGCAGCATAGAGTCTCGTTTAATTCCTCTTCAACGAGAAGATCAGAGTTTCTTAGTCTGGTACACTCTGATGTTTGCGGTCCCTTAGAGGTTGAATCACTCGGCGGCAATCGATACTTTCTAACGTTCATTGATGATGCTTCTCGAAAGATGGGGGTGTATTTCTTACGGATGAAGGACCAGGTGTTCGATTACTTCAAACTGTTCCATGTCATGGTAGAACGTGAGACAGGAAAGAAGTTGACGTGTCTTCGATCCAACAATGGAGGTGAATACTCTTCCAGACAGTTCAATGCCTATTGCAGATCATATGGCATTCGACATGAGAAGACGGTCCCACGCACCCCTCAACACAACGGTGTAGCTGAAATAATGAACTGAACATTCATGGAACGTGTTCGGAGCATGCTCAGTATGGCTAAGCTGCCAAAGCCATTCTGGGGAGAAGCAGTCAGAGCCGCATGTTACTTGATCAACCGATCTCCATCGGTACCATTGAATTTTGAAGTTCCGGAGAAACTTTGGTCTGGAAAGGATCCATCATATTCTCACTTGAGAATATTTGGATGTTTGGCGTACGCACACGTATCTAAGGAGCTCAGGAAGAAGCTAGATGCAAGGACCTCTCCATGCATATTCATAGGCTATGGAGATGAAGAACTTGGATACAGATTATGGGATCCAAAGGAGAAAAAGGTGATCAGAAGTAGGGACGTAGTGTTCCATGAAAACCAGACAATAGAAGATATTGAAAAGCCCACAATATCTCAGAAGCCAAATGTTGCTCCTCAGGTGCCAGAGGCAACAGCACAATCATTCATGAGAAATGAAGATACAGTGCCAGAAGATATTCCAGAAGTAGAAGACAATGAGGAAGAAGATGGTGTTGAGCAGGGGGGACACAACCCCCTCTGCCAGATGTTCCAGAACCATCACAATACTCAGATGATGGTGGAACTCCTCATATTCCAGAAGTTCGTAGATCTGAACGAGGTTGAATTCCATCGAGAAGATATCCAGAATCCAAATATCTTCAACTTACTGAAGATGGAGAACCAGATAGTTTCCATGAAGCATTATCTCATAAGGACAAAGAACAGTAGTTGCTCGCAATGCAGGACGAGATGGAATCTCGGCAGAAAAATCAGACTTATGAGATCGTAGAACTTCCAAAAGGGAAGAAGGCACGGAAAAATAAATGGGTGTTCAAGCTGAAGAAAGATGGCAGTGGAAAAGTGGTGAAATACAAAGCACGGTTGGTAGTCAAAGGATTCCAGCAGAAGAAGGGACTCGACTTTGATGAGATTTTTTCACCTGTAGTCAAGATGACTTCAATCAGAGCCATACTTGGATTGGTCGCAAGTATGAACTTGGAGCTTGAACAGATGGATGTGAAGACAGCATTTCTTCATGGAGATTTAAAAGAAGAAATCTATATGCAGCAGCCCGAAGGTTTTGAGGTTTCAGGAGATAACCTCGTGTGCAAGCTGAAGAAGAGTTTGTGCGGTTTGAAGCAGGCACCAAGACAGTGGTACAAGAAGTTTGACTCGTGCATGGTGAGTCAAGGGTACAAGAAAACTGCCGCAGATGAATGTGTTTACATTTAGAAATTTTCAGACGGGAATTTCGTTACTCTTCTACTATATGTAGACGATATTCTGATCGTGGGGAAAGACGCAACGAAGATCAACCAGCTGAAGAAGGAACTCTCTAAGTCTATTGACATGAAAGACTTAGGACCGGCTCAACAAATATTGGGAATGCAGATCACCCGAGACAAGAAGAACCAGAGGTTATGGCTATCTCAGGAGAAGGATATTGAACGAGTGCTTGCACGGTTCAATATGAACAATGCCAAACCAGTTAGCATTCCATTAGCCAACCATTTCAAGCTGAGCAAGAGTTCATGTCCCTCATCCAAGGAAGAGATTGGGGAGATGTCGTTAGTACCATATTCTTCAGCAGTTGGAAGTTTGATGTACGCTATGGTGTGTGCTCGATATTGCTCACGCAGTGGGAACGGTGAGTCGTTTTCTCTCCAACCCCGGGAAAGAGCATTGGGAGGCAGTAAAGTGGATTCTTAGGTATCTTAAGGGTACAATGAAATTATGTCTTTGTTACGGGGGAGCTGATCCAATCTTGGAAGGCTATGCAGATGCAGATATGGCCAGAGATCTTGATAGTAGAAAATCTACTTCAGGATTCATTTACACTTTTGCAGGGGGAGCTGTTTCATGGCAGTCTAGGCTACAGAAGTGTGTTGCTTTATCCACAACCGAAGCAGAATACATTGCTGCCGCTGAAGCTGGAAAAGAAATATGGCTAAAGCGTTATCTCCAAGAGTTTGGAATCAAACAAAAGGAGTACAAGGTACATTGTGACAGTCAGAGTGCTTTGGATTTGAGCAAGAACTTCATGTATCATTCCCGTACAAAACATATTGATATTCGCTATCATTGGATACACGAGGTGATGGATCGACAACTGTTGAGACTAGTGAAGATCCATAAGAAGGAGAATCCAGCTGATATGTTAACAAAGGTAGTGACTCGAGAAAAGCTAGAGTTATGCAGAGACATAGCCGGGATGTTTATTTCAGATACGGTTGGAGGGGGAGAATTGATGACTTCCAGCCGTACTTCAAGATGTTCAAACTAGCAAACTTTGAACAAGCCAACCATAGCCTCCATGGGAAGCTTCCTTATTCACACGGGCAGCCCACAATGGTTGAACAAGCCAATTATAGCCTCCATGGAAAGCTTCCTTATTCACACGGACAGCCCACAATGATTGAACAAGTTAACCATAGCCTCCATGGGAAGCTTCCTCATTCACACGGGAATTTCCACAAAAAACCCTCACCATTTTTACAATAAATAGAGGTGCTTGTCTTTATTGTAAATTATC
Organism: Nicotiana benthamiana; assembly: GCA_034376525.1. Classification (NCBI taxonomy): domain Eukaryota; kingdom Viridiplantae; phylum Streptophyta; class Magnoliopsida; order Solanales; family Solanaceae; genus Nicotiana; species Nicotiana benthamiana. The sequence continues at coordinate 22,139,448 of CM067341.1, forward strand.
ACAAAAATTAGAGTGTTCATCACCAAGAAGAGTGAGAACAAGAGTGATTAGAGAGTGATCCTCGTTTGTGAGTTTTTTGAGAGTTTTTTTATGAGTTTTGTAAATACTCGTGTAATCTATTCTTGTGAGTAATAGAGATTGTTTTTCTCTCAAATTTATGTTTACCAACGCCTAATCGATCCACATACCCCAACACCAATCCAGTTGCAACATGTTGGAGAATTTACCTGGAGTATGAGAATCAAGGACGGAGATGGAGAAGGATGCTAAGAGTGACTCAAAGTTCCCAACACTTCACAATTCAGCAAAAGAATAATGCAGTGACAACAGAACCTTGTTGCTCTATGGCATTTGAACGACTAGAGGCATCAGACACTTGTAGTCATTTGTAAGCATCTGTCGAACATGACGCTGCAACAGATAGGGTACTACATTTGGATTATGAGAATAAAGCTCTAGAGGTGGATCATGCAACAATGGCAGTTCGAAAGGAACATAATTCTCAGAATGCTGAGCTGATTAAAGTTTCTGATGGCCCAACAAGGACGAATGA